>JAJKFL010000002.1:22495000-23695000 GCA_021186555.1 Reticulitermes speratus
CCAGTGCATCTGACTACGTGCTCTGCACTTAGCTCAGATCACTTGCCTGTACTGATCGACACTAAATGTCGATCATCCTTTCTTAACCTACCGGACCGCCCGGACTTCAGACGGACCGACTGGGTCAAATTCCAGGCCTGCCTGGAGGACAGCCTTCCGCCCACCCCGAAACTCCGTAGCGGGTGGAAATCGACACGTGTGTGGAGGAGGTGTCCAGCGCCATCACTGAGGCACTAGCAGCGTCAGCCCCTAGGAGACGCCTTCGTGCCGACCCGCGGCCCCCAATACCGGCACGTATACAGGATGAAATACGCCTGAAAAACCGGTTGAGGAGGCAGTGGCAAACCACGAGGGACCCTGCTCTAAAAGCTGAGGTCAACCGCCTCCAGCGGTCGGTGACCCACCAGCTAAACGAGTGGCGGAATGAGCAGTGGGGTGCCACACTGGAAAGCCTAGATCCCGAGGACCAATCGCTGTGGAAGATGACAAAGCGGGTGATGAGAGTGCCCACTCCCTCTCCACCCCTGGTCACGCAGGGCGGGCTTGCTCTCTCAGACTCTGAGAAAGCCGAAGCCCTGGCGGACAGTCTTGAGGCTCAGTTTCAGCCGGTAAACGACCCATCGGATCCAGCAGTTATTGAGATGGTTGGCGAGGCGCTGCAAGCATACTCTTATGCACCTGCAAGCGAGCCCAAGTTAACCAACCCCGTTGAGGTTCAGGATGCTATCCGGGGTCTCAAGGCCAGCAAGGCTCCGGGCCCAAACGGAATACCGAACAGGGCACTGAAGCACCTTCCCCAGCGAGCTGTCTCTCTCCTTGTTGCCATATTCAACGCTGCTCTCCTAACGCAGTACTTCCCATCGGTGTGGAAACATGCCCGCATTGTCTCCATACTGAAACCCGGGAAGGACCCAGCGCTTCCCTCTTCCTATCGTCCCATAAGTCTTCTGGACACCATCGGCAAGTTGTTCGAGAAGATCCTACTTAGTAGGATCTTAAGTGAAGTAAGCGGGCGCGGGCTTCTGCGAGACGAGCAGTTTGGATTCAGACCCAAACATAGCACCTCTCTCCAGCTAGCCCGCCTTGTCGAAAGGGTGACCAGGAACTTTGGTGAGAAGCGGCTAACAGGCGCAGTCTTTCTCGACGTGGCTAAGGCTTTTGACACTGTTTGGGTGGACGGTCTCCTTTTCAAGCTTACGGCCCTTAACTTCCCCTCCTATCTGGTCAAAACCATATCCTCCTACCTTTACAATAGGACGTTCGAAGCGTCCTTCCAAACGGCCATATCCTCCCGTCGTGGCATGCGGGCTGGCGTAGCACAGGGGGGACTAATCTCTCCTGTCTTATTCAGTCTGTATGTCAATGACATGCCCGTCCCTTCCCGCCACGTCGAGCTGGCATTGTACGCGGATGACACGGCAATCATTGCCACGTCCCGCAGCCCGGCTCTGCTTGTTAGCTACCTTGAAGCATACCTCAGTGATCTAGAGAGATGGTTGAAGGCGTGGAGGATCGCCATCAATGTCTCAAAGAGCAATGCTATGCTCTTTGCGAAGGCAGGGTGGAGGTCCTCCAAGCCCCGACCGGTGCAGTTCTTAGGAGAGCCAATCCAGTGGGTAGACACAGCCCGTTATCTGGGAGTGATCCTTGATACACGGATGACCTGGTCGCCCCACATCGCCCAGGTCAAGAAGAAAGCAGCCCAACGATTGGGTCTGCTTAGCTCTCTCCTTCACAGGAGAAGCGGCCTGTCCATCAGGAACGGGGTTCTGCTGTATAAGCAGCTCATACGGCCCATGATGGACTATGCGTGCCCCATTTGGAGGTCGGCTGCCTGCACCCACCTCAGAAAGCTGCAGGTTATTCAATCCAAATGCCTTCGCATTGCTACTGGTGCACCTTGGTACATGAGTAGCGTGCAAATTCACGAGGATTTGGGAGTTCCTCTCTTTGCTTATCACATCAGAGTCCTAACTGAGAGCTTCGACTCTAGGTTAGCTGGTGTGGGGAACCCCTTAACCCAGCAACTCGGCAGATATCTGCGCTGACCGAGGGCTGACCCAGGCCGTCTAGCGCAAGCTACGGGGATGGGTCAGTGAATGTGTCGAGGCCCTTAGTGGCCAACAGACACTGCACCTAAAATTAGGCGCATTCCGAATACCCTGACTGAGGTTTTCCGTGATTTTCCTCAGTTGTAAGGTGAATGCCAGGGTATAACACAAAGTCGGGGCACGGCCCGCACCCCCCCCCCCCCCCCCCCGGTAGGACTAAATTTTCCGTGTGTAGGTTTTGGATCATTTGCGAAATTATTTGTTAAAATGCCACTCTGGGTTCAAATCCCAGAGAGCCATCCAACCAAAGTATACCCCCACTTGGAAAAAACTATACGCTCTTAGAGCTGTAGCGTTTGGTGTGCCTGGTCCCGACTTAATCGAGACCCTAAATTTGTTAGCGTAAGCAAAATCCCCAGTTCAGAATTAAGAGTCTGTTATTGAGTCCAGCAATGCGGTAAAAAGCAGGTATGGCTAAACAGACCAAGTGTAGCACTTTGGTTGGTTTGGTTGGCCAACGAGCATGACTTGCTCCACTGATGTACACCTACGCAGAGCAAGCGGCAGACACGGCCGGTGGGATTGTGCCACTATGCGCTCAGCTCGCCCACCTCGCAGTCGACCTCTCTGCCGGCAACCGGAGAGCACAGTACACATGCCGCTCTCCACTTCCCACAGCAGCAGCAGCAGCAGCAAACAAGCGGCAGACATCTCTGCCCAGAACCACCACACATGCATACAAAACTTTTCTTCAGTCACAGAATAATATAATTTCTGTTGGAAAATTTTAGTGATTAATATTCATCTGCATGGAGATGAGTTGGGTGAATATCTGGAAGGACAAAATGGAATACGCCAAGAAAAAGGCCTAGAACAGAGATACAATTTTAGATGGGGTTTTGCATGCTCTGGTTTATAAAGGATGGGGTTTGTGGAGTTCCAGATCAAGTGTTCTGAGTTGACACTGAACATTATTAATGCTATTAATCACGTCATGACACATTTCTTAACATGCTATTTGAAAGTAAATGGTCTACTGCATACTATTGTAATCATTCAAAATATATCATAGTATATTTTTGACATTATTCTTGATTTACCATTTTATTACTTAATTATGAAGATGCTGAATGCTTCCTTTATTGTAAATTGAATCTTTTCTAAGCAGCCTCTCTCGCAGCTCCCACTGTCGGCGCTCACGCTCTGTTTTTTGGTGCCTAATGGACCGACCCAAAAAACAAGCAAACATCACACCCAGCAGCTGAAACAGAATACAGTTAATACACGACATTAATTAATTTACAATCAGATAATTATGGCTTGGTAAGAATCTGTCTAATAATAAATGAACTTCTCTTATTACTCATTATTATTTCTAGTTCATACTGCTATACCCAAACATATCAACAGGTCTTGTATAAATATCAGTTATTACACTTCTGTTACAGTTATCATTACAGCACTGATCTTGAAGGAATGTGCATATATTAACCACTGTCTTGTTTTCTTTCAACAAAAATTATTTCTCTTATTTATCACGTTGCTGTTAGCACATGTTTCCTTATCTATTCCAGTGCTATGTTACATCCATTCACAGTCTTAATATGTTACCTGTATCAGCAGTTCAAGAAGTCTATATACCATGCAACTCAACTTGTTTGTAAATTTCATGATGGGATAGGAGGATACTATACTTTGATATTATATTTTGTACCAAATCCCTCCTGGTCTGACAATCACATTTATGAGCTTTGTCATCTTTATTACACTACCATCATAAGCGAATGACTATGAAAAATACTGCCTACTGCCTGCATATTCAGGATGGAGGTAGCCATTTCCTCTAAAACAGAAGTATATTTCTACCATCTGGCATCACATCCCTGAGCCACTATTCTTCACTTTTAAGTTCAATTTGTTTTTTTTATTGACCCACTCCAACTGAACAGTTGATAAAGCCAGCCTTTCTCTGACGCCTTGAAAGCTTATATACTAATCTTCCAAGAAAAAAGCTCATGTTAAATTTAGGTACAGTCATTGAAGTCTGTTTATAGGTCAACCACTAACATGGGTGGTAGATTTGAAATTGTATCGGTATCTCTGCTTTGTATTTGAGGGGCTAAATCTTGGCCCAGAGGCTCGCTAAGGATTTCTAGAGGTCCTTGAAGTAATTACTGTCACATTATCTTAAAACAGGCTATGACCACCTCCTTCCACATCTGTCCTAATTAATGTTTACAATTATTTTGCCATTTGTCACTACATAACCTATGGAGTTTAGAAACAGTCATTAATTAAGCTTGGAAAGAAACAACATGTCCACTTCATGACAATTCTACAGGAATGAATATCCTACAAGAACAATAATCCAGCAAAATTTATTATAATACAGTATTTACCCATTAAGAGGGCGAATAAATTTGGACACAGAAAGGATATTTGTGTACATTTTAAAGAAAGGGTAAGGGTACAGTAATGACTTAAATTTTGATTTGATGAAGTTCATAATTAATATTCCTCTTCATTGATGTAAACCTCATGCCAATGACAAATCTTCTTCTTCAATTATTAGCCTGTTTCAGATTCTAACTTGAACACATAAATAAGGTTAAACTGGACTGGATATGGAACTCTAATTTTGGTCACAAAAAATTAAAATAGAACACTGCTAAGGAAACTTCTTGGAAAGTGGTCACTTGGAAGATTTAGAGGAAGATGAAATATAATAGTAAAATGGATCTTAGGGAAATAGGCTGTGAGGATGGGAAGTAGATAAGAATCATGTCCAAGGGTGGTGCTGAATATCCAGATTCTGTTACCAGAGAGTAAATTTGTAAGCATGGGTAGTGTTAAAGGGCTGACAAGTTTTATCAGTATTCAGCTGTGGAATGTAAGTACCACATTCAAAGCTTAGGACTGGTCTACAGTGTTGCTGTACACCATGAATGATTTGTCCACTTATTTTCATGTACAACCACTTACCAGAAGAACATATATAATATCACATTACAACAAACAGAAGGATAATTTACTATTAAAGTCAGTTTCTCCTTACATGCATGTAAGGCAAAACTGACTTTAACAGTAAATGTTCCTTCTTACCTTCAATCGCCCACTAGTCCAACTACAAATACTATACAGTATCAAGTATACTGAGATGATAATGAACTGTGAGTAGGCAATGGTTTGGACCAAGGTAGTTATTGTATATTTCAACGTACTACCAAAAATTTGTCTACAGAAACTGAGGAAACACGTAAAAATCCCACCGAGGACAGTTGGTAACCCAGCCAAGACCTTAAATGGGTACCTCATAAATAAAGTGTTAACCAGTCTCCTTGGGTCTTTTGATCTTTCATCCTTGTAATTTCTGTATACCCTTCATATTACAATAAAAACTAAAATAATAGGATGATAACATGTAAAAAATTACTTTTACAGCAAACAGGTTTTTTTTTTTTGTGGTGAAGGGCCCCACAGCAGATGCTATGGACGCTCCGCAGCCTTGAGGCTATTGATTCGTTTTTTTTTTTCGATTTTCCGTGTAATGGAGCAAAGGTGGAATGAAACTGACAGGGGAAAACCGAAGTACTCGGGGAAAAACCTGTCCCAGTGTCACTTTGTCCACCACAGATCCCACATGGACTGATCCGGGATCGAACCCGAGGCTCCGCGGTGAGAGGCCGGCGACTAACTGCCTGAGCCATGGCACGGCCTAAACAGAGGTTATAGAATATGTTTATAAAGAACAGTAAGTTAAGAGAAATAATTACTGTGACGTTCGTTTGTCTCTGTAGGTCGCTTTGAGGTTTCGAGGAAAACAGAACTTACTTATTTCATGACTACACATTTCCAAACTCAAATACAGGCATCCCTCATTTAATGCTCTTAAGTGGTTCCAGAAAAACAGAGCAGTAAGGGAATCAGCACTAAGCATGTTCACAGATCTAATTTGTACTCTCAGCTTACGCTTCAGGGGTAGTTAATTCCCAATGTCAGGTATTTTCAGTACTGAAATCAGATTAACTATTAGAAGTACACAGAGTACTTACTATTTAATTTCAAAGCCCTTAGAGGAGTTGCTATTTTTCCACATTCCATGATTTTCCCTGAATTTTTCAAAATAGATTGTACTATCGATCTCGCAAAGCAATTTAATGTAAATGAATTCAATTCTAACACTTTGCCAACACTAAACTGGTATTGTCACATCTAATGATACTCAGTTTCATTGCTAATGACAAGTTTTTCCTATGCACCTTACAGAAGTTTTATTCACGCACGTGTTTTTGTGCTTTTGACTCATCATTAATAATTATGGCCCAGAGAATATAAAAATATAACCACAAAACTATGTTACAGTTATGCGCTGCAATGATTCGTAGTGGCTTCTTCGTTGAAAAGCGTGGTAATTCTCCACTTAACCTTTAAGAGCCGGCGATTTAAATGCCCTGTACTGTCAGCGGACCGGAATTTTCTCTGGTGATTTAAACGTTTGTTGCAATGGTTAGGAAAATTTTGAATATCTTGAAGAATATTAACGCTGGATCTGTGAAATAAATCGTAATTACTCAAGTAAAGGATGGAGAACACGGTAACGTATATCATAGTTTATTATAAAATATTTTGATGCAAAATAAGAATGAACCACTTCCCTAAGAGACAGAAATTTTAGTCTTCTTTTCTTTCTTTATCGTGTCCGGACCGTTAATGAAATTTTAGTAATATGTTATGTTTCGTTCTCTTTAGCCTTAAATTCTGGCTCCTTTCTCCTGAATTCGTCCCCACTTTCAAGGGAAAATATTTCTGTGAGGTTATTTTAACAACAGCGAAATGCTTTTCGTTGGTGTGATTTCTGTAAGGGTGTACTTACAAAGAGGTTTACAGTTTTACAACCATGAGGAATCTGACCTGCGAAAGGAAAAGTACGTTTCTCGGTATTCCTTCCAGTGGCCACACTCTTTCAGTGTTTGTCGCACAGTGCAGTGACCCTGTCGCTTGTGAAAATTATTTATTGTGAGTACATAATCAGCATCATGGCTCGCAGAAGGCATATTCGTGATGAAGATATTGAATCACAGCTGATCTGTGATATTGATTCGGATGAGAACATCTAATAATAAGGTATGTAATAATTTCTGTAACAAGTAACTTCCTTCTGATGACGCATCATATACTGCCTTTCTCGGGTGAGCTATGTTTCATTCTTCCATCAAGTACGTAAGAGTAAATACAGCCGGAAGCTTTTAATTTTTTCGTATATTTGGACAAATATATTGTGAAAAAGTATTGAAAATTTTTCTGTGAGTACAAGCACGGGCTAAAACAGTGAATAAGTTATACGACTACCAGAAAGGAGATCAGGGTTCGGTTCCCGGAAAGTACATAAATATGTCTATCGACTCGTATAAATCTTAACTTGATCCTACTGGCTTTTTAATCGATGGGTATCTGGGGCACATGAATGTACAGATGCTGGAGCATGAAGCTGAATACGCTCTAAATAGTGTTGAATACATCATTTTATGGTATATTACCTCCGCGCCCCAATACGCCCCCTTGGTATGAGGCACAACTGTAAAATTACCTTCAAGTCTGTTGTATGTATACATAATATTTATGCATGCTTATTGCCCCGCCAATATCGTATTTAATGCGAAAAGTTTAAATATATTTTTTTGGACAAAAATGTCCGTTTCGGCATTCTACCTACACATAACGATGGACAGATTTGTCCGTTTCGGCTCTTAAAGGTTAACTTGACAAACTGCTACCACCTGCTAATGCCGACCAACTGCATTAATGAACAGCAGTGACGGTAAACACAAATTCAAGTGCTCAGAAAACGTTCCACTACGTAACACTTCCGTACAAAGTTAAAAAAATATATATTTGGCAGTAGCACTATAGCGAAATGGTACTTAGTAAAGTTCACTACAGTGGGGGATGCCTGTACTGTATTGTAATGCCATAAATGCTGACTTAAATACCTTACATGAGCTTATCTAGCAGTCTTGGTTTGAATTGTAGCTAGGTATTTACACAGAAATTGGAAATGGCACCCTTATCTCAAATAACAGCTGTTTACTAATACAAAAACTAAAAACAGTAACCTGGTCGCAAATAATAGCCAAATACTACCACACAAATTACAAACAGTAGCCAGATACATAAAAATTGTATAATTGTGACTTGGTCTAAAATAATAGTTGGCTACTAGCACTGACATTTTTTAATAGTGTCAGAGTCTCAGCCCAGTTTTGTACAGTAACTGTAAATAGTGGTCCAACTTCAAGTAACATCTGGGTACTCACACAAACTGTAAACAATGACATGGACAAACATACCTGCAATAATGCTATGAAAATTGTTGCACTTGCGAACGTGACAGCACTCTGACCTACAACATACTCCAGTCTATTTATGCAGCCATTGCCATATATATAGTCACATGTCTGCAAGCAGCAAGAGTTTGGCACTGTGATGTTGTCACTAATTACTGTTGTTGTGTCCAGTGTTCCATTTTCCAGTTTTCCTTCCCAGTCATGATAATCTTCCAGTCCACAACATTGCAGCTGTCAAAAACACACATGGTCTTACAAACAGCCAATGAAAGATGTTCTGTTACCAAATGTCATACTTGAGTGATGTATTGGGAGGTTCCACATTTGATTCTTGGCCTGGAGATTGACCATTCCCCTGAGACTTTGTAGTTTTCTATAGTCCAGACACGTAAATGCTAGGCTAGTACCTTTAATTAGGCCATAGCAATTTTCTAAAAGTGTTGAAGATCTGGACATGCAAGAAATAACTTTGCCATTCTTTTGTATGGGTGTCAAACCTAGAGGAATGTTTATAAATTACAATTATGGTTGAAGATTCATATTGTGGTCTTCTGGGTTTGACATCATGTATTCTAGGATGGTCTTCTGCCCTGAAGACAGATGGAGTATGTTGATCGGAAATTTTAATGCTCACAACATGGATAAATTAAACATATTTGGAAACAAAGTGCCCATGAAAATATCTGGCATTAAGAAGGAAGAAATAAGTGAGCCGCTAAATTTATTACATAAGGACATTAACTGGATCTACAGTTCACCTGGTATTACGGTAAAGGAATCTAGGAGGCTTCAATGTGCTAGACATGCAGCTAGAATTGTGGAGACACAAGGCATTAATACATAATAGACATGGGGAAACCTCCTGGAAAGTAGCCTTTTGAGAAATCAAGAACAATGTGGGGTGGGTAACAACAATGTAAATCTAAGGGAAGCACTAACCTTGATTTCAGGCTTCCGCCGCGATGTTGATGAGATCTGTGCTCTTCTGGGATATTATGCGGCATTGTGTGGTAATTGTCGGTCCCGAAATGTCGGTAAACAATTACCACACGACACCGTGTAATATCCCAGAACAGCACAGATCTAAGGGAAGAGGTTGTGAGGATGGGAGGTGGAACTGGCTGAGAGCTTGGCATGTTCATATCACACCACTTTGAGTGAGTGTGAGGCATTGACTTCATGTACTTTCCATCAATCAATCAATCAATCAATCAATCAATAATAATACTACTAATAATAATAATATCAGCAACAAATAAGGAAGCTTCATTCATTAAAACAGCAATTCCATTAACCCACAATCTACAAGCCACAATTACAGAAAAACAACGCAAATATCAGGGCTTGGCACTTGAAATCAAGCAACAGTGGCAACTGAACAAGATTATTGTTATTTCACTGGTCTTGACTGCTATGGGGGTCATCCCTAACGTGCTTAACCAAAGCCTCACTAACATCGATTTACCACCACACCTACTGCCCCAGTTCCAGAAAGTGATGAGTGTCCAAGAAGACACATAAAGGTGTATATAGCATCTCCTCTAAGTTTAGGATAATAATGATAATTTGGTAGGGGCAGCCCACATTCCCAATCAAAACCAGGAGTATTAAAATCCCCCATCAAAATCACCCTATAATTTTTAGTATCAAGTTTATTTTCTAAAAAAGAAAAATGGTTAAGTACAGTATTAGGTGAGGCATCAGGAGCGAAATAATGGTTACCAATAAGCAAATTTTCACCATAAGAGGAAGGAAGTTGAACCCAAACACACACCTCATAAAACTGTAAATTCTACCTCTGTTTAAGACCTCAAAATTTGGAATCTATGGCTATTAAAACTGCACCCCCATGTGTCTTCCTGGAACATTTTCTGTCTGATCAAAAAACTGCATAACACTTTGGAAATAAATTGTGAAATAATAATTATAATAATAAAGTAATATGGAAAGAAAAAATATTAATTGCAATTTTATTCATCAGGATAAAAAATTAATTTTGATTACAGACATTCATTTCTATTTACCAGTAACCACTGAAAGAATTTCTGAGAAATAAACATTTAATGTTTATACCAAAGGTTCAAATTAAATATCCGTTTACTGCGTTCCAGAAGTACTTGGTTCACATTTGACTTGCTACTTTTAACATGGGACAATGGATGAGGCTCATAAAGCAAATGATTTCAAATGTAATGTACCATCATCAGAATCTTATATATTTGGTACTACTGTTGTTAAACCTTAGAGCCATAATATCAGAGATTAATTTTCTTAACTAGTACTTCAAGCTAGACCAAAACCACCTCTAACTTAGTCCTCATAATGCCAAAATTTGTAACAGTGCAGCACCCATTAAACTTAGCTTTAATTATAGAATTATAGAATCAAGGAATGCAAGGAATACTTAAACTTAGATATTTATATAGCCTACCCTTTCCTGCATGAAGTCAATAGTTCTGGCAATTTCAGGGTCTGTGCTATAGTACTGCATTGAAATGTTCACTCTGCTCACAAGATATTCTTTCAAACCATCCTTCAATACGTAGCCAGCGAGTCCAGCAGACAGTTCCAACAGAAACACTATTGCAAGCAACACTGCAAACTGGCAGAAAGAAACATTAGAATTCATTTGAAAAAAGGTAATAGGGAAAAATCAAGTAACATTTATGGAACGTGAATGATGTTAAGAAATGATACAATATTAGTCTAACAGCTATTGTGTGTGTGGTGGAGACGCATGAAGGTTGTAGAGATAATCAGAATTGCAACCTTATGGCACAAAATGTTAATTTATAATAGGTAACTGTTCCCTAGTGACATGTTGATTTATCCCGCAATTTTCAGATTTATCATTATTCCTTTGATTTCGTGTTTGACATATAAATTTATGGGAATCTGAAATGAATTATGTATCATTTTTTAAACAATGGAACCTATTTTGTACAAATATAAAGCCCACACTTAGTAGTAGAATATTTTGACAAATTTGAATTTTGTGTCAAAAGACCGCAGTTAGTTCCATACCACATAAACGAAGGATATATTCATCACCTTCCATGCAATGCACCAGAGATCTCATTTAGAAAAACTGTCACTTTTGTCTAGAATTTACGTGAAATTTAGGAAGGTCAAAGAAAAAATGTGTCCTGATAACTCTCAGCATTTAATGCTATTCTTTGCTTTTGAACAGCATAAAACATGTATTACTACAGAAATGAACCAACAGAAGGTGTCCTTAAATATAAAATAATGAATAATAATTTGGAAATGTTAAAGATATTTTCATAAAGTGGTAAACTTACTATCATGATCATGCAGGTACTCTCTCGAGCGGCTCCACAACATCCAAAGAATGCCACTACAAATATAATGCATCCAATGGCAATAAGCAGATTTGCTGGAGAGAAAAACCTGTCTTCCAAGAAGGTGTCAAAATGGTTATAAATAGCCTGAATGGTTGTGCCAAGGCCAATTATTAATATTCCAGTTATCTGTGAACATACATAACATTTGTTAGTGTCTGAAGACACATTTTGTACCTAAAAAGTTCCCTCTGTCATCATATCATCAGAAAATGAGGGCCATGCCATATGAAAACACAAGACAACCGAAAGAAAGACCACATGACAATATAAAACACACACACAGTAACAAGAACAGATACCTGCACAGTGCAGTATAGAAGAAGTTCCACATCACATTACATCATATGACCAAAATGGTGTATGTGCACATACAAAGAAGACAACTACAATAGCGCAACACAGGCACGGGTGTAGGATAAATATGAAGGTCACATATGTATTCTCACTGAGAACTTCATTTTCAAACATCCATAATTTATGTTCTTCCTCAGAGTCAGAAAACATATTCACAACTATACAATAGCTTGTGAAACATCACTAATATGTAACAGGACTTTTTCCATTATCACTAAACATGAAGCAACACTCATAACATTGCTTTGTGTTTAGTGATAATGGCAAAAGTCCTGCTACATATTAGTAATGTTTCACATGTTAAACGATTATCAAAAGATTATATGGTACATACAATAGCAGTCAAAATTATTTTACTGATTTTGGAAAATACATTTCATAACAAGTTTTTAAACCAAAATAACAAGCATTTCTAAGACTTTTATTTTTAAAGAAACCAATACAAAGACATCAAAGCAGAGACAAACTCATTCTAATGGCCAGCGCACAAGAAATTCATTACTGGAAATTAAGCAGATTACTGTACAGATACAACAGTGGGAAGTGAGACAGACATACATGAGCCATGGAATAATGTAAGAAAGTACATCCCACAAAGAGACTTGATGCAAGGAGCTGACTTGTGCCCAGTGTGGGAACATTTTATATCTGCAGGCACGTAGGTGCCATGCACTATCTGGTTTACTTGACAAGCTTCATGATGTTCTAATCCTTTTCCTGCCCCTCAAGTGACTAAATGGATATAACAGGCCTGCCATGATTCTTACAGGCATGTTGCCTTTGTATTCTACTTCTTTGTCTCATCTGTCTTCCTACTATTAATCATCATCTGCTTCTTCTTCCCCTACCTTACCTTTGTTCTCCCTCTTCTACCTCTACTTCTGCTTCCTTCTTCTCCTTGTCACCATTTTCTTTTGCTTCTCTTTCTTCCTTTTCCTTCCACTTATATTTTCTTTCCTCCTCCCCCCCCCCCCCCCCCTTCATCTTTCAACCTTGTCCTTGTCATCATTATAATCGTAATCACATCCTCCACCTTCTTCATTTTTATATCATTTCATGTTTCACACATCAATACCTTGTGGGGCATTTTTTTATCATTTCATGTTTCACACATCAATACTTTGTGGGGCAAGTTGTGTTGCTGACATTTCAAAGTAACACGCTGCCTCTATCTTCAGGTTCAAAGTGAGTAGGTTGAGACTGCAGTCAGGTTACATAGCAAGGTGGGTACTTATGTCTACAGAAGGGGCTAGAAACTGTGGTTTGTTGCACAGGAAACAGTTAAAAAAAAGGCCCTTTTCAGGGCCATAGAGTATTTTTCTTGATAGGGAATGAGCAGCACAATGTGGTGGTCTGGACATTTGTGGGAAGGGTAGGAAGGGAGGAAAACAGTGCATAACAAGAGAAAGTTGTTCTTAAAGGGGAGGTGTTAAGAAACAAAAACAGGATTGACATTCTTACAGATGGTGTCAATACCCAAAAAAGAGGATTAACATGAAACATGTATCACTATAAAAAAAACAACAATCAGTAAAAATAAACCTGATAAGATGGGTGAAAATTATGATCTCCAAAGATTCACTATTGAATATGAGAACTATATTTCACAGGCTGAGTGGTGTGTATGGCAAATACAGCCCAAATGAACTCCTAGCAAACAATGAGATGAAAATTACGACAGATATATTAGTTAAGTGATGTGTGTGCTAAATATTAACCTTTATCCTACTGGGGTGGGTATTTAAATTTTAGCGCATGGTTTATGAAAAACATGAGTATTATTTGAACAGAAAAAGATAAAATTATGACATAAATGGAATTTTGTAGAAAATAAAACAGAGAATCTTAAAAATGCAGTAAACTTCCTTGTTGCCTAAATATATAAAATTAATTTCTAGGGGTGCTTTCCTATATGTGTTCATGCATGTGAACGCAGGTCTTTAAAAGTTTAAACTGAACTGTAAATTTGGCAGTCAATGAGATAAAAATAGTGAAGGTTCTAGAAAAACATACGCACAGTGATGTGCAATGTCACACTCCAACTGAATCTTTAGCAATTGATGATATGTCAGTTTTCCAAAGTCTTCAAAAAGTATACACCAACAAAACACACATGGTATAAGGAAAAAATTTACAAGCTACTTGATATTAAAGTCCATAATACAATATTACAGTGTATTTAGGCAAAGCCGGGAGATGTGTGACTGCTACAATGACAGATACTTGTGCAAAAGAGACAGGACTTACTACAAGTATTGCAAATGTAGGGCATGCATGGTACTGTTTCTTCTCATCACCTGACTTATTTGTTAACTTACACAAGATGGTCATGAATCTGAGGGGTAATGTCATACCAAATCAAAAAGGATTTTGAAAAGAAACTGAAATGGCCTCACATAAAGTGTAGGGCAAGAGGTGACTTCACAGTCATAGCGTAGAAAGGCAACAAAGCGTAAGCATGTTGAGAAGTATGTATCATGTTCCAGCAGATACTTTCTGTGATGAGCATGGAAACACTTTGTAACCAGTCACAGTACAAGACTGTAGCAGATGGACTTGAAGCAAGGTATTTTGTGTCTGCTGAAGCTTACAGTTCTTAACACTTTTATAGCCACCTCTGCTTTGGTTTCAAAATTATCACGCAAATTATGACTTGGCTTAGTCAGGGACCTAATACACGGTGGCTGAGAGTCCCTTGACCTCAGACCACCCGATGGGGAAGACAAACCACTTTCACCGGCCAGCTAACCCAACCTGATATATGACACAACCCTTGAAAGGAAGACAAACAAAGATGGGGTTCAAATGTCCGAAATGCAATTTAGGATTCGTGTCAGACCTCAATTCACACTGTAATGTACCGAACTGCATTTTCTGAAGACTAGCCAACACTATGCTGGAAAAGGGAAAACAAACAAATGTAAGTAATAATACCATTCTCATTCCTGAACTGACATATGCTGAATAACAATACACTGTATTGATATTCAAGGATGCTAAATGGGTATGGACTTTATGAAATGGATGGTAAGATAAGCAGAGGCATTTTTGAAGAATCTTTAGATAATTTTGTCACATTCTGATATCCTGTGGGACAACAAAGCAAGAACAGATGCTTTGAGAGAACTATAAACATTTCAAGTTTTTGCTGCATTCAGTGCAATGTTAGTAAGCAAACATAACAGTTCTGTTCTTGAAAATATAAGAGGTTTTTAATAAGCTCATGATGTAACAGAGCAACACAATCTCATTTGCCTGATTAAAAATGCACATCAATCAAATAAAGACTAAATATCCTTTACTGTACACTCTGTTTTAGTACACAGAGGACATTTAATTTTATTATGTTCTAAGGCCTACTGTATTAAGTGCTACAGAGGATAAGCATATGTTGATTTCAGCTGGCATATAGTTAATAGCTGTTAAGCAATTCCACAACTTTGAAAATTGTCTTCTGAAATGATTGTACATATGCAATGCCTATGGTACAACTTACAAAACACTGTAGTTTAAAGAGTAGTGGAGAGATACAACTTCACTTTCTTTACTCTTTGGTTAGTTATAGATACTGCATACTGATAACTTACCACAAACAGTAGACTAAAAGAAAAGAGAAGGTACTTAATGCACCGCATCCCTGCATTAAGATCTGTAGTATTCATGGTGATTAAATTTCTTTCCCTCAATCATACACCTGTGTTGTCAGGAAATCACTGAAGCTGGCCACCACGTAAACCACAAAGACTGCTTATCTACCAACTGAACTATCAAACAGCTTGTGTGTGTTTGAGAAAGGCAGTTGAAAGCATTCGCAGAGCGAAAACTAGTGTCAAATTGCATCACACATCCACCGTTATCATTTCTTATCACCAAATGTTATTTTAGCTGCACAGTAACAGTAAATGAAGGTTTTCCAGTGTTCTGTTTAGTGTTATCTATGTTCTAAATGTTATCACATTATTTCACACTGTCAATATTCAAAGATGTGCCAGTCACTCTCTTATCAGCCCTGTGACATCATTAAGGTTAGTAAGAGAAATTATGATTCAAATCTTGTCTTTGTCTAATAATGGCAGCCCTGATTAGCTTTCATTTTTTCTAGGCAAATACTTGGCTTAATACCTTACCAAAATGGGCTCTGATCCCCTGTCACCCCATTTTTGGCTCTCAATTCCACGGCTCCACTTAAAATTACCATCGTTTCATAGACTCTGCATAGTTATTACCTCATCCAGCTTTAATATCCACTGATCAAGCAACTCTGTTATTGCTAGACAATGTGATGGTTTGTGGTGATACAGAGTTTCCACCTAGGAAGCAAGGAATTTATTAAATATTTAACACAGTTTCCTGTACATGAAGTCTCAGAGTCTTCACTGTAGAGAACTTTAGTGTTATCAAACCCAGGATACCTGCTGCAGATCTAAATAAGATCTATACAAATGACAGTTAAAATTTTAACCCTTCTGCCACCCACATAATGGCCTGTAGTGCTGCTAAAACTGCCAGCCACAATGTTAATTCAATTCAATTCAATTCAATTCAATTTTAGGGAAACATAATGTTTCAGTTAGGTTTGCAACCACCATATTTATGAAAATAACCAATGAATTTTATAGCTGATAGTTCAGATACTGTGGTTAGATCACAATACTTATACTTTTTTTTCATAGACCATTTTTGGAAGGAAATTGAAGTTTTGAAATTTTAAGTTTTCTTTTAAATTCAATTTCATAACGTAAATCGTTCTCAGATGATTATAATAGTTACTAATATTTTTACACAAAATTGAAATCTACATACTATGTTTGGCTTGTCTTGAAAATTTCAGAAGGCTCACTAAAAAATTGGCCTACATACATTACTTTTATTTTTACTATACCGACCTTTTTTCTTTTTCTTTCTTTCTTCACAGACACCATACTGCATTTCTGTTCCTGAAAACAGTTGGGATGGAGGCCTTTTTACAGTTTTTGCATGGTGTCCTGAATCATTTTCTCTTTCCTTCATGTGTCGAACATGCAGTTTTAGGCAATTTTATTAAGTTTGGATTTTGTGACTCACCTGTTGAGGTCTCAGGTGCTCCACTTTTTTTTCAGAGCCACTCTTGTGCCAAGGATCCAATAACAGATCCTGTGAACTGCAGCCTGCTCATGGGTATTTGTGGTATTACTACACTTCTTCACACAATATGTACAAATTTAGAATAATTTGGCCAAAAACATTAAATGTTACCTTTCTCCAATATTTAACAAGGCTCCATTCATATAAATAACAGTACATCATCATATCTGATGGGTCAATACCACCCACATAATTGTTACAGGACATTATTATTTCACGTTTCTCAATTTCTTGTCAATGATTCCAGGAAAACCTGATCTTTCTGCTATTAGTGGTGGTGGAGTGGGTTGAAAGATGTAAAGCAAGTCCTTTTGGAGTGGATTTTTTTCCTTGTGGGCTGCTGTTAATATTGGCCCCTTTCAAAAGAATATTTTGGCCAACAATGAATTTCTCAGTGAGAAGTTTAGGTAAAAACTTCCTGTATTGCTGTATAGTGCCAGTCACAAAAGCACTGTATTTGTAAGATGCTTAGCCAGTGAAATTGTTGTAAAAAATTGTACACAAACACATAAAATGCTTGCATAAGTATCCACCAATTCTAAAAGTTTTATAAAAATTGAGAAACCCAGACCAGTTTTCTGGACTCCTCTTACTCTTCCCTGTTCTTTGCCCCTCTGTAAGCAAAAAATGCCAAACAGTAGTCTACCACAGAATCACATAACATCCAACACTTTATCCCTCAGTGATGATAGTACTTGGAGGAGAGACAATAATGCATTTTGTTTTTAGTTTAAAAAGGATATGTAAGCTGAAAAAGGCCCATTCTGGAAGTAACTGCTGCAAGGTAAAGGATATATTCACACAAGCATAATGGATTATTTGTAATTGGTTCAGGTTATCTTTCTAGTGGAGTGTCCAAATATCTGTCATAAATTGTCACACTGTTTCATATAAGACCATTGTAGTACCTGCAGACAACACAGTGTAGTTCGAATATAACTGCTCTGATCAAATAAATGAGCTTCATTATCTCGAATTTTGTGTGCCTGCTCTTATGTATTCAACTTGTAAAGATGGATGGATCAGGTCAAAAATGGGCCCAGCAAAATACAGTAGGTTGTGTGACAAATTTGTTACATTCACTGTTTAGTTCTCTCAGTGTCTCATTAAAAGTAAAGCCTGTTACTGCCCATGAGACTCACTATCACTACAAAGCATGTGTGTGACCTTTTGTTCCAATTAGACTTTCATCGACATAAGGCTACTGCTCAAACACACAGTGATGGGTAAACAGTCTGTTTGCATGATCCATCAATGGAGACAATTTTTCACACAGGTCATAACCAGGCTCACCTAGACCTGGAAAGTTTGAGTTGTTGACCACATGAAAGAATTTCAAAATGAGTTGGAACTTGTTCCTGGTTAACACTTTTATGAAGGAATGGCATGTACTGAGATGGATCTGTAAACCAACATGGCTCTATTGATGGTTTGAAAATTATACTCACATTCAAAATGTATGGTATGAAACCCTTGATTTCAGCTATAACTATTTTCCAGTTCTTGGCTCTAAGATTTGGTAACAGAAATGGGTGTTCTTCCAGGAAACTGCATATCTGTTTGTCTCCATTTACAGACAGGGGGTAGACAGGAAGCAGTTCAAACAAAAGAGCATAAATAGGAGTTTCACTTAGCACCAGCAGATTCTTGGGACTAGAAATTAGGTTCAGGTTTGTGTTCACCTTGTGTAACATTTAGTCTACAATATAAACGGGGACCTGATCTGATAGGTCCATCAGAAATTGCAAGCCTCAGTTGTTACACCTAACTGAAGGGTCTGGATGACAGTGTCCATGGTATCGAAACCTTATATTATGAGATGTTCAAACAGAACCATGAAGTGTTCATAGACTGCCAAATGTGGTTACTCCATCCAGTTGGAATCAAATGGTGGTGAAGTCAATATCATGGCATCACTCTGGAAACAAGCACTATTTACATATAGGTCAGACATTACAGCAATTGCACTGCCAGTTTCATCTTCGAAAAAATAAAAGACCATGACACCAAACATCAATATCCCCCACCAGGCTGTTACTCTGCGACTGTAAAGTGGTTTCAAATGCAAATCACAGGGCTCAGCTTCACTCAAACACCGCACGTTTTGTTATTCACACAACCACGCAATTCAAAATGAGCTTCATCGGACATTACAAAGTAACAAATACCATCTGGATAAGGCACGTGCCCACAATATGCACTTCTTGAAGCAAAATCATGATCTGACTAGTTCTTGCATAATCTGTAATTTGTACAGGTGATAATGTAAATCAGAATGAAGTATCCTCAAAGCAAACTGCTCAATGAGGGCAACTGAAGGTCTGTATACCTGCCTGGTGCTACACCTGTTAGCAGCTCATACTCTTTCAGTGTTTTCTGTGTGTGCATGGTTCTGACACTATCTCCAGGTTTATTTGTTGCACAAGCCATGTTTTGAAACTTCTCTGCTCAGTTCTTGATGGTGTGATCAGGATCCTTTGCATGTCTACCATGTTTAAATGTCGCCTGAATATTGGTTGAGTTGATATCACAGTCATTACCTTTTAAAATGCCTCTACCGTGAATCCATGGAGGACAGCTGACCACTGATCCATGTTGTTACTAAATGCCATCCCTAGCTGAACAGTTTCATCCCCTCTCTGGGGCTGGAGTACTATGTAAAGCAAGATCATGAACGAACGTCCCACTCAGTATGAATGTGTGACTGTTAAACCACACATACCTCCTGGAGATCATTTTGTACCTTTGTTTGCCTAGTATCATGATGATGATGATGATGATGAACTGCAGAATTAGGTAGTAATATCAGCATGGTTACATGTAATAGATGATGCTGAGTTGGTACAAAACGCAAAGCATGAAAAATATTGGGTGGGGAAATGCAGAAAGTGGCCACTTAGAAGACACAGACAGAAGCATAAAACTGCAGTTAATCTTAAGGAAGTACGGCATACAGTGGATTGGACTGGAGTAGTTCAGGACATGGCCCAATGTCAGGCATTTGAGCATTCAACTTCTGCTTTTAGAAGTATAATCTGCTGTGTGTAGTTATGCTGTAATTATACATTTTGTGTTGTTATACAGTAACTACACTATGGCAACACAGCTTGTATCAGATTCTTAAACATTCACTTTTATTTAAATATACAACAGTAACACAAATTTTTAAACATATTTTCAAAAACAATAGAAATAAAAAAAAAATAAAAATGTATCATTGATCAAGTGTAACTGGGGTTCTGACATTATTCTCTCCGTATAGGTTTAATGGGGCGTGAAATCCAATAACAATAAAATGAGCAAGATGACCTCCACATTATCATTTTAATAAACTTCATCATAAACATGAATGAAATGCATCAGCTTCTACTACAATTTCGAGACTAATGTAGAAGAGGTTTCACATATTTCATATTAGCTGAACAGAGTCAAAATAACAAACATGAACTGTAAACAATCCATTTAAGTATCTCATATCTTAATCCAGGTATGTACATGACTGAGCAGTTACATCGATAATAATGATAATCACAAAGTACTAAAATTTTGCGGTGTGTGAGAGACAAACTAAAAATTATTTCAAGATGTACTCAACAAATTTAATGTCTCAGAACATGACATATCAAAATCACTGAATATTGACTGCTTTGAAAGATGGGTATCTCTGACAATTATGAAACTTAAACAGTTTCATAGTTTTTTCTTATGTGTCTTGCCAGCAAACATGCAAGTACAACACCCAACAGCTGCAACAGAAAAAACAATGCAATATATTACATACCTAATGGACAGGTCATAAAAAAAAACACACTGAATTTTGGTTATTAAACATGTCAGCAATGCACAAATCTCAGGTGCCTGGTCACCCAGGTAACTAGATTTTGAACTGTGGTGCTTAATATTTTCAGCTTCATTATTGGAGTTTTTCCCCCCTAGCACCAGATAAAGAGTGAGGTTCACGGTCACTCCAGAATTCTGGGTCTTCAGCATGGAACCTGCTTCATTTCATCCTTCTGGTGCATAGAAGTTGGAGGTGGCTATTAGATTTGTGGAAAACCAGTGGACCCCTGCACTGTGTCACTTGGGGATTAAGGAAAACAATTTAAGGCTAGTATTAACATATTAACGTATTTAATGACACCTTCTCCACTGCATAGGGTAGTGCTGTATAGGATGACGACTAAATGATAAATTGAGAAGCATGTGATATGCAGTAACAGTATTATCATGAATGACTGGAAGAGGAAAACCATGAAAGACCTTAGTGAGGACCGCAAGCCTCTGTGTCAAGAACTGATCACAAAGCATGCCACACACCCCACTCATCATATCCTGGTTTTAATCACCCCAATACTATTTTCCAAGGAGTCCGTATCATGGCCCTCCTCATTATGAAATTTTCTCCAACCTCCTGTCACTTTCTCCCTCCTAGGTCCGAATATTTTCCTCAGTACTCTGTTCTTGAACACTCTGCCTGGAATCAACCCTCAGTAAGGACAAGTTTCAAAAGCATGCCAAACAACAGGCAAAATTAGTCTTCTGTATTTTACCTTTACATTTTTTGATACCAGCTGGAAAGAAATTCTTAACTGAATGGTAGCAAGCACTCCCCCGATTTAATCTGCTCTTAATTTCTTGGTGAATGCAATGTCTGTTTGTTAGTCATCCCCAAACATGTGGACTTTTGTCACATTTTCACAGGATGTATTTCTTAGTTATCTTTATGACATTTTTCTCTCCTACATTTTGTTGATGACATGATGACATACTTAGTTTTCTCAGAATTTATTTCCAGATCAACCTCCTTCCTAGTGATTAATAAGGCTTCATCTGTGTTTTTATGTACAGCATTATGTTTTTGCCCAATATATTAACATCAGCATAAACCAACAGCTGATCGTGTCCCATTCAGTCCCATTATTGTGTTCCTTAATAATACACTAATACTTTAAAGAATGATGATGATTCTAAGATGGTAATTGAAGGCACTAAAACCTAGAAAAAAACAAAATCACTTGCATCTCTAACCCATACCTATCAAATATATAACAGGGATTGAAGGACATATTCTGGACAGTAACCAAAGTAAAACAAAGCACACGATCTCCCTTGGTTACCACAAATTCAAACATTACATTTACATTCAAGTCCAAACAACACAAAAATCCTTTGTTCAACTAAATAAAATAAAATAAAACAATGTTTTTTAACATCATCATGTACTGAAAATTAATTTACCTGAATAAAGGCCATTCCTATTCCAGCACCTCCCAACACTGCAGCATGATCCATCACATATTCACCAAACTTTTCCAAACAGCCTTCTTGGAACGCATGCTGTGAAGTGTTGGTACAATTGTCAGTACCAACTGCATCATGAGGCCGTGGGCAGCATGACAATGGGAGAGACTCATTGTGGAAGACATCTTCCCAGTCTTTGTAGTTATTGTTCCCACAGCATTCCAGCTGAAATAGATGTATCAATGCTTACTATTTCACCCATCCCCTCCAACTAAACATGTATAAGGGACCAATTTTCAGGCACATTCGCCTAGTTGCAAAAGGCATCTATTAGCTTCGTCATATCCGTCTGTTAGCATGTATCAGTGCAGCTCCCACTCAACTGATTTCAGTGAAATTTGATATCAGGGACTTATATGCAAATATGTCAAGAATATCCAAATTCGGTTAAAATCAGACTACAATATCTGGCACTTACATGGAGCCCCAAGTACATTTTTTATTGTTGCTAGCGACATAAATTCGCCATACAAGTAATGGTGTACAACATTCAATATCTTTATATTCTTGACAGCAACATGTAGCTCAACAATCCACACCGAACACACTGCTACATTTCCACTGTAACAATGGTTACACGATTGCACCACAATGTTATGTCATATGTATGCTGCCTATTGGACAACTCAGCCTCTAACAGAAATGAGTACTAGGGATATGATTGAGGTGCCTGGTGGGTAGGGCTTACCACCTTCCTGTGCCCACTGTCTAGAAATTCTGGGAGCCTCAACCTCCTGGAGCCCTATCGGCCTGTAAAGAGATACCTTTTACATTGCCTGTCTTGTTGGTTACTGTATTTAACAGTGCTGTTTCAAATATTCAGTTCTCTGGTTATTTTCCCCCTCCCTCATTCACTGTAGCCCCCTGCTCAATTATTGTATCCCATTTTCATTCATTCATTATTCATTCTCTCTCTTATTTCTTAAACTGCTCACTCATTCACTCACTACATGGCTTGTCATTCATTCCTTCCCTCCCTCCTCCACACTCATGATTGTTTCTACATTCCTTCAATCACCTGTACACTCCTCACCTGTTTGTACACTTCTTTTTCATTCACTCTTACGGTGATTTGCACACTCCCTCTACCACTCACTCATTCACACACTCCCTTACTAATCATTTACACATTAAGCCTTCCCTCAATTCCTTCTTCAATCATCTCCCCACATCCTACTGTATGTCATATACTCACTCATTCCTGTGACAAGTCATTCTCTTGCTCACTCAAACTGTCACTCACTTTCTGCTTTAGGTTACACTCATTCATTCTTTCATACTTACAGAGAAGGAAAATGTTGCCTATAATGAACACTTACATTTTAATCAACTTCCAGCAACTTTACAATGTGGCCACACTTACATTTCCATTGACTTAGGGTTGTCTCGATTGCAAAACAAACTTCCTGTGTTGACATGCTTAAAGCTGTTTGTAGTGCAAACCAAGTTTCCTGTCATTACACTGCTGTCAAAATTATACATGTTTACATTTCAACTAACTTACTGATGTCTGTAGCGTAAACCAAAACTCCTTTGCCTCTGCACTGCTGTTATAGTTATGCATGCTTTCATTCAGCTTGTAATTAAGAAAGTCATGTGCACGGTCCCTCAGCACATAGCCAGCAATTCCTCCAGACAGTTCCAAGATAAAAACAAGCAGCAACATAATGGAGAACTGTAGCAAAACCACACACCTAAATTAATACCATGACTTGCAAGTGGGATAAACATTTCTGCAGCTTTTATATTCAGTGTGACAGTAAGAGTTAACTGATTCACAAAGGCCTAACATGAACTAGCTGAATCCAGCCTACACCCTCATTTCCTAGTTTTGTAAGAAACATTTTCACATTACCTTCCCACCTACAAGACAGTAACCTGGTTGGTGTCTTCCCGTAAGGTTGAGACCAAATTACTGTGTCCATTCATATTTCCCATATATAAGTTATACATCCCTCTCTCCTTTTATTTACTTACACTATTAATAATTCGAGGAAAAAAAATCTGTCCAGGTTACATGAATCTCTGAAGGAAACAAATCACACAACGGTTTTGAACAGTCCTGAATACTGACTCTTCTTCCACATATCATACATTATACAATGCTAAAAGGAATGCCAGAGAGGACTTTAGAGAAACATTTTGTGTTACAATGCATATTCAGCCAGAAATTACTTCTCCTTCTTAGTTAAATATCTAGCACAATGGGAAATGTTTCAAGTTTAAAGTTGTACATCTGCAAGATCTCTACACATATATTCTCTTGGATGATGAGCAAAAAATAAACATGATAGTACCTTATGATTTAAAAAAAAATGCTTATACTCAATACATAAATTCAGAAAATTCCATAACATTTAAGTGTAGCAGAATATCCGATCTAAAATGGTTCCACATGCACATGGGTGATGCTGTCAGCCTGTGGTTCACACAATGTGTGGTATGCCCAAAAAAAAAAGTGATCTCTACTCCCCCCCCCCAATTGAGTAATCGAACAAGTTATACACACTTCATGAAACTTGGTATAAATATTATAACACAGCATGCCACTCCAATGCTGTAACTCCTAATTTCTTACAATCAGTAACAACATGGTAAAGTGCAAAATTCTGACATAGAAGCAACACTAGTACTACTTAATTTAAAATCTCAAAACAATGTGTGGTAATAAAACTGAAAAATATGCAACTTTGGTGAAGGTAATAGTTTTGTACATAAAGTAATGCCATGGCAGCTGCTCAAAAATTTTACTGAACTGTTGGTTGGATGGCAATGATTAACCGCTGGATCTAGGTATGTGAAATTTGGTATGGAGATAGAACATAAACATACCAACATATCTGAGCATGCAATATGGAACAATTACAAATATGGCAATAATGCAAAACTTAAATGATATAAAAAAGTCACTTCTTTGGGGAAGGGACTGAGGAAGGGGAAATTCCAAACAACAAAAATTGGTTCCAGCTGCTGTGAAACCTATCTACTCAAACATTATCATTCAAATTGCAGTATTCTTTCAGTAGATATGTGTCAGTCACTGGAATGCAATTTGTTTTGTGGTACGGATATTTCCAAACTTCTTGAGCCTCATAGCATTTACAGCATTGTAATCATATCACAAAAGCAGAGTCATGGACACTGTATGTTGTCAAGTGCCCATCAGTGGTCTGGCCTTCATGTAGTGAATATAATGATAAAAATGCAGGACTGTTCAGCTAAAATAATGAACAAAAAGTAACAATTTTTTCAAATCCTTTAATGCAAGATTTGTTTACTGACTATACTTACAACAGGGAGATCTTTAATCAGAGAACCTTGTGGTTTAAGGGTAAGTCATGAAATGAATTAACCACCCCTTTACATGTTACAAATACTTACTGTCAAAATCATACAGTGGTTTTCTTTCACAGCTCCACAACACCCAAAGAAAGAAACAATGAACACAATGGCACCAACAGCAATGAGCAGTGCTGGTGCTGAGAAGAATCTGTCATCCAGGGAGTAACTATACTTGTGATACAAACCCTGAATTACTGCTCCAACACTGAGAACTACTACACCTGTGATCTGCAACAGCATTATGGTAATTTATGAGAAAGACAAATTAAACAGCTTCAACATTTGTACACTTTGCCTAATATTATTATAATGCTTAAATCAAAACCTGGTAGGCAATATATGACATAAATGGAAGAAAAAAAACATACAAAACTGTCATGTGCACAGACCTGGATTAAGGCATTCAAGACATAGAACCAGATAGAACATATGGGCCCTTTTTTTTTTTTTTTACTAACATATACGAATTTGGAATTTCAGCTACCAAGGTCACTGTATATACATACTTTTAGTTATCAATATAACCCACTATACTGGAAACATACAGAGTATCAGTGTTAATGGAAAACCTGCTCACAGAGTGCACACTGTTACTGCATACCAACCGATGATGCTGTCCATTGCACAGGGCTTGGTACTGTTCAGTCCCAAACTAAAAATAAACCCCTCAACACTACAGTCACATTACAGGCAACACAAAAAATTATTCAGCTCATGTGACACTCCAACTATGCTGACTACACACACAACGGAGCACAAGTGAACTACATACACAGACAAACTTCTCCCATTTTTAATTTGGTGCATTCTGTCACACTGTGGTTGAAAGCCATCTCATGAGCTAAGTTGTCCTCTGCAGACAAAACCATCAGTATGTTCCAAACTGTCTTCATACAGTTTGAGATCTCTTTCCCACCAAGTTCAATTTTGAAAAAAGAACATTCTGCTGAGCAGTTATTCACAGGATTGTTAAGGTTTAATCTACATGTGATGTACACACTAAGGAAAACATCAGTTACAAAAATGTTTGTTTAAGTCTATACACTCACAATGAAGCTCTTGAAGTCAGTGTTTTTTCTATAAGCTATCTGAACAGCAGCCACTCATCTTTCACTGGTAACCCTACATCACGGTGATATATTTATGACAGTTTCTAATTTTTCAATTGATACCGGCCCACATAATATCCTCATAATGTCTGTGAAGTCTCATAAAATGTCTTTACATGCTTTAAAAATAGGAGCTGCTGCACAATTGGCACTTGAAGAACAATGCCAATTCTTTTGACAATAAACATATTATTATTAATTGACAATGTTTTCTAAACATAATGATAGATAATTCTGATGGCCTTTTTATTGAAGACAAGAAAACATACTGGCACTTGATGCAGGACAATGCTACACTTCACATAGACTATGATTCCATAAATGTATTTGCTGATGCATTGGTGAAGAACTTGTAAATCTGGGATTGTGGCGTTTGCCACACACTATTTAAATCCTTGTGACTTTTATTCATTTTGCACACCAAAAGTGTGTGTGCACAAATACACATTAACTATAAGAATTGAAAGAAAATATTCAAGAGGAAAGTTCTGTTATTCCAACGCAACAACTTTGCCATATGTGTAGAAATACCTTTTTAAGATGTAAAGTCTGCACAGAAACTACTTTGAACTTAGACAGGAGTGCTTGAATTGGACTCAAATGCATCAGAACAGAATTCCAAGTTGATACCAATAATCAAAGGTTTTTCTGTTAATAAACTGCAGCAAATTAATGTTCTGTAAAAAATTTCTCCCTATTATTCCAGCTGCTGGAATTATTTGACCACTTGCCTCAACACCGTACAGGACCCAAACTCATGACAGAATAAACCCTGTGTAAGTACATGAAGGAAACAACCAGTAGAGAGAATAAGGAACAAAATTAATGAGAATGGAGTCAGAACAATGGGGACACTTTTCAGCACAAAGCTACACGGAAAATGCCCAAAAAAAGAGTGAAGACAAGAGATCAAGATGGGGCAAATGGTTAGGTAACATGTCTCTCTGAAAACATGGGAGAAAATTCGGGAAAAGCAGTTGGAAGACAAAACAAATTTAAAACCCCGAATAAACAACAGAAGAATAGAAAAATACGACACACTCGTATAATGAGTTTGAAATTAGTCACTGATATGTAAATTGTAGTCTATATATACCATGATACGAATTGAAACTAGTCATATACGACTAATATATATGACATACACGTAATGTACAAGTGACTTCATATTGTCAACACAAACACACAACTTCTGAACTCTTAACCTTCAACGGACTGTAACACAAATATTATAGTGTGCATCTGCACAATATTGCACCACAATCTACGTCTATCGTAAAACGGAATCGCCGATTTGTATGTCCAGTTATCTTATAACACATAACACTTACCACAAATATAAGGTTGAAAATAAAAAGAAGATACTTTATGCATGCTGAACCGCCACTTAAATTCATTTTCTAGCTTATGTGATGAGACTCAAAACGCCACCAATTACTGCCCGTACTCAACCGCCAACACCAAAACCTTCGCTATCTTACCGGTAACACGAAGGGTAAATCATGCACGAAAGAATCATGTGACCACGAATCACACACATGTGACCAGCGAGCACAGATTACTATGCACGATGCGACACACGAGTGGAAAAGGTTGGCGCTTTGTGATTGGTCCAGAAGATCACGTGGCTTGGCAAAGTCTTCCGACTTCGTGCGACATCTGTTATCATTAATAGGAGATATTGTAGTTGTCGTACTTGACAAGTTTGAACTTGACAACGGTAAGATGTCGCGATTGCATTCTTCCAATACCCCTATTCTAGTTTCACCCCCCTGCCAGCGAGTGTCGGGCTCTAACAGATAAGCAGCTCAAATAGTCATCCGTGATAACCCTCCACGAATGCGTAAGTCAATGATATTCTGTCACTCATGACCACAGATTATCTAGTCTCCATTACCATGCCGGAAACGGTAGTGGCGACCATTGTGCTCAGTCGGTACTAACGTGAATGCTACGGCGGTGGATCAGTCAGTACGACAACCTACTACAGTTCAACCTTCCACACTGCAGTTGCTGTAGCAGTTTTCAAACCGTGCATCGCGACCCACCGTCTAGATTCTTGTTCGTTCAAACTAATGCTTTTCAGTACTGAAATATTCTGTATGCCTCTTTTTTTTTTTGGCCAGAGGCACAAACGATCAATGAACTGCCAACTATATTGCATGCCTATTCCTTAAATTATTGTTCATGCTTAGAATGTTGTCATGCAATGAACACATTTAAACATATGTATATTTTATTTTAAAAATGTTTACAATTTTCATTTCAAATTGGTCATGTTAAAAATATTGACAGCGTTATGTAATCTGCTTTGATTAAAGATGCAGGTGACATAAAAACAAAACCATAGTGTGAGGCAAAAAAATTATTAAATAATATGTCATTAATATTTCATGCCAGATGGAATTATCTAACATTTGACAGGTTTTCATATACCTAAAATGCACATTGCACTGAGTTTTCTAAGCAGCAGAAAATGCATGTATTCTGTTAACACTTTACATACCATTTTACTTATTAAACAGTGACTATTATGACAGTAATCTTTGGATTAGATGCAAAAACAAAACTTACAATATAACAACATTACAAAAAGAATTAATCAAAAATGTTTGTAGACACAAATTATGTATCCTGAATAACAAAGTTTAAACTGGTGTATTTTGCTGATTGGCCAAGGTAAATGAATTTACCTGCATTTTCACATTTTGAGCTAGATTCTATGTCACATTCACGTAAGACCCTGCAGGCACGAAGATGCTTGGAGACCTGGCAGGAAAAAATATACTGCAATTCACACCGCAACTTATGCACGGAATGTCCGAACAATACGAACAACAAATTGGCGGCAAATGGGACATTCACTGAGCTGCTTCCCACAAGCCATGCATGTTGCCAGGTGGCCACACTCCAGGATTACACATTCCACAGGTGCATCCATGCAGATTTTACAAAGGTGATCCATACTCATGTTGTCCAACCCTGTTTCCAGGAAAGAGAGGCATATAAATATACCACAACAATGCTCATTAACCCATTTATGATCAGAATGGCCATCCTTGTGAATGAAGATTCTATGTCAAATTAAAAAATTTCCCAGACTTCTCCCTATGTTTGTGAGAGTCACTTTATAACAGTCAGTATGTTAGAATACTGTATATGGTGACAAAAAGGTGATTGACAAATTTACAAGGATTTGAAAAAAAAAAAAACAATCATTCTCTAATTTGAGGTACTAGTCTGGTATCCCCTTTGTTGGTATCTTCACCTTGCCGTGGTAGAGGGGCTTGTGAGTTCCAGTGACCCTGAGAGCTAAGCCGGCGGTAGCATTGCTACCAGTAGGGTCTCCCAAGCCGGACAGATCAAAAGGGTAGGAACCAGACGAAGAGAGATGCCTAGGAGATGGGAAACCGAATAAAAACTCCCCTGATGCCGGAAGCAGCGACATCAGTAGCGACATGAAGCACAGAGCAAATGATGCTCGAGATGGTTCATGATCGTGTAGCAACAGGCGTGACCAGAGTGGTCTGAACGGCTGCTGTACTGCGATGTGGAAAGCAAATGGAAAAACTACCACATTATTACTTTTCCTGGATAGTCTCTTCCAGAAACAGAGACAAATGCCAAATGCGAGATGCTTCCTCTGGAGACAAAACATTCCGGAGGTAAACTACTCCCCCATTCGGATCTCCGGGGGGGAGTGTTTCTAGGGGAGACACCACGCGGTAATGACTACAGACAACAGCAGAAGACACAGAATGAACATAACAGCTTCAAGATAGGCACTTGGAACGTAAGGACCTTGAATCAAGGAGGAAAACTCGAAAATTTGAAGAAAGAGATGCAGAAGAACGCAGTGTCTGTGCTAGGTGTTAGTGAAGTGCGGTGGAAGGGTCAAGGTGAAATAAAAAGTGGTGATTATACAGTGTATTATTCTGGGGGTGACAGTGCTGAAAGAGGCATAGCTATAGTAGTGCATAAAAGCGTAGTGAAAAGTGTTGTTAAGAAGAGTGTGTATAGTGACAGAATCATTGCTATTAAATTGCAGGCAGAACCGGTAAGTATTTTGATAGTGCAAGTGTACATGCCAACATCGGACTATGAAGATGACAAAGTGGAAGAGTTGTATGATATAATTGAAGAAATTCTTGAAGAGGATGGAAAGGGCGCGACAAACACGATTATAATGGGAGATTGGAACAGTGTGGTTGGAGATAAAGCACATCACAACACTGTTGGACCATATGGACTGGGAAGGAGGAATCAGAGAGGTCAAATGCTTATCGACTTCTGTGAAAGAAATGGACTTCTTATAACAAACACATGGTTCAAAAAACCTAAAAGAAGATTGTACACGTGGAAATCACCAGGAGATAGGAATCGATATCAGCTGGACTATGTACTAGTGAAACAGCGATTCAGGAACAGTGTGAAGGATGTGCAGACACTGCCTGGAGCAGATATTGACTCTGACCACAATTTACTGGTTGCAAAGATCTGCACCAGATTGAAGAAGATCATGAGGTTCCACAAGAAAAAACCAAGATGGGATTTGGAGAAGCTATATGCTCAACGACAGGTAGTACACGATAGACTAGAAGAACAGCTTGGTGCAATCAAATGTGAAAGTGGGAATGTGGAAGTGCAGTGGAACAATATCAAGAAATGTGTGTTAGATACTATGAGTGGTTTGGTTGGAAAAGTCGAGAGGAGAGCAAGAAAGCCATGGATTACACAGGAGATGATCAGTAAAATGGATGAACGAAGGAAATGGAAGAATGTCAACAATGAAGAAGGAAGGAAGAACTACAGAAGACTGAAGAACGAATTGAAAAGAGCCACGGACAACGCCAAGAAGGAATATCTGGAGAGCATATGCGACGAGATCGTAGAATTTCAAAGAATAGGACGTTATGATTTAATGTACATGAAGACAAAGGAACTAGGTTGGAAAGAAAACCATGGGATTCAAAACATTGGCATCGTAGACTCTCAAGGCAATATAATAATAAATCAGAGACGAGTATTGCAAATTTGGGAGAATTATATCACAGAGCTCTACGATCGAGCTAATCGACCAGAACATCTAGACGTCGAACCTGAAGATGAAGTAGATGAAGACGAGAAAGGCCCTTATATTTTGCAAAGTGAAGTGGAAAAAGCTATCAAGGAGATGAGGGATAAGAAGGCTACAGGAGATGATGATGTACCTGGGGATGTACTCAAATTGTTGGGAGAAGGTGGTCTAAGGCTAATGACACAGATGATCAACAGCATGTATGTAACTGGAGAATGGCCCAGAGATTTTATTGAAGTTACAATGATTGCCTTAAAGAAGAAGCCCAAAGCTACAAAATGCAGCGACCATCGCACAATCAGCATCATCGCACATGCTGCAAAGATAGTAGCGAGGATACTTAGAAGAAGAATTGAGAGGAAAATTGAAGATGCACTTGGAGAAGATCAGTTTGGATTTAGAAGAGGAAAAGGAACTAGGGATGCAATTGGGATGCTGAGAATAATATCAGAACGAACCTTGGTCATAGATGAGGAATTGTGTGCTTGCTTCATAGACTGGCAGAAGGCATTTGACCGTGTCAACTGGACCAAATTAATGCAAATCCTAAAAGGAATTGGGATAGACTGGCGCGAAAGAAGATTAGTCAGCAAATTGTACATGGAACAGAGTGTCAAAATACGACTGGACCAAGGGGAGACGAGAAGTGTGAAGATTGGAAGAGGAGTTAGACAAGGTTGCTGTTTGTCACCGATTCTGTTCAACTTATACAGCGAGTACCTTACCAAAGAAGCTCTTGAAGGGTTTGGAGACTTCAAAATAGGAGGACAAGTAATTCGCACTGTGAAATATGCAGATGACCTTGTGCTACTGGCTAGGGAAGAAAACGTGCTACAGGGCATGATTGATAGACTGATTGAAATTGGAAGACGCTATGGAATGGAAATGAATGTGGGAAAAACTAAAGTAATGAAAATCTCAAGGCAACCATCCCCAATGAAAATTATGATAGATCAAAAACAATTGGAGAATGTGGAATATTTCAATTATTTGGGTAGCATGATAACAAGTGATGCAAGGTGTACACGTAAAATTAAATCCAGAATTGCCATGGCAAAAACAGCATTCAACAAGAAGAAAAATATTTTCACCAGCAAACTGGAATTAAATTTAAGGAAGAAACTAGTAAAGTGCTACATTTGGAGCATAGCTTTGTATGGTGCTGAAACGTGGACACTTCGGAAAGTAGATCAGAAGTATCTGGAAAGTTTTGAAATGTGGTGCTGGAGAAGAATGGAGAAGATCAGTTGGACCGATCGTGTGAGAAATGAAGAAGTATTACACAGAGTCAAGGAGGAGAGGAATATACTACATACAATAAAAAGAAGAAAGGCTAACTGGATTGGTCACATCTTGCGTAGAAACTGCCTTCTGAAACACGTGATTGAAGGAAAGTTAGAAGGAAGGATAGAAATGACAGGACGACGAGGGAGAAGACGTAAGCAGCTACTGGATGACCTTAAGGAAAAGAAAAGATACTGGAAATTGAAAGAGGAAGCACTAGATCGCACCCTGTGGAGAACTCGCTTTGGAAGAGGCTACGGACCTGTCGTAAGACAGACTACAGAATGAATGAGTCTGGTATATGACTGGAGGGACTGAGGAAGAACATAAAAACCTCAGTCAGCTGATGACACAATGAAGTCTATAGTGTTACTTCTACACCAATCCATTCAGTCCTGCATCATACATCAGAAATGTAATTACAGCAAATGCAGGCTACATAATAAGGACATGGCAGAAATTGAATGATTAGGCAAAATCAAGAGGAGGAATAAAAATAACAGACTTATCTGAATGCAAAGTACCCAACTCTGTTTCACTTGCTCACTGTAAACTCCCACCTGAGGTTAAGTGGAAGAATTTATATCTAATTTTTATCACACTTTTAACATATTCATGCCAGTGGATGATCTAACCTGTAGCTTTTGTAATGGCCTAGTGGCACCATGAATATTTTAATTCCACCTTCTGTTCACAGGTGAGGAGTATTGCCAACCAGGACACTATTCTTATAAAATGCAATGTTCACACAAAAACTGTATGTGGAATTCAAATTGGCATGAGCTTGTTACTGTGGATAACATTAAAGGATACAGTCACAATAGCAGAAGCATTGTACATGTAATACCTTGCCGTGTTTGACTGTCCTCCTGCCAGAGACGAATAACCCGTTCCATAAGTTCTGGTTTCTCACAGCACCCTCGATAATCAACTCTGTTGAGTGACAAAAGTTCCTTCAACTGTTTCACTGTCAGCTTCTCAACATCCTCCAAACTGCTAATGCTGGCTAAAGTTATTCCAGTGCATGCCTATGTAGAACACGCAATACAGAAGCACAATATGATAGTTATCTACTACATTACTTTCTACATTGAACACAATTCAAATTGTTGAAACTAAAAAGTTTGATAAGGGTAGCGTGCAGCCTCACATAAAGCAAGAATATGATAAACAGATAGGGATAAAATTAAATTTCCTTGCAATTAATATGTACACTTCCCTTACCAAACAGTATACACATTCATAAATTGGCTTGAACACACGGATGCACGCACGCACACACTCCATCCCATCAACATGCATTTACTTCTGTACTGTCTGTAAAGAAGACATAACAAGACAAGGCAATGTATATATAAACGTAACACTAAGGTGCGTTCGCGTAACCAATGTTGCCAGGAAAAGCAATAAGTATTACATATTCTGAGTGTGTGCGTCTGTAGTTTTAGTTATCCAGCATGCAATGCCGGTGTGCCACACTATATTGTCTCCTGTAGCCTGTCTGGTTCTACCATATTTTTCCACATTATCTCATAACGGGTGATTTTCAGAAATAAAGTTACTGAATATTATAGGTGTCAAAATATGTCAAACATAAAATTTCATGAAAATCTGTCAAGTGGGAGCAGAGTTGTTCCATGTGGACAGACGGATGGAAGCATGGACAGACAGACAGACAGACATGATGAAGCTAATAGTCACTTTTTTTGCAATTTTCCAAACATGCCTAAAAAGGTGTCAACTGTGCAGTATGAAGGAACGTTATGCTTCACATGACACCACAAAGAGTTTAATTTGTAGTATACAAAACATTTTCATAATTGTTAAGTACTATATTTAACCCATTACTGCAATAAATCAGAAACTGTACAAACTTGCACAACTTTGAAACTTCCTCATGAAGGGCGAACCAAAACTCTGGAAAAATTAATGGGTCACAAAGGACATTGCTTCTCTTTAAGTGAAACCACCTACTTGTAAATCACTGAGAAGTTCAAGAAAATTGGAATCTGAACCATGAAATTTCACTGCCCAGATCTGGTTACAATTTACTCCATGTCATAAGCCTGAAGGTAAAACTGGCCTTGTATGGAATTTTATCCTTAACAGAGATTAAACTAATTATGCTCTTAAAAAAGACATCTCCAATAATTTTCACAAACCTGCATTGTAACAACAGGTTCCTCTGTGACAATGCCTGCAGTCTCATCAAATGTTACATCTGCAGTAATGTTATGATCGTGATCATGATCATCTTCTGCTTCTTCAATCTCCACAGCCACAGCTGCAGCTTCATCTGTCTCCATGACTTCAACTTCTGTTATGGAAACAGTAAAACAATCTTCCACAGATGAACTAGCAGCAGCAGTATCTGTGGCTGTTTCTACACCTTCAAGCACCTCTGACACAGTTACATGATCTCCCTCACTAAATGTACAGTTAGGTGATTCATCTTCACTGATAGTGATCAATGGACCAGGTACTTTATCCAGATTGTTTACATCACCAGTCCAATCTGTCATTTCTACAATTTCAACATCAGCTACTGACTGCTCTACACACCATCCATCACTTGACTGTGTACTGGATGAACTGCTGCTAGTGGAAATATTAAATGTATCTTGTTGTGAGACAAACACATTTGTTTCACTTTGTGGTTCATATTGAAACTGTGAACCTGAACCTGAACAGGAAGCTGAAGCAATCTCACTAGAACCGGTGTTTGAGCTCTTGGTCATTCCAGTAGAACCCTTTAAAAGAAAATGTGCTTTATGAGAAGGCGAACAGCAACTTCTTGAGGGAAAAACTTCGAGAGACAAACTAACAGAATTTTATGTTATTCATACCACGCACATTCATGTCGGGTGGTGCAGTATACCACACCACCCAACATGACACACTTCACATGCTCTGCCTTGACATGATCTCTTTGGATCATATAAGATCAACACAGATGTTTGTATGCATACTCCATACAGAATATAAACAACTAAGAGCTTATACCTGCAATGGCTCACTTTTATTATGACATTGTATTTTATGCTTATCAACTTTAAGTATTTTAGAATTTTAATCATTCCAATAAGGGTCATACAATACCTAGATTAGTGTGTTGGGCTTGTACTCCTTTGTTCTAAATAACTCCCTGACGATGGCACCCTTATGCCGAAACATGTAAGAGTTTTATCATTCTCTTGTATTGTATTTTATTAAGTGCATATGTTGGTTGATGTATTAATTGACTAACAGAAATTCCATAAAAACAAGGATGAAGCAATTATAACAATGTGTTCATTCCTCAAGCAGTATACAGAACTGAATGGAAGTGCGAATATGAACAGTAAATTGGGAAGAACATGGGATAAACAGTAGACTTTTATTACAGTTCTAACCCTTCACCAACATAGCAGGATCAATGAAAACAATAACCTAAGCCAGGACAGTAAGTGTCCATGCCAAAAATGAAACTCAGGACCAGAATATGAAGGAAGGAGGAGAAATAATGTCTTCAGAAACATGCATCAGAACCAATATCTAAAATCAGTGCTTGTATTATAGCTTAGTCTCTTCATAGAGGCCTTCTTCGTCTTTACCTCAGATGGAATAAAACAGGCCCTTTCTGAAGTCTGGCACTGGGAAACTAGTAAATCACTGAGCTGTTTATAGCCTCAGCAAGTGTTACCTCCTGCCCAGTCAAGGAATTAAATTGAACTGCAGAGTCATGACATTATAATACACAAAACTCACACATGAATTCATGGGGGGAGAGAGAGAGAGAGAGGGAGAGAGAGAGAAAAGAAAGAAAGAAAGAAAAAGAAAGAAAGAAAGAAAGAATGAAAGAAAGAAAGAAGTAATGTGATGAAGAGATTCAATGCAAACATTTCAACCTATTCCTGATTTTGCATGCTGATGACAACGCACAAGCTGCAGAAAGAAAGAGTTATTGTTTTGTGGTTCTCTTAGAATAGAAAAATTACGAACAAATCCTTTCTGAACTGAGACATTCAGTATGTCCTACCAGCAAGTGGGTCTGCAAGATGGTTTTAATTAGCCTTGATTCGACTAAAAGCTATCAAAGACAACATTCATCAACAGATGTGTTGATAAATACCCTGATCCACTGACAATCTCTTCATTTCCTGCAAAACACACTTTGGTTTTGACTTGGCAAGAGAATTTTATGATGGATTAGCAAATTCTTGCTATACACCGCTGCTCCCATTCTCCACCCAAAAAAAAAACCACACACCCACACACAAATGTATGTTACACTAACCTGCCTATACAGAAAGCAGCAGTTAAAGAAAAGTAAAATAAATCTTCCTCCGACAAATGTACGCTGTTTATGTTATTCAACACAATTTTTATTAAAAAATGCCCAACATGTTTCGAACCAATTTATGGTTCACCTTCAGGGCTCCAGCCATACATTCATGGTACACATTAAAATGCAGGTTAAAATAAATAAATGTCGGCAACTGTGTAGTATTTTTGAATAACTGTGCAGTATTTTGAATTCTGTGTCAGTTATTTCCTTTTCACTATTGGGTTGCTGGTGGCTGGTGCTGTAAGCCACCAGCAACCCAATAGTGAACAGGAAATAACTGACACAGAATTCAAAATACTTCACAGTTATTCAAACATACTACACAGTTGCTGACATTTATTTATTTTAACTTGCATTTTAATGTGTACCATGAATGTATAGCTGATGTAATTTGAGAAAGGTGAGCCCCTGAAGATGAACCATAAATTGGCTCGAAACATGTCGGGCATTTTTTAATAAAAATTGTGTTGAATAACATAAACAGTGTACATTTGTTGGACTAAGATTTATTTTAATCAAAAAGAATGTACGGAACAAATAACGTAAAGTTTAAAGAAAAGTACCAGTTGCTTTTTCCAGAATATCTTGTATTATTACACAAACTATTTACCAAATAATCATTATTGTAAAGTGTCTCTGCAGTAGATGGAAAACACTGGGCTGATAAGTGTGCAGCTGTTAAACCACTTTGTTCCTGTAAACACTGCTCAGACTGATCTTGCATCATGGATGATAGCTCTCTATTTTGCATATCTGCCTGACTGCCAGGGCGACTAGAAAAGTCACATCGTGGCGTGCTGTTTGATGAATTTCCAGCATGTCGCATCAGCAAATTCACTAGATCTTCCTTTTCTGCAACAGTGAAAAACATTGCTCATATAAACATACCATAAATCATGATTTTTACAGAGTCCTGTTCAGGTGATGAAACAGATAAATATATGATCACCACATCCTTATAATATGTGTCTGCCACACAGTCTACAGTAATAGGAGATTTGAGGTTCTCACAGCAGTGAACATTATGATTACAAATTTCTGGCATGTCACACCCCAAAATAATGTAATCTCAACTCACAGTAGGCTGAAATTCAGAGATTACACTCGAAGTATCAAAGCAAATACATTTGAGCTTGGCAGACATGGATAAAATTTCAGACGCTAGTAACAGTATGTACAGTACAATTCTGGCATATTCACAATGGTGTTACCTCTAGATTAAAAATTCGCAAATTCAGGATTTTAGTGCTCTCTTAAAAACAGTGTAAAACAGGCAAAAGCTGAGAGGATACAGAAGCATAACAACTACTTTCATTTAATTACCTCAAAAACCATAAGACCTATGGGAAAAATGTATTGGCATATATACGGATTCATAAGCTCAGACTACAGAAGGCAAAGTCCAGAGCAGACAACGTTCCTGACCTAGGCATAGGTGCATAACAGCATCAGTATTAGAAGAATTCAATCAAACCAAGCACATACACTGGAAAGTCCTCTGCCTCTTATATCAGTGAGGACTGACCCCTCCAAAAAAGTTTTTTTGAAATGAAATGACCACTAAGGATGTCAAAGGTAACTGCAATATTAGTAAGGTCTGCTGGAGCTATTGGTACTGCTAAATGAAACACACACATTTCAATGGACAGCAACAACCTGTAGATACTAAGAGGTTAAATGGAGAAAAACATTGAAGACTTTTCTTGACTCTGAATATCTAGACTGCCCTCTCAGCTAGAAACAGAGGACAGATCTTGTCATTGGAGAGGAGGGTTCTGTTGCAGCTTACACAGTGAGAATGGTTGGGATATGGTGACTTCCTATGGACAATCTTACCAAACATGTCAAACACTGAGATCAAGGAATATAAATTGTGGTATGTCCACGTCTCTGGCAATGGGCTAATGGACTTGGAATGTACGGATACACAGTTGCAATTTCTTAATCAACATCTATGGCATCATGCAATGAAGGGACTTTAAATGTCAAGATCATACTTCAAACAGGGATGTAGGTTTCCCAAATCTTTTCCCGATTAGCCTACATGCCCTCAGCAAGGATTATTCACAAAGGGTAGACTAAATATCTTCGTTGGTCATCCCACTCAGTGAGTTGGTACTTACAATTCCCTGTGAGGAGTTCATAGACACATGTTGCTCAACTGGGATGGGGTATGACTGAATGAGTTTGGCTTTCAAGAGTCTCTGCATGCCTCTCATTCTGCACCTCCATCAAGAGATTAAGATGTATTCTTCACCTTGCCACCAATCACATTCAAAGCCTTCTGTATGTAAAAGCGATTGATGTGTTTTTACTGTCTTTCAGTATTCTTCAGTTTGAATGTTATAAAACATGGCATTAATGTTTTAAATATGACAGGTTCACAAAATGCATAAGACATCTTATAGCCAAATAACACTGCAGTGAAAGGGGTTTTTGGTGTGAAAGAGAAACGATAATTCCCCCTTCTGGCTCTGGTGGTGTCTGTCTGTCAGTCAGTCACTGAGGGATGTAGAGAAAAAGAGACAATCACCTGGTCTGCACTAGTATGCAAACCCAATGTCAGGAAATACTTCAGAGCAGCTACTCTTTTTAGTATATCACAAACAATCAGAAATTTAACAGCAAGTTCTACATAACTGGCAAGCTGTGGTTTTAGGCCCTTACTGCAGGAATAAATGCCAAATGCTCCCACTCTACATGATACAAATACCTAGTGGCTTTCAGTACATTGTGCAGCAGACACATTACCATCCTTCTCTTTACAACTCTTACACAAACCTTTCTATGAATCTAAACCTTTCTGTAGGTGAGACTGTTCTGCACATGATCCACTGCTGGGTCTGAGTCCTTACATACTAGTGACCTGTTCGCCATGGTAGACTATGCACTCGATCTTCCATCTTTCTAGACATCCCAACAATCACTTTTCTGCACATACTTTATATGTTTTACACACTTGTATCTCCTCACTGTGTATACACACAGTCATGCATTATATCAAACATAATTCATCATAAGTAATAGCCACCTGTAAGTGGTCAATTTATCTAATGTAACATGCTGCCTAATATTCATAATCATTTAATACACGTATATGTTAACTTCCAAAGACATGAAATGAAATTTTAAAGTGTTTAAATGATCCCAAACCTAAGACCATCAGCTAGGTCTACACGAGTATCCAATCACCATCCTTAAGGATACAACACTGTATCTATAAGACTGTTGCATTAATTTTGGAGAATGGATCTCTGTCTTCAGACAGAACAGGGAGAGGGAGAAGCTACTCTGGTGGGCCCTTTAGAAACAGCTAGTCTCTGTCACTGCATACATGTCCAGTGATAGAGACTAAGCAGAGACAGACCTGTTCTTCAAAATGTTGTGGGTTGTTTTAGTCTGACGGTGGACAATGACCAAAACATCAGTCACATCTATTACAATATACTGCCATTACAATTTTTCAAAGCTGAAAAGACTCTCTTACAATATACTGCCCTTACAATCCTTTAAACCTGAAACGACTTCAGTCACAATAGGTGGCGTTGAAAGTATGTACATTCTAAACGCAAGTCAAAAAATACCATTGGGCCAACATGCTCATTTAAGCTCTTCTTTCATTCATTCGTTAGTTGATCAGATCTACGGATTAACTTCCCATAAACATCAATATTTTGGAGATCTGCAATCCTGCATCACCTTACTAACACTAGAAATACTCACCAACACAACCTCTTGTAGACACTTTCTGGGATGTAAGGTACAGTTGCAAATCCTTAACTCTAAGCTGCTGAAGTTGTGAACGACACAGTGGCCGTGCTGAGAGTACCTCACATTTGCTACATTTCAGCTTCTTGTCTGTGAAACGGGCCAACAAAGAAGCAGGGCTACCACTCTCGCTGAGTGGCAAACAATGAGTGCAGTAATAACGTTGACAAACTGAACACTGCCGCTTCAAAAACAAAAGAATCATGTTAAACATTTATAGCATTTATGAGAAATCCTTGTAAAAGGACTGAGAGTAAACTTAAACTGATTTCATTACCATCGTATTCCATGTCAAAAGCCTTTATTATGAATTCTGTCATACAACTTAACATAAATTTTATAAATTTTCACACACTTAGTTGCCCAGCTTGTTTCAAATTAATTTGTTCATCATCATGGGTGTGACTTAAAAAGAAACTCCTGGATTACACCCACAATAAAAGTATCACATATTACAGAATATCTATAAAAAAACATCCTTATTTGTTTCAATCCTTAACCTTTTCTAATCTTTATATTATATATACCGTGCATTTTAATATTAATTAATTATTTTATTCCAACAAATGCACTACACTATTTTAGTGTTTACTTGTCCCTACATATGTTTCGGCACTCCTTGTGCCATCCTCAGGGATGTGTGATATTCAGTGATAGTGAATTATACTCGTATGCTGTGAAAGTGAATTGGATGCATTGAAAATTGTGAACTTTCGATGATACCCCTGAGGATGGCACAAGGAGTGTCGAAACATATGTAGGGACAAGTAAACACTAAAATAGTGTAGTGCATTTGTTGAAATAAAATAATTAATTAACTTTTCTAATCTTGTTTGCAATTTATGGGAAATTAAAATTTGTTTAAAATGAAAGGTTCTTTGTGTATATCATACTAAACTATTTGGAAAATACAGAGCTCTTACTTGCTAACAGATTAACAGGCATGGGCATCCCAGGACTATGTTTAATCTACAGTTATGTATACGGTAATGTTTTCCAAGGAATATTTTATAATGCACCCTCATTTGCTTCAGCTGTAGGTGGACTAGGTGAGATGACATGACCAAAAATGAAGCATTACTAGTGATAGTGGAGGCAAATGCCAGTTTCTAACAACATATCTTACAGAGTCACAATGTGCTCCCAAAAACAGCAGAACGTAGCATATGATGGGGCTATCCATCTTGCTACACTCACTTCCTACCAAGTTAATAAATATCTCTACATCTTTCTGAAGTCTATGAAAGCATAAATGTCTGTGACTGAACCCAAAGTCTGAAAGGGTTTGATAAATACCAGGTGCCAGGTCACCACAGCGACTACATAACTTGTTGTGGTGTTTAGAATTTTGGAGGTATGTACTGTAAATTAATGTATTTTTTCTATGTTCCTTTGAAGATCTCAGTTCAGTAAACACTTTATTATTAAACACCTGGCTCATTGCCACCAATAAATAGTGTAACTACAAAGATCAGTTTAATGTAACATGAAAATGTGCTGCACAGACTCTAAGTGTCTTTGCCATTATTTACCCACAAGAGGGTGCGGAACATAAAGGTGCAGGACTCAAGAAGGTAAATGGTTTTGCATATCCATGTACATTGTCACAAAGGACTTTGTTTTGTCCTCCAAAACAGCAGACCACATTTTACTGGGTTGGTACTCAGCTAGGTGAACATTACATCTCACACATACAAACCATTGCATCAGTCAGACCATCCCATTATGTAATGACTTTACTAAACCAGTTGAAGACATGAGCTCAACTGAGACACACATGTGGTCAACCTGTTCATCAAACCTTACATCAGTTTCTAAATTCAGTTACCAATGTAAATTATACAATTATAATAGTTTAATTCTTTGTAAGATGCATTCAAATCAGCAGCAATATACCTACTGTAAAGTGAATCAGCATATAAAATTCGTTAATGAATCAGCATGTGTTCAGCTGTACAGACTCTCTGTGTACATACAAGGTGCAAAAGTCAAAGTGGCAGTCTTGCTGTGTGTAATCAAAGACAATTAATTACTGTGATGCTGCAACATTCTGTCTGTTTGAACCAGTAAGAATGAAAGATGTATGACAGAAAGACAAGAACATTCAAAACAAATGCACATGATTAATTTTTTTACAGCATGATTACAAAGACAAAATATAGTCTTCATTGGGCAATGAATTTGAAGTTTTTATTCTGAATGAAGCATCCCCCCACAAAACCAATTTCTGACATTAGCACTGGCAGAAGATCATGTACAACATGCACCCCTACACAAGAAAGTCTGGTGCAAAGAAACTAACTTGATTACATTCAACCAAAAGACAGGCAGAGCATGTTATATATAAGGTACGTGCCTTCTTTTCTAGTATTTCAGATAAGAATTCAAAGGCAGTGAAAGGCTTTACAGGACCTTTCAAGTTGGAGACATTCAAGAAGCATGATAAACCATTCCAGCATCAAAAATGTGAGAAAGCCAACATGGCAGATGTGTGAACTTGTAACATGGGGAGCAAGGTGCTGATGCAAAATTTCTGCATTCTGTTCAGGAAAAGTCCAAACAAGCAACTTTGATAGGATATTGAGAAAATTCATATACATAATTCTTAATGCACTCAGGGTGACCAGAAACCCTGACTGCAGCATCCTTGCAGTGATATGGAAAATAAACAAAACTACCAAGTTAGGATTATTCTGCATGAGCTACTATTTTAGATTAAAATAGTGGCCACAGGATAGGCATTTTTATTAGTAAATACTTTAAAAATTCATACTGGAGAAAAGGAAACACAGACTCTTAACTAAATAACTAATCAAATCACTGACTAATCTTGTCAAAAATGTATACAGTATGCTTTCTGAGTTCTGCCTGTAATTCCTTCTTCCAAGTTATGTTATCATCTCATGCGGCATCACTGTTCCTTTGAATATTTTCAAACATAACTACATGAACCGCTGTGGTTATAAGACAATATTATCATTACATTTAGTGTCACTGAACAAAATTTAACTTGTTAAATTTTTATAATTAACAATATTACTTACTCTTCTTTTGAATACAGTAAATTTAATAGAGCAGCCTTGACAAGTCATTGCAGCTCTTCTCTGCTGGTCTGTTCCCAAAGAGTTCCCTCTGCAGAAACCTGTACCCATAAAATCCTGGACAACAAATCAGAAACCAATACTAGTAACATGTTATGACACAGATAAAAAGTTTCCTTGGACAATTCCATGACGGATAAACACAGGAACTGGTATTACCGTCACAAACTACAATATAAGTTTAGACCATAGGGTCCTTAGTTTGACAACTGTTGTTTGCCACTTCCACCCACTACCCTGCCACCCTGGTTGAATGAGTGGGCTGCATTATCATGATAGATGAGAGAATAGGAACTGGCAACCAATAGTTGAAACATAAAATGACCATACATAAAAGGTATCAGTAAAATTAACTAACAACAAGCACAAGATTCCTCCTTGAGCAGTTAACAGTTATTTAGCTAGGCAAGAAATGCCATTTCCACAGAATATGAAAATTCATTGCCTTGTTCTGAAAACCACATCTCTGTACACCTATCCTAATCTAGTTAAATCCACCCTTTGCTTCATACCCTATTTCTCAATGATCCAACTAGTATTACCCTCACATCTATGCCAGTCATTCCAGTGTGGTTTCTTCTTTTCAGGTTTCAAACAGTTGGAATTTTTCATTCAAGCAGAAGTGCCACATATGTAGCCCATTCCATTCATCATGACATGACTCTAATACTAGTCTGGCATATATATTACAAAGCTCCTTGTGATATATCTTTCTACAATACTTCTTACTTTGACTGGACTATGAGTTGGACAATCTGGGGTTTGAATCCTTGAATTCTGGTAAGGGACAGACACTTATCCTTTTCCAAAACATCCAGACCAACTATACCAAGGCTCCTATTCAATGAATGGATAACAGGGGGAAAGGTAAAGTGGTTGAAGTATGAGGCTGACCACTTGTTGTATCTGTATCTAATGCCAAGGTTAAGAATGAGTGCAGCTATACCTCCACCCCTATATAATTTATGGTTTAAATAAGGACAACTTCACCTTTTACTGTTTTACTTTATGTCTCTTTGCTCCATATATTTTGCTCAGCACTGACACCATAAACTTAGTGTTAAACAATGCAGTTTCTATTTCTGTATCATTTAAAATATTATACAATGACAAGGAAATAAGTCCCACATATGGACAAAATAACGGTGCTTGAGGTATCTCCCTCTCTAGTACTGTTGTATTCCCCTCCAGCCCCCATAGACCAATGTCAACTAGTCTTGTTGCTAGTATGCTTGTGACAGAAAAGTAACAAAATGGAAACATAAAAGGTGTTGATCTATGGGACTCTTTTTTGTGGCATTACTATAAAAAAATTTTATTTTGTGTTATAGATAATATAATTTAAATGCCCAATGAATGGTTTCTGCCAAATCTTGGCAGGCACAAAGAAGAGAGGAAAGAAATAGAGAAGAAGAGGGATCTGTATAAAGTGAGAAGAGGGTGGAGGTATTTCATCCATTCACAGTTATGCTAACAAAAAGGGATGCAAGAAAAGAAATGTTACAAAGTTAGTGCAAAGGAATTTAGTTGTTTGTAATTCCTTTCAAGAAAATAATCAATATAACACATACACCAGGAAGAACAATTTTTCCAGAAATCTATGGGCCATCTCAAAATTTTAGGTGCCAGAAGGATGACATGAACCAAGTTCCATACTGAGGACCCACAAATATCAGGCACCACCATACAAAATGTAGTCGCCCTGGCGACTCAGCACTCAGGATTTGTGCAACCTTGACATAAACAAATGATAAATTCCATATGGCTTAAAAGAAACGGACCTCACTGGAAATGTCAACTAATTTAATTGCCATACACATTCACGCATGTATACATACATACTATTACACATTCTATGGATCAAAAATTTGGCCAAAGTGACAATAAGATGTGGAATGGGTCGTAAAAAACATAAAAATATATGGAACTGTACAATACAAATATGTTATAAGAATTTCACATATAGTGGTTATTTTAAGAAACATGTAGTACTGGCAGTAAATAATCTACAAATAATTACTGTCACAAAATTAGGTAGTGGGCATGAAATTTCTCAACCTTAAGGAATGAATAATGATTAAGCGGTTGGCTTCGCATTCCAACTGTTTGAATATCTGCACACCTACTATTATGAATTTTGTAATTTTCCTCCATAACCGAAACATATTCAGATATTTCTTACATTCTCAGTGAAATGAAATTAATTCAAAATGTTGTTTACTATGTCTACAGTCCAAAATGCATTTACTCAAAATTGTACAAATCCCAATAACACAAATCAACCTCTTCCACTGATGTTACCACATTAAGGGGCAAAACATTTCTCTGTGTCTTCTATATCCCCACAACCTTTCCTGATTTGTTTTCCGTATATACCTATTGTCTATAAAGACCTCTTCATTTGGTTATGTCACCTTATTCTTGCTCTCTAAATCAATTAGAATGATCCTACCTGACTCCATCCTCTTACATCATCATTCCTTACTTTAACTTCCAAACTCCATTACCAAGTTCCCCAGTCTTCTGAAATATGACAAACTTTCAATACCAGCTTGTGGCAGTCACGTCTCTAGTTTAGGTCTAGACCCCAGAAACAAGAGCTCTGTCTGGGTTCTCAGATTTGGTTCAAACTGAACAAGTTCTAGCTTTTCACACACCTTAGATTTCACTGATTTAATACTCCAAATGTTTGTAATATACACATTTCCACTGCACTGAAATCTAAACACTAACCTACCCAAGACCTTGACAAATGTAGGTAAATACACACGCATATTCAAACTAAGAATTAGATTAGATTACCCTACTCTAACCAAGGTGCCGTCAGTAGTGTCAGTGAAGCTCACAGTGAATCACTGATTAGTTCAAATTCAGCAACATCAAATCTAACCCCAATGACAAAGTCAATGTGTACCTAACCTTAAGAACTTACAGCAATTTCGTACAAATCTGAATACCTCAAACTGACTACCAACATGTGATAATTTTCTAGAGTTTTGGTCACAAAAAAAGACTTTCTTTGGCAAAAAAATATGTTCAAAAGCTTAAAACTGCTTTTGTATTAATCTTAACTGCTACTTTCATAATATATTTAGCAGGTGAATACACTTCATCTTTAAATATCAAGTATTTCACACTGATTTTTAAATGGCTTTTGTATTTCACAGTTTACCTTCATACTGTTATTACCATCATTCAATTTGGTGACAAATTAAGGTAAAGGGAAAACCCCACAACAAAAACCTCAGAACCTCAAAACATCTGCTGTGGAAATCTTATGCTGGGCAAGTCTTCAACTTTACCTTACCATAATACAGGCCACAATCTCAATAAAAGATGAGGCACACGCTAGTACATCGATTTTAAACAAATGGCCTGCATTTTACAGAAAGAATTTCAGTTTTAGACTAGCACAAGAAATAAATGATCATCTAACCACACAATCTAAAAATGTCCCATTGACTTACTGCAACACGTTTTAAAGAAAATATAACGGCATATGCATATGTAGGAGTGTAAAAATAAATTGATTGTGCAGTGGTTGGTGGTAAAAAAAACTTACATATATATTTACTAGTCATGTTCCCACCCTAGTCATGTTTCAGGTAACCCAAACCATTTCATTACAGAAAAGAAAATACAAATCTACTGATGACACACTGGATCACTGTCAGCATGTCCACTATTCTACGAAATCAAGACTACGACTCTGAAGGTGTTTACTTTTTTATGCCTGTACATGGTAGGCAAATTAGATTTTGACAAACCCAAACTGGAACCAATGCAGATTTTCAAAAATTCATGACAGTGACAAAACAGAAACGAATTACGTGTGTCATGCTTAACGGTCATACACGGCATATCGAGCGCAGTTTCGATTTGTGCAATAATCACGACGCTCCAACGTCGAACCATCACGCAACGGTTCAGAAACAAGTTACACCCGCTCTCAATGGGGCTGTTCTTACTAAATCACGCTACTGTTAAGTTTATTCCAGTACTTACAAACATCGTTTGGTGGTGATTCAGAATAGGTACCCCATTTATGTTAACACTAATAACAATAATCGTTATTATGTACAATATATTGGTCCATCAAAAGTACTGTAATACGATTAACCAATGGACAGCCAATTCGAAACCACAGCGCATCGCTCATCGTTTTCATTGCAACCACACGTTCCCCAACACCTCGAATTGCAAAACTTTATTGTACATTTGCATCATCCTACGGACAGAGAGCATTCCAACCCCCACCGCCACGTACCGACTCACTAATTCACTAGTTCGATGAAACCCATGGCTTGGACAGGTGATCATGTTCGTCACTAGTGACGTCATATATGTCTTGAGACTTCACGGCGACAGTACTCGATAAAGTGTTCTCGGGCACAAATGCTATCGCATTAACCCAATGATGGAGATGGAGTTGGTCTCCCAGACGATGGAGTTTATTCATCAATTCACGCGGCTGTCTGCCCCAGAACACTGTATCTACTGACGTCATAGTTTGCCTTCCACAGTACTCACCAATCACAGTACACCACATAAGGCATTTCGTAAATTATTAAGAGATGACGTAACTCTGTGAACAGGTTGGGTGGCTGATAGACGGAAGGAAGGTTGAGGATTGTGTGTGTATCTAATTGTTGTGTTTATTTTAGTGGTGTTCGTTGCAGTGCATGCATAATTTGCGAATTTCGTAGATACAAATATTTTTTAAATGTCTTTTGTTGGAAAATGGCCGCATCTAAGACGATAATTATTACAGCAGTTCCAAAATGTGTTGGTAGTGATGGCACTCTTGGTAATCAAGTCGGAATTAAGTTGAAGGCCGTGAATTCTGTTTTGAGGTGTAACAGTAACGCAACGGTGGCCAATAAAATGGTGATACAAAAGTCAAATTCTGTAAAACCTACGGGGTGTGAAGACTCACAAGTAAGCATTCCGAACAGAAAGAGGAGATTGGACTATTTAACCTTGGAAGAAAAGCTTCAAAGAAAGTAAGCCAACAAGTTATCTTTGATCCTTAAGTTAGTATTTCAGCTCTTTGCACATACGACAGACCGTAAGTGCAGTAATTACGGCGTATGTTGTTTGGAGGCAGTAATAGATGTGACTGTGTAATCCTGATAAGCATAAATGAAGATAAGAACGTTAAGTTGTTCCATAACACTGTAAAAAGTAATTTTACATTTTAGGAAACTGAAGAATAGAGTGGCTGCCCAGAGCTCAAGAGACCGGAAAAAAGCACGTTTGGATGATCTGGAAGATGAAGTAAAGGCTCTCAGAGAAAAGGTGTGTGGCATGTGTGTTTGTTACGGTTGCTTTCTATGTTACTTTTGGTATAAATCAGCCGGAGAGAATGGTAGTTTGATCCAGAGCAGACTACTATAAAACAGTTTAAACGGGATGACATCATACTGATTGCCAAGGGGTTTATTAAGTGTAGTGTTGGCTATCAGTGACTTCATGACACAAAACATGTATGGTTTATTAGATTATATAAGGTCTTTAATCATGATATGTGTACCTTAAATTATGGCTTGGAATTCACTGTGGATGTAATGAAAACCATATTATCTGAGGGTTGCCATTACCAGTATCTAGGATTGGATTACAGTTTGCATTATGTATGTGATACAGAACCCATGATTTGTACATGTACTCCTAACTAACTCCATGGAGCAGAGTCCTTGAGAAGCTAGCAGGTCGTCAGCTAGTCAAGAAATTCCCCGCGTTTTATGGAACCCGAAGGTTCATTACCGCACTCACAAGAGCTCATTTGTACATGTACATAGACGTAAAATGTAATGACACTTTATGATGAAACATGTTAGTATAATCCTCAAATATGTATGTAGTTTTATGGCATTGATAGCCATTGCAGTGCACCAGGTGATAGTGAAGAAAGTAAGCAGTGTACCCAAGGCCAAATCTTGCTGTGGTGACAAAAAGAGTTACTGAATATAGTTATTCTATATGCACTAATATGGAGTAGGAGCATGACTTATTAATCTTATGAGATGTAACATTTTCCAACTCTTTATTCATTAACACCTCAAAATAATATAAATTCTTTGTTCAAATCAACACTTCTGCCATTGCTGTTGCTATTAATCTCAATTCCATCTTAATTTCTGTGTAATATAGTATTTTCCATGAACAACAGTTTTCTAAACTCTACTGTAATGATGCATGTTGACATCATCCCCTAATATTATATTCCTTGTTGATTTTTAATTTAATACCCAAAAGGAAAGTATGGTACATTGTCTGGAATGCAGCTTTCACATACTGTGAGATATGCCAGTATGTATGTACATTCTAATCTTCAAGTATAAAGAAATTTTACCTTGGATTTTAGAATGAAGCATTAACACTGCAGTGCCATAATCTTCATTTGGAGAAGATACGATTGGCTACAGAGAATCAACAACTGCGCCAAAAGTTGTCAGGCCTCGAGCACAACAATCAGACCCATGATGTCGGCTGTAGTACCCAGGTTGAACCAGCTGAGTTCAGCATGGACCCTCTGCTGCAGGGACAGGCACTACAGCCGGCAGTGGGCCTGGGGCCTCAGGTTTTGACTATGTGGACGATCCTGAGGTACTGCCTTCTCTCCCAGATCTCCTCGATAGTCTTGATGGAGATGTGTGTCTATCTCACCTGGATGAATTGGCAGAGAGTCTGCTCAGAGAAGCTGCAGAAGAAATGCACACAGAGCACAGGCAGGCCAGTGCAGAGGTCAGTTCTGTTTCATTATTATCAACCCTAAGTCCACCTGTTTCAGATGCCTGTGTGATGTGTACCTTTTTTTATACACACTGATTATTAACCTATCATATAATCTGCATTGCACCTGTTCTTCCAAAGTATAAAATATCTGCCTGTACAGTGTAACACAGCTTTCATAGATAACTCACCAATAAAGTTAACATACTTCTTTATTGGATGATAAGGTAAGACTGTCATATGGATATCTCATCTTTGTCCATGGGCAGTTCTAGGAGACCACTTTGTGCCAGTTTTGTGTTCATACCAGCAAGCATAACTGTGATGTTAAAAATTGTACCTGAAATGCAGTGACATACTGTGATACTGTATTAAATCTTTGTAATGAGTGAACATACGATAATTTTGCAGTAGCAGTACGGGAAATTTAAATGCCCAGTGTACAAAAAATTATGGATTTAAATTCTGTAGTTCTTCATTTCTGAGCCTCTTTTTGTTGAAATGGCCATATTTGAATATTTTTTAATACTGCAACAAAAACATTTTGGAAATTTATGAAGAGAGTAATTATGTGTATGTAATCATTGTTCATGTGCATGTTTTTCATTTTTTTAAATTTTCAGGAAATTTAGACCATAAAAACTACTAAGAAATGACTGGCTTATGTAACAGAAAATCCATCTCGTCTGCAATTTGTCAGAGTGGCAGTGGATGTAGAAGCATGATGCAAACTTCATGCTCCTGTTATTTATTCTTTCATTTCTGCTGGCAGACACAATGTGTAACATAAAATATTGAAGTCACAAAACACGTGCTTGACTCACTGTCTGAAATGTCAGTGGAGTGTGCCACATTGACATAGGTAGTCAGTAAGTGGACAGATGCCCTTTTTCAAATATGAGATGATGAACAGAGCTCAGAAACCTAGGAATCTGCAGTTCCTAATGTCTTCATTTCGAAACTGTGACAATTTGAGGGGAAGATATTGATTCCATGGCAGATGGTACACAAAAGTCAGCTTGCACAGTATCTGGTAGCTCTGGAGATTCTAGAGTACAGTGAAACCTCTATCCATCGTTTTTCAGGGGACCGGAAAATTTGAACGATACATACGGGAAATGATAGTACCGGGAAACCATTAAAAATTATAGATAAGAACAATTTAATGATAATTATTACTTCTTGCTGAGAAAATCTTTCATTGACGTTTGTTTTGAGCAAACTTTACTCCTCCTGAATTCACAGTACGATTTTTCAACGCCTAGAACACTTTCACGATCACTGTCACTCGTGCTGTGCGCATAAAAGAAAGATCTTACTTTCATCAGCGCTTCATGCGTCTCAGCAAAGCTCGGCACAACTTCGGGTTCGCCAGCTTCTTCTCCTTCTTCCCGCTCCACACTCCCGGACGCCACGAGGCTCACGCACAGCTCCTGCACTGTTTCTACACCACAGGTTGCCACGTGACTGTCCACAGAGACGTAGTCCTCGAATTTATCTTTGTTCATGCCACTTAACTTTTCCCAGTCTTGGCGGAAATCGTCGTCATCGTTGGTCAATACGACGTCACTATCGCCTGAAGATTGTCCCTGCACGTAACCAGCTTTCCGAAAACAATTTTCGATTGTCTGCTGGGTTACTTCTTGCAAGGCTGCCACAGTGTAGTGCAAAGCTTCCAACACGTTTATCTTCATTTTCGTATCTTTGCCTGCATCCATTAAGCAAACAGCTGTTTGCACGAAGCGTTTTCTATAAAGCTGCTTATAACACTTTATTACCCCTAAATCAAGGGGCTGGAGCACACTTGTACAATTTGCCGGGTACCGTATGACTTTTACATTTCTTAGAAACGATGTATCCTTTGGATGTGCGGCACAATTGTCCACAAAGAGGAGAATGTTCCTGTTTTGTGCACCCATACTTGCGTCTAATGAACGCAGAAATTAAGAAAAAATGTCTGTGGTCATCCACGCTTTATTGTTCGCGTGGTACTTGGTGGGTAATTTTTTTACATTCTTGAAACATCGCGGTTTCGGAGATTTTCCGATAACAATCGGCACTTGTTTGTCAGTTCCATCACTGTTAACACAAAGTAAAACAGTAAGTCTGTCTTTACAGTTTTTCTCTCCATGACAAGACTCTCCTTTGAGAGCCAAGGTTCTATCAGGAAGCACGTTGTAGAAGAGCCCCGTCTCATCCGTGTTGTAAATATCACGTTGTTCGTAGCCCTCCAACAAAGATGGCAGTCTTTCCAGCCACGCTTCCGTGCTTTCGCTGTCCACTGCCGCACTTTCTCCGACTAACTTCTTGTATACTAGGCCATGCCGGTCCTTAAACCTCGCTAAACCATCGCTTCAAATTTAAAAAAAAACTATCAGTGCGGGAAAATGTTGCGTCAGGACCGTGATTTTTCAACTATTGGTGCGGGAAAACGACAGTTCGAGGAACAATGGAGGCGGGAAAAAATAGTGTTATTTATATGGGGCTAATTTCGGGAACAAATAAGGCAGACGATACATGCGGGCCAACGACGGTAACGGGAACGATGGATAGAGGTTTCACTGTATATAAGGCCCCTGGGTTTGAAGCCTATGACTCAGAAACTGATATCTTGGGTATTGACCACTGCTGGTGCTGGTTCATTTCTTGCCGTACCTCCAGCGAGTCTGTGAGGAATTTATGTTCTTCCTTCACATTGTGAGAGAATACTTCACACCTATATGAAGCAGCTGTTTTAAATGTTGATCCCTAGACTTTTGAAAGGAATACTAAGAATGTCTTATTAACAAAGAGAAGCTTAAGTGGATTTGTGAAACCTCTGCAGTATATAGAAGCTGAAAGCATTTTGATTCTCTGAATTTCCTTGTGTCCAAGTGTTCTCATGAGTGTACTGTTTTCAGGTTGGAACTTATGGATTCCAAGGAACGAGCAGCTCTTATAAAGTGGTGGGGTCATCATCAGAAGACATGGCAACCAATAGAGAATTGATTACAAGTACTGCTCCTTCAGAATTTAAAGGACAGGGCAAGGCCAGTTCTCCAAGCGTTCCAGACATTCGAGACTCTTCTATGTACCTTGTACCAAACCAAAAAGACACTTGTGATACTTCAACACAATCAGTGTTTGGCACATATGATGAATTGACTCATACTATAACAATAGTAGTCCCTGAAGAGGATGTATGTGTAGAGGATGCAGTTCAGGAGGTGGTAACCAGTGACACTCTGTCACTAGTACCAACTCCAATAACTTGCACTGTACCATGCAAAAATGAAACTATAGAAAATCCTGTTTCACCATGTAGTACGAGGACGCTAGACAGCGTGTCTTCAGCACCATGTTCACCTCATCTGTACGACACTACGGAGTCTGTGAAATTGGAACCACCTCTCTCAGACTGTGGATATGAATCCCTGGATTCCCCACAAAGTGAAATTTCAGGAAATGAGATTGTAGACGTATGGAGTGAAAGTTTTTCCCATTTGTTTCCTGCTTTAATGTAGTCACTATTTTGTAATGGTATCTGTTGGTAATAATATCCACAGAAATTTATTTTATATGGGGTGTATCTTTAATCTTGTTGCTTAAAATTTTTTGGGTTGTTGCCCGGCGTCAATTTTGGTGTATGACCAACGTTTCGGGATCACTTGTTTGTCCCATCTTCAGGGTCTTTTTACCCAAGGCCCTGAAGATCGGACAAACAAGTGATCCCAAAACATTGGTCATACACCAAAAATTGACGCCAGGCAACAACCCAAAAAATGTTAAGCACATTACGACCACGGCGGAAGCCTTCAATTACATCTTTAATCTTTCCTGTCAGTTGTCACAGGAGCTTTATCACATATGATGCCTGCTTCTGCTGGGAATTTGAGTCTGCCATTCTCCTGAAACGTACCTTGTTTTATAGAGGAATCTCAGAGTGCTGACATCTAGCTGCAAGGCAGGCCTCCTCATACCTCCTGAAAATAAGTCTTAACAAAACAGACTTTGTCTTCAGATGTTGGCAATTTCTTTTTGAATGTTGTCTTTCATATTTTGCAAATAATATGATTTGTTCACATAGAATATATCATTGTCTGCTACAAATAATAATAATAATTGCACAGATTAAAATCTGGAGATCTAAGATGCTCCAATTTCCAAGTCCCCCCCCCCCTCATGACCTACTTTTCATAAGCATTGAAAATAAATTCTCTTTCCTCTACAGAAAACATCTGAAACATGGCGAACTGTTGTGTGCGAGATAACAGATAACTAGGCATGCATCACTTGTTAGACAGACCTTGCACAGGCCAGTTCCCATTTCGTTTTGCTCTGAACCATTTCAAGATACACTGTAGCACTCCAGCCTGGTCAGACTCCACTTTATATCATAACCCTACTGATTACGGATCAATTCATAGTAGTAGGACAGGTGTTTTTGTCACTGTCAAGAACAGCTGTAGGGGGCAGTAAACTCTCTCCAGGGGTCAAGCAGTCGGAGTATGTAGGTGATCATCTGTCTCCATTCAGTACAGAGTTTAAAAATGCATGGAGCTTTACCTGTTACATGTTTGTAGCTTGGTACTTAGGTAAACATTTACTTTGTAATTCTGAATAATTTGACCAGTCCTGCTGTAACAGCCTCACTTCTTTATATTGACTGTAAGGCTGAAGAAATGAAAGTATAGTAAATTGTGCACTAATTATTGCTGAGATAGTATCTTCAATCTTCGGACTGTACTTTTATACAGACGAGATGGATGTGAATAAATAAATAAATTTATGAGTTCAGACTTGAAGAATGTGAAGTAGGGGATGAAATAACTTGTCTTTACCACAGTTCCTTACCATTTACCTAAAATTTGATACCTCCTTTGCAACCAATTCTTTGTAACTGTATGTTCCTAGACACTCTCCTGAACACTTTTCTTATGCCCTCAGATTTACATCCTAACTGAAAAGTCAGAACTGTATAAAAGTTATAGAACATGGGCATTTTATTGTGTATACATCTTTATACCATAGCCTGTTTCTTAGAATCTGAGGAAATGTGCTTTTCTGATACTATGGCACTGCGTACTTGACACAGGACATTGTCTTTTGTTTTCAAGTGTAACAGCAGTCTGTTTGACCACTGTGGTTATCAATACTATCACTTTTTTACTTTAACAAGTTTGAGGGTTTCTGTTAACTAGACCCAGTTGGTATTGAATCACAGCCTTACAGGGTGGCAGACCAGTGCATTACCCTTAGCATGTTAAGGTCCCCAGGTTGGCAATTCTGAGACATATATTTCATTTAATGAGACACTTTAACCCTTTGTGTCTTTGGGAATACACTATTTAAAGTCACCCAGTGTGACTCACTGTTCTTTTTTAACACTAAAATTTCAATAGTACCTTGCCAGTGCAATTTCCAGCAAAGGTAATGATCAAGAGGTAACTGAGGGATGTAGATAGTTTGTGACACTGGAATTTCCATTTGTTTCTTCTTTCATTCAATTCTCATAACTGTGAATATACTGTACAGTTACTGCACTTTTCCATGAACTCAAGCCCATTTGAAACAGGATGTTCAACATTGTTCCCCGAGTTTCAGAGGTATATGGGAGGAAAATATGAAACTCTTGCCGTGTGTGTGTGTGTGGGGTGGACAGGAACCATGCCACCATGTTGTACCACACTAATAGTGCTTTTTTTTCAAAATCTAATACCACATGCTAATACAAGTCTTACATATACACTATGCATTACTTCAGGGGTGACCAATAAAACTAGACTTTAAAATGAAACATGGGATTTCTATTCATAGTGCTAAAATGTTTCTTGCCTTTCTTATGTATTAACACTACTTTCAATTAAACATAAAACTTGCCAGTATTATTACTATATCAAAAAAAGCACATATTTATTGACAACATATTCACACGAAGGTGGGCCTGCTCAACCTGTTATGTGGTGCAGGCAACTTTGCCAAAATTTGGTTTGCATGTGGGTAACATGAAATTGAATACACAGGATAAAGAAGTATATGTATCACCATATATGCACCAACAACTGCACTATAATGAGATACAATGATAAACGTGTGGTAAAGCTCCTACATGTTTCGGCCCTTCTTGGCCATCTTCTGGGAGGCATTGCAACAAAGATGGCCGAGAAAGGTTTAAACATGTAGGTGGTTTACCACACGTTTTATCACTGTAATTATAGTGCAGTTGTTGGTGTATATATATATGGTGACTTGTCTCACTCAACAAGGATAATTTTAAAGTATACATACGATTATATGTTTAATTTTACCTGTGTTTTTCTATACATAATTTGTAATAAAAACAACTACTGAGAATAGGAAAATTCTAGCTAGGCTAAGGTGTTACTATTCTTAGCACACTTTTTACAAAATGAATTAGTAATGAAATGTATGTCTCCATAAATAAACAGCTTATAAGTTTTTAGAATTGCTGCGGTGTTCTGTCTCGGCTTTGCCGTTAAAGGGTTAAAAGACGTTTTCTCTTTTTGAATGTATCCACGTGCCAAATAATACCATGGGCAACTTTTTTCGCCTACAGGTTGAGCAATCCTGTACTAAGGTATGGATCAACCATAATAACAAAACACTTTTCATTACTAAGAATTGTATTGTTTAAACACCAGTTTGCATATCTGCAATCATCTTTATACAGGTAGTAGACACTACTCCCAATTCAGTGTTACAATTCAAAAACGTTTCCCTGTTGAAATAAGTTTCACAGATCTTCAAACTGACTGACCGTCAGCTATACAGTTACACAAAAAGCACCGAACTCCCCAAAGACTAAAAATGAATATACTCTTACAATACCAAATATTTAATAACCAGCAGAGTTCTGGAGTAAATAAACTTATGTGTGTAAAAATGTTAATACAAAATAAGATCTAAAGTCAGTGGTGCAAAGACGTGATTATTTTGTGCATTGTGCAACTTGGCCAAAGTGTCCTATGTTCTCTTTTTGCGTTACAAAGTTCATCACCAACCACTACCAACAGTGGCCAAAATCAGCCACCCAAAATCCAAAATAAATGGTAAACATAAACCATGTCAGACAATGAAAAAGCTTTGATGTGGTAGTTCACATACTGATTTAGTGTTAATACTTCTTTTAAATAATTATTTTAATCATGATAGCTGTTAGCAGTAGCACTCCTTCCAACTATGAAATATTTTTTACATTAAAGCATATCATACTTTTAATTAATAACATTACACATTCTGAATAAATAATTTGCTTAAATACACCAATTCCTTACTCTGAAGACATAAGCATTATTAACAATGGCCAGCCAAAATCTTAATTTCTGAACAGTTGTTACTTCCAATTTGGTAACAGCTAACAAAGGTTTCATTACTATATATACATATCCCATTTGTGAACTTGTCAAAATTTTTAAATTCAGTTTCAGTGCTGCTGTTTGAAAGACACACCAAAGTTTATATCACTTTTTATACTTGGACACCTGTGTTAATTCATCTGACAATACAAATGTTAAAATGTATGGAATATCACCTTTAAAAATAATTAACATGAAGTGTAGTCCTTGGTTTCCTTTAATATACATTTATATTAAACATTAACTAACAGAATTCAATCATTTCCACATTTAAAATTTAATTTTAGCCATTGTGACTTGTCTCCAAGTCACAGGCAGTATATGTATTATTTCAAACACAAGTCAAATGAAAGTTGAACTTCATACTGGCAGCACAGACGTATGAATAGCACTCCTTACTATGATCCTTCCAGCACACTTTTTCCTCCTTTTGGAAGAGGTGAGTTTGGGACATTACACATTATTTGACTAAAGGAAAAATGCATGTGGATATGGTGTGCTTGCTTGCAAGAAACAGCATCATTATGCAAATGACTTAACTCCATGGAATCAAGTCTTTCAGAAGACAATATTAATCCTGTCCCAAAGAGGAAATCACTTTTTTAATCTGCTAAAACATTCAAAGAAACACAAATCATTAATAATAAAGACTACCAAGGGTGTGAATGAACCTTTGTACAGATTCAACACACTGATGGATTTTGATTTTTTATGCGCTATAGTAAAGGCTCTTTTCAAAGATGCAATAATCTGCTGTCATGTTGACCATATTGACATTCCATTTTCTCTGAGATCTCTTCTTTTTCTTCACATCTTGGTGAAAATTTGTTCATCAGTGAATCTACAAAATTTTAGAGAAAATATTAAATTAAGTTTCAGACCAACTGATGCACAACTAAAACCACTTTTATTGTAGCTTTATTATAATTGTTAAAATTATACCCCTACACGTGTTTCGATCCTAGGATCATCGTCAGGGGTTTTTGTTTGTTGAAAGCTACTGTCACTTCAATCACATGATTTTAAATAGTTCAACAGCACATTAAAACTTATGTATTATAAGTTAAAATCTTGTTAAAAGTTGTTAAAACATAAGTTTTAATGTGCTGTTGAACGATTTAAAATCGTGATTGAAGTGACAGCTTTCAACAAAAAAAACCCCGACGATGATCCTAGGATCGAAACACGTGTAGGGGTATAATTTTAACAATTATAATAAAGCTACAATAAAAGTGGTTTTAGTTGTGCATCAGTTGGTCTGAAACTTAATCTAATATGACGAAGATGCACGGTGTCAACAATGTGAAATTTAGAGAAAATAGTCCAAATGTGAGTGTAGAAAATGAACCCTCAAGCTCAACTTAGAACCTAACTTTCGAAATTTATCAAGCGTGTTTTCAACAATAATTTTGTCATATTGGTCCCTACTGTTTCCTAAAGTGCTGTTAATAACATTTTTTAATTAAGCTTCTCTTTCAACTTGTGTCATTGTTCCTTTAAACTGTTTAAGTTAATTTCCTGATCACAGGCATAACAGAAGTCCTTTAACTTTATCATATGCGAGAGCTGAGAATTTGCTGCTGCAGATGTACTTGAAACTGACACTAACCACAGCAAAATGTGCTTCATGAAGCCAACTTTTATGTACTGTGGACATAACGGTACTAAGTTTTTACATCTGATGTTCTGTGAACCTATTATCAGACTCAGTATGTGTAGCCATATCTTCATCCAATGCAGACTTGTAACTCTGCTATCCCACTCAGCTAACCAAGCACCATACTTATTTTTGAGTCTACAAAAGTATCTTGTCACTCCTTAAGAATATGTTTGAGCCCTGGAATGAAGCATTCCATCATGCTGACAACAATTAAAGTATACATATGACAAATTATGAATTACAGCACATCTATGTAGTAAAAACATGTAGCACAAATTATGCAAGAACTGTTTTGATAAAATGTGAATGAGGTGCATATGGCAGTAATTCATAATTTGTGATATATATACTTTCAGTCAAAAAGTCTGTAAGATTTTCATGTGTCCAAGTTGAACAACCTGAACAGAAGCATATCTGTTGCCATTTTGAGGAAAAATGCCTTTCACTCTCTTCTTGGGTACCTGGACAGAAAACCTCTTACTCACTCAACTGATAAGCTGTGTGAATCCTTGGCTAATTATAAATCCAACAGTACATACTACTACAAATGACAAATTAACCTTCCTAGGATAAGTACAAAACAAATTTCTGCACATAATTTCTATACCAATAAATGTGTTTCAGCAGAAAGCAAGTTTCTAGCTTGGAGCATTCAGACCAAATCACTCACTAAATCAGTAGTTCACTTTGTGGGTTTTATCAGGTACATACAGGTATTTGATACAACCTTGAATATAACTATTTCTAGGCTGTGCCATAGCTCAGGCAGTTAATAGCTAGCATCTCACTGCAGAGGCCCAGTTTCAATCATACTGTAGGACAGTATATGTGGGATTTGTGGTGGCCAAGTGGTAATGGGACAGGCTTCTAGATTCGAGTCACACCACAGCCATACCAAAGGGCAGGAATCGATGTTATCTTAGTTTGAGTCCTTGGTCTTAACAACCGAACACAAGAGTGATACAGTGTGTGTGTGTGTGTGTAGCCCCTGGTTTGTCTCGACTCCAAATTAATTCCAAAGTAAGTGCAATACACTTTCTTGATGAGTGATGTTACATTGTCTTGTTTCATTACAAAAAATCTACCACAATATATATATATATATAACAAAATATGTTGGGACTACTAATACAACTTCATGTTGTCATTTCATAAAAAAAACCAGACACAAAGAATAACAGCATACAAGACAATGGCAGGGCAGATGAAACCTCCTCATAGTCCACTAACTGGGGGGAAAAAAACAAACAACTACATGACTCCTGTTTGAACTTGTATCCTATTGGCTGGCATCAGATGACATGATGCTTCATACAAATGTGTTGCAACATTTTAATATAAAAATATATTAGAATTTGTAATGTACAAGATTATGTACAAATATGTGATATATCACCATCATAAATGTAGCACATGAATGAAGGCAAAAAAAATTGTATACTGTCATCACATACGAACGTCATTTTCCATTCACCTAAACAAATATAATTCTTCAGACACTGAATCCTCTACAGATCATTGTGGCTCATCACGTGAAAAGACATAAATAAAACAAACAGCTTCATATAACGTCTGAAAAATTTTGGAAATATTTAAAAAACTAAACATAGAAGTTCATGTAAGTCTTCCAATACCATACCTAATTGCCTGATTACATACAAACATACACTCTCTGTTTTAGCTAGTAAACCTCTACAAACGAAATTACATACAAACCTGCAAGTTTGTTTTATCTTTCACACCAAGAACACCCACAATCCCAATAGTGCAATGCATTGTTATGAGTTTAGAAAAAAAAATGGGGCATTACTTGCCATACACTTATCCATTACGATATATAGGAGGATTCTTTTTAATGGGCCGACACACATAAAATGGTCTGACTATAAAGTGTGTTTTATGTGATGGCAGACAGGGCAGCAATCACCAATGTTCCAGTCTGTTGTGAGTGGAGGTCTACACATATTAGTTTCACTCACTGCAGTTAATACTAGGCTTTTACTCACAATATTTAAAGAAGGAGCTGGGAATGGTTTGTAGTGTCAGCTATTGGATTACCTTGCTGAGGGAGGGGGAAAATTTATTTCCTCTTGGAACTGGACAGGTGTTGTTATACATTAGTACAACTTTATGGTCTCAGGAACAAATGGGACCAATAATCCTAGTTGTACTCGCATAACACATCACATGCAAACCGTAACATCATTTAATGACACTCCATCAATTAACATTGGACTTTCTGCATATGTCCACTAAGATGAAACCATGCTTTACTGGTAAACAGAACCAGCATGGGGTCCATTTCTCTAGCATGCACCCCATGATGGTATCAGTTAACAAAATTCTGTTTTGCTTCATGATATGTGTCACAGTTGGTGAACCACATTTGTCTTATGCAGCGGTTTTGATGCACATACACCCACTTGCTGTGCAATTCAGATCAAAGACTTACTTGGAAATGTCTACAGTCAAGCACCACTTTTGTCCAGTTTTTCCTCAGCATGTGTCTCCTGCATGTCTTGTTACTGTCTAAAATAGAACCTGTTGCTTGAAACATTTTCACTTATTTGTAAAGTGTTTTCCTGTGTGGAACTGGCACATCCAAAAATTTTCATCTGAATTTACAATGGCACTTCTTGCAGCGACTATCTTTAGTGACTGTACTGTACAGAAATCCACATAGTAACCGCAAAACCATAGAGACCTTGGAACCTTTCCAAAAAGCAGTGCAGGAAACAGCTGGGACATGTGCTTGGCATATAGTATAAGTGACCTAACACAAAGTGATTAGCAACTAAGGTTACTTAAACCTTTAGGAGATGAATTTAAGTGCCAATTGCATCTCTTGACAGCCTGAGCTTTTTTGGCTTAGTGTGGACATTAAGTAAACACACAGAGATCATGCTAGGCCATTTGCCAGTACATTTTAGAGACCAGTGCATGGTCTCTTAGGATGATAAAGGTGAAAATAGTGGCACTGTATTTGTCACACTAACAGAACAGTTAAGTACATTCATTTTTTCTATTTTACAGTAACACGTTTTACATCAAACTAAAAAATGTACTAGCATTTTAAGCACACAGTTCACATACTCCATGTAAAATTCCTTCATAACCCACTATCACTCCACAATTTTGTATTTCGTTTGCAGCCCTAATAACAAGACTGACTTGTGGGCATAAAATAACCAAAGAGGTAGCACACAGACCTGACTTGAGCTTTCCCAATAATTATATCCTTTTTTTGTCCTTTCAAGAGGGTTTCAAGGCTATGAAGTGTGTCACGTAAAGAAGGTTGCAAGGGATTAAGCACAATACATAATTCATCAGCTGGATATACCTGGTGCAGCATAATACATCTGTAGCCTGTGTAAATTTCAATTCCTTATATTAGTCTGCAACTAATTTCCATTTTCTGTTGTTTAATTCAGAAATCCTCCTCACTTCACTCTTCAAGGTAGTGTTTATTCTTTGTCAATAATGACACTGTGGTCAAGGCACAGTTATTTTGCACATCGTCTTCACCTCACAGATTTATTACAAATTAAGTACATGACTTTATTAAAAAAGATACTGTGAATAAATAGAGTCTTACAGAAGTTATATTAGCATTAATGGAAACAGTAACTATAAAAATAAATGTAACACTATAAATGCTAAATATCAGCTCCAGTCCTAATTCTTGCAGTATCGAAACTGATGCAGAACTTCATGTCAAACATTTTGTAAAGACTCTTGTTCAACTGATATAATGGCTTGGTTAATTGTGGGTCATAAGTTATTATACCTAGCTGGTAAGGCACAGACATGATTTTAAACAGATTCCCACAAAAAACTGTGGACAGTTTAGATTTGGGGATCTGGGGACCATGGTTTTGGGCTTCGGTGGCCAACTGATCCTCCAAGCACTCTTTAAATTCTGTCAGAAGTACCACACCATGTCTTCTTAGATTAAATCACCTGCCAACTAGAAAAGAAACTTTGAGTTACGTTTCAATTGACAATAACATACTTTCTATGAGAAAATTAGTTGTTTCAAAGTAATGTCTCAAAAGCATATACTTCATTTGTAATAACCCTGCATACACATATTCATAGTTTTGGTATTAGTATTACAATAACACAATACAGAAGAAAACAAAAGGCAGCACAAAAACACAAAAATAAGTCTTCATATGTCACTGAACCATCACTGAATTGAGGTAGGTTTCAATGGATGTACCCTAAAGTATCATGTAGTTGCTGTATTTAATGTGTTACTGGGATGTTACCTACTGCCTTAAGTTACACAATTCCACCACCTATGAATAATGGTAGACATCAGAAAGTAATTTCTTATACTTCAAACTAACTACAGTAATTGTATCCTCTACATTCCACATGTAATGAATGAATACTTCTGAATGTGTGAAATATACACAACTGGCACAGTCTTGACTATATTAAAAAGGTGGGGGGGGGGAAGCAGTCTGAGTACCAAGAATCCTAAGAACCGTCATTTTAAAAGATAAGTCGATATATAATACTGGCAACAAAATACCTTCTTTTTGTGTAGCAATGATTTCATTTATTTTCACATGGAACTTTCATTTAGCATTTCACAGGTAAACTGAAGCGTTAAATTCAATTATGAAGTACACCAGTCACTTCTAACTGCAAGTATCCTCGTTTAAATGAAGTATATTGGATTTTTGAATTTAGTTTCATAGGTAAATAAAACTACAGACAACAGATACATTAAAGCAATACAAATGTTGAGCTTATCTTATTACCTGCTGTATCAGGTCACATTATCCAACATGCAGTACGCGGAACTATCATTACCTTAACCCTTTGGTGCTGAACTAAATGCCCAGTGTGATGTGCAGTAGACTGGAATTTAAATGAGAGTGCGGCATAAGGAAGGCCATTAAATGCTGTCATCTATACCTGATGTTCAGCATTTGAGCACTGCATGATGGGTATACCTGACATTATGTGCCAAAGAGTTTTTAAGATATATAATACTGCAGACACAACCACATACTGACCCCCAAGGAAAAGGTACCACCATTTCAAAAATTCATTCCATTACATCTAAACTAAATTGTTTTTCTAATGAAAACTGTACACCGAGATTTAAACACCACCAAAATGGATATAGTCAGTGACCTCAATGAAATACATGTCCTTCATGACTTCCTGCTGAATAAATTCAGCAAAGTTCTCATGACTGGCACTCAATGTATAATTTACAATATGGCCTTCACAAACTCCACTTATCTTAACAACAAAACTTAACGGATAAATGTGGTCAGTGTTACCCAAACTGCAAAGTTATAATTTCCATTTACACTGGCAGAAAAAACAATCTGTAGGTCATATATTTGGCACCAATGACACAAGCAGACAAAGTACTTCTGACACATTAACAACATTTTACTATATACAGCAATCATGTGACATCTAGAGATCTAGCAAATTTATTGTAGGCCACTAAAAAGACTATGAATAGATAGCATGGTTAATTACATGATTGGCTGCCAACAGAGGTTTGTGGTAGTGCCTAACTTATGAGTAAGCAGATTATGTTATAGGTTTGTGGTACTGGCTAAATTATGAGTGAGAAGATCATGTTAATGAAGCTTGTTAAGCTGTCTTCTATACAACATACAGAAAACTAATACACAACAAAGATAAATTATTAAGAAGTATTTTTTGTGGTGACTTTAGTGTCTAATGCGATGGACAAAAACCTGTTACCCAAACCATGAGTGATCTATCTAATACCTAGGAGCAGCTTCTTCTAAAAAAAAAAACATGCTGGCTTCTTTTTTCACACACCACCTACTGTACACCAATGGTGGAATTTTCATATACTGGTGGTTGTAACAATGAATTCAATCTTGTAAAATGATAATGTGAACACATTCCATATAACAAATGTAGTATCATATGGCTTTAGTTGGTCAAATTTATGGTAATATCTTAGCATGTGACAGGAGGGACTGAGGGAAACCAATACATGCTTAAAATAAATGATTTTTAATGCATGGCATGCCACATATTTTTTCTGTGATCACCATTTTAAGAAATTATGCTATCACATCTCAACAAAATTGCTTTCCATGACACTTGCATGTAAGATAAAACAGAACAGAACAGTGTCCCCTACAAAAACACACATACATCATAAATCCCAAATGACTGAACTGAAAGACATGCTAACTCTAACTCTCATGATCATTACTTAATGTGTTCAGGTTCCACTGGAGCACAAAAAATATGGTATGTCAACATCACCCTGTATTGCAGTGTGTCTTACAAATAAAGATTCATATTTGAAAGATGAGTTAAAATATATGGAATGGAATGTAATGTAAGTTTCTACGCTGGACTGTCAACGTTTGAAAAGTGATAATTCATGTACACTCACATTGTTCACTTTCAGTAATGAGACTTAGAACTGTGACACACTAAACCAGAGGTCTCAAACTCATATCACACATGGGCCAAATGAATAATTTTGAAAATGAAGGATGGACGCAAGTCATTTTAAGCGATATGTAGGTTAAATATTTTGTTTAAAATTAACAACACCATTAAAAATATGTCATACTTGGGGGGAAATGAAATATAATTACTGAAAGTCAAACTTTCTTTCACTGTTACATCTCTATGTGTATTATATGTTAGAATCCAGGGACAGCAACATCTTTTGAGCCTTTATGGCCCATGATAAAAAAAATTTAATTCTTTATCTTAAAAAATTCTCTGATGCTGTGCTGGGTCACATTGTATAATTTGAATAAGATCAGTTTGAGGGCTACACGAAACAAACCAGCAGGCCTCACTCAGCCTGGGCTGCATGTATGAGACCTCTGCACCACTGTAATATACCTTCTATTTTACATTTAGTTGACAGATACTTGTACACTGTACTGTAATGGGCTGGTGTGCCAATGTCATGGACAAATCAGAAGTCTCCATCTTCAGAGTGAAGTGGCTGATAGATCTAATGATTCTATTTAAGTGACTGTTTTGCCTCTGGGATCCCATGAAGTAACACATCACCTTTTCACCTTTCTGATATAGTTCCCTCCAGGAGCTTTAGCTTCAAAATGTTTTCTCATTTATCTTTACATTCACCAATCAAAATAGAGAATTTTCCACTATCCCAGAGCCCAGTAATACAAATATGGCCACTGGTGCTTTAATAAACTTGTAATTGGCCTCTCACTGTGAATATTCCAGACACAGATACATGTCAAATGTTAAAACAAAAAAATAGTCACCATGGTGACTATCACAATAAATTTTAGCACGTTAATTACAAAATAAATATAGTTATAACAACACAGCCCTGAAAATGGGTACCACTAACTTCTCTGAAACAACAGCATATCTCCACACCATACTACAACGTAATGACACAAGATGAGTTAAACAAACATCATGAAAGCATGAAGACTATGACTGCAAAATAATAAAAATAATCTATTTAACCACAAGAAAATAGGTGACTTCTTGCCAAGTGTCATGTGAAACACATCTATCTATGCATAAGCAACTAAATCACATGATTCCAAGACATTTTTCCACATAATAACATGATCAGATGAAATGATGTGACTGTACAGGGGGTCCTCATTCCTTGTGGTCAACTGGGACCACTAAAACGCCAATTACAGCGAATCTCCTTTAAGTGGGAATTTACACACACAAGACATAATGTAAATATGGGTCAGTGAGGACCAGGATGGTGTGTACAGTACATTCTATAAAGAAACATTAATGAAACATGTTTGCCAAAAAATGTGTTAACTGCTCATTATGTTAACAGCCAGTTTTATTGCACTGCAAAGTTAAATATTTTTAAATGAAACATCACCCCTCCCCATTACCAACCATGAGTGGGTGAAACACAACACTGTTCTTTGTACACATCAATACAGTGATGCATGACTGCAATAAGAACATTGTATACAATGACTTAGTCAACCTCGGTGGACTAGGTTCGCGGGTTCGATCCCGACCGAGGTCGATGGATTTTTAAGGGTGATAAAAATCTGGAGCACCACTTCCTTCGGAGGGGAAGTAAAGCCGTCGGTCCCATGTCGTAGATTTACGGCATGTAAAAGAACCTTACGGGCATGAATAAAAAATGTTACGTAAGCTAAATTCAAAGCCTCCATTTCTCACCCAAGTCTCCTGACTGCCTGCCAGATGGCTCTGGCGGACACATCAGGATCGATAGAATAGTAGCGCGGCCAGTTGGCCAGTCACCAACTGCCACGACATGACTGCACATGACTTAGTAACCTCGGAAAGAGGAGGCAAGAGGAGGCCCGAACCCATATAGGGCTGTTGAGCCATGGTTATTATTATTATTATTATATACAATGACTTACCAACTTAAAAAGTACAAACAATAAGTCACTTGTTACACGTTTACTATTTACAGGTGATGTTTTAACAATTACTGTGAATTTATCACTGATTACTGACATGCTGACAGCAATGAAAGGCTTATGAATGATGATCTAACAGACTATAGCAAAGAACATGACTCACTTCGCACACAGTGCATTTTTTATTTTATGCACACTGTGTGCAATTCTGCTGCCGTCATCATCATTATTTCATGTACCTCAATTTTACATTCCTGTGATTTTACCCACTTTTGTACGATCCCAGCCAAGTGCCCACATGAACAATGTTTCCAGAATTTTATGCAATTTTTTGGTGGTCCCGAAAAAAAGTAAAACCGAGGGAGCAGGTTTACTGTAGTTTGTTTTGTTTCTGTTCCATCTCTGTGACTTGCATTATGGCTGCTGTGCCAGCACATTAATAATAAAGAACTGAATTTATTATTATTATTATTATTATTATTAACCAATGTTATAATGGTTATTCATCTCTTGCAGTCATGTGTTACTGGCTGTTCAGGAACCATGTGCAGAAACTTGGATTTGGAGTAGAGGGTGGGAGAAAATAGTGGATGCATGTGAAATTGAAACCCCTCTCTGATGGAAAATTCGTGCTCCATGGCTGTGATCCCCAGGAGTGTGGGGGTTCTGGCATATGGTTCCTCAATAATTTGGCCCCACATATGGGGGACAATGGACTGAAACCATTTTCTGTTGGAAAATTCATGGTCCACAGATGTGAAATTTTTATGTGCAAATTCCTTATATATATATATTTATTTAAAAAAATGGTCCCACATGTGCTGGGAAATGGGTATCAGGGACTCAGATAATGAGGACCCCCTACATAACAATTTCCCATAACTGTACTCATCTAAAGCAAATTTTAAAATGTTCTAGCATTTACTATGCAGAGGAAAACAGCATATTATATTATATTCTGGCCTTACATTTGTTCAGCAGCCACCTGTCAGTAAATGTTTACTTAAAATTATGTTGTTAACAATTACAATATACATTAGTTGATGCAGTACAGAGGTAACAAACATAATACCCTGAAGACCACAAACCCAGAACAGTATATAGATCTCTGCTCACCCAAACAACTTTTCAAAGCAACCATGGCAATACGGTTTATCATTTTGCTCCTTGAAAGTCCCCTTGTTTAACTGCTTGAGACAGAAAGCACAAACAAAATGTTCGGGATGAAACTTGCGGAACATGGCTGTGATACAACGACCTGCAACAAACAAGCATTCTGCTATACAGTCATGACTATGGCCATGAGGGGAAAGATTCCCATTGACCAATGAAGAAAGAATGGACAGAAGCCACAGACAAAAATATTGTGGAATATACTCATTGTGAACACACATATTTACTTGCAGGTCACACTGGATGACCATGGGTTGGAAGGCCTAGCAAAAAAGTACTGTATTTAAGAACTATTAAACTGCTAATTGCACTGGCTGAATTAACTTCATAAGTATATCAGAAGCATATCCCACACTCTTACTTGTTTTCCTAAGATGTGCAAATACGTGTTGAACCAAATTTAAAGTCGGACCCACTTGAGTTTGTCATGCAAACTGTATGTACCATAAGTGAAAACAGTAAAAACTATGGACCCCACAACTTGCTTTGTCATCAAATTCTGTTTCATAAACGTTATTCTTTTTTTCATGGTGCAACAGCCCCTAGTGGGCCAGGGTCTCCTCATTATCGAGGCTTCATGATCACGCTCAATTAGACACACCACACTTGGTAGGACTCCTCTGGAAGAGTGATCAGCCCGATGCAGAGACCTCTACGTGACAACAAACAACACTCACAAGGGGCAGACATCCTTGCCCACAGCAGGATTCGAACCCACAATCCCAGCAACTGAGCGGCCGCAGACGCACGCCTTAGACTGCATGGTCACTGGGATCAGCCATTAAAAATTAGTATTAAAAATATCTGAACACTGCTACAACCTCAGCTACATTTTCTTTGTCCATGGGTCACATGTGGCCTACTTCTATTCTAATCCATTGCTCTGCACATAGAGGTTGCGAATAAGTGTGTACTTCTTGTGTTTTATTTTGTGACTGTTTCACTGCAGGCTCTTGACCATTATGACCTTTCTCAAGACCATTCACAGTACTACTTAAGTGTTCATACATATTATATGATAGTATGCGGTGTGATAAATTACTTTCTCGACTGGATTTATTTCCCCATAACAACATGTTACCTTCTAATCAACATACCCTTCGAAGTAGTCTCCTTGGGACTACATACAGTGAGCTCAGCATTCATGCCACCCATTCAAAGCATTCTGTAAAATGCACTGTTGGAATTTTGACATGTGTGTCTTACAATTTTGCTTGAATCATGGTGGTATTATTAAATGTCCCTCCAATTAATGCCATATTGAGTTTTGTGAAAAGAAATATGTCACACAGTGCTAAACCTGGTGAGTAGGGAGAATGTGTAACGACAGTCATTTTGCTTTTAGCCACAAATTCACAAGCACACAAAGCAGAGTAAGCTCCTCACTCGGCAGGCAGGGCATGAATTTGGCAGCAACATGACAAATGTTCAGATTATCTTTAAAAGTGCTGTGGACTGGCCCAAATGAAATTCCCGACATGTTTCAAACTTCACAGGTAGTGAGTCTAATGTTTCTGAGAAATTCCTTCACTCAATCCACCCTTTCATCGGTGGGTCTCAAGTGTTCAGCATCTTCAACAGAGTTCACATAACTTTTGAACTTGAAAAACCACTTAAAAACTTGTGTTCTTCAGACTGTATGCTCTCCAAAACCTACTTCCAACATTTCAAAAGTTTCTGCATCATTTATCCCAAGTTTAGAGAAAAATCTGGCTGACACATTGTTCTTTCAAGTCTGCCATTTTCTAGGTATGCCAAAATCACAAATGGAACACATGCTTATACTTAACAAAACACTGCTCAGTAATCACACATACTACATCCTTACTGCAAGATGGAAATGACTCAGCTGACTACTCCATTGATACTTAGTGGTAGAAGTTTGTGCTAGTAGCAGTAGTATTATCTTGTGGTAAGTCTGGAAACTATACAAACATACCACATACTGACACTACAAACAGAATAAAGAAAGGTAGCTTAAAAGATCTTTTTGGTGCCTGCAAAGATGACTAATACAATCTTCTACAGGTACATCACAAATCATGTCTTAATATAAAAATAATTTACCACTTATATGCAACAATGCGTTGAATTATAACTTAACTAATAATGCAGTGAAAACTGCCATTACAAGTTTTAATAGAGGGGCACAAAGTGGTACATAATACAAAATAATGTACTAATTATTATCAACATGATCATTCACTGATATTTCCTGAGGGGGCAGTACTAAGACAAAGCCTTCTCCATTGTCTGTACTCCTACAAACACTCCTTTTTTGTCTACTCTTTCCCTGTTCTGTATCACCTTATTCTTGGTCTCTGCACTTGTCATTTTTATGCCACCTTCATTTTATTGCCATCAAAACAATGCTCTAATCACTCATGCTTGGCACATCTCCAAGCCACTCTATAATTAACAAGAAAAATTTCTGCCTTCAGATGTTGCTTATTAGATTATCCACAAGAACTTAATTTTGGGTGCTCTATAACAGAAAAGCAAATAAAAATATGTCTGCAATTCGTGTGTGTGTGTGTGTGTATAAACACACACACACACACACACACACACATATATAGGATTGGATACTTAAAAACAAAACGTGGAAAATATTGTTGAAGAAGTTTCATGGAAATAAACACTCAATTTTAAAAGAGTTCTGGTCATTAACAAGCTACAACAGTCCAGCTTAAAAATTGGTATATGTAAGTTATAAATTTACAAGTACAAACCTGTGATTGGCTTATGGCACCCAGCACAAAGTGATCCTCTCTTTGCATGGTAATGCGTTTCACAGTATGGCAAACCTTCATGATCAAAAAATGATCCTCCATGGAATGGCTGGCGGCAATCCTATGGAGAATAAAAAGTAATATTCAGAAAATAGTAATCCAAGTCAAAAGGAAGCAGTGTAATACTGAAACTGTGCCCTGAAGACTGCTTTCACAATGTCTATGTACACAAAATTCCTGTACCCTGCTTTCATGACATACACAAACACAGATTTCATACAATGAGCAACATGGACCAAAGGTAAAGATAAAGCTGTCCCTGTGCATACCATAAAGGCATAGAGGAGGAGCAGAGGTATAGCTCCACTCATTCTTAACCACTGCACCAGATGAAGGTGGGTGGTCTGCCTCAAGCCCCAGCCACATTATCCCTAGGGAAATAATCACCAGGATCTACTGAATAGGAGGCCAGGTGGCCCCCACAGCTGGTCTGTATGTTCTGGAGAAGAGAAGATCTTGCCCCTGCCAGGAATCATCATCATCATCACATCATTTATTTACATGCCATAAATCCATTACAAGGTCGCAAACCAATCAGGATATCGACAACAGTCCAGTGTTACAATATAAATTATGTATACAAACAAGTAGAACTGAGTATTACAAAACTAGAAGTACTAACATTGAAACTGTAGTAATAAACCCCATACTGTCCAGCCCTCAGCTTAGTTACTATACTGAGTTATTCTGGTTCCCAATACTGACGAACAAAAATAAAAATAAATAAAAGATGCAAAAAAAAGTAAAAAATGAATACATAAATGAACGAGTATAACCCAATTCACTCGACAGCCTTGGAACTTTAAAAATATAAGTCAAAGTTGGAGACAGACAAAATAACACACAACAAACATGACAGCCAAGGTGTTATTATTATAAAAAAAAAATTGTTACTATACTGACAACCACCAATTTCTGGAGTGTCTTGCAGATGTAATCAAGTTTACAGTTGATCCCACAGCATTCACAGCTGTTAACCCTTTAAAGCACAGTTGTAACTATACACACCACATGCTTCCAGGGGCAGCCCTAGACTACAAACTTGCATCCAAGCAAACCATGCGCTAGCCCCGCCACCCTAATCATATCATAGCTCACGCTTTTGGCCAACAAGAAAATATTTCACACTATTTTTAAAAGAATATTTTCCCTCAGATTTAGCACTTACTTAACTTGGCGCCCAGGGCAGTCATCTAATCTGCCTATACAGATGGGCTGCAAAAAGCTCTACACTCTACCCACAGAATGTATTTACGCGTCCTCGGATAGCCAAGAAATTCCGCAAATTTTATGGAACCTAAAGATTTATTACATGTTTCAAGAGCCCCTCCCCCACTGGTCCCTACTCTGTACATGCTTCACCTGTATTATCATCTTTGACTCCCCCATCAATATTATTTGGCACAGAGCACAAATAATGAAGCTCCTCCTTATGCATTTTTCCCCAGTCTACTGTTACTTCCTCCCTCTTAGCTCCAAGCATTTTCCTCCATACCCTACCCTTGAATACCCTCAGTCAGACACAGACACAGACACACACACACACACAAAGTGCTAACATAATACAGGAAGGATGAGAAACAGCTAGTCATACAGATCATATAAAGCAATTACTTTTCTTTGTTTTATGTATTAACTTACAGAAAGTTATACAGAATAATTTATTGGATTAAACAATAATAAAAAAAGTTAAGTGCTGAACACAGACCATGTAGAAAACCTAAGCGTAGGTGGGAAAATTATATCAAGATGGATCATTTGAGAATCGGGGAGTAAAAGTGGATACTCAGTTTAAGTGGCTCAAGATATGGGTAAACAGCAGGATTTTGTGAATGTGTTAATGACCCATCATGTTACTTCACAGCATGGAATTTCTAATTTAATTACCACATTTAAGGAAGACCCTGCACTATTAAGTTATGTAGCCAGTTAGACGCGATGATTATACATAAGGCACCTGTTACATTAGACAAATGCCTAGGAGCTGGAAATAATTCTAAGCATTTGGACTCCCATAAACAGTTAGGTGTTACAAGAACTTTGCTATTCAGGTTTACTGTTCTTTCTTAACAAAGCTATTTTATAAAACATTCTATAGAGAGCCTATTTGTGCACTGGATATCAGTGCCTTGATGCTAACATTTGACCATAAAACTGCCTCATACATATTTTCCAACCCCTCATTTTTTTTAAATTTTTTTCAAGATAATTTTACAACAATATATTCTAAGTTCTCAGAAATGCTGGAAACAAATATTGCAGTGAATATTTCAACGTGCAGAACTTTATACATTGCTAAGAATATTTGCTCCACAATGCAACAGGAAACTTCTTAACTGTTGAAATGTACACACAATCGTGTAGTACAAATGCAATAACCACTTCAATGCAGTACATCTGTCTGCATGCTTCACCTCCAAAACTACAAACAAAATTAAATGGAATTGGGTATTTTAAGTCTACATAAAAAATATGTTATGCAATTTTAATATTGGTCCATACCAATTCAACACAAGATGCTCATGCATGACATAAAATATAGACAGAATAGCACCCAAAGAAGAAACACTTGCCATAATACAGTGCGAATTAGCAACTGCAGAAGTGTGGGATTGCTACATTATGCCTACAATGGAATTATTAATCAGTATCACTTTATCAGCTACAAGAAACATTGTTATCATTATCACTCACAATGTATAGACAAGATGTCCACTGGCATGTGATGATATACGGGGCAAACTGGTAAATACCTCTGTAAAGTGGTCAGCTGAAGTTGTGGGTGGAGAAGTTTGAAGTTTTAGGTTACAATTTTTAAACTTGGTACCCTACCATCACTTCTACTGTCTCTCTCTTATTAATGATAATGTGTTTAAATTTACTTCAAGGAAAAAACATAAATTACAAGTGACTAAAAACAAACTGCCTAGGAAAATATTATGACACAAGAGGCACAAAGTTAAGTAGGATAGTTAGGACAGATTTTATGTAAGTTAATTCAAACCTGATAACTTACACAGGTAACCTGGTATGTTTAGGTTGATGAAATCATGAGTTTACAGCTAGCCAGACATATACCAACAATGGTGACAAGAAATGCATACTGAAGTTTGGCAGAGAAATACCTTGAAACACTGGAACATGTCACACACTGTGGGCGAGTTATGTCAGTGAAGCCAAGAAGTCAATGGGTTGGGTATGTAGCTTACATACAGACAAGAAATGCATACAACAATTGGGTGGAGGAACATTTCAGAAAGCACCCACCCAGATGATTGGAACAGAGCTGGTAAGATAACACTGCAAAACCCAGACAGTCATCACTATCACACAAACCCAACCATGGGACCCTATGCTGAGGTCCATTCAGTTCAAATCCAGACAATCCATTTCCTTAGAATTATTTTAATATCACTCCACCTATAGCCTTGTCCCTTAAGTGACCTCTAATGTGAAATTTTCTAATAAAGATCTCTGTATCCACTTATATTTTCCATGGCACATCAACTTAAATTTCATAGATTTGATAGCCTGAACAGTACCAACATTACAGTACAAATCATTGTTATTTTCTTCTTCATGGTCTGTACAAGTACAAAATGTTTGTGTGTGCAACTACATACATCTTTCTCAGATTCCAGGCATCTCTTTTCTTAAACATGCTGTTATGCGTATTATGTTTTTAATATCAACACTTATGTTCATCCTTTAGCACTATTGAATGTAATGATTATGAAGAATCAACATGTCAGACATGGCCACAGCAAGAAACCCACACACGACAGAAATAACTGTTATGAAAAGAAAACAATGATGGAAGTCTGAAATGGTTTTTGAGTTAGTGCCACTTTTACCATCTAAAATAAGATTCCCATTTGGACCTAAGCCAAACTAATTACAATGGTTCCCCCACACCTCCCATTTCATTTAACTAGTTCAAGAGTGGAAACTCTCTTGGAAATAGTTGCATTAAAATTCTGTATTTGCTGTATCTGCAATTACATATATTTACTATCATGAAACACTTTTTGCATCTATGTAAGTAAGTCTTTCCTTTCATCCTACAATTTTTAATGTGGGCTGGAATCCAACTTTAACACTCTCATCTGCCAACCAGAATCACTTGTAACATGCACAATTAACCACTGCCAAACGATAAACAGTCCCATAAGTGTCACAAAAAGGTAGGTGATGGAAACACAATAGAGAAGGACCTAATTACTTGTAACATGCATAACCGAGTACTGCCATATGACAAAACAAGTGTCACGATAGAGTGGGTGATAGGAGTACAACAGACAAGACCCTAAATTACTTCTAACATATATAATTAGGTATTGCCACACGACGAAAGTGTGGATGAGTGGAGCACACCCCACAAGGGCCCAAGTTACTTTAATGGAAAGCACCTTCAGGTATGTTCTGCATAAAGTGCACAAAGATAATGAGTATTGTGTGTACTAGTGTAAGGACTACTGCCACCAGGTGAAAACCCAATTGCAGTAAATAATAATAATAATAATAATAATAATAATAATAATAATAATAATATAATAATAATAATATGATTTTTTCACACTTATCTCCAAAATCAGTGAATAGATTTTGAGGAGATTTGGTACTAGATATCTAAAAGAAACAGAAAGTTGTCAGGGGAATAAATTTTGGTTCAATACAACCCCTACTACACATGAAATTCAAATTATACATTTAATCAGTTTTTTTTTTCAGAACCCTACATATACAAAACATTTATGCATAATAAACAACAAATATATTAAGTCTATAACATTTATATAAAATATTCACCACTATACTGAATATTTAATGAAATATAGGAACCAACAATATCTGGATTTGTGTAATGCAATTGGCTTTGCATTGAACAAATTTATATCTGCAGTAAATAAACACGGGAGACCAATGCAGTATGAAAAACTAGTCAATGCAAGGAAAGAGACCTCTTAACCCATAAACGACTTCTTTATATGGCACACTGCCTGCATTTACAGCTACCTGCTATATAGCAGTGTAGATCAATAAATAAATGCAATCTTTGGTCACTGCCATATGATGATGACAAGACAAAATACTAGCACAATTTAAGTGCAAACTTCAAACCTCTCAGAGATACTGTTAGTCAAAGGGTTAATGGAAGACACTTAATGTCAAGTTAACCTTTTGTGGTACATATGCAAACACCATTCAACATGATATTTATACGAGGTACAAACAAATGTCAGTGAAGAATTCATACATACAGTCACTGGTCAAAAAGTACATTAACTATCTGGCAACATCTATAATAATCACTGAATGAATAACTGTACACAGTGAATAGTTTTACGTGCCAAATCATAAAGAGGAAACATTACAGTGCAGGTATACAAATTTGAATTGGCATGAAAGTGCACTCAATGTGCAACAGGGGATAAGAAATTTTTTAATTTCAGCATATTTATGTACATAAATAAGGCAGCTTAGAATGAAAACAGAAGGAGCGAATGTACATATGCCATGTCAGAGCACATCTGTGCTATGTGACTGCACATAAGTTGTGGAATGCAGTTTTTTTTATAAAAATGTGTTTTTTTTTTAGTTTTTATTTTATTTTTTTATTTTATTTTTTTTTCTTCTTTTTTTCCTTTATTGAATACAGTCACAGATAATGATTTCTATACATGGAATTTAAACGTTACTAAAATTTACTGCTGCTAGTATACAGAATTTCTTTAGTAAAGAAATACTGATTGTTTTTCCACTGACATTAAAAAAATAAAGATAACTTTTGCTGCAAATGTAAGATACAGAATGAAATAACTAAAACAACACAACACAGGAAATGTTATCTTTTAAGGCTGTGCTCATACAAAATTATATTCTGGACAAAACAGGCATATGAAGTAAACATGGGACTTTTATTTCAGTACTGAACTTCTCGTAGAGAGTTGGGGGCAGGCAGGGGGAGGGCATCATACTGGGCAGGGCATGAATCATCCATTTCATTTACATAATTTTCAAGTTTTAGTCTTCCTCATCTTCTTCAACACCCACACATTTAGGGCATACTGGTTTCCCTTCCATGGCATAGAAGGATTTGCCAGATACAGGCTTCTTGCAATCCTACATTTAGAAACAGCAGACATTAAGAACAATAACAGGTATAATAAGACAGTGATGCCACATACTGACTAGAACAGAAATAAAATGCAATTACTTCTTAAATCATACATAAATTAGTCATATTACACATGCTGAAAATTAACTACTTATTTCATGCTCAAAAATACAAATATATAAAATAAAATAAAATAAAATAGACTGCCAGTATATGAGAAGTTCAAAATCTTATTTGTAACAGAAGATTAGAACCATAAATAAAACTCACCCTCTCCCTGGCACATCCAGCATTACATCCAAACCACCCTGGATGGAGGACATTCCTATAACTACTTTTCAATTGATACAAAAAAAATTTGTTCTCTTGGCATGAAGTCATGCCAGGTCCAGGAGACAGCCAACTCAGCTGATGCAATTTCATGCCAAGGCCAGGAAAAAAGGCTACCAGAAATGCAATACTTACAGTTCCTTCTGCATATACACTTCTGCCTCAATGGCTAATTCAAACATTACAAGTAGCTTACATCCACAACAGAATACCTGCTACATACCAGTGCTCAAGACTTACCCTGCAAACAAAGCAATCAGCATGCCACTGACTGTTCAAAGCAGAAATATAATTCTCCATAATTGGTCTGTTACAGCCCCCACATTTGGGTGCAAACATATCAAAATAATCATCCCTACAGTAAGGTTTTCCATCTCGTTCATGGAATCCTTCCTCACCAAATTGTTTCCCACACTGGGCACAAAAAAAATGTTCAGTGTGCCATGTTTTTTCCAGCGCAGTTACGCATTTCTGGAAAGTAAAGTAAAGCAAATAATATTTAAATATTACACACACAATTGCACACCCCAATTTTAATACATAACATACGAACTTCCCTTTCTTCCTCTACATTCCTCAATAGATTGTAACAAATGACAAAACTGTCATTTGATATTTTAGTTGCAAACTTCCTATCAGTTGAAGTTACACATCTCTTAATTTCTGAACAATTAATGTAATTTTAAAACCCACACTTTCAATAGAATTATTACTATATTTTATACATTTCTGAACTCAATAATCATTGACAATTACAATCTTTGAAAAGAAATATTTCATCTGGTAACTGCAGAAACAAAACCTAGCAACTTGGAGCTGTTTGTTAAATACAATCCATGATTTTATTTCACCTCCTATGCCACTCTTCAGTTTAGAGCTTAAGAGTATAGATTACATAATGAAAATATGACACTCATACCATTCCTGTATGAAACATTAAATTGGGAACAAATCAAATTACCGACTTCTTAATGCAGCAATAAAACTAAGTAATAAAGTTTTGAATATTTACAGTTCCTTCAGATCTCTTGATTCATGACCCACTAGGTACTCTGCCTAACCAAAATTTGATGCTCAACTATGACAAATTATTATATTATATACTTTTAATTTAAAGAAGTATTCACAATGCTTCCATAACTCCTCTAGATATCCTACACACTTACATCAAGAATAGGACCATTGCAGTAGGCACAACGGGGCGAAAACAGGTTGTGATAGTCAGGTTCACAATATGGGTGGCCATCACGTTCAAAGAAGTTACGGGTACCCAGCTCCTGGTTGCAATGGGTACATGTAAAATGCTCGGGGTGCCAGGTTTTACCAAGTGCTGTTATCACCTGAAACAAAAAAGTAATTCTAACAATGTTAAACTAGTACAGAAGGAATCTGTGGTCTTCTGGGTTATTACACGGCGTCGTGTGGTAATTATTTACCGACGTTTCACTACCCCGCTGTGCTTTCCAGTCTCTATGTTACAGGCTTTCTTTTCTATTTGGAATCTTGACCCGTGAGGATGGGACCGATACGTTGTCCCGAAACGTCGGTAAATAATTACCACACGACGCCGTGTAATAACCCAGAAGACCACAGATTTCATCAACATCGTGGCGGAAGCCTGAAATCAAGGTTAGTACAGAAGGAAGTCCTACTTAACAAACTGTCAATGCTTCTTCTTCAAGAACATCTCATATTCTTAATTAAAGCCTTTCAACTGGACATTTGTCACATCCTACAAATGTGATCATGTGTAGGTCCAGAAAGAAGAGACGTACCTGCCCAACAATTGGCTTGTCGCAGGCATTACAGCAACCCTTCTGCGTAGTGTTAACACCTTGACGGCTCATGTCTGCCTGCAGGTTGCCAAGCATAGAGTCCAACTGATTCTGTTTTCCACTCCCAGCAGTTGAAGAACCCGCTGATGAAGTTAACTGCTGACACTGGAGATGTGCCGAAGGCTGTGGACTCGTTGAACTCTTAGTTGCCTTGTTTGGTTTTGCGTAAGGCGAGTCTGTCACTGTTTGATGCTGATGGGTACTAGCACTGATCTGAAACAAAGCACATAATTAGATCCACATAAAACAGACACTGCCTGAAAGAATGTAACTTCAGAACATTAAGTCATGGGTACATACAGCTTTAATAGCAGAATTGTGGTTAGATTAATGAAAGCTTAGGTTATGTGCAGAATAAAACTGAAGATTAATAAAACTGACATATGGAGTAGTAATTCAACATTACAAAAAGCATATAATAGTATGAATTATAAAATGTAATAAAGTACAGGAAAATACTTCTGGGTTCACTAAAACAATATACCTTTCATAGACAACACACTTCTACAGCAGGGCAGAAAACTATACATGGTAAATGCATGTCTTATTTTTTTCTGCAGTATTAAATGGATGTACAGGAAGTATGGAAACATGCTTATGCAGTATTTGTGAAATGATTTTAGTGTCACCAAGAGCCTATGATGGTTAGTCATATCATTGCTTTAGTATTGTGTAATTAGGACAAGAGTTGTCAAAGCGCACTATGTTATGAGGAGACTTGTAGGATAGAGACCAGTTCTGATGGTTAGTCAAACTTCCTGCCTGTGTGCTGACTGACTGAAGGAAGTACTGTGGTGCTTGTGTAGTAAAGCTGCTTCCCCTCAGCCCACTGGCCCCACCCATGTCAAACTATTTCTAGAATCCAGCAGCCATGTGGGCCAAGAAAGGACAGGCTACTGCTATATACGACAGAGGGCCTCCTCCTCCTACATCCACAACGATGTTTCTGCCAAGACATCCACCAGCTCTTGGAAATAAGTATACTCCTTACTTTCCATGCATAACATTACAAATTTTATCAAAATCTGTGAAGATAAAGTGGGGTGTCACAAAAAGAAACTTGTGTTAGTGGAAAGAAAGAACATTACTTTCCATTAAGATATTTACACTTTGTACTATTATAATTTAAATTATGTATTTAGATCTATTTCCATGGCAGTTTTATGCTACAATATTAAGCAATTTAAAATGGGTTTATATGCCAAGTTACAAATTTAGTGACAGAAATGTGAGAATGCAGTAGTATCATACTGTTTTCCAGGATAAAGATAGCATAGCCTGAAAATAACATGTTAAAAGAACTGCTATTGTAGTTCCAAAGCAACTCATGTTTATACAAACTCTTGGGGGGAGTTCATGTACCAATAAACTTGATTATTAATGAAGATAATAATAAAATATTACTCAATAAATGTACACAAATTTTGCTCCAAAATACTTTTTGTTAGACAGAGGCTTTATTTGCATAGTTTCATAGCAGTGTACACTTGAAAACTAATAATCAATTAACTAAATTGTACACAGAGGAAGACACGTAACTTTCAGTGTAGAAGAGTCTGGTTGCAGTGTGATTAATCTTGTTTGCAGCAACAATTCAGTTCCAAGGTAATGAGTTTTGCTGACACTACAGAAAGGGTAAAATGTGGAATCGTTCATCACGTTATCAGAGGAGGAAAGTATGTATATGTACACCACCAGCAGCATTCACTTTTAACCTTATTCTCACAACACTTATATTTCAGCAGGCAGACTTAAGGGAAAACTACTACAGTCACATATAATGGATAAAGATACACAAGCATTCCTTTGCTATCCATGTGCTTGTGTCCCCTTAGCCTTATACTATGTGAATCCTCAAAAACTATTAAGTTATCTTCCTTCTCAGGACAACTGACGCTCAAGCATCCTTTACTAACAGGGACATGACCTCCCAGATAATCAGATTCTCAAACAGACTACAGACGGTGGGTGTGCCACTCAGCCCCCCCCCCAACCCCACCCCTCAAAAAAATCTAACACTCTCACCAGGAATTGAAACATCGTCATCTAGTACATCAGTTCCTTCACACAGCCATCATGCCTCACTGATAATTTATAAGATGAGAAATTTATGGCACAAATGTAGCAATTATTTCATTGTTCATACACTTTGGAACACTGGAAAAAGATACACTCTGCACCATCAGCTGGCACTTCTAAAAAATGGGGCTACTGGCATGAAGTTGAGTGATTAGATTATTAAGAGTTCTTTGCACAAGATGAATGCATACAGGGGATCATATCAGTCAATCTTGCACCATGCTTTGTATCTAGAACTACTAACTTTGCATGACACACTGAAGTTTATTGCATTTCTCAAAAACAGCTTATTTAATGAAAAATTGGTACATGATATAAAATATAATTTTTGTTGAAACCTGAAACATTATATTTTAAATATTCTTCTGTATGATAAATATTCAACACCAGAAAAAATACAAGGAAGTTTCCAAAAATAGTGGGAAAAAAAACAACGATTCCAAAAACTTTATTCTGACTTCAGTGTATAGGTTGCAGACAATTCACAGACCTCCGAATAGTTGCTATTGACATTTAAGTGTTTGCTCCACCATGGCATCAAGTCTTGTCTCCTGGCACAGAAGAAATCTGCATCAAGTGTCTGCAGCCAGAAGGTAACAGCTTGCTTCATGTCAGTGTCTGCTGCAAATTGCTTGCCAGCAATGTGTTTTTAAGGGGTCCAAAGTGATGGGCACCACAGGGCCCCATACTGCCAGCTGGACTTGTGACTGACCAGTATGGTTCTGGACCAACCTCCCCATAATCCTGATCTCGCACCCAGCGACTTCAGACTCTCTGAACCTCTTAAGAATCACCTGGCTGGCAACCAATTTGCAACAGACTCTGACACAAAGCAAGCTATCACCTCCTGGCTACACACACTTGACACAGATTTCTTCTATGCCAGGATACATGACTTGATGCCATGGTAGAACAAACACGTACATGCCAATAGCAAATATGTGAAAATCTGATGTGTACCATCTGCTATCCATGTTCCATGTTCCCATCAAAGTCTGAATCAAATTCTTGGCATCAGAGTGTCTGCTGCCTTATTTCTTGGAACTGTTTTGTAATTTCTGACTATATGCAGCATGATGAGCTTTCAGCACGCTGTTTCTAACTACAATAAATGCACATAAATATCAAATATACCCCTTCCATCCTCATTTAATCATTTTGTACCAATGACACAGAACATACTGTATAGCATCATACAAGAAAGGATTGTGAAAAATAACAAAAAATGGAAATGGGTGTAGCTTATATGATGGTATATCAGGGTAACCTTGAAAGACAAAGGTAAATCATAGACATCTGTAAGTAAAGTATAGTCTTTCCTAACCAAAATTTAGATGTGTGTCTCACAATGCAACTTACATATTATTAGAGGTAAAGGTAAAGGTCACTCCATGACATGCCCATGCAAGCACACAGGGGAGGCAGAGGTATAGCTCCAACCCATTCACAACCTCAGCACTAGCATGGGTGGGTGGCCAGCACCACGTCCTGGCTGCTTTACCCTGGGGAGAGATCCAGTACCCACTGTACAGGAGGCTGGGTGGGCCTTGGGGCTGCTCTGGATGAGCATGGAAAATCTCGCCCCCACCAGGATTTAAACCCCAGACTGTTCAGCCCACAGCAAGTCGCTATACTGACTATGCTATCCCAGCCACCTTTACGCATTACTACTGAGCCAAAACTGCCCAGGTTAATTAGTATTGCACGTGTATATTCCCTTACTTACCTTGAAATCAGACAGTGATGCCATTAAGTCATCCAATTCCTTTGTGGCTGAAGACGCACCTGCACTAGGAGCATTGGGATAACCAATTTCTGCCTGTGTTTCCTGGATTGTGATTGTTCGAGACATGTGGCGCCTATCACTCATATCCCTACCAAGACAAAACAGACAATTTACTTCTTGACTTCGGATCACATTACACTGAACACATATAATAAACAAAACAGCTCCTGACCTCAGACAGCCTACAAATCAGGTTTACAAGTGCCTTTAACACAGATGTAAGGATCATGAGAAGAATTCTATTACTTATAAACACTTGCTCTGAGGGAAGAACACAAATTATACTTCGACATAAACAGATGACAATTCAGGACGTGTATAATAAAGGACCTTGTGATTTATAGAGGTCAGTATCATTAATCTTGAGTCTCATCATTCTATGTGACTACTTACACACTTACATATTGGAACACAAACCACCTGTAACACATCAAAAACAAAAATCTGAAATCAAGCCTCCTATACAGTCCCTACCCAATAAAGCCAACCACTATGTCACACTACCAGCGATAATTACATAATATGGATGTCACATAAAACATTAATTATTTATCAGAGTTAAGACAGTGGATTTTAGGAACTATGGCTGACTGTGTGATGCACTGGTTAATTTAATTAATATGGGTTATACAGGACACTGATTTTGTTTTCAATCAGCCAGATATGACCAACTATGACAAAAGTTCTGATCAAAATTTTATAAATGTGAAGTAACTACAGAGAATTGCTCTACGAATTGTGTGTTACAAAAGTGGCATGGAAGTACCAAGGAAGGTGTTGTATGCATTAAAAATGCCTATACTCTACCTGTAAATTTGGTTCCAGATGTGCCAAAGGTTATTTTACTACATAAGAGTATTGTTAAGATTACTGACATAAAAGGAGGTACAAAGAGTCATACATGTAGCTTGGACGCAGCAGACAAAAAAGCCAAACAGAATGTTTGTGGAAAAACCAGTGTCAAAGTGGCCACTTGGAAGACTATGAGATGGCAGAATAAAATTAAGATGGATCTTGGGGAAATAAATTGTGACAGTGGGATGGCAGAAGCAGATGGCAATCGCTCGGTATCATATCCAGTGCCAGACATTTCATACTGTTGTGCTAAACCTTCAAGTTTTAACATGAGAGGATTAGGTAAATTTTTTCATGCTGAAAAGAACCCAAAAGTAGCCTGAAGTCTTTGGAGACCTACTAGTGGACAATTCAGGATTGCAGCAGGACAAGTTTTGAACAACTGCAGTAACATGACACCCAGAGAACATCAGACCAACCATGCTCATATGAAGTCTACAATGACACTAATATGAGCTAGGTGGTTTGTAAGTTACTAATAACACTCTACAACTGCCAAGGTTATGTAGGATCACAGGATATGGAAAAAAAAAATAGATCATGTATAGCACATTAGAAAGAATAAGACAAAAGCAGTCACATCCAATTTCAAAATATTTGCATGGATGTCTCACAAGATTCATGGAAACCTCATCATGATAGCCAGTCCTCAGTATAAGACTTTACTCTGATTAGGCAAGATTAAACTGAACCTGTACATAAGCATCATGACAGATATATATACATGGCGGATATCAACAGAAAGCACCACACATTCTAAACCACGGGATTTGATGGATGATTCAAAACAAGTATTTCCCAAATACAAATCAGGAGTGCTGATAATGAATAGACTGTAACACATTGTCATTTAAATGAGGCCATTAAAATATTTTAGTCAAGTAGCCTATAATGTCAATACACATACTTCACATCACATGATCATACATACACAAATTAAAACTGTTCATAATACTTTTGGAACATGCTACAATTACTATGTGGAAAGCTCCTTGAATCAAGGGACACTGTTGTGTCTAGGAGATGGTAAGTAATAATCTACACAATGAGCTCCAAGCAGAACTCATATCCTATTTTTCTGTGCACAGATTTCTAGTGTGACAAATAAATGCCTCTAATATTATTTTAGTTGATTTTTGTGAAGAACATAGTACTGAAATACAGATTTTGTACACACCAAATTCATTGGACATACTTCAAAATACCGCATCACCACCATGTTTGTAACTGGTGACTTACAAACAATATTTCATGCATAATGTATAAGCATATTTAAACTTTTTTTTTAAGTCGTCCTCTTCTACCTACTCCAGTTTCCCGTTTCAGTGTCGAGGATATTTAAACATATATCAGTACCAAATTTCACATGTCTAGCTCCAATGGCTCGTTAGCTGTCAGTATCCAACTAAACCATAAAGTTAAACACTGCACAACCACCATGTCATCACTACACTGCATGAGGCACCCACAACTGAAACCTGTTCGAAGATCATCATAGGCATTTAAACAGAAGTCCCACGGATGCAGATGTCAGCATATCCATCTGCAAAGAAACCCTTGAGCTGCTGCCTAAACCACTGCACATCATCATCCAACCTCTGAGGGCCTTCATTAATCCATTGGTATCAGAATTAAATGCAGGATGTACTCTTGTACTCTATAAAAGCAAGCAATTTAAATGCCTGCCATTACTTGCATGCTCTTGATCACCCCCCCCCCCCACACACACACACACACACACACACACACGACTTCAGGTGTCTTAGCCATTCACAGCATGTAGAGGGTAGTCAACTTTCAGATCCAAAAGTTTTAACAGTCCAAAGATGTGAAAAATCACATGACGATAAGTCCAGGCTCTATGCAGATATTAGCACTTCCCACTGTAAAGCATTCAGTTGGTTGTGAACTCTATGTGTAAACTCAATGACACATGACAATGCCCATCCTCATGTGGCCCACAGAGTTCAAGAGCAACTGAATACCTGCCATAGGAGGTGCTCAAACATCCTGCTTACAGCCCGGACTTATGACCATCTGATTTTCACATTCTTACACCACTAAAAAAACAGCACTCAAATTCAAGTCAGATGACAACATGCAGGAGGTTGTGGTACAGTGAATTAGGCAGCGGCCCAAGAAAGTCCTTGCAGGTGGGCTATGTCGGCTTGTGTGTCAACAGGACTCTTCTAAATGCACGTGGTGATTTCCTTTAACTGTTTCAACACCTTCACTTGTGAGCATCCTCAAATGGGTTTCAGTTGTACGTGCCTCATACAAAAATATGACCTTAACACAAGTCGCGTATCTTTCCAAGAATTATCTCTGTACATAATTTCGTACATGATGCTAGTGTTGCTACCACCTCATATGTTCACTCACCCATCACGTTGTTATTACTAATTGTAGGAAATTTAAAATTATGGTGATGATGGCACAACCCCTAGCATAATGTCCAAACAACATTTCGTGAATATTGATCACCTGGTTCAAAAGCTGCAATGGACAGGCGGCCGCAAGTTTTAGGAGGGATAATGAGCTGAACAGGAATGTCAGCAGCATAGTTAGTTATTTAGTTAGTTAGTGGTGGCAACAGAAGCAGCAGCAGCAAAACCTAAAACTTTTGTTCAAATTAGTACTAAATTATGGACTGCTCCACAGCCCAGTATGAGAAAACAGAAAGCAAGAGCTAGCTTACACAAGATGTGCAGTGTGATGTAAAATTGGTACGTATCTTTTATAAAAATAAAACTGGCCATGGTAACACTAGATTGATTAAATACTATTAAAGCTGATAATTGAATCCTGCAATGACCACACAAGAATCAATGATGAGGTAACCACACCATGTAACTATCCACATTTTCTGTAAAAGACTGCCAGAGATGCCAAACCTGGCATTTTCTGTAAACCCCTTCAAGCAACACTCCCCTATGTAGTAGACTGACTGTCACCGATAGCCAGCAACCTCTCAGTGACAGTCACATTTACTTTCACCTCTTCAGTAACCCATTTAACTAACTTAAACTTTTTAAATGTACTGAAGTTCCAGAAACCAACAAGTAAGAAATGCAGTTCATTGATAACATGTTTTCACCACAGGGAAAAAAGATAAAAAAGTCCATAAAATTTTAAACCAGCAAAAGAAAAGCCCCTGTGTGCCCAGTTATGGCTCAATCAGCAAAGTAATTTTGATATTTGGCAAAAAAAACTTTCATTGCTGATAGCATGCACACTCAGTTTCCACTGCAAAATGGAGGCTAAAAAATCAACAAACTTAGTTTTTAATAAGGAGTACCAATTTTAAAACAATGTTTTACATATTTTAATGACAGGTTACCCATGTTTCAGAAAGAACTGAATCAAAAACATTAAAAACATTTTTAAAACTTCACACATTCTTGTAAAAGAATGAAATCTCAGTATTACTCATAAATTTTATGGTGTTGTACATACTTTTCTCAATACTTTTATAAATACAAGGATCTGACGATGGTCATGCAAGGCCAAAACATGTAGTACAAGCTGAGATTAAATAACGGCCAAAGTTAAGTTGTGACTGATAGTTCCTTTACTTTCATGTCACAACAGGATGTGTAGACCGAAGTTTATTCTATGAAGTTTGGTACACTAGTACAAATGTCGATGCCTTTCCAAGACCCTTCAAATTAGTGGGGTAAGGTAACTTTGATGATGTTCATCTTCGACAATTTCCCGTTCAAATTTTGAAAGACTTCACATTAGTGCATGTAATAATTTAATGCTGATACAACACTGTGTTCAGTTAACATAAATTGACCTCGATTTCTGTAACAGTTACTGTAAGATGATGATGATGATGATGATGATGATGATGATGATGACGATGATAATGTAATATGATGAGTCTTAACTCAAAATGGATAATGAACTGACAACAAATGCAAAAGCTTAAACTAGCCACTTAGCAGTTCATGAGAGTTTATGAACATATTTAACTTACGCTCCACCCACCCTCCTCCCATCAGAATAAAGGACAACATATTTAACCCTTTAAACACAAAGTGTGAACTGCTTTATTTAAAGACCCAGCTTGTACTGCGCCGTAAACACTTTTCAGCTCGGTTATAAAAACAAATGACTTTATGTTATACAGGGCAAAAGCCGCTGTTTACTCTGAGACAAATACAAAACACATACATACAGTGCGGGCAGAACATACAGTTCTTGATGTTAAACCTGTTGGTGCCTCAAGTAACCAGTAGGTTTTAAAAGGTTAATATCTTGTGAACTTCACACACATATTTTGATGGTATTCACTCTGCACAATGTGACTAAATTGTTCATTTATAAAATCAATATATGCACATCTAATATAAATAACAATACAATCTTTTGATTACCATTCACCAACAAATGCACAAAGATAATTTTTCACTAATTACTTTATTAAAGGATTTCCCCTATACGTATTTCGGCAATCTATATTGCCATCTTCAGGGGGTCATTTTGGTTTGTACATAGACCAATGTACTTATGTCAATAATGGTTATTACACCTTCTATAAGATTGTATAAAATTGTGTAAAATTGTATTATAGTATTAAAATAGATTGTTAAAATTTGATAGTAAAATAGTATTAAATTACACTTTGCGATAAAATTCGTTATTATTGGCAGTGTGGTCCAAAATGACCCCCTGAAGATGGCAATATAGATTGCCGAAATACGTATAGGGGAAATCCTTTAATAAAGTAATTAGTGAAAAATTATCTTTGTGCATTTGTTGGTGAATGATAATCAGTTATATAATGATGCATGGTGAATACAACGTGAAATACAATCTTTTGTTTACTCTTACATGTTTCAGCAGAATTCCACCACCTTCAGGGAGTCTACACACCAATATTTAAAATTTCCTAAAATATAATACAATACAATAGTAATACATATTATATCATAGTTATTTCTTATACTTTTGAATTTGGCTGCAGAAATAATTATGATATAACATGTATTACTATTGTAATGTATTATATTTTAGAGACTTTTAAATATTGGTGTATAGACTCCCTGAAGATGGTGGAGTACTGCCAAAACATATGAGTAGACAAAAACTGTATTGTTACATATATTATATGTGCATTTGTTGGTTTTATAATGAACAATTCACACACAGTTAAATTTGGCAAACAACATTTAGGTTGTAATGGGATTCATGCATATTGCATGGGCAAATGATGTATTTTGGAAACTCCACAGTTGCAGGAGCGAGAAAAATACTGAGTGCTGAGCTCAACCATCCCCCCTACTGTTTCAGTTCTAACTAGGCCTATGTTCTAATAACAATTAGTGACAGCGTATTTCAGTCATAATTTTAAAGAATGAAATTCTGCATCTCTTACAAAAAAAATCAGTGACAAAGGAACAAGGCATGCTGCTCTGTGACATCCTTGTGTTATTTAAAAATACAGTTAAGTCATAACGGTTAAATTGAAATTAACTGCTATACTAATTATTATTAGTAATCAAGTAACAATAATTTTAGTCTCACAAATGCTTAATATAAATTTTCCCTGAAAAAATAAGATCTTACTGTTAATAACAGTTGGTGTCTGGCCTGCACAGGATATGGAGACTTTCATGTGACCCTTCACATAAAACAAAACACACTGCAGCTGTAAATTCTATGTGTGCTTTACTCTATAATGACATATGACACACAACTGACAGAGGGAAAAAGTAAAACACCATGTGTAACCAAACGATCAACTTTACACAATACACCCCATTTACAATTAGTATTTATTAAAAATACATCTCAAGGCATTCAGATTTCATAAGAATGAACTCAGATAAAATAACAGCAACTACAGGTAACCAACAAACTTATATGTTAGCAACAGACCCATTAATACCCAGGCATGCCACTGGACAAGAAACTGAGCCAGTTCAGTCCACTTCACATCCTCATATATAACAAAAAAACTGTGTACTTACCCATTGGGGACAGCTGTATTAAGCTCATCCAACAAACTGTCCACAGAAGGTCGCACCCTAGACTCATGGCTACTTGATCTTGTAGCCATCACTGCAGCAGGGGAACCATTTACAACACTTATATCTATATAAAGAGAAAAAATGATCTACAGCTCTGTACATTTAATAACAGTTTCAAAGTTTCTCGTATTACACTCAAAGGCTGAATGCCACCCATGCAAAACACATGGTCAGTGACTTTCCTCAGTCAATTCAATCTCATTCACTTTACCCAAACACGTCTACCTAAGGCCTATTTTAACATGATCCTCCCAACTTCATCTTGGCAGTTTCAAGCAGTCACCTTTCAAAAGACTTCCACCTCAAAATATTGTACATATCGGTTTCTCCCAAATTCAGCTGTACATCTCACTCTAAAAATAATCTTCCAGATTTAAACACTCCAACTACACTAGAAGTTCGTTTTATGTACTAACCTCAATATGTAATTCGTATTCCACGGACCTGAAATTTTAGTCAATATTAGACCTACATTCTTCCCTGAGAACACAAGACCACATTTTCACAATACCAACACAAGAAAAATAATTATTATATTTCAGTCACAGCCATGGTTCTTAAACTTTTCCATGTGAATGCACACTACTATACACAAAATTGTGTTTAAGTTAAAACCAACTAATGCACAAGATTATTGACAGAGTAAGATGTATTTGTAACCCCTACCTACGTTTCAGCAATCAAGTTGTCATCCTCAGGGTGCGTTCATCAAAGAATTACAAGCAACTATGGCATCCAGATACACACATATTTGACATTACATTGGAAGCACTCATGCTGCTCACAATATTAAAATGAATAGATGCATATAGCCATAAAACCAAACATTACGAGCAATAATACATGTGTCTGAATCAGTGATTATAAGCTAATATGCCATATAACACAGAGTAAAAATTACATACAAATATTTTTTACATGATTTAACCTAGAAGTTTTAAAACATATAACAGTTTTCTAAAAACTGTCTAACTGGCTATAGGCCATGTATACAATCATACAGTTGATCTAAGTCAATCTCGTGATAAAATGCACAGTACATACAACACAAAATTGTGCATTTGTACAGCATTTGTGGACATGTATGAACATATGCATGCACAGATGAAGTTCATGTTTTTCTCCATAATTTACGTGCTTGTTTAACATGCATTATAATTCCTCTAAGAATTTTACAGATTAAAAACACTTTAGGGGCAAATAACAAAATAAAAAAGTAGAAACAGCTAAAATATTAATATTAACCTGGTGTTCCAGCCAGAACTTATAAAACATGCTTTCTCACTACAAAAACTTCTAGTCCTACACATGTTTTGTTGTTTATTACAAAACTTCAGTAATATAAATTTATAACCTGAAAATAAAATTGAGTTTATAAGTTAGTGTGCTGGACTAATATCCAACAATGAATCCTAGTCAAATACGAAATAATAATACTACAAAATAATACTATGGGGTATTAGCATTTTTATTGTTTCCTGTTGAGTGGTGGTGGCAGTGGCAGCAGACCTTTCCAAAATAGCTTATTACATATAGCAACAATATTCGTGGACAATGACCCAACATTAGGATTGAAACTGTAAATACAGTGCGATAAGCACTTATTCTATCACAATTGTTTTAAACTCATTTTTGTTTAGTAACTGACTGATAAATACCAGCTTCTTAATTCAATGTGTACTTTAATCTAAATGTATAATAACACGCATGCACGCACACCACACACAAACACACACACACACATATACAGTATTTTGTTCTGTTTGCAACAATGGCACACAAAGCTGTCTACACTGAAGAACTTATACCATACTTATACACTCTGCCTACATCAAATTCATCAGACAATCTCAGAGTTATGTATTATCATCTTATTTGTAACTGTTGACTCAAACACATTTCATATGGAAATTATAAACTTATGGATCAGGTAACTACTTACCAATCAACACAGCATAATATCCCAGAAGACTTGGATCTTCAGCAACACCAATGTAAGAACATCAAACCTTACATGTTATAGTCATTTATGTTCTCTCTGAATAACAAATTTCACATGCCTATCTGTTTCCATTTTTTTAAACATCTACGAGTATAGCACTATGACATTTCAAGACTTTATATTCAGGGATGCTACTATCTCTACCACCACACAAAGTTGTGCGTTTTCCAAACTGTTATAACCAACTGTATAGATAACTGAAAAGTACAACATTAAGCCTCCAATGTTGAAAAGGCAGACACATGAGTGTGCATACAAGCAAGTGCCAGTTTTTCTTTAAGGAAAGAGCACTTTATACTGAACAAAAAGAATATAAACAACACTGAGCCAGCAAAATTTATTGAAGAAACAGCAGTAGCCATGAATGAGATCATCCAAGAGAACTGATCAAAATTTTGATCACTTACCACAATTTGAAATTAAAATATAAAATGAGTATTGCACTCGAACTGAAAATAACAGACACCTATATTACAACAAAATAACTGAGAAAAACTGGGTTAGATGACATAATACCATGAACAAATGATGTCCTTACCTTTCCTTTCCAAATAGCCAGCATAATGAGCATTACTCAGGTCTTGCAATAATGTATCAAGTTCAGACAAATTGTTGTTTAAGGAGGCCATTTTTCCTGGAGGACTCTGTGAATATGCTGATTTTGTAGCTGTAACTGTTTCCTGAACCACCCTTTCATTTAGGTATGTGGGCTGAAAACAAAAGAAACAAAATTATCATTCTTTAATACTGCAGACACTTCTGAGACAAAAAGGAACACATACACATTACGTATCAGCAAGCTATATTAACTTATTAACTTATTATATATTAGCTTAAAACACTCAGTAATCAAAATAGTTAAACTCTTACTTTTCCCTAAGTTTCCTCATAAAACTGTGTTACATTTCTAACTTACATTTTGTATCTTATGTGTCAAACCCATTTCAACCTCCTTGATCTAATAATCACGTGCAGAGTACAAACTGAGGCTTCTCACTATCTTTTCACTTAATAATGCAGTACAGAATAACTTTGGAAGAAAATTCACCCAACACTAAAAGAATACTCACTCTACATGCACCTCCCTCCCCACAAATTATATTATGGCAGTTGCAAAACAAAAACCTCTTCAAAAAATATTCGAGATTTTACTTCTTACATGCAAACTCATCAATAAACTTCACTGTACATAACATTAAAAAATGCAGTCTTCAACACAAGGAATAAGAAATGTTTTTATATACCTACTCTCAACCTCTCATGTTTTCAGAGGGTGCCTACTATGCTGGCATTACAATCTTCCACACTCTTCTGCTTAACCTCCAAATCATTACATATAAAAAAGAGGAATTTAAAGTATCATTAAAAAAGATAGCTATACATATATACACACACACACCAATGGTGAAAGCTGGCTCATAATCCTTTAGAAAATTCTGTAATTATATAGATAAACCGTTTATGTTACTGTATTTCCTATTCAGCAGTTATTCACTCTTGATCTTCATGTTCTTATAATTAAGTTCTAACTTTTATGAAACCTTAGTATTTGTTGTGTATATACTTGTCTTAAGCTTTGTACCTTATGACTGATTCCAGACTGAGGGAAATACATTTTAAAAATCCATTTTGTCAAATTTTATTTTTATTTTATGCTACCACATCTCTGTATGCATGTTCTTTCCATTACAGCACAACTCACATCATCCTGTGATTAATCTGAGGACCACTTTCCATATATATGCCTCTCTGTTATGCTGGTACAGTAAGGTATGACCAGTCCATTTTGTCTCTGAATGACGTATAAACATTTCACCCGAATGAAAATGTAAATAACGAAGAAGAATGTTTCCACAAAGTTTTATATTCTTTATCTATCCACACATTCCAGTGACTTGCCTATCATTTAACAACTGCTTCTGGACTAGGCATACAACCAGCCAAAATTGTTGCATCACTGGAGTTTTAGATCCGAGGAGGAGGAGGAGGAGGAAAAAGAAGAAGAAGCGAAAGATGAAGAAGAAAAAGAAGAAGAAGAAGAGGGGGGGGGGGGGGCCTGAGTACTATGACAATCATGCTTAGTAATGATAATAATCTGAAATATAAAAAAAGTCCTGCTTTTGAACAGTGCAAGAAACTTAATTTCTTTACTTCCTCTTCCAAAATCATTTGTTGTGCACTAGTTCCAGAGAGAGAGATGTCATCTTTGCTATTCGAATCACTGTCTAAATTCAGGATGAGATTACAGGGAGTTTCGTGTACCACCCTTCAACTCTTTTTTTTAGACGCGTTAGCAAAATTGCAAAACGCGACTATTAGCTTCGTCATGTCTGTCTGTCTGTCCGTCCGTCCATCCGCCTCGAACTCGGCTCCCATAGGACGGATTTGCATGAAATTTGATATCTGAGCATTTTTCGAAAATCAGTTGAGAAATTCAAGGTTCATTAAAACCTGACAAGAATAACGGGTACTTTACATGAAGACCTATGTATATTTATGATATCTCGCTGGATTCTTCTTAGAATGAGAAATGTTTCAGAAAAAAGTTGTAGAGAAACTCAAAACACGCATTTTATGTTCAATAATTTTTGTCTGAAAAATGTGCCGTTTATGAGATAATGTGGAAAAATGTTGTAGAGCCGGACGGGCCACAAATGACAATATAATACGGCGCATGCACCTTGCATGTTGGATAACTACGCCAACAAACACACTCGGCATATGTAATACTTATTGCTTTTCCACGGCAACAATGGTTACGCAAACGCGCCTCATTGCCTGTCTTGTTCAAATATCTCCATTCTCATTAAACTTTTATAAAATTTCACACATAGTTCGTGAGCGCAAATTAAAATACAGTATTGCATCACCAGATAAATTACACAGAGTAAACACAACCAAATGTTAACCACTACATACGTTTTCCTCACTTGTTTAGTACTAAATTAATATGTTTTCCTTTCAGCATCAGACCACACTCAAAAAGTACAAGACAATGCAGCCCTCAGACAAATTAATTAATAACTAACAATATCATAAAACACACACTTCAAATAGAAATGTAATAAAATCACTGAAAGTGCACTTTCCACATCATTCACTGGAACATGACTTTCTGAGCTGCAGCTGGTACAAAATTTCACACCACGAACACCAATGAAAGCAAGAAAGACAGCTTTAAATATCACCAGACAGTATCCACAATCTCAAAAGAAACTTGTTACAAATACTTTTTAATATATGGAACCCACATCAATTTTGTTGTACGTAGTTCTGTATATGGGAAGACAAGACTAAAATGGATTTTAGGGACATGGAGTGTGCAGGGGACTGGAATGGAACCGACTCAGGAGATAGTCCAGTGGTGGGCTTTTGTGAATGTTGTGGTGTACTTTTGTGTTCCATTATATAAGGAATTTATGGGCCCGCTCTGTAACTACTGACCTTGCGAGGTTCAGTCTGCACCGTGGAGTTTAGTTGAATGACATTATTACATGCAGAGGCTAGGTATAAAAATTATTAATAGACAGTACGAATGTGAAATTATAACTATTGAATGAAAAGGCCATGACACATATGGAAGTGCTACCACAGCATCTGCCTGCAGACACTAAAAAAATGTCACAATATAGGAAAGTATCCAAGCTGGACTTGAACCCAACCTCCCAATTATGAAGCAGAAACACTAACCACTAAACCATAATGTCTGACCACTATGTCAAACATCCTTTGTTTTAAATACGTGATGCTACCGAAGGTAATTCTATGATTAAAAAGTTGTTCAGAAATGGATTAAGAGAAGCTTCTTTGTCCTAAGTAAGCGGTAGTGTAGTCTGTATAGCGACTTGGCTACAGGTTGGGACCTCTGGGGTTCGAATCCCTCTAAGGCCAAAATATTTTTTTCTCCTCCAAAACGTCCAGACCGGCTCTGGGGCTCACCCCGCCGCCTATTCAATGGATACTGGGGTTCTTTCCCGGGTGTAAAGCGCCCGGGGCGTGAAGTTAACCACACACCTCCATAGTGCCGACGTTAGAATGAGTGGTTCTATACCCCTACTCCTATATGCCTTCATGGCGTTTGACAGGGAAAACTTTACCCTTTTATCTTTACCTTTGTTCTAACTGAACATAATCTGCTGGCCAACAGCCATTTCCCCGAATTAGGATTAACAGCCATCTACCTCGCAGATTTTTGGGCATGCCCCAAGTCAAGGGACAGTATATTAAACATCTTTAGTGACGTAAAAATAGAATAAACTCCTGGAACTGCTTGTGTGTTTGTCTCTCTCGTTCTCCTTTCCCATCTCAGACAATTGCAACACTGAAATAGTATGAATGATGCAGAAGAGCAAATCTATGCTACAGCGAAATAACAACTCACCGAAAAAATAATGAATGATATCTCACTAATCCCAATATATGATGGGAAATAGGAGCATACAAGCATTGAAAAAGTTTTCATGCCGACTTCTGCTTATGTGATGTAAAGATGGATGTGAGAAGTGACCAGAAGTTGTTGGCAGAATTTCACTTCGATTCAGGTTGGTTTCCAACTGTGGTTTAAGGACCTCCATGGAGTGAGCACACTATTGCAGGGGGTTTGTCAGAAATTATGACAGAGGAGATCCTTTCTCCACCAGTACTGTGTTAATCTAATCCACACCCATGAGCGCGCAAGAAAGCGCGCACAATAACACAGAACTAAGTTTGTATATCAAATTTAGCCAAATACTACTCGGTATGGGATGTGAAAACTAGAAGTTCATAGGCGCAGACGGAGTGTGGGGGTAAGTTACATTTCACAAATTCTAGACCTCAGCAGTGGCGAGTAATCCAGTTTCACGCTCCGGTTGTTTTACTCCCACGGAAAGAGTCTTCGGAATGCAATGGATAAGAAGATGACTTGGATCACAGGCCCGTTCTATACTTGCTGATGCAGACACCCCCCCCCCCCCCAAAAAAAAAAAATTCTACAGGAGGAATCAACCCCGATTGTAGTCTACCGTTCGTGTGTTCCGTTCAATGTATAACAACTCGGCCAATTCTTTCCTTCAAACAAAATTTACGTATCTTAATGAACTGTGTATTTCAAGCCAAGTCGTTGCGTGATTTGAGGTTTGCAAGTGCGTATTTATTTTTACAATACTCTGTTTCCGAGATTTTTATTATAGCGTACTAAGCGTAAAGAACTCTGGAACAGTTCTCTTTCTCGTTTATAGTGCTCCTCTACATCACGACGCTGTAAATGCACGAGAGCACATAAATTTCATTCTATGGGTCATCAGAGATGGCGGCAAATGTTTAACGTCTGGACCTTTTTTCAGACTGTATACCATCTATAACCCAGTGGCCAACATTGTCATGTCTCAAGTAGTCGTTATGTAACACCTGTACAGTCTATTTGAATCCTGGCACGTAACCATCATTATACCCCTCGTATAACACCCACGTACTCTGGTATTTTAAAACATCACGTCTGTTCTAAATAATGCCGTGAAGTTGTCAACACAGTTACTTAGGGTTGGATACTCAAAATTGTTCATCCTAACTTACTTGTTCCCTCAGTTTTTAGAACAATGCTGAAATTTGAATTTAATTATGATCCTTAGTGATCCTTCATTACATGAAGTTCAAATCCAACTGCCAAATCTTTTCTTCAGAAATCCGTTCAACCGTACCAAAATTGATACAAATCGTGAAATACAGACGTCGTTACTCGTACGATCTGCGAGTGGTCAGTCTGCGCTGGGACAGACCGGACTTTCCACTGAGGCCAGGGTAAAGGAACACCATGGACATATCTGTCTCTGTCGTCCGCATAAATCAGCCATGACGGAACACAGCACTCACTAACTTGAGAGAGCGCGTTCAACTCCAGAAGATCAGTACTCTCTCTACCAGGTCGAAACATATCGACTGAATCATCAGGGAGGCAACAGAAATCGAACTCCAACGAAATAATACGAAAACGATAGCCTCTGCTTGAACAAATCATTGAAGCTCCTCATCTAAGTGTACTTCCTGAATAAAAGTAGGGCACCTCTCTCGAAAGAAACACGGCGTTTTGCCGTCTAACATCTTTCCTCTCCAGATTCACTCCAAAGACGTTCACCGCGTAATCCAGACCAAGGTCACGCCTGCTGATTATCGCAATAAAGGCTTGGTAATGCGCCGTAAAATCTTCAGGTCTCTAGCAGACCTCTCGGGTTGCAGCGAAATACATCCCCAACTTACGTCGGAGTCGCGCACACAGATGGTTACTATTCTGGGCACAACACCCCACCTCACCCCACCACGGTGCTCAAGTTCTCCTGGGCAAAATGCCTAAAGGGTCGTGAAGTATACTAATCTTGCAGCTTCCGCAACACAGCGTTATTTGTTAGCACTATATGACCCACCTAACCTCCCAAACTCTCGTCCCGCCAAACATTTATAGGGTTCACTTCAAACAACTTGCCAGTTTGACTACTGTAAAGCCAAATACTAGGAAGACTCCGCAATCGTTTGCTCCTTTCCACAAATTAGGTCACTTCAGAAGTAAAATGAGTTCTATCCCGCCGTCTGTAAATTCTCCATTCCATTCAGCAAGCTGCTAAACCATTTAAAGCACCGTGGTGGATTTATGGTGGAAAATGGTACTTGGGCAGGTTTATCTTCAGAAGCTACTCTTAACAGAAGGGCAAAGGGACGAACGCCGAGGACCGTGCAACAAAAATTATGCTCTTTCGGAAATAGGGCATCACCAATAAAGAAAAGTACTTTCACTGCTTGTCTCCATACAGGCAACCCCCCTTATACAAATTCATTAAAATTAATCCTTTACTCTAAAAAAACCACAAAAATTAATCCTTTACTCTAAAAACCACAAAATTATCTTTCCACATCATACATTTTTATGGACGAGAGGGAGAAGCTTTGGAATCTTCGAACAAAGTCGTAATCGCAACCCCCCCCCCCCCCCTCGGCGATATAAATCGTCTCTCACCTCTAACATGTCTTTCCCTTGCGCCTACTCTTCTACGATTTCTTACGTCTCCTACCTTTTGCCTTTAAAGGGATAACAAATACTGTGAGTTAGCCTGACGTAAGTCTGTGCCTATGCCTCCAAATGGCCACTGACTAACAAACGAACTAACTTCACGGCACAGGTTCTTCCTTGAAACGTTTGCAGTTATTCAGACGAACACACCTAAAGGTGCAATAATTCTCACAAAAGCCCAACACTGTTTATTTCAATTAATCTTCCCTGTAGAAACTTCTGTACGTTCCAAGCTCCAAAACTCACTTCCTTTTCCGGTCGTTCATGTCGTGCCAAACATCTTCCCAACGAAGTCCCACACCCTGTGTAACATTTCGTAACATGCCACCTTTTTGCGACGTTTGATAATTTTTTTCACCATGCAGTTCATCTGCGGATTATTTACGGGACGTTAGGCTGCTCCTTGGTATATTTAACAAGTGTTACCAACCGCAAAGATGCAGATAACAGAAAATTTCGCATGACGAAATTAAATTCTAGATGTGTTCAATATCTCTCAGTTCAAAAAAGCATACTTTCCAAAAGACTAAAAATTAGGAGAAATGCAGCCCCCCCCCACCCCCCCCGTAGTTCTCTGGCATTACTACCAAACGCGGGCTCTAACTTTCAATTCACACGAATTGCAGGTGTTTAAGAACAAACTTCTGAAGAAATAATTTGGAATAAGAGAAGCGTTATGATAGGAAATAATAAGGAACTTCGTAATACAGAGACAGAGAAATCACAGGGTTAATACTGAATGGTGTGTAGTTCGGAAGGGGGCAGGTGGAGCATCTGTCCGTACCTTCAGTGAAAGAGGTCATATACATACAAATTCTATTTTACATTTTTGTACTCGTTTATATGCATTTGTGGTCACGCGCCATTTCAGAGACCGTTGGTTGGCTGGCCTCTCATATGTAATATACCAACGAATTCTAAGGCAGGTCTTGGAACACGCGGCGCATCTCCGAGAAGACGTTTGTGCGCACCTACGAGCAGAAACAACGGCAATTTTTGGTCACTGAAAACATGGTCCCCCACCCTCCTTACTCGCCTGATTTTGCCCCTTACAATTTCTTCTTGTGTTCAAGAATGATATCGCAGCTACGAGGGCATCGCTTCCAGGATGTTCCGCAAAATCAGGAACAATCTCAGACCGTCCTACACGTGATTAAAAAAATTCAGTTGTAGCGACGGCAGAAAACGCTGGACCGCTTGCATAAAGTCGAAAGGGGCCCACTTTGAAGTGGACGACATATAACAAAGGTAGGAGTATACTACGTATTTCGTTATCCACTTTGGGAACTTTCGGATACGCCCACCTACAGCTGTCACTGTGCACGCTAAAAAGGCATATGACGGAGTGCAGTTACAGCTTCACTCTTAACGTCGGCACTACGTAAAGGTGAGCAGTCAGGTTCACGACCCGGCCACCTTACTCCCGAAAAAAAAACAGTCCCCGGTGCCCGGCTAGGTGGCCCCGGTACCCGGCCTGGACGATTCGGAGAAAATTCTGTTGCCTCTGCCAGAAATGGAACAAAAGTCAAGGTAAACGGTAATTCCTGGAGATGTCGCATTTTTACGAATGTCGTATCTACTCTATTTGCTCCAATTTTTGGCTGTTTTCATAACCACTATCCTCCTGCTACTCTCTTTAACGTGTCTGCCCATTGGGTCTCCGGTCGCCCCGTCCTCCTTTTGCCTATTCTTACGTCCGACATTGAAGAAGCGTGTGCCAACCTGCGCTGGTCCATTCTTGCTACATGGCCTCCCCATTACCACTTGAGACTGTGAGCCACTGCCACGATGTCCTTCGTGTTGGTTCTCTTTCTTATTTCACCATTCGTCACTATCGCATCATACAACATGCAGTATAATCCGTTCCATCTTCCGCTGGCAAGTTTGGAGCATCATCTTTTCCTTCTCCGTAAGTGACCATGTTTGGGCGCCGCATAATAGTACTGGGAATATGCAGGATTCCAGGACGTCTCTCTTAATCTCTAGTTTCGGAATTTGTCGGCCAGTATGAACCCTAGACTCTTGAAATTGTTCCAAGCCATTCCATTCCTCTTTTTGATTACTTTTCCCGCGTTGTCCTGGAAAAGTATCAGTTGTCCTAACCGTGCCTAAGCACCCAAAATTCTTGGCTTCGGCACTAAATAAAACTAAGTACACAATTTCACGCCCGCTCGCTTTATCCTAAATACGAATCGACTGGAAAATTACTGGCATATATCAACATACCAACTACGTACACAATTTCTGTAAATCACAAACAAGTTTTATTAATTCACCTCACACATTTTTCGGCCTCAACAGGCCATCACCAAGCAGATTCGTAAATGTAACAGCAAGAAGTATCTTGGTTGGCTTCCACAGTTATATTTTTTGTGATTCGAGAACATGAAGTACGGTGTAACACGAAGGGTTGTTATTGTGACGTACATTGTTGTTCGCGAATATGTAACAGTGTAATACACAGGATTTTTATTGTGGAAACCTACACAAGGAAGAAATTCTATAAAAAAAAAAAGCGTCACAGCAACTTTGCAAGGCGGTTTTCCGGTGTTTTTAATTCTTCTGAAACCAACGTTACATCGACTGGTGAACTCATCCACAAGAAACATTAGACAACACCGATTAGAAACATCTCCACGAAAATATTTAAGACGTTATAAAAGGGAACCGGTGTGTCACACTCATCTGTACACGTAGTCACAAAATTGTTTCGTTTGAAAACATACAAATTTACAGTTGTTCGAAAACTCCAAGAGGCAGACTGTGCTGCGAGGGTATGATTTTGTAACTGGTTCTTTGAAGTAGTGTGTAGTGGTACCGTCGATCCATTGGTGAGGAATGGTTTTAGTTAAACGGCCATGTCAGTAATCAAAATACGTGACAGATACTGGTTGGTAGAAAATCCCAGGTGCCGTCACAAAGCATTAAAGTTTGGTATGGTGCACCATCAGTGCAAGAAGAATATTCGGACCCATTTCCTTTTTGCACAAAATATATTCAGAAACGCTCAATGTAATAATTTTTTAAAAAATGTAGGTCATGAGAAGAAAGAACACGGGTTTCATCCAGCGACACGGTGCAACCGCTCACACAACCAAAAATTCAATGACCGCCTTACGTAATATTTTTGGGGACTGAATAATTAGTCGTCCTGTGTGGCCTGCTCGTTCGCCCACCTGACGCCATGTGACCATTTTATATGGATAAGTTTGAAAGACGACGCATTTAAGAACAATCCACACACCCCACACACACACACACACACACACACACATGCAGAACGAACTTAAATAAACCATCAGGCGCACAGTATCCGTAATTTTTAAACAAGAACTTCACAAGTTTTCAATACTTTGTTCGCCAAGTGTCAAGCATGTCTGAGAGTTTAGCTGGACACCCTTAGTACAAAAATATTCTATTGTAATTCTTTTTTAAAAAAAAAAAAGGCAAATTAAACTGCAGTTCTTAAGCTATAAAATGGAAATAACAGTTCATTTTTTTAAGAATGAATGCATCTACTGCTTTCTGCCTTATCTTTACCAGAAGGGGTAAAGGTATACCTCACGTGACTTAACCTATCGAATGCTTGTTCAGTTTCATACCAGATGGACTCCATTTCCGACGTGTGCATCTAGCTCATAGATGCCGACTGTCACGTAACTGCTTCTAACAAGTTACATCACTTCTATAAAAACCTTAAGTCCACATAGCAGATGAGCCACCGTTCTCGCAACCCGAAGAAGAGGCCTTTTATTACCCAAGCTCATTTTTAGCTCAAAATGCTGAGGCAGATATTTGTACCTCGCAGAGCTGAAGTTAAATACGGAACGAAGGACGTTAAATAGCTGTTACAACACCAAATCGCTTACGCTGTATTTATCCTGTACACTCGCATATTACTCGTATTATCAGAAATAAAAATAATAAGTTTTAATTCTTCTATCAAAAATAAATACAGCAACATCTGTCTAACAATACTGCAAATGACATTACACCATGATGCAGTACACAGACTTTACCAAGGCGTTCTTTACTTTCAAAACGACACACGGTTTTACGGCACACACGCCCATAAGGGAAGTACGTGCTTCTGTGCACAGATTTTCACGAAACTCATAAATCCTTAACGGCATTAAGTGCAGGTCTCCTACAGCCAATTAAGCCCAAATCGGAAAATAATTGTGGAACGTAATGACAGAAATTCATTTATGCCCCTGAATAAAGCATAGCTCTCGCTGCGCCGATTTCCACGAATTCAGTCACTCAGTAAACTGTCGTGCATATTTCCTGTACCTTGTTTTATCCGAATCGAAAGAAAATACAGAAAATACGGGAAAGTTTTCATTTACGCTTTTAAGTATGAAACTGACAACTGCTCATTATTACTACGTGGAGATCTTCTGTACAGATTTTCACCCATATCAGTCAAAATAAAGGCAAAGTGCGAGCACAAAGTCATTTAAGCCCTTAAGTACCGTGTAACTCTCACTTTGCTCGACAACTTTTTGTAAAGAACGCCTACACCGAATTTTGTGACAATCGACAAAGGTTTCAGTAGCTCATACTAGGTCACACATTGACGGACATACATGGTTCTTTAGTTTGTAAAGAACGCCTAAAAAGGAACCTTGATTACGCGGAAATTGTAATTATCGGATAACTTCACTGGTAAAGACAAGGGCCTGCAATGTGGCACCCAATTTGTAGCCCTCGCCAAATATTATTGCAATCATCAAAGCAAGATGGGTGAAATGGGTGGGGCATATGACACGCATGAGAGAGAAATATACTTCTGGTGGGAAAATCTGTAAGACAGATACCACGTGAAAGACCTTCAAAAAGGGTGAGATTTAGTACGACAGTTATGGGCAGATTCTCAGTTCCAAGTATTTTTTTACCCCCATACCGCAACAGTCCCTAGACGGCCAGGGCCTCCTCATTATCGAGGCTTCACGATCACATTCCGACACACCGCACTCAGTAGGACTCCTCTGGACGAGTAATCAGCCCGACGCAGAGGCCTCTACCTGACAACATACAACATTCATAACAGACAGAAATCCATGCTCCCGGCGGGATTCGAACCCGCAATCCCAGCAAGCGAGCGGCCGCAGACCCACGTCTTAGAGCGCGCGGCCACTGTGATCGGCAGTTCCACGTACAGGAACATTATTTTATCCGAAAACTGTCTCTAGTTACTTCCCATCAGTTCGCTTAACTTACAAAATCCAGCAGGACTTCGACGTGTAATGAACGTGTTTGTTAGACGCCATTCGTGACGGTGTCTTCGAGCCTAAAAAAATCATTTCCATAGTCTTCTTTAAATATGACGAGTAAAGACCGTGTACTAACCTCAATATATTGAGGGGAGCCCGACTCACGGCAAAATGGAAAAGCGGCGAACGCTGTGCTGCCTGCCGTCTTGCGAAACGGCCTGATTGAAGAGCAATGCTAGTTGTCAGCTAAAATAATGTCCCTCTACTCACGCTGAATAGATTTCTATTTGAGAAAAGCACACAAAAGTAATATCTGAAAACCCCGAACGGATGAGATTACTTGAGGACCTAGGTGTGTATTAAAATAACTCTTTAAAGTGACCTAGTATAAAGTTGTAGACTGGCCTAAGCAGACTCAGGAAGGGACCCAACGGCCAGGCTCTGTGAATACGATTCACTTCAGGGTTCAGTAATAGCACGGAACATCTCCACCAAAGCAATCAAGTTTCCAAGACTAGCCCTACACCATGAAATTGTTACAAATGACCACTACAAACGTTATTCTGGCGTCTGCTATGATCCAACATGGCAGATGTGTATCTGAGAGCATAATGACTGTTTATCTCACAGTTCGAAACAGAGCCCCAAAACCGCTTTCCTTACTGGGTTGTTTCTATGTCTCAAGTACACCAATCCTTCCATGCAAATGCAACAACGGTACCTTAAAACAGGCCATGACAGCTTCATTACAAACCCTCCTCTTTTCACACATCACAATTCAGATTCACACCCACACACAAAAACTGATAAAATAGGTTATATACGGGTAAGTTATAAAACTGCGTTCTATACGGTCCAGCAGTCGCCAAAAACTTTTCTCATGTGCCTGAACCCGAACATTCATCCCATTATTCTTCTACGGGCCTACACCCGCCTCCCCCCTCAAACCCGAAGAGAAAAAACTAAACGTTTACCTGTCATGTATTACGAGTGCGGAACTTGGTTATTTCAGAACATGTTGAGTACGTATATACCTGTACGGATCCGAGAAAAAAGGAAGTAACAGGAGCACGACGAAAGTACGTAATGAGGAAATTCGTATCTTGCACTCGTGACTCCATGTGGTATTTGGGCGATTTATGTCAAGCAGTATGAGATGCGTGGCAACGGTAGCAAGCAGGCGCTGGCAAATATGGCCAAAACTTGAGTTAGAAAATGTCAAGGGAAAAAATAACTTAGGAGACCTAAATGAAGATGTTAAGACAATACCAATATGGATCTTAGAGACAGAGAATGTGTAGAAATGGACGAAACTCAACTGGTTCAGGATACGGGCCTACAGGCCTACTATTTGGCTTTCGTGAACTCGATAATGAACCCACGGATTTTATACAAGCGGCAATTTTTTGGCTAGCTGGGCAATTATCCACTTACAAAGAACAGGGACGTGTAGTTAGTTCTACACGTGCACATCCCCAGAAATTCCAGCTGCGTGTGCCGCAGTTCTAGCTTGGACACGTTTCAAACACCCTTCGAGAGCCATCTTACAGACAACGCTCATATTAAATACGAGGAACTGGAAGTCCCCATCTATACGGTTATGAGTCTGTGAGTCACGTGAATGGCGGAGCGCTCACCTTGGACACCATCCAAGTCTAATTCTACCAAGTACCGACTCTAATCCGTGACAATAACGAACCACCAACCAGCCAGACTGCGACGCCACGCCAGCGGCTCCTCCAAATAACATGCCAGTTACCCGCAGGCTGGCTTCTAAAGCTCAGTCACTACAGAAATATTAACAGCTACGTCAAAACAAAGTATAAGGCGCGTTGGATTAAGTCGCGCAAAACGTCTATTAGCTTCGTCATGTTTGTCCGTCCGTTTGCCCGCATGTATCAGTGCGGCTCCCACTGGACGAATTTTCGTGAAATATGATATTCGGGACTTATACGAAAATCTGTCGAGAAGTCCAAATTTGGTTAGAATCGGACAAAAAATCGGGTACTTTACATGAAGAGGTGTTTCACATTGTTAGCAGCGACTTACGTAGCGCAACAATAACAGCAAACGCATTTCTGTGCGTCCATGGCAATGCTCACAATATTTATTACACTACTGACAGTGGCATATGTACGTCTACAAAACAAAGGGAATGCAGTATTGCGTTTCCTTGGCAACAGTGCTTACGCGAACTTGCCACAATGTTACGTTATACGTACATCGCCTATCTTGTTTTCCTGCTAATATCAGTGAAAATAAAGCCCCTCCTTTATCTGGTGCCGGTCCAAGCACAAAACTTACAAAAAGGTGTCTAATGTACACCACAAAAACGATATTTGTCTTTAATGAAACTCAGTACAGAACAGATAAACGAAAGCACAGTATGCATACTTCATGCACTACAGGGGTTCCTAAGTGCACTATTTCACGACGGTGTCAACTGCGACAGTTATAAGGGGTCGGTGATAGATGAATTAGCACGGAACACTGGTGGAATAATACTGACGGGAAACCCGAAGTACTTGGAGAAAAACCTCTCTCGGTGCCACTTTATCCACAACAAACCCCCACACGGACTTGGGTGGGATCGTACCCGGGAATCTGCAATGAAAGGTTGGCGACTTACCGCCTAAGCAGTGGCACAGCCCTACATACACAGTATATCTAGGCGCGGTCTTTGTTACATTTCACCATTTATTTTTCCTAATGCACGTTTAAAATTTGTAAAAGTTGTCTGGCAAATTTTATTTGCACACTATCAGCCTGCTATAATCATTATGGGTACATGACGATCACAGCTTTGAGAATAAAGGTTATTTGAGAAGATTACTTCTTACACTATATATCGTGTAACATTCATAGTAGGGTGTCTAACAATAGTACAAAATATAATCAACTATATCCAGTGGCGACATCCTGTGTCAAGTACTGGTACGTCTTTCTGGTACCAAAGTAAAAAGTTCTGGTTGTCAAGTACCGGTGCATTTACAAGTGTATGTGGAAACATTGTATTCACTTACGTTACCAATCGTAAGAGATTATTTACTGCTTGATAAACAAGACACGAAGCTTCAACCATGGTGAATAAATACTGATCATTTTCTTCAATTCTAAACTCTTCAGTCAGTAAACAACAATGAAAGAATCTGTGTTTAGAGGTCAATTACGGGTACTTTACTGATTGATTAGAACTTGAGACTCAATCACTGCAAATTCTACAATTTAAAATTCAATTACTACTTACAATTTCCTTGCTAGTACCCAGCTATAATTTCAGATTAAACCACAATTTGTAATTATTGTGCCATTGTCTGGCCAAAATTTCACATTCAACCATAATTCAAAATTATATGTTACTACCCATAACAGGCTGAGCCAAGGTTTTTTAGCACTTGCATTTCCACACATACTTACAATACACACAGAACATGCCTATACAACAAAGGGCTGTGAAATATGCCACCATGGCAAGTTTTTAGGTTTTCGCAGCGGTGTGAATGGTGTATCCCATTCTTCAGCCATACAACACCGCATCTTTGGGTATTTGGTTCCTTATGTTTTGAAACCACTGCATTGTCTCCAAATGTCTGGAACAACGTACCCAGTGACGCAGCATCATATCCCAGAAGAACACATGCCTTTGCCACCACTGCTTTTTTCTACGTAAAATATTACTACGCACTTACCGAAGAAGGGCCCTGGGAGTGATGAGTCTCATACCGCTCTGTGGTCATGCTCCTTGTTGTGCCATAATCTCCACCAGGGCCTGTAGGATATCTTCCCCGGGTGCCACTATTCAGTGACCCATATGCTGATCCAGACCCACTACCAGGAGACACCAATGAGCTGCTTGGGGATATTGTGTTCTGCAGATCCGCAAGTAATGCATCTGAAAATTAACAATTACTACATTTTAATCTCACTGTGGTGATCAGTCCTCCAATTCAAAGTATACTGCTATTATTTATGTACATTACCATCTGTTAAATAAAAATTGGAGATCTGCGCTCTTCTGGGTTAACCCCGAAGAGCGCAGATCTCATGAATATCGCGGCGGAAGCCTGAAATCACGAAAAAATTGCAGTGCTGGTTTATTTGGCAAATATTTTCCAAATGTATATTATACGACCTCATTAAGTTACGATTATGATTTCTGTACAGAAAATCGTACTTGCAAACGGACATCGCCTACTGCAAAGAACTACTCCAGGACTTGTGTGGAGAAACTATAGAAAAGCACACAAAAAACTCAAAAGACAGGACCCTTGTTTTCCAGGCCAAGATTAAAATCCTCTGGTCTCACGAATATGTAGCAGTTTTTGGGACTCCCTTTTATTTCACGCCATTTAATAAAGTATTCTAAATATAAAATCGTTACCGGACTCTCAGGTCATGAAACGACTGTATTTCTAGATCGAAATTTTCAGTACCATAAAACGAGATGAATTACAAAGCAGTGAACGATTCAGAAGGAGATGGTCGTGGTATATTTAAATTAGTATCTCGGAATTCGCATATAACATAAAGTATTCTGGGATCACTTTGTTCGGTGAGTGCCTGGATATCTTGATGATGACCACCCATCTCCATCTAGTGATGAGCTTAACAAGCACAGATACTTACGTCTACGACACGTATACCGCAGAATTCTGTAATGCAACTACAAAGAGAGAAAATGCGTGTATTCCTATTGAGTAAATCGAATTTTCTAAACGCGTTCTTAACGACGTAAGTTCATATTATCAGTAACCTGATCCTTATCGATGCTTAGTTATTCGTACTTAACAGTACTGTACTCGTAAACAATTAATTAATGAAATGAAATTAAAAAACCACGATTAAAAAACAAATGCAACTTGCTCTCCACTGGTCTACGCGTACATAGTACAGTGCGGTCGCATGTTATGCGAATCTGAAATAGTGCGACACAAAAACTGTTCATAATGTCTCAATTCACGCGCAAAATTTGACATAACGCGAATTCAAACAATTAAAACTGGTGGCGTGGCAGATGATAGGATGTGTGTCTGTCTGCATACCAAGATATCCCCGGGACAGGGGAAAAGGGGGAAGAAAAAGCTCAATAATAGATTCTTTCTTCAGCAGCAGACGAGCAATAGAATCAGACCAGCCTTCAACACCAGGTGGGGAGCGAGCGCGTCCTAATTATGCGCCTGTTGCATTTTCTGTTCCTTCAGCGTCGTCGAAATATGAAGACTTCTTCGAATTTTTCAGGCAGTGTACTACATTAATTAATAAAATTTCCGTTAAATTAGCTTTTGTTTGTTTATTAATATTGTGCTTAAAATGTATGTTACAACAAAGATACGCTACAATTGTTGTAGATGCGTGCGCTCCGATTACGCATCCCCACTACTTTACATTTATTCCGGTGAGCAAATCAGTCTCGAAGTACGCGAGTTTTGAATTATGCGAGGTCTTCACAAACGCATCCCTTGCATAAAATACGACTGAACTGTATTTGCATTTACTATATCTCAAACTCGTTGTCCCAAAGGTGAGTGCGGCCACCTCTAGACTCGGTTTGTGCGTTTTTTTAATATAAATTGAAGAGAACCAGAGTTTATGGTATCGTATCCGAATTAAGTATGAACATTATTACCCTTACAATTATTTCTCACGAGACTGTCCGACCGGCGGGAACTTTCAAATATTCTGCTTTCTGGGTTCTTACAACTTTACTTTCATTTTTTCTCCTAGGCTAATGCATCTAAAACGTATTCAGGCCCTTATGTAATGCGGACCTTAAAACGAATTAAAATGCATGAAACTCGCGCATCGTGATTAACCATTAAAAACAAAGTTTGTTAACAGACCTCCGAAAAGATATACCAGTACGCAAAAGTTATGAAGTAATTTAAGATAACATACTCTTACAATAAAGTACAATGACGATAACTGACACACACTGCGCATCTTACGTCAAGTTTCGCCTAATCAGTCGCAAGATCCAAAGACTTGCACAACGTTCAATTCTGCAATTAGGTGACCCATAAAGTTAATTAATAAAATGAACTTAACAATCAGCTATACTCGCATAATCCAAGCACAATACATCATGTTGTAACTAAGTCTGTCAAAGAATCACAACCATCAATTACCTCGGATATGTAAAGGTTCAATCAGGCCCATAAGTTTTACGTGGTCCTTAAATTTAATGTGAACGAAATTTACACAGTGCAACACTCGGAATAGTCTATGCGCAGTACATTGTGCTGTGTCTTAACCTGTCAAATAAATACGAAGATACACGTGAAACAAATTTTTATAGCCTTAAGCAAGCGGTGCTCAAAATGAATTAACGTGAATAAAACCTGCACACGGAACGCTGCCTTCTGTAAGGAGTCCATTACAGATCACAAATAAAACCAAACTAGCTCGACAAACTTTTCGTGCATGTTTTAAGTGTTTTGGGACCTGATGCATATTAACAAAGGGGCAGGTGGACATGATGAAACTAACAGGCGGTTTCCATCTTTTTCCCAAACGCACCCACAAATGCATATATCGTAACTTCACACACAAAACAGCGCAAATATGCAAGGTATCCTTTGCTGACCTAAGCATTACTCACTCACCTTGGACAGCCTGGCGGTTGGGTGAATCAGCGTTCTACGTATCTGTGGCATTCACTTCCTTTGCTGACGTTAGGAACTCTGCAGTTTATCACTAACTTACCGCACAATGTGTCTCCCTATTTTAAGCACGTACACAGCATATCAGGCAGGCAAATCCCTTCCAGCGCCTTAAATACATAAGTGAATATTCAAACACGCTTTCTTTCCTTTCCTTCTTCCTCTCTTCCTCCTTTATTTCTAACCTGATTTCCTTCTCTCCATGTCCTGTATTTTTCTTTTTTAGTATTCCTTCATTTCTTTTCCTGCTCCCCATGTTTTTCCCAGTCTCTTCTTCTTTTGCTACCTCCTTTCCGCTCACACGTTTCAACTTTAAATTTTCAGTTATGGCTATACTTCGTATTTTGTGCCTACATTCATTGGCCTATTCTTTAACTGTAATTATTACTCATTTCTGTGACTACTAATAATAGTGATGTGCGGAGATTTCTATTTTGGGCTCCCCAACGAACGAACGAACCAACCAACCAACAAATTTAAGTACGTGACAGACAACTAAAACACAGTAAGGCCACGTGCAGAACTAAGCACGACCCTTACTCACAGTTCCCTGTCTCATTCACTTGGCAAGATGTCAGTTTTTACTGCCGGTTCCCTCCTCTCACATCCTCCTCCGGCATTTTAAAGAGGGTCTGACTACTCTTCCTGTAAGGAAGACATAATTAGACGTTAACTTCCGTCATCTACCGAAAACTAAACCTTGTGCCGAATATATATAAAATGTCTGTAACATCGTCTGGAATTCATTTCAAAACACGATCCTTCTTCATTTTTTCTCCTAAGAATTACTAAACCCACTTTGCCAACCCCAGATAAAGGTGTGGTAAAACGAAAAATATTCCAAACACGAGCCTTTCTATATCGCCTGCCAGTATCTCCTTGGCCATAACATTAACTTATTTTACACAAATATAAATATATTCTGTTTCACTGCCACCCTTGGTCCCATCTGAGCTCCTGCACTCCCACTACATCGACTACTACTTTGGGAATTCTGGAACTGCCCCCAGTTAATCTAACGAAATACAGACCACAGACGTCCCAAGTTCAAACAATTCCTGTACTTCATCCGTTGCGTAGAATGGTTCAAAGAATCAGTCAAGTCTAAGGCAACGTGCAACATTTCCTAACATGCTGCTTTTTACTATCAGTTGTTAGCCTCTCGCCCAACCCCAAAGCCGAAGGACCACTCCTTTTTTCGCTATCCACAACTGCTTATTCAATATATTCTGAATAGCCCTCTGTAGGCCTATATAAGGAAGTTGCCTTCAACCTCAAATATACCTGACGTCCGAAATTTCAGAGAAGCTGACGCTGTGATGATCATTCTCTGGCGGTTACAAAGTTAGGAACACAGTCCGTACGCAAACGACAACGCAGAACTTTGCCATGGAGAGAGTCAATCTAAAAAAATGTGGAAATTAAAGCCGATCTCGACAAGATGTAGAAGTCAACAGCGTTGCAGCTGACGAAAATTATGTGAAAGTGCGGACATCAATTGGGCTTAGAAAAATACTGCGAAGAATATCAAAATCTCCACAAAGACAGTCTAATGCAACCGCTTTCAATCCACCACTCTTATCCTTAATGATGTATGTCGGTGTAACAATGGGCTCCATTTGGGTTTTATACATTAATTGATGTAGTTAATGGTGGGTGGCGGGACTGCTGAGTAGTCAGCTGAAGTTTCGGCTAGCTGCGTCAGTGGGACAATTGAGCACCACTCGGGTGGTATAAAAATATCGTTAACAACAACTGAACTTCCCAATTAATCCTTTGAACTGTTTACTGTGTGCACTCTGTCACCTGAACACAGCAGGTCATACTCATTGTGTGTATACTTATGTAATACTTAATCTCGGATTCTGAAAGGATGAAAAACTCACCTAGGCTGAGCATGTTGTCCACCGATACAAGATGAAGTTCTGAATCGAAAGAATCACATGTTTCGCCATAACCACTTGCTACAGAGCCAATGTCTCGGCTTATGTCATCAATAGTTACACTCTCTTGCTGGAGTTCCATTGTGTTTAAATATGTGGTGAATACCGAAACAGCGTGTAACAAACGAGAAATGTCTCACGCTCTATATTATCATCCACGATACTATATAATCCCGACCTCCAATTAAACGCCGTGTGAATTATGAGATCTCAAACGTGCTATACAGTAAAGCAACAAATTGATATTTTAACACCTACGATTTCCAAAGGGTATAATTTTGTTCATTACTTATCTAGTAAGAACTCTACAATTTCCAATGTCAGTTACTCATAATTCCAAACACAAGAAGGTTTTAAGAATCAATTTAAGGGGAAAAGTATAACGATAACCAAACACAACGGTTACCACTGTCATAAAACACCTTTACATCAATAAGTATCCATACACTCGTTACAGAAAGTCAAGAGTTCATGAAGTTACAGAGTAGCACATACGGAACACAACGAGTTGTTTGACGATCACCCAGTACCGTCCCCAATGCAAAGACGACTGCACAGTACTGTCACAGTCCTTAACTGACGGCAGCTGAGCCTTCAAGTCGTATTTTCCATGACGTTTGCATAATTAAGCGGTGAGGTGGCCCGTCATCGAGGAAGAACACTGCGGTATCCGATACCACACGGGGTGACGACACAAAGGCAGAAGTAAATGAAACTTCCACACATATTCCTCGCCCGTCATTGAGGAAGAACACTGCGGTTTCCGATTCCATAGGAGTTGACGTCATTTATACATGCATATCGTGAACGTAGAAGGAAAACCCACCAAGTCCAACAAGCAGTTTTGAGAAAAATGAATATAAAAGTTAGATCAGCGAACAAGCTTCCTGGACTTAGCAAAAACTAATCACAAGTATATGTATCAAATCAGTCATACACAACACCAGCTGTTATCAATTTATTCACGGCTACATGTTTCGGCTCTTATTGCAAGCCATCACCAGGCCTTTCATATCCGTTGATACAGGAAAAATTATATACTGTATTAAGATGGAGATCTCCCCTTTCACATTAAAAATAATTAAAACCGTTTAAATGTATACGAAATACGAAGGGTCGTCAGCCGTGGAATGCCTGCGTATATATAATGTAAAAAAGTAAATTTCTCCCTAGAACAGGCCATGAAGGCCCACAGGGGGAGTAGAGGTATAGCTCTACTCTTTCTTTAACCTCGGCGCTAGATGGAGGTGGGTGGCCAACGCCACGCCCCGGCCGCTTTACCCCCGGGAATGACCCGGTACCATTGTAGCGTATATATAAATATCTAACATAAATATGAAGGTAAAAAGACTATAAGTTGGTAAGTTAATAAAATATAAAAAATAAAATATAATATATAGGTGGCAGCGTTGTGTGTGACTGATCTGATACATATACTTGTGATTTGTTACCACCAACGGCGATGTCTCATCTTAAAATTTGTGAAGCTGAGCTTACAACTACCGCTTTAAAAACTTGAAAAGGAAACTTTATTAACTGCAATGCAAAACGTTTCTTTAATCAGGAATGCTTACGACACAAATCAATTCCAAACTATGCCAGAATTAAAATTCCAAAAACTCCTAAAGCTTCCAAATAGACTTATAACAAAGTACAACTTTTAAGAATAAAAGACGAAATTAAATTTCTACATATCACGAAACAAAATCTAAACTAAAAACTATACCACACCCATGTTAATTTAGCTAACATATCGGGTAACAGTTGGCAGTATATCGAATATGCAATAAACCATCAATTAAATATGGAAATGAACAAACTGGTGTTGTGTGTGACTGATTTGAAACATACACTTGTGATTTGTTAACGCCAACGGCGATGTCTCATCTTACAAATATTTAAAATTAGCAAAAACTAAGGTGTTTGTACCATCGTAAATAATTCCAGGTCAAGGAGGTGACAGATATGGACTTAATAGTTCAATACTCTCACTTTTCAACCCAAGTGGACTTCGTTGGTTTTCCTTGTACGCCCGCGATATGTAAACGAACCTTCCGACCATAGCCGAGATTTTAGGCTTCCGCCGCGGTGTAGAAGAGGCATTCACTTTTCTGGGATGTTAGGCGGCGTAGGTTAGAAGCTGGTCACTGACGTTTCGGGACAGCCCAACGGTCCCATCTTCAAGCAGTCCAAGACCTTGAAGATCTTGGACTGCTCGACCCTTCTACATCATTCAACACCATCCAGTATCCAACACAGCTCCGAAACTCCGACTACTTTCCTTAGAATTCTGTGCTTAACATATACGTAATTCAAGTTCCTCCTTGAAGCCAAGAACCGTCCAGAGTACAGGAGTACACACATTGTGCAAGCGTGTTCTTTGCGACGTTCCACTCCGTATATACATTGACGTCCACTAGAGCAGTTAACAAATCTACTGTACCGCTACAAAGCTAATCAATCATAAATATGAAGTTACAATGCGCTAAATCACAATTGGGGTTTTCTTGTATATCATTAAATACAGACCTACATCATATGAACGCTACTTTAAACACGAACTGCGAACTGTATTTTACACCGTACACCATTTCTTATGTAAGATGGACCAATTCAGAAAAGTAGAAAGCACATTTTAACCTTCGTGTGAAGTACCCCACAGTTTACATCTGCTCTGGGTAGATAAAAACTAAATTCGTCACACAGATAGTGTCGTGGGTACAGTGACCGGGCTAACGGCGGAGGCATCTCGTTTCGACTCCTAGCAGGAACAAGAGTTCTTCTCTGCTCCAAAACATCCAGACTGGCTCTGAAGCCCAATCTCAAATTCAATGGGTAGCCTACCGTGCGCTCTTCCTCTGGGAGTACAGCGGCGGGGCGTGTACTAGCTTGTACTAGCGTGTAGCTTACCACTCACTCCCACCTACTGCCGAGGTTAAGAATGACTAGAGCTATACGTCTACTCCCCCATATGTCTTCATGGCGTGCACTGGGACAGCTTTAAGTCTACTTTACATAACTGTCAGTGCAGACACCTCCGTGCTATCGCTCCAGTAAACCTATTCAAAAAAAAAATGCATAAATATGAAACTTAAACGAACGATATGAACCTCTTATGCGTTAAGTTTTAAAAAGTGCTGTGTTTTCAAGTCCAGTTACATGAATTCTTCGGCTAGATAAATACTAATCGGTTTGGTGGAAAGGCCAACAATTACACCATATTCATGAGTATTAGGAGCTGAAGGTGGTAAATGAAGATTAAATTGTCCACATTTTTCTTGCACAGAGGAAACAGAATGCACATTTATCTTTGACGTTCCTTCAGTGACTCATCCACAATTCACGAATGATGAATGTGACGTCGAGTACAGGATGACAGGACTTCCAGGAAGGATGATTACACGAAATGCAGGAGTATACGCGAACATGACGTTCACAATGGTGAACGTTTACACTGATTTAATGGCTCCACATAGAGATTAAAATAATTAAATATTTACATCGTTAAATGAAAACGATGGCAAAACACTGAAATGCAGTGACCGACAAAACATGGACTGAAACGGCTCAACATGCAATGTTAGGCCAACAGAAAAAACTTAAATACTCGTATGTGACACGCATCCGATCGACAATACAGGATACTTAAAAGTTGGCAATCTAGAAAACAATCGAAGATCATACTGCCAGAACATAATTGAAGACTGAGGACAGCACGGAAATATACTGCACAGAGTGCCAGGAGTACTAGGACGACCGAGGAAACGCTGTAAAAAGAAAATAGAAATTTAAGATCTTACGCTGAATATATGGGGTTAGAAGAAACATAAAAACTGCATAGAAGTCTACAGTTTTACACTTAAAAGTCGCATTTCTGACAGGAACTGAATGTGACATTCTAACATTCATGCTCTCCAAGTTACTTACAATAAAAGAATATGCCCCTAACGTGAGAAGGGGAAGGTGGTATTCCGTAACTCCCTAGATGCTCCATTTCAGATGAACTGAATCATTATGGCTAACAAATAACAAGTTCGCACAGCACAGCATAATAATTCTGGTGCTTTCACCTGTTATTGCCTCTAGATTTCACAAATATTATTTGTTTAACTACCTCGAAAACCGCGAGACTTAACGGGAAAAGGGTAATGGACAGAAAGTGGATTTGTCTATACAACTTCTATTCGAAATATCATTGAATTCGACGCACGCGTGGTCAGCTGCACTTAAGATTCGTGCAGAAACGCATGTACGTACAAGATTCTTGCAAAAACGCATTACTTCGTACGTACAAGATTCGTGCAGAAACGCATGTACGTATTCATGTAACGCGGCCGTTACTATTATATGCTTTTAACGAAACTTGACTGTGTCGACAAATTTTATTAAAAAATATCACACTTCATGAAAATCCGATAAAAATTAATACATAAACCGACTTATACACTTAATAAAACACATTCAGAAGCAAGTATAAAACTCCGACATGTTTCGGCACCGGGGTACCATCATCAGGGAGTTATTCAGAACAAAGGAGTACAAGGCCAACAGCTAATCTAGATACTTTCTCCCCCTTCGTAAACTGATTAAAATATTAAAATTCTAAAATATACAAAGTTCATAATCATAAAATTACAATGTTGTAAATTTAAAATTTTTAAAAGTGAGCCGTTCCAGGTAGACGTTTCCAGTTGTGTACAGTGTATACCACACCGCCTGACACGACACACTTCTACGCTCTATCAGGACGAGATCTCTTCGGCTAATATAAGATCGAGACAGATGTTCGCATACATACAAACACCATACAGAATGTAAACTGCGCCGAATTAATGCAGATCCCAAACAACACTGGTATCGACTGGTCAAACGCCTTCTGCCAGTCTATGAAGCAAGCACACACTTCTTCACCTATGTCCAAAGTTCGTTCTGACATTATTCTCAACATCCCAATTACATCTCTAGTTCCTCTTCCTCTTCTAAATCCAAACTGACCTTTCCAAGTACGTCCTCAATTTTCTTTCCAAGCCTTCTACTAAGTAGGTGTATATAACATAATTATGAATCATCATCTGCAAGGCTCAGTCTAGTAGACGACATCGCCTCTACATTGCAACTCAGAAATGGTCCTTATAGCTTTATCATGGTGTAGGTATCTCTTCTTCCACCACTCGGTGTATAGTGTACTGGTAGCTTTCATCCATTACCTCAGGTGGTGGAACAGATTTCATATTCAACTATATTATTTAGGATGCTGAATATATTTAGTTCTGGTCTGATTTCCTAGTTCCTGTTCTCCTACAGTTTGCAACAGCTGTTAGAAACCCCATTTCAGCAGTCTCGGTCATCTTGTTTAGTTAGGATCTAGCACTCTGATTCATACTCACCCATAACTTTATACAACTGTAAGACAGCACCTGTTCTTGTTCTACCGCCTAGTGTTATTTTAAGTGTACCAAACAAATACTGCAGATTTCTTAACTTCATATAGTAACTTAACAGCGACACACGGTCTCAGGAATGTTGTTTCGATTACTTAAGATAAAAATAATAATACATATGGACAAACCCAGGAAATAACAATCGTCTGACATCCAAATGTAATAATGTGCACAATTTATTCATAAAAGGCGTGAGTTTCGTATTACATACCTCATTGCCAAGGTCTAAGTTCGCCCTTTCAGCCAACCTCCACCCTATATTCTGCTCTTCATATTTTTAGTCGCGTGAGTTTCCAACCTTTGCTATTCTTGGCTGTCGATCCATTCTACCGGCTGTTTTATTTCTGTATTTACTTTCTGTCGACATTTTGGTATTACACGATCTGTTGACAGCATTACAGACGCTATTCCAAACGACCTTACGGTCCCACTGTTCCATGCTACACCTAGCTTGCAGTGCGTTCGATTAAGACGAATGGTAGCATTCGGGATGTCAGTTTGCTAAATAGAGGTTTGATTCATGTACCCCGGGGAATAGTACGCATTACAGGCAATCTGGAGGTAAGAGTTGGTCATTCAGCTGCCTTGACGTGAAGAAATACTACACGCTAAGTACCGGTATTTCATATGCAGTTTGTCTATTATACATGCCTTAGTTGTCGATTATTTATATTTACATAGACGTGCTGTGATCAGTATATGTGAACAAAAGTGAGCTCCGTGCTTTCATACACACACACTTAACACAGATAAATTTAGAAGTCTACTATGTCACAGTTTCAACAGACTCTCCCTCACCGGGAATAACTACATTGCCTTCAGACTTAAGCCCGAATCATGCACTGAGTTAGAAAGGCAGGACAAATGTTCACTGCAGAAGCGCTGGGAAAGAGCAATAATTAGGTCTGTGTAAATAAATATATATGTTGAAATAGAGTGCCCTGTTGCGCTCTAAACGCCCAAATTGAAACTGCCCTTGCCAAGCTACGATCCAATTTGAATCTACATAAAGTAACTGCACTGGCTGCAATTCCAAATAACCTAGGTGACATGGAAGTGGCGAGCTTGCTTGCGTCAGTTTCGCTGGCTGGAGGAGTCAAACAGCTCTCTTTCTCCTATAACGCAACTTTGACATTCGCAAAAGATTGTTTTCTCTCTTTATCCCCTTGCCTTACATAAGCTCGATGCGTACAAGAGACGAGGGCGCCAAGGTGTCGGGCTGAATCTGCATGCAAAGCCAGCTCTCGTCTCCCAACCAAATGCCGAAATCGACTGGCGCATTATAATTTCTAATCGGTCAAAAGTGAAATCAATTTGCATACAAACCACGATTACGTCAACCACCCAGTTTGGCCTTACATCTGAGGAAATTCGGTCCCGGCTTCGAACCCCAGAGCAGAACAGCAACAACATAATGGCCTACAAATCGAGAAGTGGGAGCGACACTAACTTCCCTTAAATGTATGATCATGAAATCTGTGTGGTTAAAGACTTCTGAATATATGCAACCGGCTTGTGAAGGCAATTTTTGTAGTATAACAACATACTGGGCGCGCGTGATGTACAGTAGATTCGGCTTTCGTTTTAAGGCGGTAATTGGAACACGAACCGGCCATGACAGTAGACGGAACCTATAACCCTGCACGACTAACGTAATCGGCAGAAAGTGGCTTGATTCACTTAATCATCTCAATGTAAGCAAGTCATCGTCCTATGGATAAAAGCTTTAAACAGGGATATAACACACAATTAATCTTCATGGGTTCTAGGCATGTAAAATCTTGGTAGGCCTACTGTTCTTGCACATCGACGCATACGTCTGAACTCATGAGACTGATTAAATATACAGTGGTCAAAGAAAACGAGCCACATGACCAACTTAATTACAAATGCAACAAAACGAGAAAAGGCAACGTAATAAAACAGCTCACAGTTCACATGTTTAAATTGTCACAGATACGCAAATAAGACCAGACGTCAGCGGTTTTCAATGTGTGGGCTAACGCAAGATGCGCTACTTGGAATGAAATCAAACGGAAGGAGGGCAAGATATATTTACATATTCAGAAAAAGTGTTGACCGAATTCCAACCAAGGTAGGATAATGTCCGTACCACAGGACACACACCGGCAAATTAACTAGCCACTGTTCACTGAAAATGACAAAGATAACGGTATAAAATAAAGTACGGTACCGAAAGATGCAGTTGAGTCACTTGCGCTCCGGTTCGATTCCCTGCCTGGAGGCCAGCAAATCTGAGCTTTTAATATGCATGCTTTTCTTCAATCCTTCCCGACAAAACCTGATATCTCTTACATCAGACCACGAGCTCTCTCTTCCACGTAACTCTCAATCTGTCATGTACAATCAGCCTCGCATAACGTACACACAGTTCAAAGTGTGTGTTTCAAAACGTTCACCTTCACGTACGGCTCAGGAACATGCACAGAAGGCACTCTAGACCTCCGTGGTATTAGATGAAAATAAGTGATCAGCTTCACGTTCCGGGTTTTATTCAAGTAGAAAGAGCCCTGTTATCCTTCGGGTAGGAGACTGAGTGAGAGCTGGAAGTGGTGACAAAGAGAAAAATCTCTGGCACTGATCCAGCTGTCAGTCCAGTAAGAAATTAAGCTGCCCCTGTGCTTAAGAACCATGCAATGAAGGCACATACAGAGCGTATCTTCAATCTCTGGCGTCGGCACGGCAACTGTCGCGGAGGCTTTACCACATACGAAGCCTGCCTCCACCGGGAGTTCGCAGTCAGTACGTCCCCTGCCGGTGAACTTACCTTATTTCATAGAAGAGCCTCGAAGTGCTGACCTCCAGCTTCTAAACAGTCATCGCATCTACTGAAAATACTTCTCGATACATGACACGACGGAGCTCGTCTGAAATACTGCAAATTTTTCTTCGAATATAGCGTTACTTCTTGCCACAATCAGAGGGTTATCAGCCGTTTGCCGAATACATCTTCTAGGGCAGCTGAGAAGTTTGCTGTGTGGGCCGTGGCACTGTTCAACATGAAGTAACCGTTCTTTTTATTTTTCTCTTAATTCGTTGAAGAACTGTGCCACAATTAGCCGAACGCAGAGGTAGGAATTTACTAATTCTTGGAAAAACATGGCCTCTATGATTCTGCGCTCACTCACAGCAGACCAGACTCCGACTTAAAGTCACGCAAAGAAACCTGATGAACCACATGGGGATTTCGGAACACCGTTGTCTGTTACTCTGGCTTTCTACATTCCCATTTAATGCAAACCTGCCTCATCCGAGAAAAACATTTCTGTATGAAGAAATCCGGTGGCTACAGATTCTTGAAACCGCCTACAATAGACTTCTTGCTTTCCAGTCTAGAAGAGTGATTTTGTGGCTCTAAGTTAATATGGGCGTGGTTTTGGAACGTCTGCTGCCATGAGCTGCGGATTTTGACACCCAGTATTGAACAGCCAACCGGGACGACGGTCTTCTGGGGTATGTTCCCATTCGACAGCCAAAATCGTCCAATTTCTCTTCCGTTAAAATACTTTTCTTGTTTTCTTTTTGATTAGCACTGAACCTGTTATTCGAAAGTTTTCCACTGTTGACGTACACTGTTGGCGTACACCGTAATACTAATGCAGAATATTTTTACAAAAGGTTTGGCGACATTTATTTCATGATGCACACTTCACTCAACAGAACACTTTTATCACATCAGTCACACAAAACACAACTAAGCGAAACTCATGTTTCAGTTTACGTAATAGGAAAGGATTAAGGCAACATTCCGCTGACAGACGACGGGTTACCGAGCTCGGATTTCCATATGCTCGAACCGGAGATCAAAGACACTGTCTGTATGGAGCTCAACATATTACCGACATCTATACCTCTACCTCAATACTCGTACACAGAGATAAGTGGTCAGCTTCATGTTCCGGCCGCTTTATTAGTGTGGGAAAATGTCCAGTAGGCACTGTATAGTGGGCTGGGTTGGCTCCTGAGTCGATCCGGTACAGAATTCGCGACATGGCGAACTATTCCCCCGCCCCTGCTGGGAAACATATTGCGCTAGTTCAGCCCGCAGCTGAGCTACAACGAAATAACGTTTACACACACACACACACACACACATATATATAATATATATATATATATATATATAAACCTAAATTTGAAAATCTGTCATTTTGTCCCCGTATAGCAAGTAATTCTTACTGCTAAGGAAACGGAACGTACACTTGGTGGCTGTGACTGCAGAGCACAATGTGTATTTACGAAGCAATCAAGAGGTAGCTATGCTTCGGTCGGTACTGTAGTCTTGACCTTTACCACTATTTTTCATCGCAAGCCACAACAGCTCAGACAGTACAGTGGCAGACATGGCCTCCCCATTATGTGCTGCTGATGACTCGATCATGGACTTGATCCCTGTTTTAAACATTTTGACCCCACAGTCACCACTTCCAGCCTGACAATGACGGAATCGTCGTAACTATGAATACTGTATATGACACCCTTCATGCGTTTTTAAAGGCTTAATGGAGTGGTAATGTCCGTCTGTGTCTGTTTTCATGTCCCACGTCCAAACTTACTCACTGACTTCGTAGATTTTCCGTACTGTAAGTCTATACAAAAAAAATCGTCGGAAGACATTGATTTACAGAGTTTGTACACATGAAAAGCATATAACAAAGGCATAATACTGTTGCATTTCGTCGTTCCGTCCTCACATTCTTCTACTTAATGGATTTTGATGAATTTTCATTTCAAATAGTCATATAAATTGCGAGATTTGAGGTTCTCACAGCGGGGCTGATGAAGATTCGAGACTTGGATTTTTAGTCACGGGAATTCAATTTTTGTCATAATCGGTTTTGAAAGGAATACGAGTATATGTAGAGCAGCATCTCTACTGCCAATCATGTGCCGGGAAGAAAACTTGTACGTGGGGAAAATTAACATCAATGCCAATGAGGTATGACAAACGGCAATGAACACGTTTGGGCAAGAGACATTCCAAACTGGAGCATGCTTTTGTTCATGCTTCTTCTTGTGCAGATAAATCTTCCGAACACCTGCAACAACACTATTACCACTGTGTCCTTTGGCGTAAACACAGTTTTAGACTACAAACAGTACCGTCCACTGTATACGGGTGACTGTGCTGGACAGAAGCCCAAATGCCTGCACACTAACGGTCTACGAGTAACAAGTGACTACTGTGTCCGTCACTGCCGATCTTAGTACCGCAAATTCTTGGTCAGATTTCTGAAGCCCAGGGATGAATGGACACACGGGTCGAACAAAACGTGATTTACAGCGAAGTTCTGATTCAAAGGATCATACACACTCTCCGTCTGTAATACTGCATGCGTATGGACACGTATGCGTTCGTTCATACATGTGGGTACACACATACATCACATACATACACATACAAACGTATACATAGCAGTTTAGAGGTTAGCACTCCTGCAAAGTATTCAAGAGATTATCGACCCGGAGGTCCGGTATAGGCCACTAAGTGACGTTTCCATGGTTTAGTCAGGCGTTCCTAGTAAATGCTGCGTAGAAGAAACAGGTTACTAGTGCTTCTACCGCATTTTTATCAGTCCATCGTTCACATTTGTTTCACCACGAGACGCCATACAATCTAAGATGACGCTAAAGAACTAAGACATTACATAAGTCATAAGCCTAACATACATGCATACAACATACATGGTCTACATATATATATATATACATACATACACACACACACTATATCCAGGACCTAATAACCCCCACAAACAACTTTAAATTAAAAACATCAAATTCCCAAAAACTGCAATTTTGTTCCATTTAAGGCAAAGTTGTCTCTGAACATAACACAAAGGCGTACAGATGGCACGGAGGCAAATCACATCCCATTTTATACCTAAGCACCAGATAGAGATGGAGGGTCAGCTTCATGCTTCTGCAGCTTTACCCCCAACATCCGATACCACTGCATGGGAAACTGGGTGCACGCGTGAGACTGGCTGGATGTGGTGGCTAAGCAATTATCGATGTTCTTCCCGAGAATCGAATGTAGAGTGTCTGCACTTGAACCAAGGACAAAGGTACGAGTAATAAACATGCCACAGTGCAACTCTGTTCTTTAATAGAATTCATCCCGTTCTGTCTTTGAAATAATCAAAACAACAACATATCAGTCTAACACAACTTTATATTCTCAGAAAACGCTACACGTTTCGGATTGAATAATCCATGATAGGCAAAATACAGACTTAAACTGCAGGTAACTGCAACTCATATTAGTACATTATAATCTTTGTGTTCGTTTTTTGTGGGATCCCACAACACAATATTATTATACAACAACTTGTAATAAGTAAGTTAGCCAACAGCAGATAAAAATAAGATTAAAATTAAAAATCCTTTATTAAAATTTATAATTGTAGTATATATTATAGATGTGTGTTTTAAACAGTAGTACTGAAAGTCGAGTAAGCCAACGGAGTAAGATTTTGTTGAAATAAGTTAAAATACTTTTCTTAAGAGTCTGTAGGTATTACGAGAGGTAAATAGAATAGTTCGGCATTTTTACTGCTGCGCCGAGGAAGTATAGGCGAAACGTTCTGTAAACAGTGAATATAGTAAATATCAAGGTATAAATGCATAAAATTGTGTAAGTAGTTAATTAATAGTGATAAAATAATATTATTCATTACTTAACGTCTTTTATCTTTACTTGTGTTATGGTCATATTATAATGTAATTTGACCCTATGTATTATAATAATTGTTATTATATCCGCCGTGTTTTTGGTGAGAAGTTCTGTAAAAATGAAAATATTAAGCAATTCAGAGATATAAAGTGAGGTTCTATATGTTTTACTTTTTAAATTTTAAATTTATATAAACTAAAACGTTTATTATTTACGTACGTTTTTATATATGAGTATTCTATGTGCATCGCTAGTTTCTTGATATTCTGAATTTAGAGTTATGTTTTTTACCGTATCCATATAAAATGTAATCGGACTTGAACTTCGTGGTTTTATATGACACTCTGTTCACTACAAATCCCACTCTACCCTGGCAATGGACCCGGATTATGCGATGAGGTGACGCCAAATGCCTCAGCTATGATAGTGTCTAAACATGCTTTCAACCCTGACGATCGTTTCTCGGAACATATAACACCTTACCAAGTCAAACTGAATTCATTAAAATTCTAAAACTAATCAGTTCGCTTCGTGCCATGTATCTTTCTAATGGCAAATACCCGATCTATGACATTCGTTTGTTTTATGTTATTGTCCAATTTCGATTCGTTTCTTTCGGTTTTAAAATCTAAAACAGACTCAATCCAACATCGTAGTGGAATGTTATTTCCCGAAGTTTAGAATAAGCCAGAAACAAGTATTAAAGAGTTCCTCAAAGATAAGATTAACTAAAGCAGTAATCAACGTAACACGCGTCTGCCGTAGGGTTAAACGGGTGTTAATTTATACAAGTGTCGGAGGCGCGCACATATACAATTTTAGACACGGTTCTACGTTCCAGTACCATCATAGAAAGAAAAGTTTAAAACATTCCGTCAGACATGTTCCTGTGGTAAAATGCATCCCTGAAATATGCATATGGGATGAGAGGGACGTAAGATAAACAGAAGTGGCAAAAATGACAACTTAAAAGACCCCTAGCTGGTTGTACACGATTAGTCAAAAAATAAACACTAAACAAAGTAGGTGTAACGCTTAATCGATAATACTCGTACAGCCGCAATCACTGCAAGAGGAAAGAGATAGAAAGATCGTGCACACTGAAAGACAACGACGTGCGTCCAAAGACGGCATGGAATGTTATCCTGCAGGAAGCAGTGTTAAGACCGAATACCAATGAAACAACGGCTAGAGTATACTCAAATCGGTATAGACATGAAGTTAGTTCATTCGTAAAGACAAGAAAAAAGTCATCTCGTTGTCTTTTGCTTACCGAAGTAAGTGTCCCAGTCTCCATAATGTTTGTACTGCAACTTTGTGGAACGTGGTCGTGAAGTTTGATAGTATGCATGGTGATATGAAGAAGAACGGGGCGACGGGGTTCGGAACGACACTGCCATCTTACACAACACTCTTCGTAAAACACTTTCACCGAAACGTAATGCTGTACACTTGCGAAGGGATACAAATAATGTTCATAACACCGCAATCACTGCCTACAAAAATAAATCCAACCTTTGTTAAGATTGCAAGTTAAAATGGAATACTAAAAATTAAGTTCCAAAACAGCACACAGATTGCCAAGGAGCGTATACACATTACACACATGCTGGTCTTACTTTGTTTACGGTTTATTTAGCGACGCTGATTGTAAGGAAATTGCAAAGTCAGCTTGTTAATTCCAACTTTTGTCAGATTACTCCACTGCCTGTAAGATATTTAGGCATACATTTTAACTTTAAGTATTTAGCACTAGGTTTCACAACTCAGAACTTATCTCTTGTCCTATATGACTGTAGTACCAATTCTTATAATGTATGATAATTACAAATAATTTATGTCTAACAACTGCATTGCCTTTTACATAGACTGGAGATATGCGTACGTTTTCAAACCACAATTCAGGTATTCCAGTACTCTGAAAGCGGATTTTCTTTAAAAATCTATATTTGGATATGCAATACTTTGACAAACTGCAATTGTTTAGAAAAGATGCCACTTTTACATGTAATGTGCATACTTCCTTTGGCTCTCCGGAAATCACATACACAGCGGACGTTCTTTAACACGCTACAGGTACAGTACGTCGTCACAGGGATTCTGATGTCATAAAGCAGAAAATAGACGGTTCGATGTATTTCTTAATGATATCAAAGCTACAAACTCTGCTTACTAAGAGCTAACTTATACACTGGACTTTCAGAAATGTATTCTTTTATTATACAAGTTTTAGTGCCGATATTGCACTGCACACTCCCTATAAACACGAATATTTGTTAACACACCGATTGTCTCTAACGTAACTGCAACCACTTGCTCATTTGTATCTTCAACGACGGGCGATAGCTAACATACTGTACAGATGTGCCAAGTTTGATGCCGACTGCCCAAAATAACTTTTCACAACGCACTGCTACTGTTCACTACTGACTTCGTCCTTTCTTTTGGCGAAAAATTAGGTTACATGTGTAGAACACAACAACACGCTGGATACTGGGACGTTTCACGAGCAAATTAAGCCAATTTCAACACATGCATGAGGACACAATTAGGCGACAAAGTGAACGAGGAATAAAAAAGGGCAGTGAAGCTGTGTAATCATAAGACCTCTGTAATGCTGTCACTTGATTACTTATACTAAAAACTACTTACAATCATTATTCTGGCCAAGCGTAGTTAATACACAACAAATACATTTATTTTTAATTGAAACAGCGACAATATATTTCAAAACGCATATTCTAACAGCTTCCTGACGTAACTTCGTAAAACATTATAGGTAGGCCTAAACTGTAGTGCAGCCTAACACGAGAGATAAGATAAATACGAAGGCACATCGATGTATCAGAGCAGCACAAAACACACACTGAATGTAAACCGAATAAACGTTACGCTTATAAGGTTCTGAACATGAACCGTGAAGGTCAGCAGTACCATAATACAGAGATAGAGGACGTTTAAAATCCTACACGCACCTACGTAAATACAACTACGAACAGCAGGGGTATAAAACATACACTCCGCTCTCACGCCACTCACGAACTTGCTACAGTGATCATAAAGATTTATCATTGTTAGATGGCTGTGCAGCATCTAGTGCATAGACTTTCAAAATTAACTATATGTGACCCTACATTCCTCACATGCGGCATTCTTTGCACAAAGTTCATAAGCTGCAAGTCATGTCTGCCGGTCAAAATCGGTGTCACTGCCGGAACTGCACAAGAGACTTCGATAATATCTTGTATAAGGGGTCTACACTAAACGCTGTCGACAAATAAACATGTCCAGTACAGCCCTTGTTTCATATGAAGACCGAGTTGAACTTGATCGATTTTCTGACAACTGCTATACAGTCTACAGTACTGATCACATTACGATTTGAAATGCTTATGTGCGACATTCTTTCCATCTACTTAACAAAACGCAGCACTGAATTATTAACTGTACAATGTGCTGAACGTTATCATTAGAATGATGGGTTTCTGTCGCAATAAGAGATTTATATTATGTAATAAAATTCATGTAATCCAATTAAGACAGCGAAATAGAAAATAACAGGCACTGAAAATGCGTCCTCCAAATGGAGCACATCTCTCCACTCTTGTGTACTAAGATACAATCTACAGTTGCCACGGAAAGCAATGGTAAAACTACACTGCACACAATCGCACAGTCATTACGAAAAGCTAAGAGCAGGAATAGGCATTTCACTGCACAGAGGAATACATATGTTTTCATTTCACTACACACACACACACACACACACACAACACACAACATTACGTCGTCTAGCCGCTGGCCCAACGCCTCATTCCTACATAACTAAAATCCTCTTTAGTTAATCAATTTTTATAACTTTTCAACATTCCTTTGACTTGGTGAAACATAACTCAAGACTAGTTCTGAGACATAATTTGGGTATTTCATTCTTTCAACTTGTTCACACCTATTTCTGAAGTCTAAAATTGTACCCCTAATATGATCTGTAATTCTTAAGCTTAATATCCTTATTCCTCCTAATATGTCTTTCCCTGGAAATAAATCAGCTGGATCGTGAATATTACCGCCACATCCCTCTAGTATCGCGATTTAAGAATGTACAAAACTGGTAATTCCCCCATCGTCTAAGAGCTTGGTGATTACACAAAATGGCAAACGCCACCTTTCTCTGGTACCTTTATTTGCATAACAGACATGTCCTAACCCCACAATTTTCTCTGAAATTTGCGAAAACATGACACAATACAAAACAATTTAGACCCCATTATACAAACTGATAATATGAAACAATATCGAAATTAGTAATCCATACGACAAGCTGGAGTTAGAAGCGTGTTAAATGAATAATGTGCTCGGATAACAATGGCAGACGATGAATTACGACGACTCGTACTCCTAGTACACAAGAACGAGGACCCAACATGCCTCACACAATTTTTGTAACCCTGATTTCGGTGCCTACATCAGTCGCAGCGCGGTCGGTCCTCCTACCTGCGAACTACCTACAGTGGACCACTACGCGGCTCATCGCCGTATAAAGAGCGGTCAGCACGCCCACTGCGTATTCTACTTGTAAACGCAATCGCTTCCTACACAAATTCTGCACATGAAAACAAGAATCGTTTACAATGTACATAGCACAGGTTCTCATATCTTACGTTCATACACACCTATTCACCTCTACGACTCTGACGAAAGTCACTTTATGGGAACAGCAAAGACTACAACGAAAGAAAAAACGGGAGAATAACTACATACTATGTACTTAGGTTCATAATTTGTATTCTTCGCCTCATAATATTACGGCGATGATATTAAGGAGGTACGCGGGATATGTGGAGGAACTGGGGACATGAGAAATGCATACAAATGTTGATCCGAAAACCTCAATGGAACAGACCACTTAAGTTAAGTCGATATAGATGGACAGATAGTTCTAAAATTTAGATTACAGAAATAGGGTGTTACGGCGTGGACCGGATTCATGTGACCCGGGATAGGAACTTCCACGGTCTTGTGGTGTAAAAGTATTACGACTAACACTACATCATGAACAGAAAAGACAGGTGTGTCGAGGCAGATTCATCCGCAATAGTATGTGAAAAGGAACAGAATATCAGATTTCAGCACAGGGTTTAGGAGTGACGACAACAGCACTTACGTAACTTTCTAATTACAGCAAATTTTGTTATCTTCATATTTTAAAATCGCTCTTGAAAGGGAAGGTACTGCAACTACAAGCAACCTATTCCATTATCAAGGGCAGTTGTGGGTGGCGGTACTTTGTCGTAGCAGCAAAAAAGTTCTCAAGACGTTCTGCTGTAAATTTACATTCTACCAGCTTTGTAGGATTGAAAGTCACAGTACGAAAGCAGTCTGTGTGTTCTATCCTCAGCTCGCTGTTGAAAGACCCGGTCTATTTTCATGAAACTCGAATAGGGAGAGCTTGCTAACGTGACGTCACATTTCCTGTTCTGGAGGACTATGCTTAGTATTTTAGCTAACATGAGTTTTCATTGGTTTAAGTGCGTTATTTAACGACGATGTCAACTGCTAAGATTATATAGCGTCGGTAATAGATGAATAAATACGATGCAGTGGTGGAAACATATTGGGGCAGACCGAAATATTCGGATAAACACCTGTCCCCGTGCCACTTTTTCCACCACAAATCCCACATGTACTACAAATTCTGTCTTTCCCCAGTGTCTTTGGGATGGAATAATACCTTCTAATAGAACAAATGCCTACTTCGGCATTCTTTCAAACCCATCACTCGACGCAAAATACCATATGCAGTTGACAAAGCACCCACCTTCACATAGTTTTAAATCTTCTTAACTTCGATTTCAACCAAGTGTTACTGTGAGACTGACTGCATATCTGAGTTAACGTTGTCCTTGTATAATCAGCAACAGAAACCACGGTGGAAAGATACGCGCCATGCTGAAGCACAGAGATTAGCAAGGAATTCTTTGCCATCTTAGTGATTCATAACTGGTTCACTAATTCTGAAGGTCAGACCGAATGCAGCCCATGTTGTAAACAAGTTTAATGTGAGCAGATATTCAGACATAACACATTTATTCATCCTCTAAAGGTCAGAGATGAGAAACATTATCATGCTGTGATACTGAAAATATTCCTTACATGCACATGATGGGAACATAATCAGTGTAAATCTTACATTCTGGAGGAACTGCACAACTCCAAACTTCATGCCAATATTGTGTGCTGTGGAAAATATTTGGGCCTAATAAAACTGAATCGCCTGGAACACGTATAAACTTCCTCGTACATATTAAACAGCTTCATAATTTGTACACTATTCATAATACTGTCACAACGAATTTAAAACAAACGTTAGCTGATAAGGTCATGTAACATGCAAGTAAAAATATTAAAAACGCCTGTAAAATTATGTATATTGTATATAACTTGGCTGAGTGAGGCAGCCGGCTACAACTGCCCAGTAGCATGGAGGATGCTATTGTCTGCAGTAATCGACAGTCAGCCTACAGTCACAAACAGAATACTACTGCAACATTACGTGTTTCTTTACGATACAAATGTTCAATACTGATCCTACAAGAAGTGTCGTCTTAAATTCATAAGAACGTTCTTTGATGCGCCTGTTCCAAACGACAACAATTTACACGAAAAGACTTCCAGCAACGGGTTCCATTCCAGACAGGAAAAATACACGTGCGAAAAGAAGAAAAACTAGACAGAATTCGTGCTAGATTGGGGACATCTCCAAGCAAATCGTTGGTTCGACCTGCACAGCAAACAGGAGAGCTTGTATCACCAGTACGAACTGCAACAAAACTGCTGCATTTACATCCACATAAGACAACTGTGGTTTACGAACTCTCCGAAACAGATCGTGACGCAAAAGTGAATTTTGCGAACTGTTACCGTCATGCGGTGGAGCATGAGGGAGAACACACCCCACACTCGTTCTGTTTTGCGACGACGCTTGTTTTTTTCTCAAAGGATATGCGAACTTTCAAAATAACAGGTTTCCCACGTTAATTAATGAAATGCCATTACCTGAACTTACGGTTGGTGTGTAGTGTGCTCTAAGTGAAACTAGGATTATTCAGCCCATATCACACCAATATTACACACATTTTGGTACCATCTTTTGAACACCTGTTCGATCACGAGACAAATTATGCCTTCCTTTCAGCAAGACAACATGGCGTTTTCGAATGTACCCGTCCTTCTCCGCGTGTTAAATTTGTCATTTCATTGAAGATCAAACCATCACACCACAAGACAACATTCAATTAAAAATTATATCGTCACAGCAGAGCACACAATTTTGAACACTTTATTTGAGATCTTCTTCAGTGCGACGATTATTACTACACACGTCATACTTTAACATCCTCCACAAGTAAAAAAATATCGCATTAGGACAAGTGGGCCCTTTTTTTCGGAGACCATAAATTCACAGCGACATGTTGCACACATTCTGACACCATTTGTTTTAGGATGGTACGATTTTTAATTAAACTCTATGGCGTTGTGTACAAAATGTTTTTGGTGACGGAATAATAACAAACCTTTGCGATTGCCTTTTACTTGTTGGGCATGTTACAGAGTAAAGAGTATAACAATAATCTTCACACTAAAATAAATCTGAAACAGAGTATTTAGGTACGTCGTCTTAAATTTCACCAGGAGAATTTCGAAGGGCTACGAAGAACGTGTTTGCTAAATGTTACACTTGACTGAGAGCTGAAGATACAATTTCCAACACCTTCTTTATATGTAGTGAGTGATAACCTAATACTAACTGCAACGCACTGAACTAAAACTTCCTAGCACTTATTTAAATATGGTGGGTATAACTTAATATTAACTGCAACACACTGATTGTAAAACGCGTGGGCTCCAACTCAACAGCAAATTTAAAGAGCGGCGAGCGCTGTGCTGTGTGCATAGTGACCAACGATATGGGTCTAACAAACGAAGGGACCTGCAATAAAGACTGAACGGTTCCTCATTAATAACTGCAAGACGCAAAGTATAATATGGAAGAAATATTAGTCCACACGCTCTCGCCTGACGAATCTAAGTTGTGACTGAAAGCTCTATCCTAAACTGGGTCAGGGGATGTTAAAGTTTAGTTCATTAGAATTCCTGCTTTACATAATGGAGAAGAGGACTTTCGAAAAAAGCTAAAAAACCTAAACAAGATTAGGATGTACAAAGAAATCATATTTATGGACGTAAGCTTGCGTAACAATTCAAGACAAACCTGAGCTTGAAACAACGTTGTGGCCTGTCTCCATGCTCTCTTAATATATACTCGAATCAAGTTGTAAAACACTGGAAAGAGAATAATAATTGGAGAAACTAACGAAAAATGGATGATTCTGTATGCAGATAACAAAATACTCGTATAAGGCGTCACAGTACACACAGAACGCTTTACTATGATTCTCCAAGATTCAGACAGTCTAATTCTGGGGTCCACAATTTTTCCGAAAATCTGGGAGCCACCTTCAGATTACAGGCGCCCGGGATTGTGCACCGCTGATCGAATTGTACATTATGAAAATATCGAAAACCAAGATATAAGCTATGACCTCCCAAGGAAATAAGATACGAAAATCAGAACAGTAATTAAACGGGAAATAAATGATGAAAATAAAAGTTTCACGTGCTCATTGAATTTAACTGCCGACAAGACAATACACAGCAGACTCAACAAAACTGAACAAATTATAACAGAAGCAACGGAATATTAAGAGGGATTTTGAAAAACAAATGAGGAAGCATATATCCTACTGCTACGCTTTACGTGGTCAGTAAATCAACATTAATGCTGGGTAGCGAATGCTGGACTCTGAATAAAGAGAAGAAGTTACATACTGAGGCGACAAACATTACATGAGACCATTAGTTTGAGTAACAAGAAGAGACTTTGTTTGAAATTAAAACATTTGACGTACTTAGGGAAGATATTATAAGCAACGAAACTGGGAAGAAACGTCAGAAATGGAAGCTCTTATACCTTAAGATAGAAGAGCGCCTATCCAGAGCAGCAATGAAACACAGACTCCGGGAAAATAGGCTTAACAAGGCCTAGGAAAGGCTGGAACGACCTAACAGTGTGCTCTGCTTCGGAATGGGGAAATTAGCCATACGAAAACTTTGTGAGGAAGGTGGAGAAGAAGAAAGAAGAAGAAGAAATTTGCTCAAATTTCTGGAGTTTGTCTGTGCTCTGGAGGATTCTTGAGAAGGAATGTTCTGCAACTAAGAACCCGCAGGTTACTGAGGGAAGTGAACTAGTGACGACTGCTATCGTCTTCTCACTTCAGTCTCTATTAACTGTAACGACCTTCTACAGTGTTAGGTTAGACTGGGAATGGAATGCTGCTTGCTGGTTTGGTTACACCGCGTTGGTCGGAATTGCAACAAGTTCTCTCCTACATCAACTTAAGAGCATAACTATTAAAGGTAGCAGTTCCCCGAGCTTAAGGCACTGCCATGACTCAGGCGTTTAATCGACGGCCACTCACAACGAACGCCCGGGTTCGATTCCAGGCCATTCCATTGGGGATCTCTGGTGGACGAAGTGGCACTGGGACAGGTTTTTCTCCAGACACTTCGGTTTTCCCTGTCAATATCACTCCACCAATCCTCCACACATTTTTTTCATCCTCCACAGACGCTATGTTCGATGTAATCATAGCAATGGCGGCACCGTTAAAATCCTCTCTTTCTTTCTTTCTCTCTTTCCCTACCCTCCCTCTCCAACAGAATAAAGAAGTACAATGCTTCCAAAGAAGACCCTGCCTATACGACGGACTTAGTTAATCTCAATTAAGTATCACGTACAGGAAGGCATGTGCAGTTATGGATGAAGAGCCCTACACATTCTACAGTTCAGCATTAGAAGACAGAAAAGTCAGCTTTACGCTCCAGACGCCTTCACTTCCCAAAAAGGAGCCGATAGTTCCTAGAAGGTGTTCAACGCAGGAAATACTTCAATGTGGATTTGTAAATACACTTAAAATTCTAGCACATCCCCAATTTAATGTGCCTATACTGTTGTATCTGTTATTACGACCATCATCATCAAACCAAAATAGTTCACGTGTTGAAGTTTTTCATTTATATTTATCGGGAAAGCCTGCCATAACAACAGGTGTCTTTTTAAAAATTATATTGACACACAAATTATCAGGATCGTCGCGAATGGTGCTACTGCTTTACGCAACTCAGAAGAACACAAAGTCATCACACGCCAGCGTGAGGAGAAGGAAAAATGTTGATGTTGTTTTTACCCCTAAAGGTTAACTAAATTCCTATTAGGTGTCACATAAATTGGTCCATTCGTTCAAATGTCGTAGTCAAAAAATAGGCTGCATCGATTGATAATTGGATGGTGAATATGGTCATGAATGACAAGCTGCTGAAGATTAGGACACTGTTTCAAATCACTAGCCCGACGTTCGCCTGAAGAGAACTGCGAAACCCCGGTTAGGAAAGTCAGTAACCCAGCCAAGAATCGAAGGGTGCATCTACTCGTCGTTACCGGTACACTAATCCGCTCGGCGTTGGTAATTACGCCCGTAATATCGCTTGTTTACGATCACATCCCGCCACATACACATAACTACAGAAAAACACTAACACACTTCGGATACCTCGTACCAAGCCGATAATGTTAGAGACCTGTATGTCGGTATTTGCCAGTTCAGTCTTCGCCGGGTTGGTGTCCAGTCTGGGGTTCATGTTTTCTCGTTCTTTCCATGTGAATTCGGGGAAAGTACAACGAAACTGGTCTGACCGCCTCCTTCCAATCTTCAGTTGCCTCATTCATTACCATGTTGCCATTCCATTCGACGCTGTATCTCTGCTACTGAACAGCATCGTTAAATCAGTATTCAATCAAACCAGTTACCTACCTACAAATACGATAAAGGGGTGACCATTACAATTATCAGCATACAGCGGCGTACCCTCGAAATGCATGTAATGTTGGAAACTATGTGAGTCCGGCTGCAAGAAATTCATTTGCATATAAGGAAACGTGATTAAGTCTTTTAACAAGAGCCTAAAGGAGTACAAGGTCTGCCTGAAAGCTTTATTCCAGACAATGCGTCCCTTATTGTTCTTCATATTTATTTAATGCAGATACAAATCCAATGCCGTCATAGCTAATGACAACCACATTTTTCACTACAGCCATACATTTTATCACTGGAAAATTTACTGAATTGTACAACTTTGCCCTTTTGTGTTAAATATTATCCACATCGAAAATATTTCAAACAGATCACAAATTTAAATATCACTTAAATTACCATACATAAAACACTGTTTGAACAAAGTCGTACATCTACCGGACTGAAAACGAGAAACATTAAATTCTCACTACAACTTTCTACATACATACCTGCTAGCAACAAACCTAGTGGACGTCTGATAAGATCCACTTACAGAAACGACTAATGCAAACGAACAAACAGACATGACTTCCCACCGAGTGTTGATTCCACCGACTTAATGCAAATCGCATACAAATCTCTCCGAGGAAATGTTAGCTTACTCCAAACATAGTCTGGTGTGAGAGATTTGAGGTTTTCAGGGAAGCTAAAGCAAGTGACGCCGTGTAGTCTGGTATAAATTTACCAACACTTCGAGAAACATGCCGTCCCCACCTTCGGGTTCCTTCGAAATGTTGGTAAATGTGTAAAGACAACACGGTGTCACATCCCACACGGCAGTATTATTCATACAATTTAATGGTCTGCACTCTTGCTTATTATGCGTGGTTTCGGGTTCTATTCTAAGCGCGGATAACTAATGTCATCGTTAAACAACCCTCGAATCAAACCAATTACACACGTACAAAGAACAAACAAAAAGTCGCTCAAAAATCGCAAATAACACGTGAGCTTCTGTAATCGCTGGCATCATACACACAAAGCCCACAAGGTACCGTATCTTTCATAATAAGTACGCTAACAGGTAGGCTGTTGCAACATAGTAATATGTGACACATTTACATTAGCGTTACACCTAACGAATATGACTCACCATTCATGATTAAACGTGGAGAAAAAAAAACTCTAAGTTCGTAGGGATCTACCGCACGCGGAGTGTGTCCTACGATTTAGAGATGCTGATGGAACGCGTAATTTTCCCCGAATAAGAATTCTGACTCCTTCTATTTGAAATACACAGACAGAACCAAAATTATGCTCATGTTCTCTCTCACTACACACACACACAGATCACAACAGTAAGAACAGCCAGTTATTCTGCTAAGAAGCCACAGACCCGGTAAAAGATTAGCTGGAAACATACCTATGACGTCACATACAACCAACTTGGGTGTGGACTCCTGCAGTATATCTCAGGACTGCTGCAGGGACGTGCAGCCAATTTCAACTTCTGAGTTTCAATTAACACTTCCATCACCCTTACCGACATTCAGCGCACAAAAGATTCTGCCCCGCCATATCGCTCACTGAATGCAATAGTGGCACAACTCAAAAATTGCCCACTTGGAGTTAATACTACGATTCAGCTCAAAAATAATTATTTTTGAGTTGTGCCACTATTGCAATCAGTGAGCGATATAACCCGTAACAATCTAATTGATTTGTGCACTAGTCACTATTCACGTCCTAAAATTGTAAGTTTATATCTCCACAAGAATTACCCACACGTTGGAGAAGAAGGAAAAAATGAAGAAATGAAATATATGATAAAGACAAGAAAGAAAAAAAAGGCCAATGAAAAAAAGTATGCATGGTGAAGAAGAACAAGGAGATAAGTACGAGGAAGAAACGGAAAATAAACTGGAATACCTGATATGTCATTTCCATATTTACATTCTCCAGCAAAGCATTCCTCGAGTCTGAAAAGAACAAGTAAAGAACGCAGCTGGAGACTGGGAAGGGGACCAGATGCCGTGCGAGTACAGTACCTCGGAATAGGTCCCAATGACGCATGTTTGTAGTGCAATCCCCAGTCGTATTTCGGTTCGCATCTCGGTCCAGACACCATTTGTCCTCGAATATGACGCAGTTCTATGCAATCCCTGTAGAAAAATCCTGAGACTGCCGTAAAACAGACCATGCCTGCTTCCTTGCAAGTCATGCCCTACTCATTCATACGGAATTTGTCACCAGGCTAACAGCGTGTGCAGCTGAGAAAAAGTCGTTAAAACCCAAGATTCTCATCCCCCCCTCATTCATCGATCACTGACTTCCATAACTTTCCAGCTGAACAATGTTTTCACATTATGCAATACAGTGGGCAATTTTTCTCCGCATCATGGACTTCTTTCAGCAGCATTACGCCAGTATGTAGTGTCGCCCTAGTACACACGGAATATACTAAATGAATTCTAACCTTCTGCTTAATACATCTAACGCTGCAGCCAAATGTGGCATACGAATATACTCTCACATACCTCATACGGAAATATGAAGCCCCACCCACTTGCCCTAGGCACATCTATCAACGCCGAACCTATTGAGAGTGCTTGCCGGAAACACGGTTTCCGGTATTAACAGAAACACAAATAAGCTAAGTTAACAGAGCATTTTGGAATACTTCCAGAAAATCAAGTGGAATGCCTGACAAACGTATGAAGAGCAACTTTCACGCGACAGATGTAACTATCCTATAACGTTTCTGCCTGAATGTCGTTTTACACACATCTCATCCTCCTTGATTTTTGCATCCTAATATTTAAAGCAGAGTACACATTATGAATTTCCTCATTATGCAATTTCCTCATGTCCCCTGCTACTTCCACGTAGGTCCACATATTTTGAGTAACCTGTCCTCACATACCCTCAGACTATGTATATCCATTGGAGCAGAATATTCAGTGTTACACCCATGCAAAACAACAGGCAAAATTATAGTTCCGTATATTATATTCTTTATGTGTTTTGATAGGAGGGGGTTAAACGAAAGCTGCTGAACTATGTAAGACTTGAGATTCCCACGGCCGCGACTATGAGGATTACTGTCTGCTAGGATGTAAGGCCGTGAAGTTTGGCAGATAGGTACCCACGTTCCGGCTACCCTGAAGACGAAGGCAATAGGCTCCCTCAAAGTGTCGATCCGTACCTACCGAGCTACGCGGCATCATATCCCAGAAGTCTGTAATTTACAACGTAATATTCGTTTGTTACCGTAGTTCCAAAATAGGTGAACTACCACAGATTCGAAAGATTTACTCATATATCTTTTCTTACCATGACGGAACTTTGACGTGACATGAACACAGTACGTAGTGAGCAGTACGTCATGTACGCTTCGAACCATACACATCCTTTCCAACTCATAATTTTTATTTGACGATACATGCCTATAACTAATGCAACTGAAACCCGTTGTTACATAATCAAATGATTAACCCAAAAGTGGACTCATCTTAGGCCAGCAAACACCCTTGAGCCCCCCCCCCCCCCCCCCACTAAAATCTGGTAGAGCCCACATTTCTCATTTACCCTCTGCGCTGATGTAACACATGTCCCAAACATCTTATGCTTTTCGGCTTCATCACCGTAACACTGAACGAAGGGTACAAATTGCATGTAATTCATCTTATGATTTGCTCCAACCTCCTGCTACGTATACTTCCTTCACTTCCTTTAGTCGAATCTCTTCTAATGGTAGGTGTAGAGACAGCGAAGTGGTTTGCCTGTAATCAACTAGAATTTCGGATATGAGGGGTACTGACCCCCAGTATCCTAGATTTGTTTAGGGTTTACTGCCCTAGGAGGGCTGGCTTCACCAGGCCTCACCAGCCCCTCCTACCAGATCCACATTAGCCATTTTCAGGATTCTCACCAGGCCTTCTCAGCTACCGTAGTGATCCTGGGGATAAATCCCCGCCGTACTTCCCTACTTCTGTTGCCCACCCTTCATGACGAGGACGCCTTACATACAAATATTAACACCTAAGATTGTCCCTTCCCGCCTCTGCCCTCTCTGGTAATGTTAAAAGCTATTCGCAATACGGTCTCAAGTCGGCTTCCGCTGTTACCCTACTAAAAAATTCAGACACCAGAATTCGAAAAAGAGCTGATATCCTTTCCTTCAGTGTTAGTCAATTTTTACGAACCGCCCCGGGAAAACATGTGCTGTTTTAGCACTGGGCTAGACAGGTAAGTGTTACCGCTACACCAGCCTGATCGGTAGAGCATGTTGCGGATGAGCCTATATACTAGTGCAACGGTAGACACAACATTGTCTGTCGCAATATGTTTTAAATCTGGAGAGAAGAAGGTCGACCGCCCCATTACCTCCTCCACCCATTTCCGACGACACGGGAATACATACACGTTCAACACAAACGAAGGACATCACGTTCCGCGTACAATCCTTGTACAAGGCAAAGTACATGGCCGGATTATGGATGTTAAGAAAAAAGGTGTCTAATTATGGGGCAAAAACTTCACCGTGTTCACCTACGGCATAAATACGACTATAATGCACCCAGAGATGCGACAAAAGGCAGCCCTTCAATCCAGCAAGTATCACGGGGTTTCAATATTGTGCAGTAGAATATAAAATACACAAGAGCGTAAAATTCATAGAATGTATTGCAACAGTCCATCTTTATGGGTTGTTTGTCCTGAAAGCAACCAGTGAACACTCAATGAAGAGGCCGCGTTCAGCTCTCTTCGACCGTCCGTAGACGCTGCATTTCCCAAATCACTCAGTTTGCTTCGCTTAATTAACAATGTTTGCTCAGTTGTGATCTTGATACGCTTTAAGATACGCACTCGTCCTAGTGTATTTGCCTGAACTGAGAAAAGCACAAACGCAATGGTCAGCATATCCCCGGATCGTGATACAAGAAAGGGCGGACGATTATTAATGAGGGATTAAATATGTGGTAAACAGCTGCCGTGGCCTACATTACGGTACTTACTACCACAGCGTTTTCCTAGGGGGAATGAGAAAAATTTAGCAAGAAAACCCACATTCAGGATTCCCACCACCGACCTACGAACCGAACATGTAGCCTTCCGAATACGAACAGGGACGCCAAACGACTTCACCACGGCGCTCGACCCCACACAATTCAACTGTAATTGATATCGTGTAACGGGACGTCTCCACCAACAAAAACTGGTGGGTCGGACTTTATTTTCATTCCTGTCCGCCTATTACACCTACTTTACGTAAAGGTGCTAATGAGTTTTATTTTGTCAGTGCAAACATCCACCATGTCATATGCCTTCCAAATCATTCAAGATTACGACACACAAAACCATTTTCAGTTCTCTTATCTGGGTATGAAACATGGCTTCTTACTCTGAATGAAAAACATACGCTCCATGGTACAGGAACTTGCTTCAACAGTTCAAAGGATCAAGAGATGTCATGCTTCTGCGTTTCTTACACAGCAGTTTAAGTTACGCATTACAAACATGATGACGTTATATCACACACACCCTTAAAATAGCAAGAATAGCATGAGCCAGTCCACTGATTATTACAAGGTTTTTACTTTCTTTGTGTTACACGTTCTGGTTAAATAACTTTCATTATCTCGCATATGCATTCCTGGATATTACCAAAGTGTCTCTGAATTATGCGTACGTAGACGTTAACTGTGAACGCATTATTTGCGTGAATGCACGCGCCCAAAACTGTTACCTCACTTCCCTTTCCCTTCCACTTACCAGGCACACAGCAGTATACAAGCCATTACATACAGTTGGAATACGCGCGCCGTGGTAAACAAAAATTTGGAACAGACTGCAGCACCATCTGTACGCTGTAAAATGAATAACCCGCTTCCAAAACGGCGTCCAGTGCCATCTATTCGTACAGTCCACTACCTCTTCTGGCTCAAGTCATCTCTAAGGCGAACAGGCTGCAGGTCCCAAACGCAAATCGCACGCCGGCCAAGATCTACAGTCGGCCGCACGTTATTTTCAGCAATAAAAGGTTAAACACTTGTTTAAAATTAAACACAAAATTAAAACTACACCATTAAATAACTATCATTATTAATAAATTTTACGTTGTGTGCACCGTGCATGTTGTAGTGAACGTGACCTTGAACCCCTGATGATGGCTCTATTGCAGCCGAAACATATGTACGGTTAGTGGACATGCTTAAGAAATAAAGTGCATATCATTATCAATAATTTAAAGCTGTTCTGCACTGTGATCGCTGAGGTCTGCCTTCAGAGGAAAAGCAAACAATGCAAATTCCAACATACTTCTGATGTCGAGCTCCTCTCGTAGCAGAAAAATGCTCCTGGAATATTCTTAAATATGCTCCAGAAAAACGGTTTCTGGGGATTTAAGGTGCAGGAAGTGATCAAGGTTATGCAGCTTTAACTGATTTTCCAGCAATCCAAGCTTAGCTTTGAAAGCCTTATTAATGTCAAACATTTATTTATTGGAGTTGTGTTTTTTGTTAAAGTTGCAATAATACTAAATCTATACAAAAACACAATTTCAATAAATAAAGCCACCAACAAAGGCACTATTTATACAATTAAAAAAATTGTGCAAGACATAATGTGAGCTGTCACGAGAGTATATGTGGTATTTGTATTTTATTTCCTTACTACTAACAATGCATTTTTACACTCGGCGTGATGATGGTCTACAAGACCAACACACGTAGGCCCTACATGTAGCTCTCCACTACATAATAAACGCATAGTTGTGTGTGATGGTAGTTTAATATTTATTTAATTAATCTTTTATGAGTATTCAATTTATGACCTGCAGCTATCCTGAAGTTCCTGTGGCGAATTTAACATATTACTGCAGTTTTTAATACTGTTTAACGCTTCTATACGTTTAATTTCTTACTATCACTGAACAACGACTAAGTAAGGACCACTTCAGTGCATTGTCCTGCAGGAGGAAAACCCTTGAAAATTCCAAACTTTATTCAGCTGATACATTAAGAAGAATCCTATGGGACAAGAAGCATGCCTGAAGGTTGAGGATGGGAAATGGGCGTACGTATTCAGAGTATGGTCCACCGGCGGGCCTTTGTGGAACACGGGAATGAACTTTCGGGATAAATAAAGACGAAGAGTTTCTTAACCGAGTAATTATCAACCGTTCAAGCACGCTGCACCTTGGAGATTGGATAAATGGCATAAGTGTGTCGGAATATATTAAGGGTGTGAGATGCTAAGGATTCAACAGTTCTGGGGTATGACGCCGTGACAATAGGTAGTTACCAATCAATAGGTGCAGTATTCCAGAAGACTTGAATCTTCGTCAACACTACTGTGATAACTTCATATCGCGCACGTGTTAAGACAGTCTCAGAAAGCACCACGTGCTGCACATTAAAATTCCAAAGACAGCTTAGAATAGTGAGGAATGTTACACACAAAATTACCTTTTCGTAAAGTGCGCTCGCTGATACAGCGACTAGATAGCATCCCATCAAGAGTTCTAGAAGCTCACTCATTGTGAAATATTGGGTGAATTGTAAAATTGAGGACAATCACAAGTAATGACACCACTACTCGCCCTTGCATATCCTCCGCCTTAAAATGTCATTCCACTGTCGGCAGTAATACATAATCGCGATGACATAACAGATGGCAAAGAAGTCTCAAAGCAACATGCTAACAAGTCTCTTCAACAGAAAACATCTCCAACTAGTGTCACAAAAAAAGTCAAGTAAGCCAATTAAAAAGCTCTCGGAAATGGCGGAGTGCATTTCAGAATTCTTAAGGAGTAAGCCACTCATATTTCAGTACTATTAATAAATATGTTCAAAGCATGCCACCAGAACATTTTCTGATATCAGGTTACAATGACAGAACCTAACAAAACTACAGAAATTCTACATAAACAATGAACACGAAATGCTATAGATGTTAAATCAGGAACAGATAGAACAAGACTATGAACATTCACCTCAAGTGATACTGAAGAAACATATTTTTCGATTTTGTGAACTACGAAAGTTTGTAACAAAACCTTCTTCTTCAACAAACACCGCTCTTTGATCATCTGTTTCTATTTGTATAGGTATTCTAAACAAAGTACGCCTATATATTTCTGTGTATTCAACAGAACACATACACCATAAAGCTGTAATAACATATAAGAACTGCTAACAAAGCCTATAAAAATGTAGCAAAATCCAGCGACATGCGAAAGACAGTAACAAATCTAAGTTGTATTCTTGATTAAACAAGCAGTAGTTTAAAATCTGAAAATGTATACTACCATTCAATTCATAATATCAAATCTTCCAGTGCCCTATTCAAAAATGTGAAAATTAAATACAGTTATAACACTATTTGCCTGCAACTTCATCCATTAGCAAACACGTACGTATACTGAAGGTGTCTTGAGAACTGAAACATAATGATACATAATTTGTCCTCCGGCATTATACTTGTTGACTTCAGTGTTCAAACAGGATCAACACTGCTTCTCCGTTCCTGCATGCTGAACAGGTTTCTGTCAGATTAAGTACAATGCAAAGATACATGCAAGCACACACATGGAATTACTTATAATTGATTTCATTCAAAAGTTTTTTTCCGGAATGATTCCGAACTGTTTATTACACGAATTTCTAATAAAATATAATACACTTATATGTCCATATGCCTGTAGTATTTGTTTGCACTAGTCCGTGATTTCTTAAGTTTGAAAGAAATCGATACAGCTAGTGACTACAGCTGGCTCATTGAAGTGACGTGATTATGCTCGTTACATTCCAATGCCTGACACAGCAGATTCCTTTCCTCGACTGAAACTCTTATATAAGGTTTATCGCATAAATAATTTGTGCATAACGTGAAATATAGATCTCGTTAATATCTGCAACTTTACTAGACGCATCTTTTTCGATATCGTGTATCTTCAAGCGAAACACTGTTAATGGCTACGCAGTGTGAGATTGGCAATTAGTATGTGCAATAACATATTTGTATCCAAAATACATGATCAGAAAGGTCAATGAAAAACAGTCAACCGCAAAGAACGCAGTTGGAAAACATGTTGTTAAGAACAGAGTGCAACCTCCTCTCGTTTTAACAATATGTTGTTCACGTCTTGTTAATTAAATGTAATTTACGTGTACTTTTCGCCGGGGAGAAAATGTGGATTCTGGAAACCGAAATGATAACACGTGTGGCGACATTGTGGATTAGCGGGTTGCTGTTCTCTACTGTGAATTGTACTCGAACATGTAAATACGGATCGGGGTCAGTGAGAGTTGCAGTTATGACGCAACAAACAGCACAACACACGTTCATGATGCTGTAACTGGCATGATTCATGCCATGAACACAGCTCACAAATCTGTGCCTCTTGACTTCTCATTGCGCCTGTTTGGTATTAAGTATGCCCGGATATCAATTATGAGCCCTTTAACTCTGAGTGGACAGGCTGTCAATAGTAAACCTGGGTCACCATGCGCACATGTCTCAGAAATACGTGCTTAATGGATAAGGTGCGCATTAAAAAAACTTCCCATTCTAAATACGAACTGACGATCATGAGATAAACTTCTTTCTCACAAATGACCTCCGGGAACCGAGTCATGGCGGTATAACCATAAATTCTAATCTGTAAGAAATGTCAGAACCTAATTAAAGAAACAGTCGTGGCAGTATAAACGTCTCCTCAAATGCGGAATAACAACCGCTGATTCAGAAAATATTAATGGCATTATAACCATTACATTTGGTTTGGGTTCGGCTTCTAAGTTAAAGTTTCATTTGTACACCCCTGTATGTACAATCACTGCATATGAATCGCTAACAAACCACTACATACTTCAGGAGTGTCTACAGATTTACCTTAAAACTGTTTAAATCTACTTAATACTTGATACGCCGGTATTATCTACCAATAACGTATATCCTATTGTTGAAGTTACAGGTAACAAATTTTCCTAAAATTAGACAAAAAAGTACATTTGGTGAATCGATCAGGCCTATAATATAAATCTGAACACCAAATGTCAAGAAACACGTAAATCGAAGGACACTGTGATGTCAGTAGCTCATTACACATTGTTGCGAAACGCCCCTAAAATGGGACACCCACTCTGAAGACCCTGAACGAAGGTTACAGTTGTATCGAGATACTAACTGCTATTTCTTACACAACATTTGCTTCTGCTGCAAGAATGGTACACAAAATGAATAAAGAAAAAATGCTGTAACTTCGCTTTTACATGATGGGACAATTTAATAACAGACTGACTTACCATACTTGCAACAACAGGAAAAAATCTACCGCTGGATTTTCAAGTTATGAACTCTCTACCATCATTGGATTCACCTTCTGCATTTCTATTAACTTTTTAGGTGGTTCGTGTTCACTTCTTAATTTGGTTACTTTCCGACGCGGTATAAACTTCTGAACAAGTAACAGTAAGGTACCTATAAATAATGAATAAACGGGAATCAGTGGCAATAAGAGATTCGTAAGAACGGACAAATGAAAATGAAGAAAAAGCTTTTTGGGTTGCCGGCATCTATCGGGATTTGAACAAAGTACTTTGGAATGCAAACTTGTTACCGCAGTGCCAACCCACTCGGTGTGCAGGTTCGCCAACGCGTTTCTCTCACACAAATGGAAATTCGTCAGGCTGTCATCACAACTTTCGAAAAATATGTCTTAACAGAATCACGTGTTTTGCTTTTTGGAATAAAGAGACACGAAAATAATCGGAGATGACGCTCAAAAATCGGAATGTATGATCATGTTAGACTAGCATGAATGACATCATACGTGGATCTTTGGCTTTTCCCGATAATCGACACAAATTTAATACCAAGAGTAGTGGACATTCCACGTCAAAATTTACTTTAGTTGTATCATCAGGTGGCATCGTTACTCTTAAATTAGGATCACGTGAGAGTTGTTCTTTTTCAGCTGGGGAACACATTTAGGTTTGCTTTCTTTATAAAACATGTTTTGTTAATACGCCTATATTCTACACGCATAAAGGTATATGAAATGGCAGAAAATGATGTAATTACATAAATACAAGATTATATACTTATATTATTTGTATATTCAGGTGAAAGTATTAAAGTTCTCATTTGTGTCGCCTCTGTTTTTGTCTCCCTCGCCCCACGCCCAAGTTCTAATACCGCACTTTAATGCTGCTTTAACCAATATCTGGTAAGATTTACTATACGTAAGCACTCCTGCCTATGATTTTACTGCACTGTCACTGACTTTGTAATTTGTAAACAGTGATTTCCGTGCCAAATGCGACGTGGCCCATACGTCCACGAACTGCAGCCGTCAAACGGCAGGCCGCAGTCAATGTGTTCCACGTGCCAAGAGCTACGGCCTGCCAACAATGCTGGTATGGACGGCCTGGCCACCATGTGGCCGAAACGAAGACGTATCATGGGTGTTCAATACAAACAGCGGAGGAATTCATGTCAATTGTACTGAAAGGTGCGGTGTGGTAATTCGAACTTTGACGTCCGAGCGACTTACTCGTACTTTCGTTCCTCCTCTCAGTCTCTCAAAGCACTTCTCACGCAGAGTTATTAAAGACAAAAGTAAACGACTACTTCATCTTTACAGTTCCACGATAAGACGAGATATCTGTTACTGAAAACCCAGAGACGTTCAACATGAAAAACAAAAGATAACAGGAAGGTTCATTTCATAGACACTGCAAACAAACACATACAAAGCTGCAAACAATACTGTTTGTAACTAAATATATCGTCTTCAGCATTTACATCAGGCCAGCTCAACCTTTTTCTGTGGTGCAGGCAACTTCGGCAAAATTTGGTCTGCATGCAGACAACACACACATGCAATATACAGAATGAATGAATGAATAAGTATACGTATAATTATATGCATAATGTTACCTGTTAATTTTTCTGTACATCATGTGGAATAAGATATACCGGTAATAAAGAGGAAAATTTATTAAAAACGCAATGCATTACATAGGCTACTGTGGTTTTTTAGCACATTTTTACGAAATGAATTATTAACGTAATTAATGTCCCCACAAATAAACAGTTCATGAAGTTTTCAAAATGGATTCGGCGTTCTATCTCGGCTTTGCCAGAGAAATTTAAAATGTCGCGGGGAATATGTTGCGCGGCGAGTTACGGGTTGAGCGGGCCTGATTTACATGGTCGAAACCAGGCTACACTGGAGCACTTGAGCTCTGGAGTTTAATCGAATACCCCAAGACATTATTGTAAAATAAAATAACCCAACTTAAATATTATGATGTTCTGTATCCCGTTGTTATGTGTACAAGTAATAATTGTTAAATAATTTTATCCTATCAAGTATTTGTACCATCACTATCATAAAATGTCAATAGCCACTTGTACAGTTTTCGAGCCAGTACCCGGCTACAATTCGAATCCAGGCTATTTTAGCAGAAGTGCCTAATTGAGAATTAACGACATCACGACACAAAAATGTAATTTGGACAATCGTTCTACTTGAAACTTAAAAATTCATTTGCTGTTAAATCATCACAAAAAAAATAAACAGCCGTTTAAGCAACTGTGATATTTTTGCCAAATAATTTGATCTACTACTACTACTTTACCCGGACCATCAATCGATCATGTGTGCATCATGAACCCGATTACAGTTCCCTGGTGTTTAACTGAACATTTGCGGTACGTCATTCCAACACCGGCGTGTAATCATACATTGACAGTATCATTTTATTATCACGAACTCAACAGGATTATATGTTTGAGACCAACGTCGCTGTTCTTTCTTTTTGTACATTCGCGTATTCTGTACCAGATACATTTTTATATATTTTCAAGTTTTGCTTTATCGATGTGTGAAGCGGAATGTTCTCGAATAAGAGTATATTTTCGTAACTGGTGATAATACATTCAAGCATATGAAACCTGTATATAATGTACTTACAGCCAGGAGATGAACCATTTTTCCTGGTGCATCTGTATGGATGGTACGTTCCTGGTTGAACCTTGCCGTACATTGTCCTATCCATAATTTTGGATACGCTGATAATACACTATCACACAAACGAGAAGACTACCAAAAGCTGAAATGCGATAAAAACCACTGCACCAAAGGCTGTTTCAGTGAGTCAGCTGTTTATTTTCGCAGTCCACTTGTGATAATGAATACCAGATCATTATCATTTGCCACTACTAGGTCGCATCACCTGCACTCACATGTTACAAGGAACCAGACAGTTCTCACACACTAACGTTTACATGCTGTGTGTGAAAGGAAGAATTTAAAAATTCTCCAAATCGTACAGCCTGGGGGACGGGGGGAATGAACACGCTATGTTTTTCTCCTTAATTTTTTTCTTTGGCTATATTTTTGGGGTATAAGTGCTGCGCTTGCGTCAGTCAAAAACTTTTCTCTCTTGTGTTCGATGGTTCAAACAAACTACTGAGACAGACAGAATTAGAGCGTACAGCAGCGACAGATGCTGGCTGGAGGGAGTCTTGTAGTATAACGTACGTCGCGCCATTCCCTCTCCTTGTCTCAACCGATCTCCTCCGGCATTCACTTTGCATTACGATGCTGATCGCCGTGCGTGCTTAAGATTAATTCGTCACAAAAAACAAAAAACAAAACAACACGTGAAAACGTTACTGGATACAAGCACAAATTGTGTGTAACCTCACTTGCCTCAAGCAGCCAATTCAAGCTAGTAATATAATTACGATTGCTATATTATTCGTTTTGCTGTTACCAGCACCAGCACCACCACCACCACCACCACTACTACTACTACTACTACTACCCCACCACCACCACCAACATGTAATCGGCCATCAGGCTCTAAAGACAACATGTAAATAAATAACTCTATTCAATTACTATTTTCTTGCTGTGACACCTCTTTTTGAGTTTCTAGATCACACACACGAGGCATGATGACTCTTCTGAACAAGTGCTCAGCTCGTCTCAGAGGCCGCTACCTACACAGCACACAACAAACGCAAGAGACGAACATCCATGCCCTTAGCGGGATTCGAACCCACGATCCCAGAAATCGGGCGGCTGCAGACCTACACCTTAGATCGCACGGCCACTGGGATCGGCATTCAGTTACTATTAAAACATCACTATCGTAGTTTCGCTTACACAGTAGCGCGCTGTCATTACTACTGCATCGTCGTCGTTATTCTTGTTTCGTTAAATGACCACACTGTTTCAAGTGTGCGAGTTTCAACAGCGTCGAATGAGACAGGAAAATGATCATGAATCGTGAGTAGGAAGAACGAGGTCGAGGCCATTTAAATTACTATCCCAACGTTCATCTTGACATACTGAAGAAAACCTTCGTCAGGGCGGCCGGTACCCTGGACGAGTGTCGAACCATGTGCGTCTCCTGAATACGGGATCTCGAATTCACTACACCATCCTGCTTGGTACTTCTACTTAACTTCAAAGTGTTTGTGAACTAATGTAAGCTAACCAACTTACATCATGCAGTGGGCCTCACTGCTAACCGGACTTCTGACTGGTGCACAGCGCTGTGGCTGGGAAGTTATGGACCACCCACCTTACAGTCGCATCTCGCGCCCATTGATTCCCTTCTCTTTGGGCTTCTTAAGAAGTGCCTGGCTGGTAAGAGATTTGCAACAGGCGCCAACGTGAAGTAAGATGTCACCTCCTGGCTACAGACACTTGACAAGTGTTCCATGCTGGAAGACAAGCCTTGGTGCCACGGTGAGGCAAATGCTTAATGCCAATGGTGACTATGCGAAGGTACGATGTGCACCCAGGTGACGTGTACATTTAAGTCACAACAAAGTTCCCGGACTCTGAGCGCTTGTTACCTTTTTTTTAAAACTCATTTGTATTTCAGTCTCCATAATATCATTAATCCCTGTAGTGTCTTATTTTGAGGGAACAATAAATAATGCGTTTCAAGTAAGCAAAGTGTTCAGAAAAAATATTTTGACCTAAGAAAGACCAACTGGCCCAGAGTTTCTGAACCTTTTCCATTTGGCACAGCACACTAAAATGTGAACACAATGTAGCTGTGTAGATATGAATGCCCAACTGCCTTTACATTACTCATCACTTTTGGTGACTTTCCGCACAGAAATTTCTTCTTAAGAAGGTGACAGTTGCTTAGGAAGTCGAAAAATCCTCTGCATTTCACAAATCCTAGGATCATCACCCATGACACAGATACTTGCCACCTGACCCAGACCAGTCGAGCAGTTCACCTCGTAACATTCTGTTTCTTTAACATCAATTTCATCATCGTATCACCCATGCCACACCTTCCAAATTCTCTCCACCCTTCAAGTTTTCTGACTAAAAATTTTGTATGCACGTCCTGCCCAGTCCATCCTTCTTGACATTATTGTTCAAAAATATTTGGTCTAACAGCCATAACAAACCAATGGAATTCAAAGCACGTACTTCATTATGATGACTGACTGTTTGTCAGGAGTATACATTACAAATCTCCTCTTAGCAATTTTCCCCCGTTTCCTCTTACTTCATCTCTCTTAGGTCAAAATATTCCCTGCAGAGATCCAGCAAGTTAGTTGAAATTGTAATGCTTGTTCTGACTTGCATTCTTGAGATAGTGAGTTGCAATCTTGACTAGTTTTACTCACTGTCCTCGGGCAAATGCGGCAAAAAGCTACTGGGAACTAGTAACCGGTATAGCAACGGAAAACTGTTAGACAGATAGATAGATAGAAAGAAAGACAGACAGACAGACAGCCAGATGGATGGACGGATGGACAGACAGACAGACAGACAGAAGAGCGATAGATAGATACATAGATAGATAGAAAAATACACTTTTATGTATCTTGGAATATGGCATCCTGTTGTGTTACATGTAAAGACAATATGTGAAAACACTTCTGCAGTCAACACAACTTCTGTACTACATTTCATAAAAAAAGTTAAGACAACATGTTTCAACCTTCCCCATCAGGTTATTTTCAGGTCCATATACATAAATACATTAAAGAAAAATTAAAATATTTATATGACTTCAGTTATATTTGCACAGGAAATTCAAATCTCATGTTCATTTTACACTGTCAGTACATTATGTTACATAAAATTGTATAAATCTACATATCATCATAAATGTTTAAACTCTGTCCAATAAAACTGGGGTAATACAAATATTGAAAAACTATAATGAGGATATCCTGGCATGTATCCTCTACTACTAGAGTTGAACAGGAATGTTGTCATCTGAAGTTATGTTGCTGTTGAATATCTCGCATGGGCATGTGTGTGATACCTGAATTTATGCCTTCTGTTAATCATGTACATCTCAGGTATCGCACACACACCTAAGCATGAATACTGAACTACAACATAACAACAGATTGGAGCACTGCTGTTCAACTCTAGTAGCAGAGAATACAAGTCAGGAAACCCTTACCTACACATTTAGAATTTTTTACTTACCAAATTTCGTTTGGTATAGTTTAAACATTTATGATGATCTATGATGTGTACAATTTTAAATAACATAATGTACTGACAGTATAAAAGAAACAAGATATTTCACATCCTTTACATAATATGATCAAAGTCATGTTTTCATGTTTCTCTGTTCTTATGCATACAGAGCTGAAGATTATGTGATAAAAAAATGTCAAAACATGTCACCTTAAAGGTTTAGGAAAAACAGTAAGGAAGTTGTGTTGACTGCACAAACATGTTTCATATATAATATGATCAAAGTCATGTTTCTGTTTTCATGCATATAGAGCTGAGACAATGTGATGAGAAATGTCAAAACATGTCACCTTAAACGTTTAAGAAATACACTATGCAATTTGTGTTGACTGCCGAAACATGTTTCATATAGTTATAATGCAATACATTCTCATAAATATTGCTTCTGTTGCATAAATAACAGTATTCAAAACTGCTCATAAATGAACACTGGAAAAAAGTATTAAAAGAGATTTCAGTGAAGCTCCTATTCTACATTAGTTTCTGGTAAAGCACCAGAAAATACTGACCTGCCTCTTTCTAGCAACCACAATATGTCTGGCTACCGATTTTCAAAGAAGTCAACTCGTGCTAAGTGGCAAACCTGTGGCATCCAGTTGCTTTTCTTTCCTAAAAATCCTACAATGACCTGCATGCCCAAACAAACCACGAAATAGTTATCTGACAAGAATTCACGTTGTAAATGGTCTATTAGTTTCAGTGTCAGGCTTGGTAATGGGGCATAAAGATGTTTCCAGTATCCTGTCACATTGTGAGCATTTCTTTGGCTACAGCAGTTCCTTGTAAATATCTCCTAATGGTAAACATTACAAAAACTGTTTTGATCCGCCATATTCTAGAGCTTATTTGTTTTCAACGTACTGAAAAACTCTCCGTTTACACATCACTAAACACAACTTAATACAGTAAATAAGTGGAGCTTCTGTCTTACCTCGAAAGTAAAGTCCATCACACAACTGAACTTAGGTTATGAACAGAATAAATATCTAGATACGGAATAGTCAAAGTAAACCACTTATGGCTGCAGTATTCCACAGTCATGAAGAAGTTACAGTGATAAACGAGCTACAAAGAAGAAATACAACAAATACAATAATCATATTACAATAATTAAGACTAATCATACCTAAATCATCCATTTCTTGGTTAGTTTCACTGATAGTTATTTCCTTCTCTTCGAGTCGACTGTAGTTTTACAACAAAACATCTAGCGACATTACCATCCTCTAACTTGCATCGAACACGTAATTCCGCCTTTTTCTTACGAAATGTGATGTCTAATTACCAGAAACATTGACTCACTTCCACACGTCTATGCCTCACTTTTCGCCACGGTTCGTCTAACGACATTACTATGGCGGATGCGCGAATTTCAAAATTCATTTTAACGCGGACAACTTTTGAAAGTGCATCAATCTCCCAGTACGCTTTTCAAGTAGTATTCCCAGAATTTCAGTGTTTCAGAGCCCAAATGTGCCAAATTCTTCGATATTTCCTGCGGTCAATGTTACAATCGAAAAGGTGCAATCGTCATGCGTTACGCTATTTATCCTGTTCCGGCCTAACGTGCAGTAAAATGTTTTTGTAAGTATTAACATGATCTCTCCACACAAAATTGTCCTAGATGTCTAGATACACACTGCGGTATTCACGGAAATATTTCGTCCATCGCATCTGTCATCCTATTAAACAATATCTTCTGTATTAATATAAACAACTGTATTTATTTTACGAAACCCACAGGTTCATTACCGCATTCACGAAAGTCCACCACCTGTCCCTGTCCTGAGCAAAACCAATCCAGTCCATGTCCCCCATCAAACTTCTCGATGATCCATTTTAATATTATCCACCCATCTACACCTACATCGTCCAAGTGATCTCTCTTTCCCTCAGGCTTCCCAACCAACACCCTGTATGCACCTCTCCCCTATATGTCTCATTCTTCTTGATTTGGTCACCCATATAATATTTGGTGAGGAGTACAGATCATACCGCTCCTTGTTATGCAATCTTCGCAATGTTTATACATAACAAATATATTTTCTCAACCTGGTACTGCCATACATTGTCAATTATAATCAATTTAGGATTGAAATTATGGAAATGAATGGGGTGTCAAGACAAGTATTAGCAGTTACCTCTCTTATCAACTGTGCTACCCTAGCAATCCCAATCATATTCTAAGTCATGGGTCTCAAACACATTGTCCACCGGTTCGTTCTGTACAGTCCTATCACATATAATATAACAATTACAGAATGTGGATCGGTTCACTGTCAAAGATTTTCTAATATAAAATTACTTTTGTTGCCTGCCTTATAGCTCAAAAAGGTTTGCTGTCCCTGCATGGTAATGTACAACATCCATCAGCTTGCTTGCTTAGTCGTCCTCTTATACCTTCCGGTGTCGAGGTACATCCATCAGCAAAGACAAAATAATGTAATAAGTTTTACATTCAACAGTTATATGTTCAGAGTTTGTTATTAAAAGTATTAAGTATTCTTTATGGGTGTTTAATTCTAATTAAAATACCAAAGACACAAGTTTTTTGGGATGCAACATTATGTCAGTAGGTGAGTGTAAAACATCCTGTACTGCCATGCTTGGACTGCTTGACCTGGAAGACAAAGGCACTATGATCCTTTGAAATGCTGGGAAACAATCACCAAACAACACAGCATCATATCCAAGAAGGCTTGAATCTTCAGCAACAACAGTGATAACCTTAAATCTTGCATAAAATATGTATCCTCTTTATTGCTGGAAATTTCAAAATTATCCATTTGACAGCACACTATTTTAAGTCTGTGATCCCCATTCTAACCTATCCTGACAAACATTCTTTCAATTCATCTACCAGATTTTGTATATGAGCAGCCACATACTGCTCTCTTGCTGTCATTATGTCAAGTTCTTGCCCTGCCTAACATTCATTGTTGCTGCAATTAATTCTAATTTCCCACTGGATCAGATTTTTAGTTTAGAACAATCCACATTAAAAAACTTTAAGAGAAATGTGTATGTTTATCTTCCAACGCTACATAGTCATAGCAGAAAACAATCACAGATCAAGATATAAATGCATAAGAGTATTATGTACAATATGTAAGTCATGGTAATTCGGCATGGAGCTTGGCAGCCGAGGTCATAAAGGCCTCAAACACTAGGGGTTTAGCAGTACCTCTCTCCTCCCTTGCTGGACCCTTGACTCACACAAGCATGAATGGCATAAGAGAGGCAGAAACAGCACGAAGTAGACAATTCCAAGCAAAAACTGATAAATACTTTTTAAATGTTTCTTTCCATTAATTCTTTGACAAAAGCATCTGAGCTAATAATGTGAACTACAAACAAAAAATTGTTGTTCTCTTCCCTACCTGTAGTCTTTTGCTGAAACAACTGAGGCACTTAATGACTTATTATGACTGAGCAAATGAGTTCAATACTTATGCATCATGCTGTATTTGATAACTAACACAACTGTTTTATTTTCATAGTCTAATACAACTCTACTTTGTGTATTCACTCGACTGACAGAATGGATGAGACCAAAATGGACGAAAGAGAGGCTAAAAATAGCGAATATTTTGCAAGAAAATCGACAGCATCACCACCCAAAATATTAAAATGTAATTGATGTTCATGGAGAAAATAAGCACAACTTATCAAATTCACACTAGGAGGAAGTAACAACAAAGAAGAAACAACTGCTCAACTGTGACACAAAATGGAAGAAAGAAAAATTTCATAACTAAGATTTTAAAGGACATTGTAATAAAAATAGCCTTTAGAACAAATAATTACAACCAAAGCTTCAAGATGTTGTAAAGAAAGAAAAGCAATAAATTTGGAAAGAGCAGCTTCAGAATGGAGTGTTTAGACTGCTCCTTTTCATGTGTTGGCATAAACAGAAGCTACTTTCAAACTGAATTCAAAGAATACTTGCATACCATAAACTACAACAAACACACATCCAGTTATGCCACGCATATTCTGAACACAAGACACATACATGGTCAAACAAAAACACAATGAAAGTATTGCAATATGTAAAAAAGAGACAACATATCAATACAATAGAGAGATAACATTCACTCTGTAGTACAAAAAATCTCAAGTCACATGGACAAAATACAACCCTATCTTAATTCACACAGACAGCAACAATTAACAACAATAAAAACACATCCTCAGATTAGAAATGTCAGACACTACTACACAGAGTAATAACACACTCACTACAACATATACTGGATACCAGGCAACACCCACTGACCACTCACATCTAACCACTCATCCTTTGTCGTAAAACATTGTAGACAATCCAGAATGTAAACTATCAATAGTGCACACTCACCACAGAACCAGTTCTTCACACTTATATGAATTCTCATTATAATATACTTTGATTGTATTCAGCACAACATATGTACACAGTGAACAAACAATTTAAGGTAGATCTTGTGGAATATTCCTTTGATATATGAAATATAAATATAATACAAGTTTGAAATGATTACAAGAACAGTGTTCTACAATGTATACAATGAAGATATCGCAAACTAATTAAAAAGCTGAATAGAATTTACAAGCACAAAATAATTTACAAGTCACCAATTACTGAAATTACCAAATTCATACCCAATATTTTTTCTCTTTTTCACAGCAGATCCCTGAATTGCATCAGAACATCCGGACCTGCAAAATTAAAAAATAACTAAGTTAAGTAAAGCATGACAGAATTCATGTTCTGAATAATCATGACACTGATTTGGTTCCTTCATATATATTTAACAATGGTCTTTCAACTCCATGAGCACACTGAACAGGAGACTGTAAATAATGAATTGGGAAAGGGATGTACAAGGAAGTGGCCATGGCTTATTAAAGATACTAGCACAGCATTTACCAGGAAAGACTGAACACAACCACAAAAAAGCTATGAGGATAGGTCATCCGGTCAACTCCTGGCCTACAAGGAAACCCAGGAACTCCCTAATATGATGAAATATGAGCTCTTGGACCGATTAAATACAATATGCACGAGATAAATTTAATTTCACTGAATAAATTATCCCAATGATGTTTCCTCCCCCCTCTGTCCCCCCCCCCCCCCCCCCAAAGAGAAACATTACCTATCCAGTACGAAGAAATGAGGCCTACCTGCTCTAGCCACTTTTTTTTATATGTCCTATACTGACTCAAACTGACCACCTTTTAAACTAGTTTCCCAATCTGTAAACAGGAAAATGTCAGCTGGAGAGAGATGAGCTGCACAGGGGTCTATGGAACCAATGGAGTTTTTTTTGCAGTTAAAAACTGGAACAAGAGCACTATGTGCACCAGAGCATTGTTGTGGTGAAGAAACCAACTGTGTTCCCATCAAAGTTCTCGTTATTTCTTTTGCACTGCTTCTTGCAGGTGCTGTTAAATGGTCAGGTAGAATTCTTGATTCAATGTTTCCTTTAACAACATTTTTTATAAACTGCCAAAGCACACTTCCTGTACATAAACTAATGTTTTGTACTCGACAATAAACACATGAGGACTGAATGGGTAACAGCAATACGATTCAGACTACTCAACCACACTCAATCATGTGGCCATCACATGATTTTAAGGGAGGTTACAAGCCCAGTCTACGAATTTCTTGCATTGCCTTCACAGCTGCAACAACTCGACCGTGATCTGCAGTTGCAATCGTGATGAACAATGAAGTAGAAAGAATGTGTGTGAGCAGTTTTGGTCAGTTTCAATGCCCTATCCACATGAAAAATATACATTCAGTATCCGTATTTACTCTCTTATTTCATGCAAGAGAGTGACAGACAGAGAAGTTGTTTATTTAATGACACTGTCAAATGCTAAGATTATATAGTATCCAGACCAATAAATGAATGAGTGTATGGAGCGAGAACTGGTAAAATAATACTAACAGCAAAAAACTGAAGTGCTCAAACAAAAACCAGTCCCAGGACTACTTCATCCATCGCAATTCCCACAAGGACTCACATTTCGTACCTGCAATGTTATGTTTAATGGTTTTAAAATAATGTAATTAAAAGTTGTAAAATATTAATAATAAAAGGTACACCTGGCTTAAGGAAAAAATTTCACAAAAATCCTAGACATGTAACACATAAACATTGCCTAAAATGTTAAAAGAACATAACCAGCTGTACAAGGACGGACAGAAGGAGGAAGAGGAAGGAAGTAAGGAAGGAAGGAAAGAGGGAGGGAGGAAGGAATGGAGGGAGGGAAGGAGGGAGGGAAGGAAGGAGGGAGGGAAGGAAGGAAGGAGGAAGGAAGGAAGGAGGGAAGGAAGGAAGGAGGGAAGGAAGGAAGGAGGGAGGGAGGAAGAAAGAAAGGAAGGAAGGAAGGGACTTCCACACTGCAGGTCACCTGCTCACTAGTTTCATGTTACCTACGTTATAAATATTCGTTAAGCTCAAGCTTTAACTTGTCATGAAGACACAGAGGGGGAGTAGAGGTTTATCTCTACTCTCTCTTTAACTTCGGCGCTACATGGGGGTGGGTGGTTAACACCACGTCCCATCCGCTTTACCCCCAGAAATGGCCCAGTACCAATTGTATAGGAGGCTGGGTGGGCAGCAAGGCGGGTCCGGATGGTTGCGGGAAGTCTCACCCCCACTGGTATTTGATCCCTGGACTGACCAGCCTGTAGCAAGTCACTATACCAACTACGCTATCCCAGCCCACTTAAATATGCATTAATCTTTAAATTAACTGAATTAACTTATGTAAATAAACACACAATACTCACTGTTTGGATGCTTCCATGTTAACATATTTACCCACTCCAGACCGAAACACCGTAAGGCTTCCATTCTGGCCCTGAGATTGTTGTTTGTTATTTCCCATTTCCTCTTTGTCAGCTTTCTTCTTTGCTTCTTCTGCCCTTTCAGCCATTAGCTACAAACATGTCAAGAAGTGACTGGTAAATAGATTTGGGCTTCATACACAGAAAGAAACAGAACAGAGAAAAACTGCGTATTAAGGAGTTAACAATTTTCTGGTGTCCAACAAACATGGTTGATTACAAACGAGTCACATGAATAGAATTGGGGAAAAAAGAAGGGCATACATACATTTAGTTGGAAAACTTTGAGGGAAGACACCTCTTTCAAGGCTAAATAAATTAATTCTGTTGTCTGTCTTATGACAGGTCCACAGCCTCATCCAAAGCGAGTTCTCCACAGAGTGCGATCCAGTGCTTCCTCTTTCAATTTCCAGTATCCTCTCTTTTCCTTAAGGTCATCCAATAGCTGCTTACATCTTGTTCCTCGTCTTTCTGTCACTTCTATCCTTTCCTCTATCTTTCCTTCAATAACATGTTTTAGAAGGAAGTTCCTACGCAAGATGTGACCGATCCAGTTAGCCTTCCTTCTTTTTATTGTTTGTGGGATAATCCTCTCTTCCTTGACTCTTTATAATACTTCTTCATTTCTCACACGATCGGTCCAACTGATCTCCTACAGCCTTCTCCAGCAACACATTTCAAAACTTTCCAGGTATTTGTGATCTACTTTCTGAAGTGTCCAAGTTTCAGCACAATACAAAGCTATGCTAAAATGTAGCACTTTACTAGTTTTCTTCCTTAAATTTAAGTGCAATTTGCTGGTGAAAAGAGTCTTCTTGTTGAATGCTGCTTTTGCCACGGCAAACCTGGATTTAATTTCACGTGTACATCTTGCATCATTTGATATCATGCTACCCAAATATTTGAAATATTCCACATTCTCCAGCTGTTTTTGATTCATCATAATCTGTACTGGGGATGGTTGCCTTGACATTCTCATCACCTTAGTTCTTTCCACATTTGTTTCCATTCCATACCATCTTCCAATTTCAATTAGTTTATCAATCATACCCTGTAGCACCCCTTCTTCCTGAGCTAGTAGCACAAGGTCATCTGCATATTTCACATTGCAAATTACTTGTCCTCCTATTTTGAAGTCTCCAAGCCCTTCAAGACCTTCTTGGGTACGGTATTCGCTGTATAAGTTGAATAGAATTGGTGACAAACAGCATCCTTGTCTAACTCCTCTTCCAGTCTTCACACTTCTTGTCTCCCCTTCATCCAGTTTTAGTTTAACACTGATCCATGTATAATTTGCTGATCAATCTTCTTTCACACCAATCATTACCAACCTCCTTTAGGATGTGCATTAATTTGGTCCAGTTTACATGGTCAAATGCCTTCTGCCAGTCTAAGAAGCATGCACACAATTCCTTGCGTACGTCAAAATTTGCTGATATTGTTCTCAGCATCCCATCTGCATTCCTAGTTCCTTTTCCTCTTCTGAATCCAAACTGATCTTCTCCAAACAAATCCCCAATTTTCCTTTCAAACCTTCTTCTAAGTATCCTTACTACTATCTTTGCTGTATGTGCGATGACCGTGACTGTGCAATGGTCACTGCATTTTGTAGCTTTTGGCTTCTTCTTAAAGGCAATCACTGGAACTTCAGTGAAATCCTTGGGTCACTCTCCAGTTTCATATATGTTGTTGATCAGTTGTGTCATTATTCCAAGACCATCTTCTCCCAACAATTTGAGTACATCCCCAGGTACATCATCATCTCCTGTAGCCTTCTTATCCCTCATTTCCTTGATGGCTTTTTCCATTTCACTTTGCAAAATACAGGGCCTCTCTCATCTGCATCTACTTCCTCTTTAGGTTCAACTTCTAGGTTTCCTGGTCAATTAGGTCTATCGTAGAGCTCTGTAATATAATTCTCCCAAATTTTCAGTACGTGTCTCTTATCTACTATTATATTCCCTTTAGAGTCTTCAATGTTAATGTTTTGAATTCCATGGCTTTCTTTCCAACCTAGTTCCTTCGTCTTCATGTACATTAAATCATACCATCCTTTTCTTTGAAATTCCATGATCTTGTCACATGCTCTCAAGATATTACTTCTTGGCCTCTTCCGTGGCTCTTTTCAATTCGTTCCTCAGTCTTCTGTAGTTCTTTCCTCTTTCTTCATTGTTGACATTCTTCCATATCCTTTGTTCATCCCTTTTATTGATCATTTCCTGTGTAATCTATGGCTTTCTTGCTTTCCTGCCTACTTTCCCAACCAAATCACTCATAGTATCTAACACACATTTCTTGATTGTTCCACTGCACTTCCACATTCCCACTTTCACATTCTATTGCACCGAGCTTTTCTTCTAGAGTATCTTGCACTTTCTGTCATTGAGCATATATATAACTTCTCCATATTCCATCTTGGTTTTCCTTTTTGGAACTTCATGATTTTCTTCAATCTAGTGCAGATCTTCACAACCAGTAAGTTGTGGTCAAAGTCAATATCTGCTCCAGGCATTGTCTGCACATCCTTCATACTGTTTCTGAATCGATGCTTCACAAGTATGTAGTCCAACTGGTGTCGACTTCGATCACCTGGTGCTTTCCAGGTGTACAACCTTCTCTTAGGTTTCTTAAACCATGTGTTGGTAATGACATGTCCATTCCTTTCACAAAAGTCGATGAGCATGTGACCTCTCTGATTCCTCCTTCCCAGTCCATATGGTCCAACAATGTTTCAATATGATTCATCTCCAACCACACTGTTCCAGTCTCACACTATGATGGTGTTTGTCTCACTTTTCCATCCTCTTCAAGAAGTTCTTCAATTATATTGTACAATTCTTCCACTTCGTCTTCTTCATACTCCGATGTTGGCATGTACACTTGCATTAACAAAATACTTACTGGTTCTGCCTTTATTTTAAGAGCAATACTTGTGTCATTACACACAATTGTCTTAACAACACTTCTCACTATGCTTTTACGCACCAATGTTGCTAGGCCTCTTTCAGCCCCTTCTCACCCAGTTTAATACACTGTATAATCACCACTTCTTATTTCACTTTGTCCCTTCCAGCACACTTCACTGACACCTAAAACAGACACTGCATTTTTCTGCATCTCCTTTTCAAATCCTTGAGCTTGCCTCCTTGATTCAAGGTCCTTACATTCCATATTTTGAGCTTGATGCTTGAGGCTAAGTTATACTTGATCTCAGCCCAGGTTCCGATGTAAGTGATATTACAATGACATATACGTTAAGTGATCTGACCTTGAAATATTCTGAAAAATACAAAGGGTCCATCACATCGACAGCAGATTCCTAAGGCGATGCCCAGCCACAGAGATGTCTAATTTTTTCAAGTGTGTTATTTAATGACATTGTCAATTGCTATGATTATATAGCACTGATGATGGGCGAATGAGTATGGAGCACTGCCACAACAAACCAGAAACCAAAGAAACCAAAGTACATGGAGAAAAACCAGTGCCATTACAACTTTGTCCATCACACATACCACACTGACTGGTCAGGGATTGAACCTGGGCCACTGCAGTGACAGATCACTGACTGACTGCCTCAGACATGGCACAGCCTAATGTCTGATTACGTGCTGTGGCAAACACATGTATCGTGTGCACTCCTTCACTATTTAAGGCATTACTACACTACTGTGCTGCCAGCTGGCCACACTGCACAACCAAAAAGACACTGAAAAGTGATGCTGCCACTGATAGGAAAATACAATTACTACAATACACCCCACTGTTTGGAGTGTCAGATTATTCATCTTCAATGGAGTAGTGTCCTTTTTGAGAAGCTAACAGCTGCTCAGTCAGTCAAGTACTTCCCTGAGTTTTATGCACCCTAAAGGTTCATAATTGTGATCACAAAAGACCACTACTGGTCCCCATCTTCAGCCACATGAATCCAGTTCACACCCTCAAATCCTACTGTCTTCAGATTCATTTTAATATTATCCTTCCTTCTATGCCTATGTAATTCAAGTGGCCTCTTCCCTTCAGACTTTTCCACCAAAACCCTTCACGCATTTGTCTTCCCACTATACACACCACTTGCCCACCCATCTCATCCCCATGATTGGATGACCTGAATATATTTGGTTAGGAGTTCAGCTCACAAAGCTTCTCATCATACAATTTTCTCCAGCCTCCTGTTAATTCTTCCCTCTTAGGTCCAAATATCTGCCTCAGCACCCTATTCTCATACACTCTCAGCCAAAGTTCTTCTCTTAATATAACAGACCATGTGTCACACCCATACAAAACAACAGGCAAAATTATAGTTCTGATTATTTTGATCTTTATGTTCACAGATAGCAAATGGGAACTGAAAAGATTACAAAATGAATGGCAGCAGGCATACCTTGCATTTGACTGTTGCCACTACTCTTAAAAATAAAAGCATGTCAATATGGAGTCTTTGCTCTTCCAGGATGTTATGCAAAACTGGTTTGCAGTTAGTTACCAATGTCTTGGGATAGCCAATCGCTCCCATCTTCAAGGGTCAAGCAGTCAAGCAATTCAGCAGGCCAGTCTTCTTGGACTGCTTGACCCTTGAAAATGGGATGATAGGCTGTCCCACAACATTGGTAACTGACTACCAACCAACACTGTGTAACATCCCAGAAGAGTGAAGACCTCAGGCAGAAGCCTGAAATCTCACATGTCAATATGGTCAACCAACCATCCAACAGCCAACTCCTCAACATGCTATATAATGAATACCCCCTACGGCAAAGGAGAATATAACTGTACCTGTTCATCGGCTTCTTGGTAGGGGTCCACAAATACTTGTGCCTTCTCCACAATAATATCCTCTATTGGTCTATCTTTGTTGTCAGTTTCAACTCGTTCCATGGATGTAAGTGTGTCTAAGCCTCCAACAACACGTCCAAAAACAGTGTGCTTCCCATCCAAATGTCGGCATGATCGAAATGTGATAAAGCTGTAGAACAGAGGCATACTTCACCTATCTATGCAACACGATATAAAAATGACAATAAATTTGTTAACTTGTACAAAACTGTTTCTTTTACTCAGTGAATACACTTTTTCATTTTCTTCCTACAACACCGACTTGCAAGAAGGTAAATGTAAAGGCTATCTACTGTTAGGTAATAATCCCAATTTATTCACCTCAGACAATGAGGTTACAAAATGTAATATCCAAGTATAAACAACAAGTCCAGAAATTGTTATCCTGTCCATTTCCAAGTCAAGTCAATTCTTTTTACTCACTTCAGAGCATAGGGTCTGAAAGAAGCAATGCCAGCAGACTGTGCCCAGCTATTGCAGATTTCAGTTCACTTTCCAAAATACTAAAGACAGTGGATGAATACAAACTGCAATGTTTGGAAACAGTAAAATTCAAGTCAATGCGATCATCTGGGATAAATATAACTTACAACTGAGATCGATTTGTATTGGGTCCTGAATTTGCCATTGATAATACACCTCTACCACTGTGAGTTAAATTTGGTTTGAACTCATCTTCAAAAGGTTTTTGCCAGACTGATTCACCTCCTTCTCCAGTGCCTGTGGGATCACCGCCCTGAATCTGTAAGCATTACAAAAGCAAATCAGAACACACATTTCATTTCTATCTATATTGTTGAAACTACAATTATTCTACCACATGAAATAATAGAGCCACCAACTAATATCGGCTTAGTTGACCGGCTGAATATAAATACCACTCAAAAAATGCATTAACATTCAACATAAAATACAAACCTTCTATGTAATGCATACAAGGAGGGTAAAGGCAAAGTCATACACATGCCCAAGCACCACACCATGAAGGTGTATACGAAGAGCAAAGGCAATGCAATCTTGTATAAGAATATACATGCATCTCCATCTCGCGGAAAACCAAAATGATAGAAATGAAGGCAATTTTCTCATTCTGGTATTTGATTCAACACGCTGCAGGCAATCCAGGCGGCATTAAGACAGCAATGCATGTGTGCGCAGTGCACTAAATTGTTTCAAATTTTAAAAAAACTATCCATGTGGGAAAATGTTGTCAGGACTGTGATTTTTCAACGATCGATGCGATAAAACGACAGTTCTAGGAACGATGGAGGCGGGAAAAAATAGTGTTATTATATGGGGCTATTTACGGGACCAAATAAGGCAGACGATATGGGAAAACGAAAGTAACGGGAATGATGCAGCGAGGTTCCACTGTATACGCAAATGTGCATTCACATTTCTATAATGCTGGGTTCCCATGATTCAAGTATTTGACAAATGCCTGTTGACACAGCAATCTCTCTGCAAAGGCATGGTCATGAAATCAGTGAGTTAACCAAGATCTCTGTCAGTGGTTCTCAAATTTTTTTCTGAACAGTATTCCTTGCCATGAAGTATCGCAGCACACTGAATGTTTCGGTTGGCAACACTAAGGTAGAGTCAGAGACTGGTGCATGCGAGATGTGGAGGATGATTATTTTGTGAATACTATAATTACTCTGTAATATGTATAGTAAAATCTCTTTTAAAAAAATTTATTAAAAATGTTCTTTTAACAGCAATAATATAACATCCAAAATTTCGTGGCACACCTAGCAGAACTCACGGCACACCCTTGGAGAACCACTGATCTATGTGATAAACTAGCCAACACAAAGTGTCAAATTAGGACCCCACATAAATGAGTTGTGGTAATGCAACACCAAGTTCATCAAGTCTACATTGAACACTGGTAATTACTTTCACTTGTGTCACTTTACTGACAGTGGGTAGGAAACAGACAAGTAGCCAATATTTATAAAAATGCATCATTCTCACATCATGGACAGTGTCCACACATGATAGAGGTTTATCAAATATACCAGCCATGAAACTTGGCTTAAGAAAAAAGTGCACATGGAGTATTCAAGAAAATACAGTATTTTATATATCTGGTAATGAATGTTAAGTCACCATTATTTAAACATAACAGGATCTTATTTTGTCATTCAACAGTAACCACCTGCTCAAGATAAATAATTATTTACAAAGTTCAGAAGTTTTAATAAATGACAATGTTTACTGTTACAAACCATGAAGTTGCGGATGGACCGGTGAAACCTGACACCATCATAATAACCTCTCTGGGCCAATTTCAGAAAATTTTCACAGGTCTTTGGCAACATATCACAATATAATTCCAAGTTGAGGGGCCCAAAATTAGTAACCAATCGAACATAACCTGTAAATAACCAAAGTAATTAATAAACCCACAGAAATTAATTTTTATGCTATGGTATGCAGAATGGACTGTGAACATTATGAGCCAGACAGGTGTTTTCTAAAGTGGCTGAATGGCCATAATTTAATTCCTAATAGTAGGAGGGATTATTTAACTTCAAGTCAAGAAGATATCAAGGGCTCTTTCCCTGGGCATAAAGTGGGTGGAGCAAGGAAGTGATCATTCACCTGCATCCTCCTTCCATGCCTTTGTACCCTGTTGCTTAGGCACATCTCGAGAGAAAACATGTTTTCTTCATGATATCCCACAAAAATAAATGCATGCTAAAGAAACAAAATGATTGGTTCATCTCATGCCAAAAAATTCAAGTCATCCAAAATGCATTTTGGGTATGAATACAAGCTCTTGCACTACATACAATCTTTGCCAAATGCAGAGTTTTGAAATGTAGTTTTGACTATGAACTGTTACCCCCTTTCATGTTTCATGTTTGTGCCAAGTTGTATGAATAGCATCAGACTGGCTAGCAACATCAAATGTCTTTCAAGCAACCCATTCATGTATCTCCAATAAATGAATCCCTACTTTACATAACCTATGCATTTAAAATTTAGTAAGAGGTCACATGGCTAGAGGATAAGAAAGAAAATTATAACAGATACAACATGAGAAAACAACTTAAAGAAGACCTAGAGTGGATGTTAAGGACATGAGAAATAGGTTTTAATGATGTCTAATTCCAAGAGTAAAGTAGTCTCTGCAACACCTATACAGGTGTAGGTACAAGAACACAATATTAAATTTAAATACAATGGAGTTCTCCAGCCAAAAGTATGTACTGAATGATATGTACCTTTCTTCTTGACTCTCTCATATCGAACAAGGTCCTCTTCAACAATAGCCGCTTCATGTTTTGTTTGTGGTGCAAGGACTGTTGATGTGAAGCCTGCAGCCACAGCTCCAGTTGAATAATGTGCCTGATTCATACATATACATATACAAATTGCATTGAAATACACGAAATACAGTAAAAGCACATTTTCAACTGTAATACAACCCAATCATACTATTAGACATATTCTGAGCACTGTGCAATTTCACCTGTTTCTAAACATACTGTATAGTTGCTAAGAATTATTACAAGTGTATTTATGTATGTGATTAGACCTACAGTAACATACTTTGTTCTTGGGATATGTTTCTGTAACTGTATTCTACATGTAAATATACATCTGGAAACTTTCGAATATGAAAAATCAGAACTTTTTCATAGCTTAATTTTCTGGACATATTAACCACAACTGCATCCGTTGCACACTGCTTGCCAATGTAGAATAACACAGCACTACCAGCTGACTTCTGCTGTTTCATGTATATTACTATTGCTGATATGGTCCACTTTTTAAGACATGTTCAAAACAACTGCCCTGCTGTTCAGATTTTACCATCAGCAATTTGTCAATGTTCTGTCACATGTATGTTCCAACTTTTTTTCACTGGTGGCAAAATATACTCTCACATTCCGTGCGGATATGAGGAATTGTTACAGTAGCAAGTACCTGTTTACCTTTTTTGTCATACTTCAAAATCCCACCAGCAGCTGTCATTGGGACCCAGAATACTACAGTTGGTATAGCCATTAGGCTATGGGCTTAGACCCTTCTTACTGTTCCTCAGCTACTTGGGTATATTTCATGACAGGAAAAACAAATTAGCTCATTATTGGTTCACAAAAGCTTTACCTCAAGGACTATTTGACGTGTAGGCTACTTCAGTCAGACTTGTAGTATCTAGCAGTCCAGCCACTCATACAATAAAACAGAGGTTCATTTTAATTCACTTACTGTGAAAAACATTATTAACAATATTATTATTCTGCTTACACACTTTGTGGAACAGCAAGCTGTCATATCACACCAGTTGTTATTTGAACTTTCAAATTTATCATCACAGACTGTCCAAAAACACAGCATGTGAGTGATGTGTCTAACTCATTTAAAACCAGGAACACTACTCCTTGTGTCCTCATCCAAACTTCCAACCTTCTCTCAAGAAAACAAAATCCCCCACTAATTCCCCCACTAATTCTGAAAATCTATCCAGTGGCCTAATATTATAGTCGGACATTACTTAGTACATCTTTTGTTGCAAGACAGTAAGATTGCTAGCTTTCAGTTACAGAATCTGAACACAACAGAACAAAAGTCAAGTGCAGTACGCCTTCGTCCCATCCATCCCATCGTAAAATTTACAAAAGGTTTCATTTAAAAAAATGTCACAGCAGGACATAGGTTCAGTGCCCCTGAAGCTTTATGGTTCAAATTCCTGCTTTGAGAAAGTGCCAGAGAACTAACATACAAGCTTGATTAATTCCTAAGATTAATGTGACAAGCTGGGTACTCATAATTTACAGTGGCATGTGAAGGTATTGTCTAACATCACTACACCTCAAACCCAATCCAACAGTAACATGCTGGACAGTCCAGGGTTCAAATCCCAACCAGGGAAAGAAATTTGTCTCTTCTCTAAAATGTCTATACCAGCTCTGGAGACCATTCAGCCTCCTACTATTCAATGGGTACAGGGGTTCTTTCCCAGGGATAAAGTGGCTACAATGTGAAGTTAATGACTCACCTCCATCTAACACCAAGGTTAAGAATGAGTGCACCTATACCTCCACCACCCCTGAATGCCTTCGCAACATGAATAGGGATAACTTTTTTGTCTTTCCCCCTCCCCAAGTAGCTGTCATTAGCAACCACAATGTAACACACATCAATCCTTTTCTTCAGACAGGCCCTGAAGATGAAATGTATGAAACTCAGGTAGAAACTCATGTAGTTCTTCATTTAAATCTCCTCCTCTGATACTCAAAATCTGTGGGAATTTGTTCACACAAGATATAATGGTGAAAAATGAAGCCATGCTTAATGATGAGGGTGTGGCTGCTTCAGTATTTCTTAAAACATTTTTCAGTTGAATGTGTGCACCATAAAGTCACATGTTGTTGACCATTAGCTCATTACAATCTTCTCTTCCTTCAGACTATCCACAATGTTCCAAGGCACAACTGCCTATTAGAGCAGCACTAACTCGAGAGTTCCTTCCTGCTGTAGCTGAAGCATACACTTGTCACCTTCTCCCACAAGATCAACCTCATCTCCTAGGACTGCACACTTATAACATAAAATAATCATAATAACAGACTTCATCAGTTTTGTGAAATGCTGTCGTTTAAGTACTTTATTACCGTTTCCTGACTTTTCCCGCAAATTCCGTCATCCTAAGAGACCGCTTAGTTCACCTACTGGGTTGAAGCAGCCCTGTTTATGTGGTCACAACCTGTGTTGGTTTAATCTGCTCTGATAATCGACATCCAAAGTGCATTTTCAGTTTCTGATTACAATGACAACTGCTGCCATTTTTGTTCCACCACATCTGTAGATTTCCACTATATGATAGTCCAAGAATACTTTCAACATCCATGAGCAGCACAATCTAGATATAGGTCATGTCCATAATTACTTAAGTCAACAAGCATTCAGTAAGTGTTATACAATCATCATATTTAACTTCACAGCTGAAATCCAGCTTTAATTTTTTTTCATGCGCTCGGTGTTGGTTGCGTGTGCCTTACTACATCACACTTTCTGATCTGAAACACTAAAAAATTGCACCTATACACACCTTACAATTGAGAAAATATAGGTACCAAACTGCTCCATACTTCCGAAACATATGCGCAAACGTGAACAATAAACACCAGTCATTAACAAAATGGCACAGCTCCATACAATTCACAGAGGACATGACTAATCATTGCATTTTATCTAAACTGGAGTCATGTCTCATACTGGAAGATTTGCAAATGTGCTGCTCTACTGATCAAACTACCCAAAGTATGTTCAATATATAAGATTAGAAACAGCCCTGTCATATGACAAGGTTAATATAATATTCACACACTAATCCCTGGTGTCTCTAGATATGATTTCCAGTGATAACCCATCAACTGATCCGTCTGTATACAGTACAACCCTACACAGTTAATATGAAATCATACTATCATTGAATATTCATGCCAAGAATTTAAGGGTTCTTAAGAAGTAGCTCGATAGATACTACTGGCAAATGAGAAATGGGAATGAAGTCTTCACCAACTCAATTACGCACGCACACACACACTCATAGGCCAAGGTACACAGCAATTTAACTTTGTCTTAGCAACTGAAACACGCACCCATCACTATACTAGGCAACCAACAATTTAGGAATGCAAAGTAGTGGAATAATTAATTGATATATATATACATATATATATATTTATAATAATAATAAAAAAAAAAAAAAAAAAAAGAGCAAACTTAGTTGTAACACCTGAAAAACTAGAATACATCATCAATCAGTAACAAAAATTATGACACAAAAAGAGCTGCAGTCTTCTGCCTAAACCAAGAGAGATGGCAGGTATATTCTATACGAACGATATACATAGTACTCTAACTTGTTCCACATCTTGCTTACTAGGATTTATGGAACACATGTATCTACCTATTTGCACTGGAGCGACATTTTCCACATTCCAGCGTTTTAACTCCATGTGAGGTAGCAGATGAAGAATGCATTCAGAAAGTGTATATTTCTTACCTCCAAAATTGAATTTTGCTATTGAAGTTTATGCTCTGTATTACACAAATGTCTTATACAAAACAGTGAAAACAACTTCATATTTTCCTTTTAGTAAGGAAACTCCAGCACTGGAATTTCTTTTATTTTTCTGGGACACATAATATTTATAATCTTCTAACTAACTAACTCCATGGAGCAGAGTCCTTCTTGAGAAGCTAACAGGTCGTCAGCTAGTCAACAAATGCCCTGCATTTTATGGAATTTTTCAAATGGCATATCCTACATCTACACAACAATTTACATACATTTCAAATTCACTCACAGCATTGAATTTGTCAGCAACCTTCTTTTCTTCTTCCTTGATCTCTGGAGCTTTGTAATCTCTATTCAGCTCTTCCAAAATCTCTCGTGCTTCCATGGAAACTGACTTAAGATTTCCGGCAGTATCTTTCTCAGGTTCTACAACATGAAAAAATATCCAGTGATAACCACTGCAAAGAATATGACCAGAACTAGTGTCACATGGTGTAAAAGAATTTCCACGATACTAAAAAAAAAATGTAATAAAGCTTACGAATGAGAGACTTCAAAAGTTTGTTGTCTATCCGTGTTCAGGTACAACAAAAGGATGCAGCGCGGTGAAGAGCAACACACGTTCAGCAGGCCACATTTGGCCCTTCAAAATTATGTCTGCAGCCTTTGAGAATTTCCATGACATTCAACAAAAAAGTCATAAAGCTTATGAATGATAAATTTCAAAACCTTGCTGTCCACCCTTGTTCGGGTTAAGCACTGTAGCACAGTGAAGTGCAACACATGGTCTGCTGCTGTACACTGCTGTACAGACTAGTGATAATGACCAGCTTTATTTACGGGGTTGCACATAGTTGAGTTAAAAGGAAATGATTCTCCTTTTACCTCAAGAAAGAGATGTATCCATTCTCTGATAAAAACATCATTCTGATCCAAACAATGGACCAAAAAACCCCTTGATAACGCTAAACTCTACTAGCAACCTTTAAAACTGTATCACAAATTTCTGATGAATATACAGGTACTGGCCTTCATTTTCAACTTTAAGATTATTCCTCAAATGATGAAATGTTGACAGATTGAATTTCTCAATGTTGTGTGGATCCTGAAGTGTAATCAAGTCTTTTCGTTGAAAAGCTTCATCATTCAAGAGATCCTTCCAACTCTTTGTCTTTATATTTAGCTGTTCAATGGCCTGGAATACAGAAACAATCATGTTATTACTTTCATAACTACTGAATCTTTGGTGGTATCAGTGGCAAATATATTCTTAACTGAAGGATAAAATACAAAATATCTTCATCCAGAATAATACCAAAGTGATTTAATGGAGCCAGAATAACAGATGCAGGATAGTAAGCAGGTTATGGGCTGGACAACTCGGGAATCATGGTTTAACCTTTAGAGTCCGTGCGTGCCATATAGTTGCCAGGGCCCTTTAAACCGTCAGTCATCCTTTCCTGCCCATGACCGAGGGGGATAGCTCCCACAGCTTTAAATACATGTAGGTAACGTGTATACCTCCACATTCCGCGTTAGATGAAATGTTTGGTTTGTTTCACGCTCCGACTGCTTTACCCCAGGAAGGAACTCAGGCTGTAACATTCAAGAGGCTTTATCGATCAGCTCTGGAAGCATTAGGAAGTTACGTAACTTGTTTTGCACTGCAGTGGAGGTCTTGTGGTTTCAGTCGTCTGAAAACAACCGCATGGTGAAAGCGCGATTCACTTGTACGAGAGTTTTATATCATATGGCTGAGCTAGACATAGGCGTAGTGATTCACACAAGTTTCCTACTGTGTAGTTAGCGTTAGTGAGAAACAAAACCAAACAGACTCCAGAAATGAAAACAAACTGGACCAGTCATAAAGAAGCTGTTTGTAGTATGGTATCTCAGGCAGTGTTATATTTCGTCGGGAAGAAATATTACGTCAACCTTCCTGACAGACGAATTTCGTGTGCAAAAATGTACTATAACTCTACTGTCATTATTCTAATAAAAACGCCAAACAAATCCTTTTATATTATTTTTAAGCGCTATTTTTCTGAAAATTAAAACGTTCAATTATTTCTTGAATGCGAGAATTTCTCTTTGTCTTCTGATATTTCATTTTAGGTTCAAAAATAGGTTTAGTATGTATGTGATGTTGGAGACTGTTTCAGGATATACTTCTGTTTTGCTATAAGCGGTGTGGAATGTTCCTGCAATCAGTGACGCCATAAAACCTTCCAATGTTTAGACTGCTAGCAGAGGCTAGTGTTACGTTTGTGCGTGCTTCAGATAAATAAACTGTGTTCATTGAGTAGGAGAGACGAGATATCAGTAAGGATACAAGCTGACATTTTATAAAGCGCTTGCTAAACGCCTGTTTCATAACAGAGATGTTTCTTAGAGCCCCAAATATGACGACATAAACTGCAAATTCATACGAATACGGAACATTATTGTGTGTATTTAGGCAGTAAGGACACAAGCTGACTTTATAAAGCGCTCTGCTAAAATCCTGTTTCATAATAGATGTAGCTAACAGCCCCAAATAAGACGACACAAACTGCAAATTCATACGAATACGGAATTTTATTGTGTGTATTTAGGCAGAAAGATACAAGCTGACTTTAGAAAGGTCTCTGCTAAAAGCCTGTTCCATTTTCTACAAAATGGAAGTAATTCCACCATTTTATCTCTTAAAGAAAAAATAATATTAAAGTTTTTCTAACGAATGCGCAAAAGTTTAAACGGCCAACACGGGGACCGCAGAACCGATCACACAGGTATTGTGCCGTAAAGTAGGCCACTTATCTCGATTTAAAGGGCAAAGCTGAGAAATAAGTCCGGACGCTAAAGGTTAATTCCCAGCAGGGATACAAGAGTTTTCTCTTCTCCAAAATATCTGGACTAGCTCTGGGGTCCACCCAACCTCCTACTGAATGGACATTGGAATCTCCTTCCCCAGGGATAAATCAGCTGGGCAATTAAGCTGACCATTCACCTCCATTCATTGCCAAGGTGGCTGAGGCAACGCGCAAAAATAAATCTCACTAATATGTCACAATTTTATGGCATGTTAAAAACACAAACATTGGGTAAAACTAACCTTGCTGCAAGAACAGTCATGCAATTCACACTTCTTTACAACTGTTAATGTATTACCTCATAAGAAAATACATTGCCAGTAGTCCCAACTGCAACAATGTGAGAATGTTTGGTGAAAGCCTTGTAGAGGACAGGACAATGGTATTCTCCTTTAGCATTCTTATGGAAATTCAATTTTATTAAGTTCTTTGCTTCCAGAGGCTGCAATAAACCATAAATACCATTATGTACATAACACAAGAGGGCACAATCAATTAACCACAAGATGGAAATGCATGCACAGTGTAATAACTGATGCATTAATCTTTTGTTTGTATCAAAATGAACCAAGTTTAAATTTTAATTCAGCAACAGATGTAGCAGCGTATCCTACTCCATTTCAATCAAACACACATTTACACACATACACAAGTAGTTAAATCCCCTGCCCCTGTGTGTGTGTTTATATATATATACACACACACACACATATATATACAGACAGTGTAGTCAAATCATCTGCACATTTAACTTATGTGAATTCAACTATACATACTTGCAAAAAAAAAAAAATTTAAAAATAAACATTTACATAGCACCTGAACAAAGCCGAATATCTGATCAGTAGTTCAACACTTCTGCCCTCCACTATAGCCAAGTGAATAAAGTGGAGGCTGAAGGAAAAGAAATGGTGTAAAGATACTGAATTCTGAGATGTGATATCCTGCATTCTGTTAGATAAGTACCAACTTTCATGGTTACCCTGATACACATTTACAAACCAAATTACGCATTGTTGCATCCCAGAAAACAGTTATCTTCATGGTCCCCACTGTGAAAACCTGAAATCTAAGAAAATGGTGTACATCATACTTTCCCCAAGACAAGACTTACAACCTACCTCTCCCGTCACAGGATTAGTTTTAAATTTTTTCAAGTATGTAACAATTGCTTGAAGTTCAAATATATTTCCATCACTGTCACAGTATGGGTGAACAAAGGGTTGCAGGCATAAACAGCAATGGTCAAATGGTAATCTTCGAAATCCCGTTGTTTCAGGACCTGATCTCTTTCCTCCATATAATGTTGTCCATTCTGTGTATGTAAGGTACCTGTCAAAAAATAAATACAGTAATAGCACACATTTATTAGCATGAAACCTTATGATGTTACAAAGTTGCATATCCTAGGATATAAACATAAATTAGCTTAACAAATATCCTATAAGAATACAGCAGTGACAAATCTAGTTCACAAGCCCCATATAGCCACCAAGTCATAGACCTTTAATTTTATAACACTGTTATTATCTCATATTAGAGTGTTGAATATTATGATAAATGATAAACTGAAAACAATTTATAAGGAAGCAACCATAGCCTAATCAAGATATTATATCAGTATTTGCTGAGAGGCACTGAAGAAAATCACAAGACCTCAGTCAGCATAACCAGTATCCAACCAAAATTCAAACCAGGCCTCTTCCATATACATGGTTTGTTGTGATAAATTTTCATTGTTTCTTTTTAATTATCTAATTGATCTAAGTCTCTAAACCAGGCATACATAACACACAGCCTTCAGTTCACATAAGGAAAGTTACTACACCTGCAATGTATGTTCTGCAGTAGTAAAAATATTACCAGTGCATCTGGCAGTCCTGAAACTCATCAGGAAGACAGCCCTATCCTTCATGTGCCTCTAAAAATTAGAACGGTTACCCCTTTGTACCTGCACAGTAACTTGTCACTGAATTGAGGTGGGGAGTCCTGCCTGTATGGGTATGAAAGAGACTGAAACAGATTTTAGCTCCTTTGAAATGTGAGGAAGGTCAGTTCACAGCCTACATGGGGGCTGTACCCAAATCATCAGTTTATTTTGTTGTCTGCCACTGATATATGACAGCCACTTATTCTAGGACAGTCACAGTGCTGGATTATTCTGTGCAAACCATACATGTTTAATTCTGCATGAGCACACAAGTATTTTTCATACAAATAAATAAGAAATGTGCTGTGCTGGTCAATTCTTACGAGTACTATAACACAAGTGCAGGTGTACAGTGTCCCTATGGGGCCCACTGTGCTTGTAATTTTGATTTCACCGTTGCACTAAGTGTAACTAACATTGAAACAGACCCCAGTGTGTTTAATTCTGCATAGAAATAAAGGTAGTCTTCCATGGAAGTGATTAAGAAATTTATATGTCTTGGGTGCTGTGATTCAACTGTTTTGCTGAAAGAGTATAACTTATGACAACATTAAAAAAAAAAAAATGCTTATGAAGCTAGACAAGTCTAAAAGCTAAAACGTATCAGATCAACAAGGCACTTTCTGTCAAGCAGAGCAGTTTCAGTAAACCCAGAATTGGTTAGAAAAGTGAATTTGAAAATTTCTCCAGAAATAGTTGTGACAGTACACCCATTTACAGCAGGTAAACTCATTATGAGTCCCCGTGTGGTGACCGGGGAAAAGAATAGTCCCACTGATGCCCATGCAGGTCGTAAAAGGCGACCAAAAAGGGTACCCAGTGCCTGGGGGTATAGCTGGGCCACCCTGCCCCGGGGGTTATAAATTCGGCGGACTGGCCCTCCAGGTTGGGGGTTGGGCGACAGGCTGACAACCTGTCACTGTAAAAAATGGATCATTAGGAAACCTAAAATGTGGCCTCGGAACAGTCAGATAGAATGGAATCGACCTACGCAATGGAAGAGGATTAACGAGTTGAGGATAGCGACGTGGAATGTATGGACATTGTACAGAGCAGGAGCAATGAGGGAAATGGTGAAGGAGATGAATAAAATAAAATAGATATTTGTGCCCTGCAAGAAATTCGATGGCCAGGGAAAGGAACGGTGATAAACAAGAATTATATGATTTTATATAGTGGAAATAAAAGTGACAAACATGAATTTGGAACAGGATTTTACATTAGTAGACACAATATGGATAATTTACTAGATTTTGAACCCATAAATGAAAGAATTTGTAAAATTAGGATTAAACTTAAATACTACAATTTGACACTGATATCAACACATGCCCCAACTGAAGACAAAGATGAAATAGTAAAAGAAGATTTTTATAACTGTTTGGAAAAGACATGTGATGCAATTCCCAATTATGACATGAAAATAATACTAGGGGACTTTAATGCTAAAGTTGGAAAAGAGACCTATTTACATCCAGCATGTGGAGGACACAGCCTTCACAATGAAACAAATGATAATGGAAAACGAATGGTAAATTTTGCACTGGGCAGGGATTTAGCTGTGACAGGAACATGGTTTCAGCTTAAGGACATTCACAAGATTACCTGGCGATCACCCGACAACAAGATATGTAATCAGATAGACCATATACTAGTACACAGAAGACACTGCACTAATGTGTGTGATGTAAGAAGTATGAGAGGGGCTGAAATAGAATCAGATCACTTTTCAGTGAGGGCAAAAATTAGATTAAAAATTAAGAAAATAGAGAAGACTAAGAAAAGTGAAATAATGAAATGGGATATTAACAAACTAAATAAGAAAGAGGTAAAAAAAAATTTAGTAAGGAGGTAACAGCAAACATACAAAATGCTCAATTAGAGGAAGTGGAAGATATAAATGAAAAGTGGAACAAAATAAAAAAAGGAATAAATGAAGCGGCAGGAAAAATAATAGGAAAAGAAGAAAGACTACAGAAAACAGTTGGTTTGATGAAGAATGTCAAATGATATTGGAAGATAAAAAGAGAGCTTACATCAAAATGATAAACAGAAATACTAGACAAAATGCACAAGAATATAAGGATAAAAGGAAGGAAGCAGATAAAATATTTAGACAAAAAAAGAGAGATGAGTTTAAATCAAAGCTGGAACAAATGGAAATAGCTTATAATAACAAGGAAGCAAAGAAATTCTACCAAGAAGTGAACAGTATAAGAAAAGGATTCAAACTACAAACACTGTTAAAAAGAGATAAGGAAGGTACCATAGTAAGCAAAAGAGAGAAAACACTACAAAGATGGTCTGAATATTATGAGAAACACTTCGAACTGCAAGATGGAACAGAAAACCACAGGGGAGAAGAGGGGACAATGTGCGTACACACTGCAGAACCAGAGATTAAACCACCAAGTGATGTAGACACAGAGATAACAATAGGTAAATTAAAAAATGGAAAAGCAACTGGACATGATCAAATTCCGGCTGAATTGATTAAAGGAGGAGGAAAAGAACTCAGTAGGGTTATGTATGGTCTAATTTTAAAAATATGGGAAAAAGAGACTATACCACATGAGTGGAAGTATGGCATAATATGTCCAATTCATAAGAAAGGGGACACTATGAGATGTGACAACTACAGAGCAGTCACACTGTTATGTACAACATATAAAATGTTGGCAAATATTTTATACGCAAAATTAGTACCTTATGCTGAGGAAATAATAGGAGAATACCAAGGGGGCTTTCGAAGAGGAAGATCAACTGTTGATCAGATTTTTACTATGAGACAAATATCGAAAAATGCTGGGAACAGAATATAGATGTGCACTATTTATTTATAGATTTTCAAGCAGCTTATGACAATGTATGGAGAAATGAAATATGAAGTGAAATGCATAAACTAGATTTCCCCAAAAAATTAGTTAATTTGTGTAGAATTCTAAATAATGAAATATATGCTAAGGTTAAAATAGGTAAACATTTGTCTCCGGAATTTGAAGTTATGAAAGGTTTGAGACAAGGAGACGCAATTGCTCCTTTGTTATTTAATGTAGTGCTAGAAATTGCGACAAGAAGATCTAAAGTAGAAACAAAGGGAACTATTTTAGACAAATGCAGTCAAATTATGGCATATGCTGATGATGTGGTCATTATGGGAAGAAGATTACAGGATGTAAAAGAAGTATTTACTTCACTGATAGAACAAGCAAATAAGATGGGATTAGAAATAAATGAGAAAAAGACGAAATTTATGACAGTATCACGAAAGCCCTACAACGAGAATGAAAATGTAAAAATTGGTACATATAATTTTGAAATAGTGAAAGACTATACATATCTTGGTACAGTTTTAACAAATAAAAATGAATTAAGACCGGAGATTGAAAAAAGAATTACAAATGCAAATAGAGCATACTATGCACTTCTTCCTTTACTAAAGAGTCAATCAGTACGTAGAGCAGAAAAAGTTAAAATTTACAACACATTAATAAGACCTGTGGTAACATAAGGAGCAGAAGCGTGGACATTGAATAAGGACATTGCTAAAGGGCTGGCAGTTTTTGAACGAAAAATTTTGAGAAGAATATTTGGGGCAATTAAAGTAAATGAAAATTGGAGAAAGCGACATAACAAGGAACTAAAGCAGGTGTTTGGAGATTTAGATATACTGTCATTTGTCAGAATAAGTCGGCTCAAATGGATTGGTCATGTTAACAGAATGGAGAATAAAAGAACAGTAAGTCAAGTATTTAATAAGAATCCTCAAGGAAGTCGACCAAGAGGACGACCAAGAAACAGATGGTGGAATTGTGTACAAACAGACATTAAGAAGTGTAATATTAACAACTGGAAAGAAAGGTCAAAAAACAGAGCTGACTGGGAAAGGGCCATTAAGGAGGCGAAGGTCCGCATTGGACTGTAGTGCCACCGAAGAAGAAGAAGAAGAAACTCATTATGAGAGGTTTGTTAACTGCTACTTCTGAGTTGCGGCTGGAGAAAAATACTGGTTTAATAATACTGATTTATTGTTGACTGTTGTACAGAATAGAACAGGTGACATTTCAGACAATCCCCATGATCAACTCCGAAGTAAATCAGCCATTTTCAAAAAATTACTCTCCCTTACTGATAAAATTCATGTCAAGATCGGCATTATTCTTGCTTATTGTGCATGGCATTCATTATGACTTTCAAATTACTGATGAACTGGTGGGTGTATGTTCCATCCATGGTCACACAACTAGAGAAGAGATCTCCAATGATATCCTGAGGTGTATCATTGAAAAAAAAATCTTCCTTTGAAGAAACTGGTTAGCATATGTACAGATGGAGCTCCATCTATAGATGGGAAGAGTACTGTGTTGCTGCACTACTTGAGTGATCATCACGCAGATTACAAGGTATTACAGTATCACACATAATAAATATTAAGCACCAGGATCATTAAATTTCAACAACTGATGTCTACAGTTCTTGCTGTTATGAAGTATTCATATGTTCACTAGAATGTTCAGAACTTTCCAAGCATTTCTTCAGGAGGTTGATGCTGGATATGGTAATCTGATTTATCACATGGTGGTTCACTGGCTGAGTAAGGAGGTTGATGCTGGATATGGTAATCTGATTTACCACATGGTGGTTCACTGGCCGAGTCAGGGAGCAGTAATACAGTACAGCAGTCCCTCAGGAATCTGGATCCCTGGATAATCTGGACAATTTTGGACCAACTATAACCCTCTCCTTTCCCCTGGTGTTCCAGTCGTTGTCTGGATCACCGGGGGGAGATCTCAGACAATCCGTACTCCCGAGACTCGTGGAGTTGGTGATGACGGGGGAAGTTAGCCAATCTTTTAACTCCTCAGCAGTAAGGACATGATGTTTTCACTGTCATAGCTCTCTTCTCTCTTATTTTGCGATTATAGTGAAATGATAGCGACAAGTGTCTCATTATTATTATTATTATTATTATTATTATTATTATTATTATTATTATTATTATGTACTGTTAAGTGCAGTATTTAGGCTCTAAGGAGTTATACTTTAGCCTGGAGTGATGATTTTTTTTCGTATGTTACGTATACCATGCGGTTTCCCCCTCATTGATCCAGATTCCTGGGCAATCCAGATTACCTCCCCCCATATACTCGTAGTCCAGATGACTGACGGACTACTGTATTTTGCAGAGCTCTGCAGCAAAAACATACACACTCTTGAAGGTGATGGAAAAACTTCACCCGAGTTACACAGTGAAGCTTACTTTTCCTGTACAATATCACCAACAACCACAACCACAACCACTTGAATATACAACTTCTGGGCACGCTCAAATTATTTTTTACATGATAGACATAGTGAAATAATTTCAAAAGAATTAAATTTATTCAGCAAACACTTTTCAAAATTTGACTTCACACGCTCTCCCATGTGTATAAAGAATATTCCTACTGAGATCTTATATATCTGGGAGGGAGTTATTCAGACACATCAAACTGATCAATGAGTTTAAAAGCACACTGTCAGTTTCTCATGAGGACAAAGTGCTCTTCAAATTAATACATGCTCTGTCCTCCTCTAACCCTGAAAAAATGCTGAGTTGCAATTATAAAGTACTGGGTTAGAGCAGTCCACCCTGTACAAAAACAAACACAGGGAATCAGGTGTAATAGACTTTCACCAAAGCCTTCATAAGTCACAATTTCCAAATCTACACGATATAGCTCTCCAGCATATCACTCTCATCATAGCACATATATATGTGAACAAGCATTTTCTGTAAAGACCCTAACCAACAATAAACAACATGCTAACTGATGACAACATTACATCCTATGAGCAGCAAATTCTCAATTTTTAGCATGAGTATGAGACACCTGACCCAGAAAAAGTAAAACTTTTCACATTAAGTGCGGCCTGACCCCTCAAAAATCCAACCTTTGGCGTTCCCATCGCAGAGGGGATAACGTCTATAGGCGGCTAACAGGGGCAATGGTTCACCCAAGCCAAGGATGGTGATAGCAGTGCCATTAATGATCCCCTCAGGGCACCAGGCAGCACCCCGTTGTATTTATGCCTTCCACTCGTAAGGGGCTCTGCAGGTGGTGACTATTATTTTCCCATGACTCTTGTGGAGAAAACGCGAAATAAAAAACGTATCAAAAGCAGGGACGCAGTGGTACAGAAGGACCTGCCTAGTTGTGCTCAACAGGGGGCCAGCCAGTCTGACGAACCACCCCAGGGAGCTGGTATTCCCAGCAAACATAGGGATATTGAACATCTGACGAAAGTCAAGGACAAATGGGCACAAGATGTCCCAAAAATGTAAATTTATTCAAATTAATCTGCAACATAGCAAGGCGGCGACAGTACTCCTTTGCCAAAAACTTGCTATAGGGGAGATGGATATAGCACTTATTCAGGAACCCTGGGTTTGTGGGGACTGAATAAGGGGATTGTTTTCTGCTAGACCCAGTATTGCTCCTAGAACCTGCATTTCTGTCAGGAACACAGTTCATGCCTTTCCACAAGGGATGTGACGATGGTGAGGGTAATTTACATTACAGGAGGGAGCACGAAGGAACTTACTGTTATCTCAGCATACCTCCCTTATGATTCAGATGAACCACCCCCGTCAAAGCCGTTAAGGGAACTCATTGACTACTGCAGTAGGAATAAATTGCAGCTCATCGTTGGAAGTGATGCCATTGCTCACATTACATGGGGGAGCACGGACATCAATCCACGAGCACAATGCTTAATAGAATATTTGGTTAGTACCAATCTCAATATTCTTAATAAAGGTAACGAGCCTACTTTTGTAATTAGTAATAGGAAGGAGGTTATAGATTTGACACTAGGGACTGACAAGATAGGGGACCTAGTGACTAATTGGCATGTATCTGATGAACTCTCTTTTGTCAGACCACAGATACATAATGTTCCAAGTGGGTGACCTGGAAGTTACCAGGCTCACATATCGCAACCCCGAGAGAACCAATTGGGAAGACCCAAAGGTAAATCTAGGGGTTGTACCAAGAGTTACACACTCGGTGCGGAATGTAGGGCTGGCTGTTGACATGTTGCAACAGGCCATCCTCTCATTCTATCACCAAAACTGTCCAGCCAGGGTGGCTTTCTCGCCAAGGACAGTTCCTTGGTGGAGCAAAGTTTTGAGCCACCTTAAAGCTTCAACAAGACAGCTTTTTAATCAAGCTAAAAGGACAGGTGACTGGGAATCATATAAGACGGCCCTCATCAGTTACAAGAAAGAGATGAGAAAAGCCAAACAGTCCTCACGGAGGGACTACTGTCGGGGGATTGAGGATGTACCTGACAGGGCCAGACTCATGAGGATCATGGCCAGTCAGCTGGCCAACAGGGTGGAATCTATTGAACTACTTGATGGCCGATACAATCTGGAAAAGAGACCCTGAGGGAACTATACAGAGTTCATTTTCCAGGGTCTGCTGGAGAAGAAGTAACCTTGGAAGGACAGGGGCAGCCAAACCTGAGAGCATTTGCTGCTCACAGGGAGGACTAGGAACTGTCTAAAAAGGCCCTTGACCAGTCTAAAATAAGATGGGAGATTAGCACATTCAAACCATTTAAATCGGCAAGGACTGATGGAATTGTACCTGCTCTGTTTGCAACAAGGAGTCGAACACTCAACGACTCATCTGTGCCATATCTTTAGAGCCTGCCTAGCAAGAGGGTACATGCCCAAAGCTTGGAGGCAGGTCAACGTGACATTTATCCCTAAACACAGGAAATCCAGCTATACCAAGACTAAGGCATATCCTCCTATTAGTCCATTGTCCTTCATGCTGAAAAAGATGGAAAAATTAGCATATTACGGATGAGATTTTGGGGCTACGTCCCCTACTTCGATACCAATTTGCCTACCAACCAGAGAAGTCCACTGAAATTGCACTGCACCATGTGATCACATATATATAGAGGAAGCAGTGGAAAACAGGGAAGTTACACTTGGAGCTTTCCTAGATATTGAGGGAGCGTTTGATAGCACCTCATTTGACATCACAACAAAGGCTGCCAAATGACATAGGCTTGGAGACATGATGTGTCGTTGGATCAGCTCCATGCTGGGTAGCAGGAAAATCACAGCCACGCTTGCAGGAGAAACTCTGGAGGGGTCTGTGACCAGAGGCTGTCCGTAGGGGGGCGTTCTATCACCTCTGCTGTGGAGCCTGATTGTGGACAAACTCATAGGAATGGCTACTATACACTGGGATATGCAGATGACATTGCTATCCTTATTCGCAGAACATTCCCATACACTGTCTCAGAGCTTCTACAGGAGACTCTAAGTACGGTACAACAGTGGTGTGACAGAACACAGCTGTCTATCTATCCACAAACGATGGTGATATTACCATTCACCTGGAAGAGAGATTTAAGGGGCCTAAAGGAACCAACCCTCTCCAGACACACTTTGCAGCTGGCTACTGAGGTCAAATACCTTGGAAAGGCCTACAAGGCTTTTGGACCTGTAAGGGCAAATTTGGTAAAACCTGGGGTCTGAAATCCAGGGTGGTGCATTGGATCTACACCATGGGATCAGACCTGTATTGACCTAGGGCTCCACGGCTTGGTGGCCGAGTGTCAGATACAATGTCAGCAGGACAGAGCTCAGTAAGATACAGAGATTAACCTGTCTGGCTATTACAGGGGCGATGAAGACGACCCCAACAGCTACAATGGAGGTCCTCCTGGGACTTCTTCCTCTTCATGTGATGATTGAGGCAGAGGATCAGGCAGGGATCTACAGGCTAATGTGTAACCAACAGCGGAAACCTAAATCCTCTAACTCTGGTCACACCAAAAAATCTTGGGATATGGAGCACGAACCCATCCTACAGATGGGGTCTGACAGGATGCTTCCGAAACATGCATACCACAAGCCATTCACGGTCAAGTTCCCTGACAAGTGTGAATGACAGAACGGGTTCAACCCAGACATCAACGGGGGCCTGGTCTGGTACACAGACTGGTCCAACACCAATAAAGGCACTGGTGTTGGTATGTATAGATGGGGCTCGAGAAGGGGATACAGCTTGTCTTGGGCTCCACACCATGGTATTCCAGGCTGAAATAACTGACACTGAGGCTTGTATAATGGAGAATATAAAAAGGGGCTACACAGGTAGGAACATCTACATTCTTTCTGACAGTCAGGCAGCCATCAAGGTCCTTGACAGCTTCCAGATAAATTCCAAATTAATCTGGAACTGCCATCAATTCCTGGTGAAACTGGCAGAGCATAACAGGTTCCAACTGGTATAGGTGCCAGGACACATGGGAATTGATGGAAATGAAATAGCTGATCAGTTAGCCAGACAAGGCTTCTCACATCCACTCATAGGACATGAGCCTGTACTTGGTATATCTGGAAAGATTAGCGGCGGGGGGGGGGGGGGGGGGGCGGAATCACAGACTGGATGAATAGGAAACACGAGGAGCATTGGCAGTCCATACATGGACAAAGGCAGGCTAAGGGATTTCTTAAAAATCCCTCTGCAAAAAGAGCTGGTGAATTGCTCAATCTGAGCAGAAACCAGTTACGAATAATGACAGGATTGCTAATGGGACAGTGTCATTTAAAAGGACACCTGTTTAAACTGGGGATGGTAAACAGTCCCAAGTGTAACAGATGCAAGCAGGCATCTGAAATGGCCTCAAACGTACTTTGTGACTGTGAGGCTTTGGCCACACTAAGATTCAGGCATCTGGGTCATTTTATGAAACCAGGTGACTTTGAAGACATCTCTGTCAGTACGATACTGCAATTTGTTCAAGGTGCGGGACTGCTGAATGAATGAGCTAAAGGGTTGCACAAAATATCGATAACAGTCAAAGTGCAAGGGTCAGTGTGGTGCCCACACTTCCGTATTCTATTCTATTCTAAGTACGGCCTGCCTCAGGGTAAGGTACATTCCCCTGGATCTTAAATATTTTTCAGTTGTGCAGGCTGCTGCATAAACGCACATGATATGCACATCATGCACTCTTGAAAACATACATCACTGCCAGAATTCCAACTCAAACTGATCCTGTAGCTCCTGCAAAAATCATCACCAGGTACGGAGGAGTATGCAGATTATTTTCCACATACGAGTGTGATTAAAATCCTTACTACAAGGCAAAGTGTAGTCTTCAATAGGCTACACACATTTTCAAAATCTCTTGGCTATAAGTCTTCACCCAACTTACATTTTGTCTTTCTGATGTTGTCGCTTCCCCATTATAATTAAGATATTGTAAACTGTATAAAAAGTGTTCAAATAAAAATCTCACGTCCTGAAATTGTATTCAATGTACCACAAACACTCACTTCCCCTTCCCTCCCAAGCACACACGTTTTGCGGCTACCATACTTCTCAGCTTTGCCAACAACGATAATTGAAAATTCTCGTATTCCCACATGTGAAGCATTAGTGGCAGTCATACAAATGGCACAAGTTATATCCAAAGCCACTTGTGGCTGTCATGCTTTCTATTGGAATCTAGCATTAATTACACCACTACTCTACAGCACAGATTATGTGTGTCGTGTATAATAGTTGGTGACCCTGTTGATAATTTGATGGTGTCCACCTAGTATAGAATGTACGAACTAAGTCAGAGGGGGCTGGTGAATTGAATGAAGGAAGTCATGTTATTTCCATCCATCCCCAAACCAGAAGAAATGAGTGAAACATTTGGTCTGATAAATACTTTTATACACAATTTTTAGTTCCAAGTAAAGGAGCTATTTTACGGCGCTTTTATGTGTTATTCAAAAATTTGAATTATTTTAAGGTACTGCGTCTTAATGTGTTACTATTCTTAGAAGCGAAAGGGGGTGGTGGATATAAAGTGAAAGATCTCCCACATTTACATACGGATGGATATTGCTTGTGTGTTCATGGCCACTTGACTACAACAGGTTTTGTTGTGTATGTAACTGTTTTGAAAAGTATATAATCAATTAAAGTACAATTGTGTGCAATTATATTGCGGTCAGTTTACTGCTGGAAATGAATAATATAGGTCTATTACGTTAATTAAATTATGAATATTTTACTGCTCAACATGTAAAGACTAGAAGTCACAAATCATTTGACCGGTATAATACAAAACTTTACTGTTAGTATATAATCCTGCAGCCTCCAATTAATGATTGTTGAATGGTTTATGATAATAATGATTACGGGTAACAATAGCTAATGTCAAATGTATTTACAAAATGGCGGACAATCTTCATTTTGTGGGTAAAAGGAAAGATTATTTTATGATGAGTGGAATTTTATGTTCTATATAAACACTGGTATTTGCACTGAAGTTGAAATTTAAGTACAAGAAGTTTAAGGCTTGCCTGAGGTCAATTTTGATCAGAGTCTGGTATGGAATGTAACACTCAATGCCATTGTATACTAGCCATGCTGTCCTTGGGGACTTTGTACTAATGTTAGTTGATAGTCCAGGGGTATCATGCTTGTTTGTTGATTTTATATTGAATTACATTTTTATGGCTTTTTCAGACTGATGTCAGGGGCAGGGTCAAGTGGGACTGGGCGGGGCCGAGGCACAGTCTCTCTGACTGACAACAAGACTGAGAACAAAGACACAAAGCCAAATCCAAAAATGTCCAAGGCACTTAGCACTTCTGCTAAAAGGTACTGTTGTTGGACTTCCACAGATATCATCTGAATCTAAACATTTTATATAGAGTCCCAGTTTGCAGTCTGTTCATCAGTTGACCACATTTGGTATTTGGTAAAAATCATGTGTGCCATGGTAGTAGTGCAGTACAGTGATATTCCATATTTGCCTGCACGTATTAAGATTTGAGGCAACCACTGGAGATTGTGAAAGTGTGAATCTTAGTTTTTTTTTTTTTTTTAAATATTGCAAACTGTATGGGAGATTTCTGTTTCAATTTTATGAATAAACTGTAGTTACTTCACAGTTGGATTGCAGATATATTTTGTTTCCTTTTTTTTTTGGTGGGGGTGTATTGAAGACAAAATTGACCGTGAACCCCACACTGTCATGGAGATTTACAAGTCTATGTCATTGATACTGAACTGAACACTGTGTGTAGAGTATTTAGGTCTCTTACAGAGTATTTGGTTTGTAAGGTATGTGTTGTTTGACATACAGTATTATGCAGGGGCATTATTTTATCTGATGACTTGCATCACTCATCACTCAGATTATTTTGCTTGATGGCACACAGCGGAGCAATCCCACAATTCCACTTTGCCATTAGTTAGGGTCTTCGTGTTTTAGTTGAGTGTATTGCAATTAATATAAGGCTTTTTCTCACCATATTTAAAGAAGATGCTGGAAATCTTTTCGTTCGGCTCACAAATGCAGCATATGTAACATACATATTCTTTATTGCACATTGTAGTTTTGTAAGTTACACAAGCCAGTGGGAAGTGACTAGCAACAGTTGTCAGATACAGTAATGTCCCTAGTTTTTGGGTATTTTCTGAATGTGGAGTATATTCATGGTTCCAGAAATCTTAGTTACATTGACCAGCCTGTTATGAGAATCCACATGCTTTACACTTGGACTGAGATTAAAAATTACTTGCCACTTCTCTGCAGACCCACTTGTGTTGAGCGGGTGACCATTTTTCTGGAGCCATGTTGTATTGTGCATTGTCTTGGTTCACATCAATGGTATGCATCTGTTTATGTATCTGAAAATGAATAGGCTTTGAATTCAAATGCCATAATGAATATGGCCTTGTTGTTAACTTAGTTCCAAAAAATCCAGTCTTTTGTTACTTTATTATGACTTGTTAGTGTGTATAATTCTAAATAGCATCTTATTTACAGGATTCAGAAAGAACTGGCAGAAATTACTCTGGATCCTCCCCCAAATTGCAGGTAATGCTGCACATTGTTCATATTCTGCTATCAGGTATGTGAAAAAATGCATTAACACTTTCCCCATTTTCATCACTGCTTTCATTACAGTGCAGGTCCAAAAGGCGACAATTTGTATGAATGGGTTTCAACAATTTTGGGTCCTCCTGGATCAGTTTATGAAGGTGGAGTTTTCTTCTTGGACATACATTTTTCTCCTGAATATCCTTTCAAACCCCCAAGGTGAGGCATGGAAATGAATGTATTTAAACTTAACAACTGTAATTGTCAGAAATGCTTTCTTATGCAGTCTGTTTAGTACAGCATCTGTTGTGGTGATGTATGTAATGTACTTTTTAATGAATGTATTTGAATTTATTTTGGTTCAGGTAACGTTCCGTACTAGAATCTATCACTGTAACATCAACAGTCAAGGTGTGATATGCCTCGACATTCTGAAAGATAACTGGTCTCCAGCTCTCACCATATCCAAAGTGTTATTGTCCATCTGCTCACTCCTTACTGACTGCAATCCAGGTAACTTTTAACTCATGAAATCCCATATACACTTATTAAAATCTTATTAAAAGGAATAGCAGAATAAAGCAATTTCAGCAAAACAAAGTTTTTTCTCTTGGCTACACCAATTTGCTACTTATATTTATGTATAAATGTTTCACTTTAACAAATGCCATTGTAATGAGGTGGGAGGTGTGGTGCAAAGAACATGACACACATCTGGATCAACCTGTGAAGTACAGAGTGACAGAACAGTATAAAGACAGCATCACATCAACTTCAACAGTACTTAAGTGTTAGAACAACTGAATACATGGACCACCTCATAAAGGAAGCAATTGAAATCTGGGTGAACATGGAAAATGTTAACATAGATGGTTGTTTCACATTAAACTTGGCCTGTTCTGTGGCTAACATGCTATGCAGTCATAAAAGCAGGACCAGACAGAACGAGCACTTGACCAGGTCTCATCGGCTAGCATCTGGCTATGAACTGTGGTTTCGGAGCCAGCTGTGTACTTAGTACATTTGGCTGCTATACACTACACAGCTCCTGCACAGGGACATGGTCCACTTGGATTCAGAACCCCACCAGATGCTTGAATATATACAATCACAACTAGAGGAACCTAATCTCCAACTACTACGATTATAATTTTATTATGTACAAATTTTATCTACTGGGTAACAAATGTTTTTAACTACATTTTAAGCTTAATTTTATGAGTTCAAAACACATGTATATATCTAACACTACAGGTTATGAAACATTATGCCATTTGCAGTTGGTTTTAACATTGGCACACTGCACTCCCTGGTGATGTTACAATATTACTGAAAGATGTCAGAGTAGTGTCTTGGACTATTTATATGTATTTGATGTGGTTCATTTGTTGGTATAATAAAAGAAAAATTGATCCAAAATGCATGGAATGAACAACTTTAAAAAAAACCAGTAGTTTTTTTGGCGATTTTTCAATTCCCAGTTGATACTGTAAACCTGTTGACATAATGAAATTGTGTGGTACCAATTGTAGACTATTAAAACCACGCTTGCAGAAAGTCTGTAAATAAATGTTTACGTGATACAAGTACAGTAAAAATGGGTATTTTCTTTCCTCTAGCGGATCCCTTGGTTGGGAGTATAGCAACACAATATCTACAGAATCGAGAAGAACACGATCGTATTGCAAGGCTTTGGACCAAACGTTATGCAACGTGATGTGTGAGTTAATCATTTGTCACGAGTGGGGAGAAGCAGCATATACCAGACTGTTGCTGCAAACCTGAGAAGAAACTGATGCCCATTTGTAGAGGCATGTTCCCACCACCTATTCCAGTCTCAGAAGACCTGTATCGTATATGAAGTGTGTGTGGTTGTAGGTTTAGTTAAGCATTCGGTGCAATTGTGAATGAGAGAATGTCTGAATGTTGATGTACTGTACATACATAATGTTTAATGCATAATTAGGCTGCAGTCTTGAGGAAATTACATTGGTGTTGTGCCAAGCAGTTTGATTGGGGTACTTTCCCATTTGTTGTATGAGAAGTCTTGGTGGTTTAATTATAAGGTAAAATAGTTAAGTGAGTGTTCGTTGTGTCCTTAGGTCAGTTGTCCTGTAACCCGCTGTGCATGATTCTGCTGAAACCACAGGAAGTGCAAGTTGTTATGTGGCTTGTATTAGTTTTGAATGGTAACCATTTTTTTTATACCGAGTTCTTCAGGTGAGTGGAAAAAGGAATTATACAGTAAAATGATTAACATTTGCCATTTTGAGGTTTCAGGTTCCTGTGATAAGCATATGTACTTTAATTCTTTTCAGTTAAGTAGTTTATCCTCGTGGTTAAGTGAAAAGATTCGTGCAGTTAGGATAATGGTATGGCATAACTTTATAAACATAAATTACATAAACCTATCAGTGTTTCTTATAGAATCAGAATTTTTTCTGAGTATTACTTTTTATAGGAATAGAAAGGAATGAATTGTGGCTGTGTGTAATCACCCCTTAATGTGTGTAACCTTCCCTGTATTTCCTAAAAATTGATTGCTTGAAAGTGATGTTTCTTATTGATGGAGGTTGGGTGGGGTGGATTAAATTACACACTGAAATGTGAATAGCATTAGGTCAATTTAACATGACAAATTCAGCAGTGTCAGTGGTACTGTGTTCTTTGGATGTAAGAATATATAATGTGCAAATAAAGTAATGTAATGGCACTGTTGTGTTATTGCTTTGAAATACCAGTGTTCAAGCAGTATCGAGACATCTCGGTGATACATCCAATTCCTATCCTAAACCAGCTTAGATTTCACAATGGGTTCCCATAAGTTACATTTTATTATTAACCCTTCAATACCACATGAGCATGATAACATATGCCCTTTAATGCCACATGAGCATAACATATGCTGTTGCAGTATGGAGAATTTAAGTGTGCAGCCAGAACTAAATTTTGTTATGGTTCTTTGTCACTGCACCTGGTTCTGTCAAAGTCTGTGTTTTAATAGCTACTGTATTGCAACAAAAAATATTTTGAAAACTTAAAAAACACCGGTTATTTTTATAAATCCATTGCATATGTGTATGCCATACTATTTTCAAATTGAAGGGGAGATTTTAAGTATAGACATCGCACAAAATTTAGCAAATAAACCATTAGATTAAGTAATACATGGTCCCACCTAGTCATCAAACTAGCAATGCTGGGATATTTCTTTCTGGAAGCATGGTGTTTTGTCTTTTGTTATCTTTAATATAGCTGATGGCCAGGAAGACTTTTGAGTTTTGCTCAGAATTTCTTGTGGATTTGTTTACACTTTTGGGTACTAACCTATAACAGAAAATGTGCATCAAGATCTGGCAAGAACTCTTGCAAGGACAGCTGAAAATGACCTGAAACATGCTGACAGTCAATATGACACTTTGACAACAAAAAGATATTGACACCAAACATTTTCAATAATTATCTATATTATCTTTATTTGGTAACATACAGATGTAATACAACTGAGATTCTGAAATGGAGAGTTTATATATCACATTGAACATGGAACATCAAAAATTTGTGGCATATGCCATGAAGTCTTCAAAATACTGTTCTCTCATCATTCTGGTAAACATTTCCACTGCCAAGTGCATGACATGACAAAGGCTTCAAAATTAGCAGCACGAGATTAACTACCATCAGTCTCTTGAATTGCACAATTCTAAAATTAAACTTGAGAATCATTTCTTGAACAACACAATTAAAATAGTGCTCTGACTATATTACAATAGAGAAATAATCTACAGAAATTAATTTTGTAGTTACAGGCAACTTCCAACATGTAAGTACAAAATACATGACACCACACACCTCTACATCTACCAGAACTTAAAAATAAACTTTCTGCAAAACAAACTATGCATCAAATTAAAGAAAGCACACAAAGAATTAGTGCATATTATATACTTACAAACTAACATTACTGAATAACTGCAGAAATACTGACAGGAATTTCTGTTGCCAAGTTTATGAATGTAAAAAAGCTGATTCCTTTATAGTGTTAAATAAGCTTCAAAGTGCTGAAGGTTCTGTAGGGCTGTAGCTCTTGAACCTTTAACAGACCATCAAGCACTGTCAACAGTATGACATATGAGTTCGGTCTCAGATCCATATTGAAAGTTAAAGATACACGAAACTATAACAAGGTATTCTGGCTAACTGTTTTTTCACTGCCACAGAGCAGAACCCTGACACAACTCAGAACTTTTAAATTTCAGAAACAAGTATGGCAACCTAGGCAATCCTTTTGAGCCAGCTAGTAGCACAGCTTACTGCTCTATCATCCCCTCCATCAGATACACTATGTTGGCTTGCAGGCAGCATGTTAAGGGAACAAATTATTATCACTGCCAGTCAACACTGGCTTCAGAAAGTTTCAGTTTTGTTGGTTTATGAGCCATAACCCTGCTGAAATACAGCACATCGCAAGTGATAAGTTTATCATCTTGTTTTTTAAAGCCTCAATGTTTCTTTTCACCAAGAAGTGGGATGGGATGGCATGGCCTGGATTGATATGGCTCAGGATAGGGACAGGTAGCGGGCTCTTGTGAATGCGGTAATGAGCCTTTGGGTTCCATAAAATGTGGGGAATTACTTGACTAGCTGACGACCTGTTAGCTTCTCAAGAAGGCCTCTGCTCCATGGAGTTAGTTTCTTTTCACTAGTAGGTGAAGCTGTTCCTTGGCTTTTGTGAAGTGTGTTCAATCTTCAGTCAATCAGTATTTGAGAGAGTGATTTACACAGATTCATATTCCTTGCGAATGGATTTCGCCAAGCAGCAAGCAAAAACCACACCAATTAACTGGAAGAAAGACCAAGTTGTTGTAAGTTTCATAAGTTTCCTGAAAATTCTGCACTGACAGAAAAAGTTAGGAAACCACTGAAGAAATAGGAAAGGTGGGAATTTATAAATAATTGTACTTGTGCACAAGTACTACATACAATTCATTGCTCATTTTCATTAACAACATTCATCCCTCTCTTTTATTTATCTGTTGAATAATAATGTAACCACACTAACCCTCCTTTCAATTCTGATGAAAATTTTCTAGTTAGGACAGAAGAGGAAGTCAAATGATGATCATACTTAAAGATGCCCCCTAACATTTGTCAGAAGGCACAGACACATCAAGCCAACATCACAAAATGTCAATGTCTTATAGAAACCATATTTTTTAAATATACAATCAGTCTGTTAACCAGCTATGTGGATCTTGAGTTTAAAACAAATACAAGACCAATGTTTGATTCATAAAGGTCCATCGACACATAAGTGATAGGTACGATCCTGCAAACCACCGTTTTATATGAAGTTAATATAAAACTTCATAACTTATTCCATCTAGTACTTGCCATGAAATATGGACCGCATTACGATCTACAACTTTCATGTAGAACATTTTCAATAGTGCAAAAATTAAAAACACAGCAAGGGAAGAGGATTTCTTTCTTTATGCAAGGTTGATATCTATACTGTAATTATAATTCAATATCTTTGCAAAATATAAATATAAGACACGAAATATACAAAAGCACAAATAAACCACTTAAAAAACAAGTATACTCCAACTGGAACATATCTTTCCATTCTTTATATTCAGATTTCCTACAAAGCTTCAGAATACTGCCTTTATGTCATTTGTATAGTCACTGGTTTTGCCATTTGATAAGTATGGATTTACCACCACATTAACTGCATACTTACCTGAATACAGGCAACACCAATAATGACTCCACCCAGAATAACAGCAAAGTCTTCAACCTTACTCTGTAGAACTGTGAGACAACCAACTTCATAATGTTCTTTGTTACCCATTTCACAAGGATTCACAAAGGAGCAGCAAGTATCAGGCAAGGTTTGGTTCTTGTACACATTATACCAGTCTTCAGCTTTCTCAGCACCACAGCATTTAAGCTACAACAAATATGAAAATCAAATAAATTATATCTTCATATGAATAACGACACAGCAAATGCATACAAAATTTGGCCAAAAATTACACAGCAGACTGAGTGGACACCAAGAGAACATTACTAATGGTCAGAAGGTAAGGATTTGGAAGGAGATGGCCACGACATATTTCGAAGTATCCTGGCACCATGTTACATACGGAGAGAGAATGTTACTAGAGACGTCCCAGAAACAGGTTGGGAGGATGTGAACTGGAATGAAGAATAACTCGGGGAGAAACTAACAATATGATATTACAAAAATATATGTTCCATAATATAAAAAATACAGGTGCTGAGTAAGTCGAAGCTTCCACAGTGACCACGTGAACGTCCATTTTCTTACTTTTCAATTAGAGACTTACAGATACATCTTAACACACTCGATAATATGCTCTGGTATCACAGCAGGGGTAACAGTTCTATACAACATTGCTCACAGTAAGACAAACACATCTCCTCTTTCTGAACAGCAGATACCATAGTAATACTAAGCCAAGACATGCCTCAGGCATTCACTCCCCAGCTTCTTGCTGCAAAGGCCTGGGTTCAATCCCAGAGCTATTCATGTGGGATTTCTGGTGAGTGAAGTGCCACTGGGTCCAGTTTTTTCTCCAGGTACTTCAGTTTTCCCATCAAATGTCATTCCATCAATACTCCATATCCACATTCATTCATCTGGGATTGACAACATAGAGTCTAGATACTGCTGCCACTAGAAAACAGTGGTTTCACACGCAAAAAGATAATGTACAGAAGCATACTCTTCTCATGCAGTTCCTTCCAAGTGACATGCTGCCTCATTCCACTGCATTGTCAAACAGGCAGGACATAAATGATTACCACAACTCAGTTCATGTTCCAGTACACATCAAACATGTGCTCCTATCTTCAAGTTGTGTTGTATTTACAGTGCCAGTATGTAACTGAAGCCCAGGCATCCCGAGTGAAAAAGAGTATTTCACTGCCCCTCAGTGCAAAAACACCAGTCTGCCAATCTTGTAGAATCATACTCCTCCAGTCTGGATCATTTGTAACATCAATAAGTCTTTCAATCTCTATTTCCAGTAATAACCCAATATGTTCTTTAAAACATTCACTGCACTCAGATATCTTCCTCACACGTGGTGGTTTTCACATACATTTAGATTACAATCAGAAACCTGTTGAGCAATGGCAATAGTGATGCAGTGAGATATCTTCCACTTCCACTAAAAAAGCAAATGTGCCAGAGCTCTTAGGAAGAACAGAGCTGCTAAATCCTGTCATATGCAGCTGATGACTGACTTACCCAGAAGCATTCATGATCAGAATTATCCAGCACTGTCTTACACTGTATGATATTATGATGCAGTCTGCCTTTTACCCCCCCAGCTGACAAACATCAGAACCACTATGTATGAGGGCATATCCAAAAGCTTCTGGACTGGGTCAATAATGAAATATACCTTTGCTAGTGGTTACTGTTGTTCGCTTCAAAGTACTACACCACCAATTTCATCCAAAGGGTCCAGCATTTTTGCAACTACAGGTAACACCACTGGAACTGACTTTTTGGAATCACATAACACAGTCAATGATTGTGCCTGAATTTCAGGGACATCCTGGAAATGACATCTTCATAACAGCAGTTTCATTCTTGGAAACAAGAATAAATTACAAGGACCATATCAGGTGAGTAAGGAGGACCACAGCTGTGTTTTCAGCATCAAAAATCTGCTCCTGCTTCTGCTCGCTGGTGAGCAACTGACAAACGAACTTCTTCATGGAGATTCACAACACATCTTCCATTAGAATTCACTGGCATGTTCCATACAAGAGGCCTATGACTTTCCTAACTCTTCGTGTTTTCCTGTAGGGACAACCTGCACAACTACAATCTTCTGCCATAGTTTCCCCATGTTTGAAACAAGAAAACCACTCAAAAGTCTGTGTTTGCCATATGGCAGTATAAATGAAAGCTGTTATGAGCATTTCATGCATTTACAATGCCATTTTCCTGAGTATGATGCAGAACTTAATGCACATGCACTGTTAAGCCATCAGAAAATCGTGTATCACACTTAACATTGGTTGCATACTCCATGTTCAACATAATTCAAGAGAAGGCACTTCACGGTTCTTTACGTGACAAATCTCTGCAGTATTCCTTTCTGATGAGGGTAGAAAATATGGCAGCCAAATGGTTAACATTTCTTCTTTGTATTTACAAGCCCCAGGTTAGAATCTCAGTGAGGCTAGCTAACCAGGAGAGGTTTGTGATTTTCGTCCGTACTTCTAGCGAAATTCTGCAATAAGTTAAAATAGTGCACAACCACTTCATTCCATGCCTTTCCCAGTTGACCATCCTACTTCTTTCACTTATATAATCCATTCAGTGGAATGTGTTGTTAAATAACACAAGAACAAATACATTTTGTTAATGGCTATGGCAACCTGTGTTCTATTCTCATTTTAAATACACAACATGTGCTGGTCTACAAGCAAGGACAAAGAGACACACATTATTCATTGGGCTGAAAGATCTCCTACTGAAGCCTTTTTCTAAATGAACCATAAGCATGTTCTACAACAGCAGACCTTGCACACACATTCACTGCATTTCTGCAACAACCACATACCCCACCAATCAAAACACAGCCAAGTCCACATTTTGTGGATCTGTACTCACATAGGTATAACTTGACAGGGGTCATACTGTACTTACATCATGCTGCATAATGTCCCAAGTTTTGGTAATCTCTTTATTGTGTGAGTATTTGTTCATTGAGCTGTTGACAGTGCTCCGTAGCATATCTTCAACATCATCCTGCAGCACATAGCCTGTGATACCACCAGCCAGTTCCATTCCAAAGACAATGAGGAGCAAACCTGCAAACTGCAAACACACATGGTCTCCCCTTCCAGTGCTAACAAAGATATGTTCTCGTAAATATCAAGTGGGACCATTACAAGATGGCAAGATTGAGAAGATATTAGAGTGTGGCTGAATAAGTAGTATGAACAGCAGACAAGGCATCATCCTCAAATCTGTCGACTGGGCAAACAGATAATTAAAAAAATTCATGTTAGGAAATACATGTGAATCATAGGTAACAAATAAACTGTGTCAAGGCTCTCCAAACTTCATGCCATGTCATCTGGCCTGCAGTAATTTTTGCAAAAAAATAACAGTAAAAATTCCATGGGTATGCTACGGCATATCACCAAATCAAATATTAATTCAGCATAACTTGCAACATAAAGTTATATATACAACCTGTGGAACTGTTACTAAGTAAATAGCACAGCCCTTTCAGCAATGAGTAACCTTCTCGCTCAAGTCTGCTGGCTGCCTAAGTATGTTGGCAGATCAGTTTGAAACAATCAGCAGAAATTAACATATTTTTTGTACCTACTACATTGTATTTGTGAAGGGTAATATGTTAGGAATGAGAAGACAGAGAAAACTTATTCCGAGTGTCAGGTGTTCAAAGAAAGTGGAGTTCAGATCATTCTGTTACTGAATTTAGTGGCAAAGCTTTGTATCTGATCTGTAACAAAACCATGGCAGTACTGAAAGATATTACATTCAACAACATTACAATGGGACACATGCATGAAAATATATGAAATATTCGGTACAGCTTCATGCTGATGAACTGTCAGCAATTAAATGCTCTGTCATCATAACAGAATTTTTTCACAAAGGCAAAAACAAGAAATGAGGTTGCACCAACAGACAGTTTTTGAGTACTGCATGTACTAGCCACAGCAGCTAAACCACTAATTGACTGTAAAATAACTAAATCTTGGATCCCTAAGGTTCAAGTAATGTGTCCAGAAAAGTTAGACCTTATAAAAATAATCAGCCTTTCTGTCAATATAGCAGCCCACAGAATTTAAGGTGTCGGTCAAAATGTTACTTCACACCTACATGAAAAGGTGCCCAACACCACAAAAGATGGTAATCTGCATAACAGAAGGAACATTTATGGCTGAATATGTTAACATCAAAGTAATACATGTACCTTAATTGATGTTCTGGGGACCTGGACTTTGTCAGTGTAATGCAATGCATACTGAATGGGGGCTGCCAACATCAATAGTGAAGGTATGTGACGGTTGCTCCAGCAAGCACAAAGCTTAGGCAAAATAAACCAGTTTTCTATACATCTGTTGTCTGCAATACCATCCTACAATTGTTAGGATGCAGAGCAAAGCGTTTCACTACAAAAAAGTGAAACTGCCAAGTCTTGCCTCAGTTTCTGCACATAAAATGAAACCTTGCCTACTTCAGTTCTTCACGACATAGGTGAGAATAACTGACCTGGCTGAATAAGTTACAAGGCTAGTACTATTTAATAAACAAAAATATTTTATCTACATATAAAAAATACACAAAGGTAGTAGGCCAATGTACTTACTGTCATGATCATGCAGTGGTTTTCTTTAACAGCACCACAGCAACCGAAAAATGCAACTACGAAGACAACCACCCCCAAAATAATGAGCAAAACTGGTCCGACATAAAAATTTCCATGAAGAAAATCCGTGTAATTTGAGTAGAAATTCTGAATAAGTGCACCAACTGCAAGAATTGCAATGCCAGATATCTGGAACACAAAGATACGGCACATAACCAAAAACACACCAACCTTTTTAAGTAACGTAAGTCATATTAAATTAGTTCAAACTGTAACATACGTGATATACTTTCACATACCGCAAATAAAAGGTTAAACACAAACAGCAAGTATTTAACACACGTCATACCGCCGGACACCATTGTAATTTGACGTTTATATTCTCTTTCGTCTAAATCTGAAATAGAAAACTGTATTACGAAAGTATAAAACAATGAGACTACAGTAGCTACACTGCCTTTGTTAAAAGCAGGAAAGCTTACTACCTCCTTCCACTACCCAAATGACTTCACCAACCACAACGTACCTGCGTGCAACAACACCTTGGCACAGGTCATAAAAGTCAATTGGAATGTTCCAAAGTACGCACACGTAACGAACGCTACGCACTAGCAGTGATCCATGCGCGCAACTACCTACATACAGCGTGGGGCAGAATAACGGGCGATTTTGAAATGACTGAAAAAAACAATATTCAATATTTCCCAAATTTATTGTCACCACATTAAAGTATATAAAAAAGCATTTAAGAAAAGTAAGTTTCCATAATTTAATTTTTGAAAATTACATCTGAAAGATGACGTCCATTTAAACGCAAGCATTGTTCAAGCCGGGTCCTGAAGTTCGTCATCATATTACGCAGCATTTCCGGTCGGATTTGAGCCACTTCATCTCGAATCCGTTGTTTGAGGGCCTCGATTGTTCTCGGTGGTTCCTCCTGGTAAACTCTACTCTTCAAATAACCCCAAAGGAAGAAGTCACAAGCTGTGAGGTCCGGCGAACGGGAGGGGGGGGGGCACGCAATATCACCGTTTCGAGAGATAACGGTAGCTCCTTCTTGTTGAAAAATGTCTCCTCGTTTACATCGTACTGAGAAAGTTGTGGAGTAAAAAATTTTTCCAACATGTATGCATACCTCTCCGAAGTCACGGTCACAGCATTTCCAAGAGCATCCTCGAAAAAGTAGGGCCCTATGATCCCCGATGAAGACATAGCGCACCACACAGTAACTTTCGCGGAATGGAGAGGTTGCTGATGGAGTTGTCGAGGGTTTACGTCACTCCAAAACCTGAAGTTTTGTTTATTGACGTAACCGGACAGATGAAAATGGGCCTCGTCACTCATCCATAAGTTGTGTACGATGTCCTCATCTTGATCAACCAAATTCAAAAACTCTTCACAGAAACGTCTTCGGGTGGCATAATCTGCTTCATTGAGAGCTTGAACGATTTGAATTTTGTACGAGTGATGGTGAAGATTATTGTGTAAAATCCGTCTTACGGTTCTGGTGGAAATTTGAAGTGTGGTGCTATGCCGGCGAGCCGAGCGACGCGGGCATCTTCCGATCGCAACTCTTACACGCTCGATGTTTTCGGGAGTTCGCACTGATTTTGGTCTTCCAGGCTTCTTCTTTGTCGTTGACGAAGTCTCTTCAAAGTTCTGAACCCACGTTTTTATCGCATGGGCTGACGGCACTGGCTGATTCCGATGAATGTTAAAATGGGCACGGAAAGCACGACGCGCACGTTCGTAAGAGCTACCGTTTTGATGAAACGCTTTGACAGCGTACGCTCGTTGTTGACTGGTCCACCGCTCCACCGTAACTAAATGCTAGGGTGTATAGAACACGGCCGACAGCTTTCTAATCCCCTCCCTTCGGACAGCGAGATTGCCACCCTTTTCAAAATCGCCCGTTATTCTGCCCCAACCTGTACATACGTACATTGGTGCTGAATGAACGGCTCAGAAAGAACGTATCAGCATGCGAACTAATTGGACCCGGGTATCGGCTCAGCGGAACTGTCGGTCACTTACCTCATCCATGCTTAGATGTTTCTGTTCATGGATCACTTTCTGTCGTTTACCGTTCAAGTTACTCTTCATTCCCTAACCAGCCTGCTTCACTAGTCAGTCATCGTTCACTAATGTATCTCGTTCACCAGTCTGTATCAGGGTTAGTCTGTAGTAATCTGTGGTCTGTATTCCCTTTTGTTCACGGCTTCGACAAATCTGTCTAGTTTACGAGTTCCCAGGTAATCAACACGTCTTTTACCTTTCAGATACCGGTCTCATTTACTACCTGGAGTATTAATTAAGAATGTTGAGTGGCAATGGGCCTATTAATTACGTGAAGATTCCACTTCGTTCAGTTTTATATGCGTTTATTTGCAGCACATTCCGGTTTCTGTCCACTGCACACAAGATGCAATCCGTAGTTATGTGAATTTATCGCATTATTTTACAGTTTATTTGAAATGGGTATAAAATGTAACCAGAACAATCGTTATGTTTTCAAGCTTTTACGGCAAAGTGTTTTCAATTGATGGTCGTCTTTTTAGGTTTCTACCCAATATAGCATATATGAAAATTGTTCTGAAGCGTCAAAACATACCGACTATATTATACGGTGTAAAAGCCCAAAAGGCGGCCTTCATCAGAACAAATCGTATTAAAGTCTTTATACTGTAAAAAAGCGGAGTAAGTTATATGTTTCCACTGAGTGTTTACAATTAGTCTTTCATTAATACTGTCAAATAAAGATCTTCTTTCAACATAAAGATGACATTTAAAACTAGAGATTGTTATACAAGCGCAATATACACAATAAATGTAATTTTTAATGTCACGTTTTCAGCTAGTCAAGAAATTTCCCGCATTTTATGGAACCCGAAGGTTCATTACCGCATTCACAAGAGCCCGCCACCTGTCCCTATCCTGAGCCATATCAATCCAGGCCGCGCCATCCCATCTCACTTCTTAAAGATCCATTTTAATATTATCCTCCCATCTAAGCCTGGGTCTTCCTAGTGGTCTCCTTCCCTCAGGTCTCCCCACCAAAATCCTGTGATAAGATATTATTATTATTACTCAATCAAACCAATAAATGCACTTTATTTCTTAAGCATGCCCAATAACCTACGCCAAGACATTTAAAAGAAATTGTACGGTTGTATAAATGAAAACAATGAGTGTTATTAACTGCTAATAGAAACATGACATACATTGTGGTGTATATATATATAGTGATACCAAATGGATTAGTGAATGTTGAAGTGAACGTGACCTTGAACCCCTGATGATGGCTCTATTGCAGCCGAAACATACGTATGTAGGGTGAAACTTATATTTTCTTTTCTATGTTTATTGTCCGACAAATGTACACTTTCATTTACTATTAACTTTTGTGAAACAAAGTGAGAACAGTTCTCACCACCCAATACCGAATCTACCAACTCCAATACACAGGGTATCATAACAGCAAAAGATTATCCAACATTTAACATTTTAACCTGTGTATAACTTGATTTGTAACATCAAAACAAACAGCTGCTATATTTATTCACTTTTTATCATTTTAACCAATGTAAAAACTTATACAAAATAATGTATTATTCAGTTTTAACCATTTTAACCAGTGTATAATTGTACCATTCAAGTAAAAAATGTCAGTGTAATTTAAAATACTGAGGTCCCTGAAGATACACCGGGATAAGGTTCGAAACATGTAGGACTGTGTTTCGCAAAAATTAATAGCGAATAAAAGTGTATGTTTGTCGGACAATAAACATATATATGCATGTACGGTTATTGGACATGCTTAAGAAATAAAGTGCATTTGTTGGTTTAATTGTTGAGTGATATCAAAATGCACGGTGAACACAACGTAAAATTTAAAAACCTTATTATTATTATTTCAGGTTACATAACCTATAAATGGGGCCTAGCTTTTAATTACATAGCGGTCCATAAAGTTAACACAATGAACGGGTTAAATGAACGGATCACCAAAACGGCTCGTAATGAATAAACCGGATCATAGTAAATACCCATTTTATCGACGACTATTTTCAACTTATTCCGATCCATTCCGGCCACAGTTTATTACCTCAGGCCACGTTCACGGCGAGTTGCGCTCGTTAAACGGAAATACAGTAATGTGAACGTGATACATAACTAAGGGCAAAAGGTGACGAATCTTCGCCGATGAGCGTAGTGTCACTATTTCTAATCAAAACGTTGATGATTCTCTTCAATGTCACACACCTGTCTCGCATGACTACATGGTTTACTGCCAGTAGGTTGGCCCTAAATCTAATGAAAGCGAATATAATAACATTTGTAACGAATAGTTCTCCACAATATACGTTAAGTACTGGCTATAATAAAAATCATAAAGAAAAATCTGTAAATACAAAGTTCCTTGGTATACCGGTTGGTAAGCACAGGAATCGTAAGAATCATATTGAACAAATGGTTCCAAAATTACATGGAGCATGTTATGGAGTTACATCTATGTTTCACATCAGCAACACTGACAGTCTCAAAACAATTTATGTTGCCTATTTTCACGCTACAGTGAAATATAGAATAATTCTGGGGGGTAATTCGTCTTACAGTAAAAAAAGTTCACTCTTTGACAAAAAGTTATTAAAATTATTGTAGGGAAAAAGCGATAAATTCTTGTAGAGGTCTGTTTAAGAGAACTCTTCTGTGCAAATACATGTTTTCATTAATAAATTTCATTGTAACTAACCAAGAAAAATATCAAATTCAGCAGTACATAGTATTCATACAAGTAATAAATGCAATCTTCCTAGACCAACCGCCAAACTCTCAAGTTTTCAGAAAAGTGCATACTATGCCAGCATCAAAATACTCAACAATTTACCATATACAAAACCCACTAGTCTAAAGAATGAAAATGCTGAATTTAAATCATCATTAGGAAGATACTTAAATACATTCTCCTGTTATTCAGTTGAGGAATTTCTAATGTTCAAAAATGACATATAATTAAATTATACATAACGATTCAATGGATCTTCAAGAAGTGGGATGAGGGGGTATGGACTGGACTGTTCTGGCTCAGGACAGGGACAGGTGGCTGGCTTTTGTGAATGCAGTAATGAACCTTCGGGTTCTATGCAATTTGGGGAATTTCTTGACTAGCTGAGGACCCGTTAGCTTCTCTTGAAGGACTATGCTCCATGGAGTTATAATATATATATATATATAATCAATTTCACATAACATTCAAACATTGTATGTGGAATACTAGTTAATACTTTGTATTGTGGAGGGTCAAAGGCTGGTAAATGACTTTGGAGAAGTACAACGCTACAAACCAGAACGTCGCGGGTTCGATTCCCGATGGTGTCACTGGAATTTTTCACTGACATAATAGTTTCGGTCGCACTATGACCCTGGGGTCGACTCATCCTCTAACAGAAATGAGTACCAGGAATCTTTCCTGGGGGGTAAAGGCGGCCGGTGCGTAGGGCTGACAACCTTACCACCTTCATGTGCCGATTGTCTAAAAACCTGGAAGCCTCGAACTCCTGGAGCCCTAAGGGCCTGTCAAGGCCTGTAATGGGATTGTTTACCTTTTACTACTACTTCATCCTCCTCCTCCTCCTTGGCAATTCATGCTGTGTGGGAAAAGTGCTCTCATTCTCCATTATGTGGCAATGGTGCCATAACACTCCACAGGACCCAGACTCCTCATAAACTACAGGCCATGTGGTATGTGTAAATAAATGTTAGTAAACTCTGTAACATCAAATTTAAAATCTGTTTAGCAATTCTCAAGTTGGTACATGCAAGAACACTTGACAAAGCTAATATGCTCATGTGAGATTTAGGCTCTCACACTGTTGTTCATGAAGAGACAAGTCTTCTCGAGTGACATCATGTTGGTGAATTTTTACCAACATTTTGGAGCAGCATGCTGCTTCCATTTTTAGGATCTAGCCAAAAACTGCAATAAAACATCAAAACAGAATCTCTGTTTTTTCCACACTGTTTCATCAATGATCAGTATTACTTGAACCATACAGCAATAATATCATTAGAATACAGTCATAAAAATACATATAAAATCATCAATTTCATAAATGTTTATTACAAACCCTATATATTTTCTCACTTCACTATTATCCAAATATGGATAGGTAGGGATGTTCTCTGATGAGAAAAGTGAATTTATTTTGCTGTTGGGAATTGAATTAGGAAAGTTCCTGTACTCTTGGCAAGCACATATATCATGTTAGGTAAGGTACTTGCAGCACAGAACATTACACTTCATCACAGAACCTAGCTGCTTGTGTATTCTATGAAGTCACTAAGTTCTTGTTTTATATACTTATTCTTCTCTATACATACTTTTACTAAAATATGAAGAATATATCAAGACATGGACAAATTTGCCCATGATTATTTTTCTCTATACATACTTTTACTAAAATATGAAGTATATATCAAGACATAGAAAATGTGCCCATGATTCACTCAGCATATATTCACATTGTACTTTTAGATTTCCTTTATTAATATACACAACCCTTTCTCTCAATAGGCTCTGTTAAACAGTGTCCCATATAAGGTGCAATACACAGAGCAGATATGTAGATATGTGTAAATAATGAAACAAGCAAACAAGTTGCATCCCCCCCCAAAGTAAGGAACTCTTCCAACATTTGCCAAGTCATTCAACACAAGTCCACTGTCTTTCCTCATTTTTGTTGGCTACCAGTAGTGCAGTAATTCTGTAATTGAAAATAAGTTTTTTCACAAGAACATGTGTTCACTATTGAACATTATTTTGCAACTAAATATTTTGCTGCAGTTTGTGAAGCATTTCACCATGCGCATCCTAATAAAGAAGTCCAAATATGCCAGCAATAGTCAGACTAGCAGAAAAATTTAAGAAAATAGTGTTTGTGACAGGAAACATGTTAGGCCTGTGAGAGTTTTAACACATGATATGATATGCATTGTTGAAGTCATGCTAACCTGATTGCCATGCAAATCTCTTAGAAGATTGTCAAGGAAAACTGGTGTAAGACAAGCTGTCATTGAGTAACCAAACAGCTAAAATTACAACCATTTTGATTCCAATCAGTGCATCAGCCTTAAGCCCATGATACAGCTGCAAGAATTCAGCATTGCCATTGGTTTCATGGTTTTGTGTGTGAAAGAGTTCATGTGCTAGACAAATCAATTTTTATGGACAAAGCATGGTTTCCCTTGTGTAGGTAAGGAGTGCTGAAACCCACATGCACTGAATGAAAATCCTCTGCATTCATCAAAGATTGGTGTTCGGTGTGCAGTGGCTAGAAAATGTATTGCGGGACCACTGTTCTTTGAAGAGACAGTAACTGCAGAAAACTATCAAAATCTCTGACTCAATTAATTGCTTTGCTGGAAGCGAGTGAACAAGATTGCTTGTTTCAGCAAGATGGAGCAACTATCGATACTGCAAACACAATGCCTTTCTTGCAGGACTTTTTCCATGACTGCACTGTTGGGTGCGGCCTATGGCCACACAATCTCCAGACCTCAAGCCACCTGACTTCTTTCTGTGTGGATTTCTTAAAGAAAGAGCTATAGCAATAATCCAAGAAGCAAAAAAGGTGAATGCTTGTCTTCAAGATGGTGGGGGGCATTTTCAGCACCTGCTATAATTACACATTTCATCTTATCATGTTCTTGGCATCTTGCATAAAATTAAAAAAAAAAAAAAAATTGGTTTACAGTGTTGGATTGAATTTTATACAGGACACTCTGTATATGATGTTTACTGATAGTGCAGAAGACATGTTTAATCTCTTCCAACAAGATGTGTATCTGCAGGCTGGTCTATACGGTATACGTATTCAGCCACAGTAAAATATCCCACATATTCAACATTATCAGGCTCAGTATCAATGTGGTAATGTCCACCTTCACCATGATGGCTGAAACTATGAAAGTGCTGAAGCCTCAGATCTAAACCCTGGAAGAACAAACAAGAGCTTTATCGTATGGGGACAAAGTGCTAAGGCACTCACTGGAAGAATTTTTATTCTTCAAAAGAGGGCAGTAAGGTACATTGCAGGGTTAAAACACTTGGAATCTTGCAAGGATAGTTTTAGACATCTAAAGATACTAACAGTATATTCGTTATACATTCAAGAAACAATCCTATATGTAAAAGAAAAGTGTAACTGCACTGTAAATAAACAAATACATACACATAACACAAGAAATAATAAAGATTATCATATATATGGGTATAACTTAGAAATCTATAACAGTAAACCATCAGTAGCAGGCTGTATCTACTACAACAAATTGCCTAACAATATCAAACAAATAGAAAATATCAACCAATTTAAACAGAAATTGAAGGAGTTACTTATTACGGGGTGCTACTATAAAATAGATTATCTGAATGAAGATCTCTCAGAAATTGGCTACTGATACAAGTAGATAAATGTTATTTTACTTTAATAATGTGTAATTATATATTGACATGTCCTATATCAATGTATTTTGATCAACAGGATAAATAAAATAATAACAATAATGAAATTAAATTATGGAAAATTTTTTATCTTATATTCACAAAAAGTGCTAATGCACACTGCTTCCACATCATTAAACATTATATCATGCTATCAGTTGTTTTATTTGGTTGTAAAATGTGGTCTCACACATAATGTCAGAAGTTAAATTAAGAAAATTCTTATCAGTTTGTCTACATTCTGAAACAAATATATATTAAGGTACACAATTACAGAGAACAAACATTTTACCATTAGTTTTATAACAAAGTGAAACATTATCTCATAATGTGAATGAGGACCATAACATGCAAGATAACATTAATCATGTTTCTTTTTGGCCCTCTGTGGAAGTGGGATGTGTTGCCGACGTTTCGGAGGAATATACTGAAACCATCTTCATGGTCAAAGTGTGTAAGATGCAGTTCAGAGCAGAAGCTTGTTGCCAGCCTTTCACTATCCATGGTGTTGAACCGTGATATAGGCTCATGACTATATGTTAGCTTTCCATGTCCTTTACTGTCTCATACAAAGGTTTGTTTCTGTTTGAGGTGTGCATATTTTTCTGCATATGAACACACAAACACTTCTTGTTACACTTCTGGAGTGTCCAGAAGCATAATGAAGTACGTGACATACATTTCACTGTATACAGAATGTTATGCCCTAACCAATTTGAAATGAAAGTCACTTGAATTGTCATGTCTGACCACCATCTTGTACAATGGCATAATTTAGTTCTGTAATCATAGATGTAAAGAATTCTGAATGCCATCTCAAATTGTGGACTGACATGCACCTGCAAAATTTCCAGTGGTACAGACAGTGGTTCTGCATGCACTGCATTTTCAATAAGTCAGTGTCTGCCACAAACTCCCCGGCAGGATAGGCACACAACATTACTGATCTATTTAGTACTTTGTTGAGGGCCAGTTTCATGCTAGTGTTTAACTGCTCATTTCTGAATAGGAAATAAATCTTTATGTATGTGCCCACAACCTTGGCTAGTGTCTTGAATATGCATTTTTCATGTTGTCTTCCTTTCACAGACAACACCTTGATATCTTACATTATTTACAAAAGGGATATCCAATATGTAAGTTAAGTTCTTTCTAGGCACTAAAAGCCTTCTACAGAAATTCATTGTGTTGCAGCTATGTCACTGTCCAGAATTTTTGTTATCAGCTGAAAACTTACCTGCATATAACCTAGTAACTTTCTTACACAAGTATATGTATGATAGTGACAACATGTACATATGAAAAAGAGAGAAACTGAATCAGTGGTAATACTGTTTTGAATAGTTACTGTGTCTAGGGTCATGAGGTCAGAAAGGGTCTGTATATATAATTTGGAGATACAAACTTCCTGTCTCAAGCTGCCTATAATGTTGAGATGCTAGGTGGGCCAGATCAGCACCCACATGGTTCTGGACAATAAAATATAAGATGATGTCAAACTGTGTGATCTGTCACCACAATATGAAATAGAAGTTATGGTTTTCTACATGCTCATCTACAAGGACTGAAAATGGCAACTTCAGTTTCAACGAAACCTTCAAATCCTAAAAATGATAATTTGTGTATCAACTTACAGGATCAGTTGACACTAGTGTTCCAACAGCAATGAGAGGTGCAGACATGTTGTAAAAGTGAAGCCACTTTTCCAGTTCTTCGTCAGTATTAATGGGTGACACTGAAAACTCTGGCATTACATGTTGTTTGGCTTTCCCCTCTTTCAGAAGAAAAGTTCCACCTAAACCTGAAAAAATTATTTACCAGATGGTACTATTGGTATTGTTGATAGTCTGAAAGTTTGCATCAAAGATTCAGTGCCATGCAATTACGTGGGACAGTGGACAGTGATCAGTAGGGCAAGGATGTTTATAACATGTCATATTTTTTTCCTTGCCATTATTATCATTATAATGTTATTTTCAGTACGTTTTAGCTTACTCTGATTAAAATTATATGGTTTTTATTGTGCATATAATTGCATATTTTGGCCTTTTTTAGGATTCGGTCATATTTTGACCATTTAAGGGCATATATTATCATCTTTTATGCACTTTGTCCAGAAACCTCGCCTATATCAAGTCCAACTTCAGCAAACTGGCAACAACAATCACTCAACTTGAAACAACGGGTGTAGAACTCTGTCGGGGTCTTGAACTTGTGAAAAATGTTGAGAGTGAGTTAAATGTAGCCCATGGCATGGTAGGTGACAATGTGTTTGCAAAACTACAAAGTGTACTCCATCAAAATAAAGGATATTCAACAATCTGCAAGATTAGTGACATTCTTAGTGGTAAGCAGGCAACATTCGAGGAAGACTACCCAGAACTTAGTAGCAATGATTTCAGATTTTTCAAATATTCCCCAATTACTGTACTTCCTGTGATGTGGAAAGGAGTTTTTCCCGTTATAAAACGATGCTAAGTGACAATCGGAGATCATTTTTGTTTGAAAACTTCACAATGTATGTAATTTACTGTAATTCTAAGAATGACAGTGACGACTGAACATGATACGCTAGGTCCCATTATGTATAATTTATTTTTCTGTAGCCAATTAGCGTGAAAATAATTATATGGTCAGTAAATCAAGTGGAATCTTATTCATTTGAAATACTGTGTTGAATGTTTCTTATGTAGTCAGTACAATTTAGCCTTATACTAAAGTAAAATGCTATAAACGAGGCCAAGTTTATTTTTAGGTTACACCTTGATATTTGAGAATTAATCAGTCAGATTTTTTTTATAAATAAAGCTCAATAATTATGCTGGAGATTGTAGGTCATATTTTGACATTTTTAGATCATATTTTGTAATTTTAAAGGTCATAAATGCTTACATATTTGCATGATTTTTAGGTCAAAAACATCCTTGCCCTAGTCATCAGATTGAATCTAGCACTTTGTATATGAAAAGAGTCATACTGTCTGATGGATTTCCTACAGGATGTATGCTTTATCAAAACTACTTTTCAGATTTTATTTAGAATATTCCAATGGGACAGGCAAAGAAAATCAGAAGGGACTGGAAATGAACTGGACATACCAGTCTCTGATTCATGCTTTTGATGACAATTTCTTGTGCAAAACATAAATGCCATAAAAACAATGCAGTTCTACTACATGCTAATAAAGAACTTAGTCCAAAGTAAATACACTGAAAAACAAGCACATGTCCGTATCTTACCACCAGAATACAAGATAAAAAATATTTTTACATGGTGCACTGCATAAATACCATGTGCTACACCACTCAGAGCTACCTCCAAATGACAATGGTACCTGCAGTGCCAAATGATTATGTTCGGGTAGTTGCGTTAGGACTTCTGTTTTCCTGACTGGCTGTTGCTGTTTTTCTTCTGAAGCACCATATTATTAACTGACCCATCTGTCTACTCTCACACTTCTAATTTCAGTCCATGATTTGTCATTGGTCCAATTTTACCTATGTCCTTACATACAGAACATCCTACACAATTACTTGTAACTTTCAACCAATCATATGGATTTTCCCATCACAGAAGCTTTGTCCAATAATTAAAAAAAAAAACATTCTTTACTTTGGATTAACCTAATTGACATCAAAACTCTGACTCTGTTGAGCCGAACTGGGTCATTCCACACAGACACTTCCTACTTCATGTGCACTTTTTGTTTCTTGACACCATAACTGACACTTATCCATAGTAACTGGCAAATAATACATTATTCATAAAACAGAAATTAAATTCTAAACATATGGGATCTGAGTATTTGACTACTCACAAACACAAAATATAGTCACTGAATGAATAGGAACAGATACTGCAACCCTGCAACAAGATGTTGGTGTAAGGCAAAAGTACTGCAATAAGTGACAGAGGCAGGACACCCAAAAGCAACAAGTGACAGCACCATCATGCTTAATGTGGATTGAACACAAGACTTACACAGGTCCATGTTTGTCGCAATACTTTCCAAGTTACACACTCCATCTCAAACACATCATGTTAATATCATTTCACACATACCACCTTGGTTTAGGATTTGGCATTCAACAGCATGTGTAATTGTCGGATTATGCGTTGAGACTTTTCAAGCCAATCAGTCACATTTCTTCCTAGAAGAGTTTATACTTAGGTTGGTGACATAATCAGAATGCAAGGTGCCACAAGTTTCACTCAAAGTGATTAGATGTGCCTAGTAAATTGTGCTTCTGACACAGTGGCAAAGGAGTAGGCTATTCTTGCTGTGCTGTATACAGCAACCAGCCTATGTACTACAATTACAGGCAATAAATCCAGAGTTTCCAAGTGTGAAATTACATAACATATTTTGGTCTCACCAGGATGTACTTTTTATATTTCTGGTCCTTCATTACTGGATACTGTATATCTGGTTACACAGCCAGGATAAGTGATTTAGTCATCAAGCACTACTACGTAATACTCTGATGCAGGAAAATGAGTGATATTCTGGTCCACCAAACACAGGTTATTTTACAAAGTCTTATGTGCACAGAGGTGATATCTGGAGTATAAAATACACCTTATGCCAAGTCACAGGGAACATCTCACATTCATATATTACATCAACTCTGAGGGAAGTTATGACTAATTTACCAAGAAATCTGCAGGTACTGTGGGAAAAGGCACACCAATTCTGATCAGAGAAAGGTGATGTACAGGTGCCAAGGAGAACAGTGAAGAAAGCAAGCTACCAGAACTCAAGTACCCACACTGGTGTCCAACCTGTTTTTGTCAGGGAGGATATCAAAGCAGCTGCAGCATGCTTGCATCTAGAAGCTACCAAAAACAATGACCAGACTGCAAAAGCAACAACACAGAAATACACCTACTACTGGAAGACTCAGGATTTCTTCATATTGGTATATGACACTAACTGCAATTTAATGACAGCATGGATGTATTATTACAAAACAACAGTACCACTTGCACTGACAGAACCACCTCCGGCAAATTTCATGTGAAATTGGAATGCTAATGTAATTGGCATATGTCCCCGCACGGCATTGTGACAGTGAAGTCAGCAGAGACAGAAGATAACTGATTTGCCTCATTATAGAAGATGCCTATGCACTCATAATGAGAAAATACAGGCCTCTTTCACTGAATGTGCAGCACACCTGCACTTCTCTACATGTATGATCCCTCGTGTCAGAGAGAATACCACAGGGATGGAAAACACAGGTATTTAATGTCATAATTTGGCCAAGAGACCAACCAGGCCTCTATAACAAAGTCAGCACAATGCAGCAGCTGTCAGTGCCAATACTGTTGTTGTGTGAAGACAGAGATTAGCTTCTTATAATGACCCCAGCACAGCAAGTATGTATTTTTATGTGATGATTGGCATAAAGCAGTTTTCAAATCGTTGGATTTCTACAACCAAAAGAAGATGACAGACGATGTTCAATATAAGTATTACTAATAAAACACACTGCAAAAACCTTCCAACTCTGCATACATGTTAGTATGTTATGTGTAGCAGTGACCATTTACTACTGTCTACTGCAATAGGCATATGGCAAATGGTTAGTAGTTCCAACACCAATATAGTAAAATACATACCAACAGCCTTTTCCTTATAATGGGTTTGAAGACATTTTCTGATACTGCTAATAAAGTCATCTTTTCCAATTCTTTTCTTACAGATTACTTGGAGAACCTTAAAAATAAATAACATGTGGAACATTACAGTATATAGCCTATAGGAGGAACTTATCACTGCATGGCAGGATTAAAAAGAATTGGAACAGGCTAGTTTTATTATCACTCATGGCAGCACTAGTGGTGGTGGTTGTCACCATAATACAGCAGCAGTATCTGTAGTTAATCTTGAGAATAGCCAGCCAACCATACTCCACAACGATCAGTAGTCTAGAATGCCACCTAAAGGAAGCACAATTTCAGTTACTTCCTGCTCATGCACATATGACTTTGTTTCTAAGTTGAAGACCTTTCCTTTTTTATAAAAATAAAGAGAGAGAGAGAGAAGAAGAAGGACTACAGTACCACCTCTGTCAACAACTTCTCTGCCACAAACATTAGACAGATAATCTGAAACTTTACTTAATATTATTGTGCTAATATTTGGAAAATGTGGATGAACTAAAAAGAGAGCAGGTATGAGAAACATGGTAGAACAATAAGAGGTGATGTCATGATTTTCTTCTATTCCATGCAGTACCTTAAAATTTATCAAGACCATTCATCCGTCTCAATTCACAATAAGCATGTACAAGAATCTCATTGCATTTGGTGCAGCTATGAAAGCTTCTGAACCAACTGCAAAGTAGTCCACTGTAAAGAAGTCCACACTGCAGAGACAAGCAACTTGCCTTACGTGGAGAGTAAAGGTAAAGCTGCCCCTGTGCTTAATTATGCACCATGTCATGAAGTAACAGTGAAGAGTAGAGGCATATCTCCACACATGCTTAATCTCAGTACATGAATATGAGTGGTTAGGTTCACACTTCCAGCTACTTTACTTTCAGAGAAAGAACCTGCTACCAATTGCAGAGGACACTGGAAGGATCCCACAGCTGGTCTGGCCACTGTTGTGGAGACATTTCTGAGCCCCTAAGAGGAAACTGAACTCTGATTCCACAGTTACCCTCATTACTCTTGACTGAGCTATACTAGGTGCACAGTCATGTCACAGTCTTCTAGACAAACTAAAATGAAAGAATACATACCTTACCAGGCTTTCCTTCACTACAGAAGATATTTGCAAGCAAGGCACAACGTGTTTCTGTATCAGGAAGACGTTCCAGTACGCAGCTACCATCTACGGTGCTCACTTTTGATATTCTTGTGTGATTATTAACTTTTCCTCCTTTCACTTCAATATTTATCATCATCTAATGAGGAAAAAGAGAAGGAACAATATAAGATTGTCTTGTAAAAGAAAGATGGTACCTTAGCTTGTTTCTGTCTAAACTTGGTCACTGAGCACTTCTTTAACAAAGAAGACAAATGTGATTACAGAAAATATTACATTTCTCAAATTACCTCACAGTTTACTCCTGCATATGGCCATGGTCCAGCACCTGCTCCTATCAGAAAGGCTGGTTCAACATCTGTGAGCTTCCCTATGTCCGACAAGTTATAAAGTTTTTCTTTCCGAACAAGAGGAAGCAAGTAGGGTGGTCCACCAATTTCAACCAACCTAGGTTTGCCTCCCAAACCTATTTGTAAGAAACAAACAATAACAATGATAATGCTGTAGCTGGGATGGTAGCACTCCTGCTTTGTATGTGGGAGGTCTTAGGCTTAAATCTTGGCCTACAACCAGGTCTATTTGACTGAGGCTTACATGGCTTAGGCAATAATGTATGAGGTACTGAATGTGTCATTAAACAACAACGGCGGCGGCGGCGGTAGCAGCAGCAACTGTGGCGGCAGCAACAATTGTAGCAGTAATAAACAGGGCCTAGGATAGCTCAGTCTGTATAGCGACTAAACTATGGGCTAGGTGATCTGAAGTTCGACCCCTGGCAGGGGTAGGAGTTTTATCTCTTCAGAGCGTCCAGACCAGCTCTGAGGTCTAAAAAGCCTTCTATTCAACAGGGACCAGGGGTTATTTCCCTGGGGTTACAGTGGTACTTTGTGCATAAAAGAAAATAATAATAATCAGCATTATATTACAAATCATTAGACCTATTTCTGGAAGTGCCAATGAGGAAGAAATACTGAAACATCAAAACAAATAGCAAGGTAAATTGATATGGTGTTGGTGCTACGTGAAGTCAAAACAGAATACATCTTCTCACATTTAAATTACACTTAATCCCTTACCAAAAATAATAATGTTTTTAAAGCACAAACAACTGAAATATGTCTTGGAAGGTAGAAATGTATGCTGGTATATACCTTTGAGGTTATGTTTGTAATACATTAAAGATAAAAGTAATGCCTTCTTGGCTTTTACAGTTAACTGAGATATAAATAACAAGTGTATTGAAAGTTAATAGTGAAAATTTATACATAAAGTATTTCACTTTTAGCACTTAAAGGATTACAAATACAAAAACCAGTTTTTACACAGTAAATTCCTACCAAATGCTGCTTTGAAAATGCTCTGTAAATTACTGTTACATTACTACATAAAATGCTACAAGGTGAAAATGTGTAACATATGGAAATGAGAACGAGATGTGCTCATGTCCTTTCCTTTGAAAGTGGCACTCATGCAGGGTGAAAAATCTAAAATTTACTTTAGAGATGGTCAAAGAATAGAACAGCACAACAGTTCAGCAGAACACAACCATGAAGAGACAGCACTGCACGCAGTACTGTTAGGAAGCCGCTGAAGGTCTCATAGTGACGGGAGGTATAACACACAAGCCAACACCTACATAATCATGGGAACATTAATGGCTAGCCCAATAAAATCTGTAAGAAGAACATCACTGGAAATTGGAGTACTGTAGATATTACAAAAACTGTCAAGCTGATAATCCTCATCATTTAACGGAAATGTAACACTGGTTCATGAATTTCTATAAAGAAACAAACAGCTTCAGCTCTGAAGGTGTCATTTTCAGTGACAAAGTTACTTTTTGCTCTCGTGGTGAAGTAAACATAAAAAATAAGAGAAATGGTCACAGGAAAATCCACAATGGTTTTCTCCTTCAGTAAAGAGAATGGAGACAGTGATGATGTAGTAAGGTCATATGTTTTAGGGCTGTTTTATAGTTTACAATTACCTCACAAAGTCAAGTAGCCAGTTGATGCCACAATTTTATGGAACTGCGAAAGGTAAGGTTTTCTACAGGACAGAGCACCACCTTACTATACTACAGTGGTTTGTTACCGTCTATATCAGGGATCTGAAAATGTGGCCCAGCAATTCATTTTATATGGCCCTATCACTGTTCATATTCAAATTATAGAACGTGGTCCAGCTCAATGTCAAAGAATTGTTGGATTTAAAATGTTTTTCATCATAGACCTTAAGACTCAAAAAGGTTTAGGAGATACCAATGTAATAAAATTTTAAATTAGATAATTATGTTTTCACTTTGTTATTAGAAGTATGAAGTACTCTTAAATGTGTGTTTAATTTCAATGAAAATGCTTACTCTCTTTATTGCTTAATACAATGTGCAGCCTGCCCCAAATTTCAAAATTATCCATTTGGCCAACATACTATTTGAGACTGAGACCTGTGGCATAGATCAACAGTTTCACAATGGTTCCATTGGATAATGTGCTACTGTGAAGCAAGCATCAAGGCTAATGTGGTGCTATTTGGAAATGTGTTCATGTTAACTTCAGATATTGCATTATAATGTTTTGTAAATGTGGAAGAACACACCGAACAATTATAATTCATTTCCTAATGACTCTAGGCTTTATGGACACTGCAGAATTATGTACACCCACATCTGAAAGATAAAAGAATAAATGTAATGTAATCACCAGAACTAATTACATGTCAAAAAATGCATTTGAAAAACTGTGTACTTATACAAAATACCTTTACAAATTAAACTCATGCCATATTGCTCATGAATTTCAAACTAGTTTATTCTCACCTTTACATGCTAGAGTGAAAGGCTCTTTTGTAAGGTCAGGACAATCAACAATCTCAATTTCAACTGTTTCAAAGTTGGAGAATAAACCACTGCTCAACACTGTAATAAAGAAAAATTACATGTGAAAATGCAGGATATAAATACAACAGATCCTTTCCAATCGCAGAGGTTACATTCCTGACTTACGATGCAATTGACATAATCATAGCTAGCAATGCACTTTAAGAAAATGAGTCAGAAAGTGACCTTTAATCTTGATTCATCTGGGAATATGGAATTTTGTACCTCCTAGTATTACAGAGTAGGCATTAATCAGCAACAGCATTAGTAGAGAAAAATGCAACATTCAGCCAGCTGGACTTCATATGTGCCATCATAATAATGTAATGCATGGCCAATACAGGTTGGGCGACATATCTAAGTCTTATAATTTGCACTTCATTGTTAAAAATGTACCAAGTTATTCACTCTTTCCATAACTAACACCTGGAAGCAGAGTCCTTCTTGAACAGATAAGTGTCACTTAGCTAGAAAAACAATTTCCTTCATTTCACTACCATGTTCACAAGAGTCTGCCACTGGTCAGCATCATGAGCCAGAATAATCCAGGTCACACTCTCGCAACGTATTTCCTGACTCTTCATTTCAATATTCTCAGCCAATGTATGTCAGGGTCTGACAACCATCTTCATCCCTTCAGGTTTCCAACCAACATTTTGTGTGCTTTTCTTAGTTCCCATGCATACTAAATGCCCCACCCACCTCACCCTCTTCGATTTGCTCACCCTAATAATATTCAGTATGGAGTCGAAATTGAGGCTCCTCATTAAGATGTTTTATGCAGGCTGCCATTAATTTTTCCATTTCAGGCCCAAATAAAATACATACTATTCTTAAACACACTACATCTATGTTTCTCCTTTAATGTACCAGACCAATTTCACATTCATGAAAAGCTATAGTTATATTTTTAAATTTTTTGATAGGCAGAAAGGCAAAAGAACCTTTTAATATTTTATGGTTTTTATTTTTCTTGAAAATAATTGGTTCTCAAGAAGGACCATGCAGGACAGACTTGGTTATGTAAAAGGATAATATTTAGACCTTCAAACATCACTGTCATGTAATATGTTAGTACGCCTGTGTGTCACACCTTGTCAAAGACATGCTCAATATCTAGGTAGTTTTACATTTCCTTTGTTATGAATGAATTAATGAATCGTGTTCTTGAATATAGATCTCACTCCTCCCAGTTGTATGGGTTTTAAAGAGCCTTGTCCCAAAGTCCTGCAAAACTCAGTTAGGAACACCAGATATTCTGGGGTTTTCCAAGTCATAAAAATATAACATTTCTGACAATATATATGAACATTTTGACTTTCCTACAGTGGGAGGAAACATAGGAGTATGATAACCATCAACCAGCCACTAAAAGGAAGGAATATGACAGACAGACAGAGAGAGACAGAGAGAGATATATACAGATTAGTGATTATAGAGTCTGGACTTAAGATTGTGAAGGATGAGGTACAGACATGTAAGGAAAATTCAGTTAATGAACTGAATGTATGAGTTTGAGTATTCTTCTGATTACTATTACTATTTCACTTTTTGTATCTGTGTATTATAAATTTTATTTGTACACTAAATAAGCAGCAGCAGGACAGCTGAAAAGGGGTGGTCCTCCACCTTGGAGTTTGGGCGAGGTGCTAACATCTCCTCACTGTAACTTAGAATGTAACAAAACATTTCACAAGGCCTCAGACTTGGACTGATTCTTTGGTGAACTGTAATTTTGCCTGTTATTTTGTATATGTGTGAAGCTTGGTCTCTCACATTGAGGGAGGAACATAGGTTGAGGGTGTTTGAGAACAGGGTGCTGAAGAAGATATTTGGGCCTAAGAGGGACGAGGTAACAGGGGAGTGGAGAATATTACATAAGTAGGAGCTTCATAATCTGTACTTCTCACCATATATTATTCAGGTGATCAAATCAAGAAGAATGAGATGGGTGGGGCTTGTTGCTTGTACGGAGGATAGGAGAGGTGCATACCGGGTTTTGGTGGAGACACCTGATGGAAAGAAACCACTTGGAAGACTCACTTTTAACTCAATTTGAATGGTGTTTAGATGCATTCCATAATTAAAAAGTAATACTATAGCATAACAAAGAGCACAACTTTTCTTATGTGAATACATGGCTCCTTTCGGAACAAAAATTGTTGGTAAAGACTGCTTAAAGCAAAAGACGTCAGCCAAAATCAAATTTGCAGACCGTCTGATAATTTTCCCCATCAACAGAAGGTTTTGTCTGTAGTGTACTAAAACTGTGGCCCAATGTGTGGCTACTTATTACACGCTAGCAGTCAATAACACAACTTTTAACACTTTTCTGCTATAATTCATGTCTACAGATAAACCTGCAAGTGTATGACCTTTTTATGATCAGTGTTCAACGTATGAGGTGATGAGCTGGTTATACAGTGCATACTTGACCCAGAAAACATGTCCTTACGAAAACTCTTCCTATCCATCTCCAAAAATGAACATACCTCCAACAACTTCCTCCAGACGAGGAACAAACAAAGATTTACTTGAAACTGGTGGATTTTCTATAACAGCAGCAGCCATATTTTTCCTTCCACTTTTCACCAGTTCTGAAATGAATTAGGAGTGTTATCTCAAAGTAAAACGTGAACGTAATTCATGCTTTATCACCTGAATAACTTCTGAAACTAAGAGGTCCCTTCCATACACAAGATTACAAAATGCTTCCTACTGAAATTGTAAATCAGTTCTGTTGATACCTTATCAGTGTTAGAAGAAAAACACTTGGCACTGAGAACTCATCAAATATCATGTTACATAACAAGTTACATAATATATATTATGCAATAACTTTCTTGGAAAACTATTCAAGGAAATAAGTGGTTTAACTGCAACATCAGTATAATACACAACACAAATAATGTAACACAAAATACATTCGAATTAGCCTGCCAGGAATACAGTACTAAGGAGTGTTTGGGGAAGCACAAATACGAATTGAACGTGCGTGTAAAAGTAAACACTCGTTTCATACTTGGTATATCTCGATTTCATATCTTTGCCAGAAAGTGGTTATTCTAATTAAGGTTTACTGAAGTATTCACAAGTTCCTCCAGGTGAATGACGTGATGGTAGAAGATGGCCAATTGAAAACCAAATCTAGGCACACAGCAAGCTTAACAGCGACATTTCCTCATATTACCGTATATTCTCGAATCTAAACCGCACCCGAATCTAATCCGCACCCAATTTTTGGCGACTTCTTAAACGAAAAGTTAGTTCGCGATTCTAATCCGCACCTTTCCTTCAACCACCCCTTGCCCACGGGGCGACTGATTGAATAATATTGGATGTTACCAATGCGTTAAAATCCGACGCTACGCCTGTGGCCGATGAGTCATACCGATAGAGGCGGGGCCTTTCTCAACAGACGTGCGCAATCTCGTCTGAAGCCAGCTGATCTTTAGTTGTTGAAACGTGCGAGGTGCTTGTTCCAATTTGTCGTGTACCGTAGTTATGGAAGAGGGACACCTGAAATCTAAACGACTCTCATATACGGCAAAGTTCAAACGTGAAGTTATTCGGTGCGCAGAGGAGAATGGAAACCGCAAAGCCGCTGCAATTTTTGGAGTTGATGAAAGCAACGTTCGACTCTGGCGGAAACACAAGGCAGCGATCAGCGGGTGTGAGGCGTCACGAAGGAAATTCACTGGACCCAAGAAAGGACGATTTCCTGAAATTGATGATGCAGTCTTCACGTTTTTTCAAGAGAGACGCAAGACTGGACTGTTTGTGAGTTATGATCTACTCGCGAGGAGGCGATAAAGAAGGCCAGATCTTTGAACATTCCTCGAATTATGAGTGATGACGGCGAGTCTGATGAATAATAAATTATAATAATAAATAATAAAATAATAGATTATTGTATTGTATTGTTCTTACGTTGTTTATTAATTACGTTATTGTTATATTGTACAGCAGCTCAATCATTTTTCCAAAATCCAGCTCTAGACCGCGAATCTAATCCGCACGCGAATCTAATCCGCATCTGATTTTTAGCGCTCTAAAACTGTAAAAAAAGTGCGGATTAGATTCGAGAATATACGGTATATATATATATAAAACTTCCCACGTTACAGTAGGTGTTGGAAAAGGCCTCCTTCCACTCTTAGACATGGCTGACACATGGGCAACAGATTACTAAATACCATTTAATGTTCTTGTCTAGAAATTGCCAATACTGCACAGCAAGCTTAACGACAGCTGCATGACTCACACACCGCCTGTACTATCATGGCATGTACAGTCACCTTGAATCATTTCAAACACACTAGTTGAATCTGCTGTGAGTAACAGACATGAAAAGCAGTGTAACATACATTTTTGTTTGTGAGCATGCATTACAGTTCCATACAGAGAATTTTCATTGTGGAAACCTACATAAGGAACAAATCGTACAAAGTGTCATAGGAAATCTAGAATATGGTCTCACAGTGTTTCAGTTCCTAACATCTGGTAACTTATATTACACATATTATATGCGGAAATGTAAAGGCATTAAGCTTGCCGTGCATCTGGGATCAGTTTTCAATTAAACTTCCTGTACCTTCAAACAGGCAGCACGGATAAGTGAATGATCTGAATTTGAAGTAGGCGCGATATGAAAACACTTTCCTTCTCACATTTGTGTATCATGGGGTCCCACAAATTCCAGGACCAGGTCAGGCAGAAATTCTTTTCTGTGTGTTTGTGTGCGCGCGTGCGCGTCAGACAGAAAACAAATCACACAATTATGTTGTGGGGAAAAGGTAATTCTGAGGAATGTAAAGCAAGGTATGAACTAGAATATAATTTCAAACATTTGCTTATAAAGTGTGTTATTTAACAATGCTGCCAGGTGTGAAGATTACAATGTCAGTGACAGGTGAAACAAAGGGTACGGAGCATTGGTAGAATAATCCTGATGTGAAAACCGAAGTACTCATACAAAAACCTATTTGTCACTTTTTCCACCACACATCCCACACGGACTGGCCACGGTTCGAACCCGGGCCTCCTCAGTGAAAGGCCAGCGACTAACCTCCCGAGCCACGGAATTAAACATGTTGATACTTGATCTCCGGCCAAGAAGCTTGACCCTTCAAGATAGGACCGATAGGTTGTCCCGAAACATCGGTAAGAAACTACCATAACAAGCTGCGTAAAATCCCAAACGAGCGCCGATCTCAAGTTGATGATGATTTTAAGGATGTTTTTAGGCAAATACCAAACACTACAACTCCTTCAGTTGATACTACATTAACAAAGTATATCTTCAAGTATTTACAGCTGGATACCATAATTCTACCTGGCTTACAGTTTAAATGTCACGAACAGAAGACCTCTGTCACCTTCGCAGTACAGCTGAACAATTACCACACCTCATACACGATGCTGCTACGTCCACGTCTTCCAAGTCAACTACATACACAGATGATCTAAACCTATTTGGTGTCGCAGTTATATTCCACCGGTTCTGTTGTGCTATCGTATTCGAGCCAGCAGACTACTACCGCTTACAAATTGGCATCCCCGTGGAAACGTGCGTCCACTACATCGCCATCTGCGAAGGGTGCATGCTGACTGTAGCCGTCGTGGCCTGGTCTGTCATCAAAACATGCTCTCTGATGACAATTTGCGAAACTAATGTCTCGTGACCTCGGTAAGTCAACCACCTACCATATCATGCCCCGTGCACAGACGCCCTAATCAAAAAGGCATTCAAAATCATAACAAACTTCGAAATTGTATTATTTCTTAGAAGCCAACTAAATACACTCTTCTTTTTAATACATAAATGATTTTCCTTTAGGTGTGAACACTAAATCAGATGCCATAATGTTTGCTGACGACACTAGTGTCCTCATTTCCAATGAGAAATTCAATGAATTTGAAAATACCTTTAACACAGTTTTAAAACATATTACTGCATGGTTCCATGCTAACCAGCTTATTTTAAACTTGAAAAAAACGAATATTATAAAATTTACTCCAATAAATATAGTACGTAATCCATTAACTATCGACTATGTAGGTAAAGTCTTGACCGAAGTGACTCACTTTAAGTTTCTTGGTTAATTGGAGGCGGCATATAGAACGGATACTTCCCAAATTGAGTGCAGCTTGTTACACCATTAGAAAACTTTCTCGTGTATTAAATACTGATGTTCTTAAGATTGTTTATTTCGCCAACTTTCATTCTGTGGTTGAATATGGTATTATATTTTGGGAGAATTCCTCCAATATAGGTCATGTATTTTTGCTTCAAAAGATGGTAATAAGAATTATGGTAGGAGCCTCTTCTAGGTGTTCATGTAGGAGTTTGTTTAAAGAAACTTGATATTTTAACTCTACCATGTTTATACATTTATTCTTTGATGTTGTTTGTTTTGAAAAATATGGACAATTATCAAACAAACTCATCCATTCATACGATTAATACAAGGTGTAAAAATCAATTACACAGGCCTGTTGCAAATCTGTAGAGTTTTCAAAAGGGAGTCTTTTATTCTGGGTTATGGATTTTTAATAGTTTTCCATCTATCATTTTAGAATGTCAAAACAATAAATCACACTTCAGGGCAGCACTGAGGAAATATCTTGTAGCTCATTGTTTTTACTCACTTAATGAATTTTTTACACACAGTCCAAAAAATTAATTATAATAGTGATTATCATTCTGTATTGTAAATTATGATGACAAAATACCAATTTTGAGTCTTAGATATGCTTTGATGCTGTGTTATATTGTGTTTCATGTTTTTATCTTTTGTTTAATTATTGTATATTTTGTACTGTATTGGCTAATTTTTATTTGTCATGTGTGTTGGGTCTTTTGTCTGTTTGTGCTTTTGTAGTGTGAGTCTGTATTATTGACATGTTTCATATTCTGCCATATTAACGGGCTTTGGATCTGTGAAATGTATAGGCATGTACGTACGTACGTATGTATGTATGTATGTATGTATGTAAGTAAAAAAATTTTTCAATTACCAAAGACAGGTACGAGATTACTTAGCAATGCAGAAAGAGATACTTCCTGCAGGGAATTGTTTAAGACATTAAATATACTCCCAGCGTCATGTATGTACATAATGGAAATTGAGTACTACATTGAATTGAACATAGGTGGGATAGAGCAAAACTCGGTTAGGCATGATTATAATACACATCACAGATTCGATCTTCAATCCCTGTTTTGTAGAACTCATTTTTTAAAGTGTAAATAATATGGGGATAAACTAATATAATAAGTTACCAAGTCATTTAAAAAATCCAGAGAACATACAACTTCTCAGAAAGAAACTAAAATTATTTTTATTCCAACAGACCTTCTATTCTGTGGAGGAATATTTGTCTTATGAATATTTATCATGGAAAATGTAGTGTATATGATATGAGGATATACTTTAAAGAATGGGAACTTCTGTAAATCTATAGAACTGGTAACATGAAACTTTTATGTGATATGCTGGTAACAAGTATGAGTATTCATATGCACAGTTGTATATATGCAGATTGTGTTGACATGTCCTATACAATTTTTGTCAAAACGGATGAATAAAAATCTAATCTAATATAAAAACTATGTCAAGAACAGCCAAGCAGACCAATAGTGTAGTGCTTTCGCAAAACGAATGCACAAAAAGACTTTTTAACCCTAACCCTCACACTTATAACCTGAGTCAACAGAGAATTTGGCCTGGATAAAATGTATTTGTTGGTTTTATTTTTAAGGTTAAGTGCTTCTATTTACAAGAATATATAAAGACAAGCACTCACCTTCGAAAACACACGCACGCATATACATACAAAAAAAAAACACCGATGCACAAAACTCTATGGGAATGAAAAGAACACAGATAACTCAAGAAGTCTTGCGCGCCCCACAGTCCGAAAGAGGTGTAATCACCATGCGCTGTGCACGGATGGCAACACCTGAGAAGGAAAGTGCAGTGGCGACACATGGCGGACGACGGGTAGACTATTGTACATTAGACGTTTAGAAAGTACAGATTATCTAGTATAATCTAAAACCACGAAGAGACAATTCGCTAATCGGAATTGCACTCATACCGAAATCGTACCACTTAATCGTACAAGCATAATGCTTCGACAAGTGCTAACAAATGAGCCAGCAAAACGTACGTCTTCAGCGGTAACGAAAATGTCTTAATTCTCCGTGAGAGGGGGGGTAGAGGGGAGTTAATAGCCTGGCTCGTGTTCTGGCTATCACAGATTACTACTACTGGCTAGTGTGGGTTGGCGACAAACATGTGAGGTTCGTCGAAACCGGCACAGAGTATACAACGAAATACCAGTGTGGTAGATCTGCATTTCCCTAGATGTCGTCAAGTCTGTACTTGACTCTCCACAGTTTCCCTTAATCTCCCCACATTGGGGAAGGAATTCTGATATTAGAACAAATTATTTCATATTCCATATTGTCTGTGATAAGTTTCTTTTGTGGGGAGGGACTGCCCCATGTCTAATACTTTTGGAGGCTTATGTTCCCATTTGCCCCTTGACTTTGTACGTGAAAATGTATATTTCATATGAATAATAATAATAATAATAATAATAACCAGCCAGCTATAATCACCAGGCTCTTTCAATGATTACATAACCAATTACAAAATGCATTAGCTTGTATTTTGATTTGGAGAATTTTGCTAAAGAGGGAGTTTCATTTTCAATAAGAAATAATTAACCTTAGAATAATTCTGCATCATGCGGTTAGGTCATTAGTTAACAACTACATCATGATTTTCAGTCCTTCCAAACATACTCATTACATAATATGATCTGTGTGATGATTATGTTTTTAACAGACACTGATGGTTCTGGAGTGCAGTGTGTAATGGTAGCATGCGTGGGATGGAAAGGTGGGCCCTTCATGGTCACTGTAACTGTATTCCTCTGAAATAAGGGGCACAAATAAAAATCACAGATTAAATTTTAATACAGTACAATTATGATGCTTACAACATGTGCCAGACATATGCATCAGTATAAACTCATACACAACGTAAGATAAATAAAAGTATCTGATTAAATGTAGGTTATTACCATGGATATTAACCTGGATTCATTACACACATTTCACATGGAATGAAGTTCAGAGAGGCAGTATTCAAGGCACAGTAACTAGTTAAAAAGTTATATTGAGAAACATAATAAACTTATCTAATTCAATATAGGTAAACTGGATCCAAAGTAAATCGAGTATTAAACATAATTTTATCAACATTGGCAGTTTTTGATCAAGACATAATGAAGGCTCATTCCTTGCACATATATTTATATATGAACACACAACACTTACAAAACACAAAACCGAGTGAAAAAACTATCACATACACAAACATTTGTGCTTCTTACATATCACATATTTACAGTACATAAACACTCCATTAATGTTGAGAACATTGCACACTAGACTCCACAGAAGCGATGATCATAAACTCAATGTCACAGTCCTACCACACTCTGTTACAGTGTTTCCACACTGTGGTTCATGAAACTCACAGTGGTATATAAGATGCATGTGGGGGTTCTCCAGGAAACAATACAAAACTGTAAATGTTTGTATGTCTGTATTACCTTAAGCCAACTCCACAAATGTTGGAGGAAGGAAAGTAGGCCTACATGGGCATTGCTTCCATGTTTCATTCCTTCAGAAGAATATATATTTTTTTAAATCTGCGGTCTTCTGGGGTATTATGCTGCATAATACCCCAGAAGACCGCAAATTTCATCAACATTGTGGCAGAAGCCTGAAATCAAGGTACATATTTTTTGTTGTCTACACAATTTGCATATTCGACATTTATATTTACCATTTCTTTCACATCGGAAATTATTTGTGCAAGCCTGCATCTGTGTTTAAAGATGTGATGTTGAATTAGAGTATAGATGGAAGAAAGGAAAGAGGCATAAAAGAAGTTATTCCAAAACAGGAATCACAAGCTGTACTTTCTTACTGATAGGATTTCCAGTCATATAAATCTGGTGTTATTACTACAACATTTAGGTAATACTTGCCACATGCCTGGTCTTCACTTGGAATGGTATCAAGTCACATTCTGCATATGACAACATCTCACACATGCACAGCTACTCTAAACAATTAATGAAGAAAACTTCAGATGTTTACTTTTTATTATTAAACACTCGTAAAATTTTCATAATGCTCCATATTTTTCACAGAGAACACACCCAGTAACCATGGCAACTGTACTCGATTGCCTCAGCACATATCATATGGTCACATAACTGAATCCTATTAATCAGAATTTTGTTGTGGCTTGCAACTGTAAATGTGTAACATACTGCTGTGGAGGTAAAAAGGTAAAGTTGCCCCTGTGCTTAATTATGCACCATGCCATCAAGTGATATGTTCTTAACACTGACACTAGATGGAGGCAATCATTCACCTTCATGCCCTAGCTGTTTTACCCCTGAAGAAATAGCCCCTGGCACCCACTGAACAGAAGGCGTAGTCAGCACCAGACCCAATCTGTATAAGGTGGTGGGGAGAAACATCCCTGTTCCTGTCAAGAACCAAGTCCTCCAGCCTATTGCCTAGTAGTCACTACAGTCAATGAGCTATCCTTGCCCCACAGATGATAGTAGTAGTAGATTCTTTTTGGGAAAGTAGAGAGTCCATGTTAAATTTGTGAGATGTAATCTCAGTTGTTGTTGTATGAAAAACATTTCATACCCAGTGTGTAGGAATATTTATAATCTTCATACAACACACTGTTCACTCTATATCACTGTCAAATGGGAGGCAAAATGAAAACATCACAGCCACTAATTTATCATTTTACACTGAAATGCCATAACAGAAGTTCACATTCTTCAAAGTTACATTTCCACTAATAATTTCATGACCCTATGTATCATAAATTCATTAAATGCCTATGTTGTTATTACTAACTGTAGGAAATGAACAGGCACAAGATTTGGGTGACCTCTAATGGCAGTCTGTTAATACAAAACTGATGAAAGGAAGTCGCACACAAAGGCAGCATACAGATCTGACAAACCTATTTTTCTTTTTTTATTTTGCTTTTGGAAAGTATGTTAATAGTTGCACGGAGTTTGTTTCTTTGCTTATTTAACAATAATTTATCAGTCGCTTATGTTACATAGTGTAAAATGGGTACGAAGCCATATGGTGCTACTGCTGTAGCTGCAGTTCTTACAAGAGAAAAATTAAGCATGCAGGCACAAAGAAGCAGACCAGACCAGCTCAACTGTTTGGATACCTGATAACAGATTTAAATGTCAGTGAACCAAAGTCACAGGGCAGACACAAGTCTCATCTTGCTTTGTCTGGAGCGTGATATCGTGCACCACTCTTTGCCTACCAGGGCAATCAGTGAACAGGATGTATGTCTGGTTGTGATGTGTTACTGTGGGATAAATTATTTCTGTATGATGTAGAAAGATAAAACACACAGCAACATGGACAATGTCCAGAAGGCATGGGAAGATATCAGTTAGGATATGGGATGTGAAGGTAATCATTATTATATATGCACATCTAATTTTATTACTGGAAAAATGAAGTTAATACATTATAAATTTACAGTGATAAAGAGTGTTCAATGACCTGTTTAGACAGAATCAATCCTCCTTTTTTGTCTTGTGATGGTCCAGCTTAATCTCTATTGCTTTCCTTATCAGCTGGTCCACATGCCAGATGTCCATGTTACTGTGCATTATCTGATGGTCAATGCAATATCTAAATCAACAAATCAATCTCAAATCAACTGGCAATACCATAAAAGGAACAAATCTGAATGGTTGAACTGTACTGATGACAATCACTGAATATATAAAATGCATGTAAGCCTTATATAAACACACATTTCCTGTCAGAACAGATTTGGTTGGTTGCTGGTATAGAGCACAGAGAAAGTGGACTTCAGCCTCCAGTAAAGTGAATATATTCTGATACATAAAAGTTTAATACCAAAAAATATTGCTATCGTGAGTAATTGTGAATTGGATATATCTGGCTCTGGACTGGGGGCAGTGGTGGGCTCTGATGAACACAATAATGAACCTTCGTGTTCTACACAAGAGAGGGAATTTATTCAAGTCCAGATTAAGGAGCGGGCTAGCCGGGCAGCTGCCCAGGGCGCCAGCCTATAAGCTATAGGGGTGCTAAGACATCACTGGAACAAGCAGCAATATTGTGCCAGTAAACTCAGGTATCCACAAGCTAAAGAATTTCTCCGCACTCTCAAAATATTTTGCCAGCCTCGTCCTGGGCCCAAAAAGTTTAAAGAATATCGGTTTTAAGTGGCGCCAAATTATTATCCTGCCCAGGACGCCAATTATTTACCACATACCTCTGGCCAACCCTGAATTCATTGAGTAGATCAGTGGCAACTAGCTTCTAAAAAACTCTTGATTACAGATCTGAATTTAATGGTCCACTTGTGTGCTACGGATTGATGAGTAATGCATGGGCACTCTTAACTTTGAGAACAAAATACTTCCATCCTTAGGCATCCATGGAATACAGGCTTTTTTCATATTCCAAAATAGTATGTCTGGTATACAAATGTAAAATTGTTGTGCTAGTATTCAAACTCCAAACATTAACTTAAGACATTCTTCATAAGAAACATAACATGGGACATTCATTTAAAGCTACATAAACTTCAGATGTGTTATTTTTTGTTGAACACAGTTTAAATATCCATTTAATTGTGTTAAGTAAAAAACTTGTATAACAATTAAAATAATACCATTCATGGAAATAAAGATTGATCTCTACAGGCAAATATAATAAAACACTTGCACTCATAAAATCACATACAAAGACAACTACCATTTGCCAACATCTAACTTGGATCATAATATACAATACACATACTATGATCTATGCAGTCATACGGGCACAGCTTTGAAAGATGTTGTAGGAGCTTCTGTTGCCACACACATTTCGTTTATAATGTTGAAAGCAACAATTTTGTACTCATACGCAGTATGCATGTTCTCAACAATGGAATATATGTTAGTAATATTTACAAGCTGCAAACCTTCAATAAAACCACAAATCCTGAAAAGGTGTAAAAAAATTCTGTAGTACAACCTTTAAACATTTTAAACATAACTGCAAAAATGAATGGTGCCATTAGGACCTGGTATAATTAACATAATTAAAATGACTTCCTTCAGTTTGTGACATACTCCAAATTAAAAATAATCAGATCATACTTATACAATTATATTACAATTTTGTGGTTTTTTAAATGGTGTCTTAATTTTTCCCTAAAATATGGTACCTCTAGTTACCTAATACCACATCACTGTAAGAGATTTCTGGAATAACAAATCAAAATAACTTTATGAAGTCTTCCTAGAAAGCTAACTCTATATGCAAATCATAATGGGAAACTGTAAGATGAAACTATAAAAAGTCCTGTCTTTCAGCCCTCAGTAATGAAAACTGGGAACAATATCAGTAATGCCACTCTACTGGCCTCCTCCTCCTCATTTTTGTAAAATGTATAAATTCAAGCATCAAAACATGACACACCACTAGACGCTTAGGGACTCAAATATTTTATGTGTGGTCTATACACTTGGAGACTTATGCAAACAAATTCATACTGCAAGGCATCTTCCCACTTCCTATAACAAGATACGGATTACAAAATACTGACAGCTGTTCAATACTTCCATGCCATTCAGGCTCCTGGATACCACAATCAAATTCACATGAATCTCAAATGTCACTGCTGGGAATTCTTTGAATTCACCCCTCATTACTCTTACAGGAAGTGGCACACCATCACTTTAGATACCATTAAAGAACTGTCGGGTAATATCATCTATTGCATGTAGGGCCTCTTCCTGGTCTATGAGTGGATCTTCTTGTTCAGCATGCAAGTCTCTGTGAAGTTTCCAGTTGTTAAGGAGGTATGTATATTCAGCTACCTTCTCAAGATCCTCCAGTCCATGGTAAACATGAACCAGACCTCGGTAGTCATATTCAAGACCAGAGTAACTCGCTCCAAACAGTTTCAAGCCTAAAACAAAAGCAATTTCTGCAGTGCTGTGTCACTCCTGAATGTAGAAAAACAGACCAGTGAACCTTAAGGGACAGAAACAGGTGCACAAAACTGCTGTTACACAATTTTACTTCCGAATTAATTAGCACTATATAGTAGCAATTGAGACTACATAAATGAGTAAACATCATTAATGTATGAGGCCTTTTAAAGTGAAAAACATTTTAGAATTGTACTGGGTGAAGGAGGGGCAGTTAAATGTAGTCCCCATGGGTGATGAGGCAGGCATCCCATGGATACACTGGCTGATAAGATCTGCTCCACAAAGAACTCCCTGGGCTGCTACTAGAACTGCATCACTGTGGCCTTTATGTGTCTGCTCCACCTGAATCTATGGTCCTTTATTCCTTTCTTGAGGGAGCCAAGCACATTAAGTCATACTCTGAAAGATCCAGATTGTATGGAGGATGGTCCAACACTTTACAGGGCATGAATCACAGCAGTACAGGCCATATTATGATACCCCTTGTGGGCATGGTGGATGCTTTCTACTGCTGGCAGTATAAAAGTGTCACAAGGTTCAACAAGAATGCTGTGTCTTGATGATGAAGTCAAGGCTCTCAAATTCCATCAGCAGCGGTTCACCAATGTCAAAGAAAAACAGTCAGCATAACCTTCCCTGCAGATGGCTGGGGCCTGAATGTTCCCATCTTGAGGCAAAGAAAGGATGCATATTTCCACTGCTAGCTTCCAACTTCCCCATAGGTTGAAAGTGGTGGCACCATAACGTGCTGCCGGCCGCAATCTGTCACAAAACACATTACCCTCTGCCTGGCAGCATTGCAAATACTTCAGCAATAGTGCTATATCCTGTTTCTTGTGACTGAACATTCACTGAACCCACTGGCTGCACACCTTGCCAAGATCCCAGATGTGCTCATACTGAACTGTGCTGTTAGTGCATGAATGCTCTGTCTCCATCTCACCACTTGTCCCTGTCACACTGAATGAATGTCCAAGGCCACTCCACCACCACAGTCTCTGACAGTCATTCCCATATAAAGCACACACTGTTCCCTGTATTTGGCCGAATACCCTCAGCAATAAAGAAACGGATGATGACAGCCTTGTGGTCCTGTCTGGATGGATTCTGTATCTGGCATACCCACTCTTAGCTGTGTCATAGTGTTCCCACTTGCTCTAATCTGCCCATGCTATTGCACAGCTTGTGGCAGACTGTCGGTGTGTCATGCACACAGCCACCTGATCACCTGTGATAGCCCATTTTTATTAACAGTTCCATAGATAGGTTTCACTTCAACAACCCTCATGCTAAGATAAAGAATTTGGACACACCAGCAGTCAATGCTGTTTCTAACGCAGCAAATCCCCTTCTTTACACTGAAGCTTCACCACTTATATGTCCAGGAACAGATGGCTGATATACGCATTAGCATCTCCAGCTCCACTTTGTTATTTTAATTTTATTAATATTAATATTAATATTATTAATATCCATGTTTAAAATATCTTTAAAATAAAATAATCCATTAAAAGTTTTAGACACCAACATATGCACTATATTCTCATAAGTAAGTCAATTACCCCTACATGTTTCAGCCTTTAACAAGCCATCCTCAGGGGGTCAAAGTTTTACATATGCTTTCCATCTATTAGTTCAATTTTAAACACCTCGTACATCCACAAAGAGTGAAATAAAATCTTGATACCCGATGGATTATGGTATCATTACGTCCAGCTGTCGAATTCAGGGGATGGGTTTTACTAGTCTTTCATAAAAGGTTAAAAGTTTCTTTAAAAATTACATATCTATTGTTGTTTATAAATTAATGGCAGTCGTGTTTTGTATACATGTTATCTCAAGTAGGTTGAAGTTACCCTGTGGAAATATGAATGGATATCAGCATCATTGTAACAAACCCGGTATCATAGAAATTATGTTTAAGAAAGTATTAGCTATATATTGAGACATACCTGTATTATGTTGCTACGTGTCCTGTGTTGTGATCTGCACCGGCTGGTTGCGTTGTGACTTGTGTAGGTTCGTGTTGCAGTGGTTTTGTCATAGATACCTGCATAGGATTATGCGCATGCATGTTGTGGGTGGTGGGGTTAATGATCTTAAATAGGGGGTTTTCCTCTCCTGGATGTTGTTCGTTCATCAACGTTCCTTTTTGATAATGTTGTTGTATATAAAAATTCTCCAGAATGTTCATGTGCCAACCAACGCAACCAGCCGGTGCAGATCACAACACAGGACACGTAGCAACATAATACAGGTATGTCTCAATATATAGCTAATACTTTCTTAAACATAATTTCTATGATACCGGGTTTGTTACAATGATGCTGATATCCGTTCATATTTCCACAGGGTAACATCAACCTACTTGAGATAACATGTATACAAAACACGACTGCCATTAATTTATAAACAACAATAGATATGTAATTTTTAAAGAAACTTTTAACCTTTTATGAAGGACTAGTAAAACACATCCCCTGGATTCGACAGCTGGACGTAATGATACCATAACCCATTTGGTATCAAGATTTTATTTCATTCTTTGTGGATGTACGAGGTGTTTAAAATTGAACTAATGGATGTAAAGCATATGTAAAACTTTGACCCCGAGGATGGTTTGTTAAAGGCCGAAACATGTAGGGGTAATTGACTTACTTATGAGAATATAGTCCATATGTTGGTGTTTAAAACTTTTAATTAGTTATCTAGATATACGGTGAACATAACGTGAAAAAAAAATCCATGTTATGGGTCAATTAAACTTCTGTTAATTGGCCTATTTCATTCACCACAGGTTTCAGTGCTAGAAACTGCAATTATCAGGTGGATTCACACAATTTACAACCAATTACATAAAAGCAAAGTAAAGCACTTGCTTCAAATACAGCAACATTACTCCATACAGACTGAACAGCACTGGCATTATAATAACACAATGTCCTCTCTACTAACATACATGTAAAACTCACTAATGGCTATGGATCGGAGGTACAGCTGCTCTGCCTTCTTATACTTCTTCATGTGATAGTTGTAGAGGCTGGCAAGATGACCAATAGACAACCCAACTTCATAGTCTTCTACTCCTAGCAGTTGTTCCTTTATGGCAATTGCTTTCAAGTGCATTGTTTCTGCTTCCTGGGAAACAAATAAAGAATGAAAATATTTCCACTGCAACAGTTCTCTAAGATTTTCCAACATTTGTATTAAGTTTGTAACAGAAGAGTTATAATGGATAAATAAGTACATGCTATGAATGTTCGATTTCACTCAGCCAACTGAAAAGAGAAACCTGGGAAGAATTTCATGCTGTTTTGTGAGGAAAAATAAGATACTTTTGTTTAGTATATGGATGTGTTATATTTAACAGTGATTACTACAATTCAGAAAGATAATTTAAAAAAAAAAAAGACCTTAAAAGCACAAGTGACTCAAAGTGTTTACAGGGAATATTAATTGGTAAATTATAATTAATTTTATGAAAGAATTATTTATTTGTTTTCCTCTGAACTCTTTTTAGAACCTCATGCCTCTCCACTCACAAGCCATAGGTATTTACACTAAGAAATACTGTGTGTCCAAGAAGTAACTGTGCACTAAATTTCAAAATCAAGAGAAGTTAGAAGTGAAGGATGTACATTTAACTATCAGTTATTGGAAATAACTGGCTATCATGTTAAGAATATTATGTTCCTGCATGCTAGCATGTAATGGATAGCATTTTGCAATAAAATACTGTGTGCCCACATCTAACTTGATTTTGAAGTACTTTTGGGACACCAGGTACATAAAAACGGTCATACCTGGAACTTCTTCATACTCTGATATAGGCGTCCCAAGTTGCCAAAATGTTTTGCTGTCTGAACATTCTTCTCTCCAAAGGTTGCAATAGCCAACTTCAGAGCGGACATGTGCAGGTCCTCAGCCTCTGATAAAAGGTCTTTGCTTCCTGGCACTACAGCAAGAGGCAAAGGGAACATATTAATCAGAACCACAGGCAAAGGAAAATTAGCATCAATTTTCAGGCTAATGCACTGAACAGTAAAGACAGGGTGACGTTTTGCTAGAGGTCTCTAACTTTCAGCAATAAAACCACTGTTTCAGTAAAGTATGATTTCAGCTTTCAGGGTGTGGCCATGTTATGTGTTGAAGTTCTTTCTTCTTGGCATACAGAGCAGTCACCACTTCAGGATGAATGAGTCACACATATGATGCAACCAAATAATGGGGTCTGGTGCCTAATATATGTCACACAGTTGTAGTAAGGGTGGGGGTATTAATGTGGTGTTATTGAAGAAGAGAGACTCTAAAAAGAAAGTTTTGAGCAAAAGAGAGGAAATTACATATTACTCGATTTGTAACCATCCTCACGGTTGACGAACAGGGAGTGTTCAACTATTTCAATGGCCTCTGTCATGATACATGGGGTGTTAAGTGGTGAACCTCCACTACAGTTTCTGTTTTATCACATTTTATGCCATGTTTGGTCTCACCAATGTTCAGCTACAGTAAATCAGTGGCACAATATACAATGAAAGTGAAGAACTACAAGACACAATGTGGTGAACCCCAGAAGCCAAAATCACACATTAGATACAGGATGAAAAAATGTTTAATTAAAGGCCTAAAATTTAATTTGCATAATAAACCCAAGACATGGATACAAATTCAGCATTACAAGGTGATTTAGCATCAAGATTCTACATGACAGCAAAAAAGGCTAAATGCAACACATTGTGGCTAATAATATACATAAATTAACAGGGATAATCTAAAACAACATCCTTTGAACAATATGGCCTGATATCGTAAGAAATTATTACACAGTACATGATTTGAATAAACAGATAGTAACCACATTTGGTTACTGAAGCAGATGGGTGCAAATGGAATGCCACTTTTTACCTGAGTATAAGCTGCCTTACAGAGTCAGCATCATGTTTCATTAGTATCTGTAAAGTTAAAAAAAGTAACATGGACCAATATTACCACTCTCTTCAGTTGTTAACATTATTCCATGCTGAATAACATGACAGCATTATGTACTCTACAATAACTCAGGCTGAGCTCCCGGCTTCTACACGAAGGCAAGTACAGCACCAGAAGACAGATTTTAGTGGGATCTGCTTCACGTTTAAAGAAAACTCAAAATGAAAAGGGTGGCACACTGCCCCTGCAGAACTTGATTTGATCACAGCTTCTCTTTGAGTAACCCACACTCCCTTTAATCAATCCTCCGTTTGTGCACGCAGCCATAACCCTACGTGCAGATAATTGCAAAACTGACAGTGAGGACGAATATCATACCTGAATTGCTGGGCACTGAGTCTAGAGCTATTTCTTCCAGAATTAGAGCCTTTACTCTTTTTACCGATGCTAGCATAAGGTGTTCTTTAGGTAGCAGTTTCTCCATAATGATTATAGCTTTCTCTGCATGATCACTGCAAAGACAATGAATTTAAATATGCAAATAAATAATGATAATGTACTAAAATGTGCAAATACATAATCAATTACTGTTATAGTAAAATGTCACAAAACTGCATGTATGCAGCCACCATCTATCCCAAAGCTAACCATTACATGTGTCTCAGACTGACAGTTGCACACTGAAATAATGGTATTAGCACATTTCGTGAATTTTCTCTTGAAATGTGACCTCCTCATGACTTCCTGTCCTAAGTGTATTACACATGCATGCGCGCACATGCACACACACACACACAGAGTAGAATTCCTTTAATCCGGCACCCATGAGACCAGAAGACAGGTGCCAGATTACCAAGCATTGCGGATTACCAGACAGTACCTATGCTGACCTAAGGTTTTACAGGTAATGTTTTGATCCTGCTCCTATACTTGGACTCCACAACTAATCACAGGAGTATTCCATTTGGACATCTCCTTCAGCTGCAGGTTCTTTAAAATTTTATAGCCAGCCCTCACAAAATATTATTTTCATTTCACCATAAAAAAGACTTAGCTCCTTTAATTATCATGGGCCTAATCACAGGTTTTCCTTTGGCACACACTGCTGTAAACCACTTATACGAGTACAACTTCACATTCAACTGCTAATTTAGGTTGTTTCTATGTCTGTTGCTTGAAAAGGCCCTTCACATTTTCACTTAACGTTATAAATGATTGGAATTGGACCTTGTTTCCTTATATCATAGATAGTTGACGATCCAATGTGTAAGAAGCCATAACCACACTTCGGCCTTTGCCACTTTCAAGCCTTCTAATTATTACAGGTTTCTGACGAATTGTTAAAGTTACGTGTTTCCTTTTGCCAGCAGTACCTCATTTACTCATCTTGGCATCTTTTGAACCATTAATAGCTTGATGGGCTCAATAAAGTCCAGATAACACAAGATAAAGTACCATGATTTACCAACAGCAAAACTTTCAGTCCTGGGACTATTTTCCTGAAGTGCCAAACTATCAGGAGTGCCAGATTATCAGCAGCCAGATCAAAGGAATTCTACCATGTGTGTGTATATGTGTTTTTCATTTCCTACACTAACTCCATGGATCAGAGTTTTCCTTCACAAGTTAAGTCACTCAGTTACTCAAGGAATACACTGAGTTTTATGGAATCTGTAAGGCTCCCACCACCTACCATTGGTCTCTACTCTGAAAGTGATAAATTAAGTCCAAACCCAACACCCCATTTAATAAAGTTCCAGTTTAATACCATACTCTCATCTATGCCAAGGTCTCTGAAGTGGGATATCTCCTGTTGGTTCTCCATCAAAGTGCTGCATTTATTTCTCATCTCTCCCATGTATGCTGAACAGTCCACTTAAAAGTGGAACCCACATTATCAGCTAGGTTATCTGACTCTGTATGACTCATTCCTGATATTCATTTATAAAACCAACTTAATGCACAAGTTACAAACACATTTAAAAGCATAGCCTTCACTATTCATACACATTTTGGCACATCTGTTGCAAACTTCAGGGAGTTCATACACATTTAAAACTTGCTGGTGTAGAACAGATTACATCCATAATAAGCATTATATGCAGCATTCAGCAGCTAAACTCTGTGTTCAGAGTGGCTCCTTGTAGTTTGATCCCCATGTGTTTGCTTACACAGCACATCGGTATGCTTAGTCATATGCATCAACAAGCCTTCAGGACAGTCTGCCTGCAGTATTCAATCATAACATATTTATGTGAATATCTGATGTACATTTGTGAGGGCATCAGCTTGAGTTTTAAAATCATGTGCAATCAACAGTGGAGACCTAGATCTACTAACTATGGTCACGCTAAAAAGGCTCGGGACATGGAGCAAGAACCCATCCTTTTAATGGGGACTGATAGAATGATAGTATATGGACAGGTCTAAGACCAATGAGGGCACTGGTACCGGGGGTGTAATAAATGGGGCTCGAGGAGGGGGCATAGCTTCAGCCTCGGGCATCGCACAACGGTATTCCAGGCGGAAATATATGCCATTAAGGCATGTATAATGGAGAATATAGAAAAGGGCTACAAAGGTAGGAACATCTATATCCTCTCAGACAGCCAAGCAGCCATTAAGGCACTTAATAACTTCCAGATTAATTCCAAACTAGTCTGGGACTGCCATCAATCCCTAATGAGACTGGCAGAACATAACAGAGTTCAACTGATATGGGTGCCGGGACATATGGGAATTGACGGAAATGAAATGGCTGAGCAACTAGCTAGACAGGGCTCCTCACATCCATTTATAGGACCTGAGCCTGCCCTAGGCATATCTGCTAAGATTGCCAGGGAGGTGATCAGGGGTGGACGAATAGAAAACATACAGAATATTGGCAGTCCATTCATGGACAAAGACAGGCTAGGGCCTTTCTCAAAAGACCTTCTGCTAGAAGAGCTGGAGAACTACTTAGTTTGAGCAGAAACCAGCTAAGGATACTGACAGGGCTGTTCACAGGACACTGTCATTTAAAGGGACACTTGTTTAAACTGGAGCTAGTAGACAGTCCCAAGTGTGAGAGATGCAAACAGGCAACTGAAACGGCCTCGCATGTTCTAGGCGACTGTGAGGCCTTTGGTTGCAATAAGATTCCGGTACCTGGGGTATCATTTGATGAAACCAGGGGACTTTAAGGATATTTCTGTATGCAGGTTACTGCACTTTGTTCAAAGTGCGGGGCTGCTAAACACATGAATACAAGGGCTGCAAAAAGGATCAGAAATGGTCGATGTGCATGGGACGCTATGGTGCCCACCCTACTTCTATTCTATTCTACTGAGTTTTAAAAGGAAAAGTATGGTCCATAAATGTCTCCATATATATATTCATTTGATCCCTGATGATGGCTGCTGAAACGTGCTGGATCTTCAATCAGTAAACATGTTTCTAGTAGTGTACGTTGTTGGTATTTCTTGTAATGTAACACTACTCAACTTACACCTGTTACATTTAACATATAAGAAAAGACAGCATTTTCTTGATATTATATATAGATAAAATGTTGGATCATTATTGAAACTTATTCAAAATTTCACCTTGTCCTTCATGTATGCCTTCCACTATATATGACTCCATTAGTGTATTTCCAATCCATTACACAACTTCTGCTTTGAAAAATAGAAGAGGGTAATGACCAGTGTCTATCAATCCTACAGATTAAACAACCAACAATGGCTACCCTATCAGCACAATATATCTTTAACATGTATCCTCGATACACTTCCCTGGCATAACATACAAAGTGCTGTAGCAGCACAAAGAGAATGCCAGTGAAACTTTAATATATCAATGACCAGGATTAAATCCCAATAACTTGGAAATTAGGAAGATACAAGAAAATAAAAAATAAGGACTGATACTTAGATTAGGAAAAAAATTATACCAGGTATAATTCCCATGGTACTTATTATGATGAAAACTGTACTGTATACTGATGAATTAGCACACCCACTCAAATCAGCATACAACTTGAGGTCTGTATTAAGCAATCCACGTAATTATCAGAACCCACTGGAATTACATGCTTTAAACACTACAGAAATTAATCGCAACATAGTCCTTAACATTAAGTTTTTCCCATACTGTGAACCAATTCTGACTTTTAATCATAAAAATTTCTAAAACTGTTAATGCATAAATGACTACACCTGTAAAGCCAGCCATAATTCCCATGTTATATATTAATGTTTTCCAGAAATAGCACTGTGAACAAATAAAGAAAGGTTTAATAGAAACCTCTAGTGCGGCGAGACACTGTTTTATTATTAAACATAAAAAAAGGTACTTGTACTTACCGAGCTTTATCGAACCTTCCAGAGCTATATTCATATACATAGAGAGCATAGGCCAATTCTTCATGAGCTACAGCAACATGAAGATTGAACTTGCCAAATATTGATTCACGAATCTCCAGTGCAGTCTGTAAGAGGGCAGTCAATGTTACCATATAATTTATTTTACAAATAAATGAAGGAAATTAACTTCAAATTTCTTTCTGGACAAAAAGGCAGCATATTGATTCATCTACACGACTACATGCATACACGTGTTCATGCTGAGCACATGTGGATTGATGACTGTGAATGCACGTGCGTGCGCGCGCGTGTGTGTGTGTGTGTGTGTGTGTGTGTGTGTGTAAAGATGGTATGCTTGGCACTGCATTATACTACCCACACTAAAAACATCATACATTAAAACATGTGTGACTTTCCCAATAACTCTTTTAATTTTATTTTTTTAATGTGCCAGTAGTGCATTCTATTTACTGCCAAAAAGAAGCACTGAAACTGAAAACATCTATAAATGTACTATGTCACTTTCAGTGATGGCACACTGCAGAATCAACTTAAAATGCAACAAAAGGTTAGTTTACCAACATAAATTTTTATTAGAAACATTAATTGTTAGAATAAGTAATTACTTGTTTAATGTAAAAAAGAAAATGCCAGACACATTATGCATAAAATGGGTTATGGCTCCAACAAGAACCACTAACAAAGAGTACAAAGCAGGGCAGGATGGATGAAAACACTGTTCATTTCATAGACCATACCATGTTAAAACTAGACCCTGCTAGTGCAATAAAACCATGCAACTGCTGCATCTGACACAGCAGCAAGGTATATGTATGTTACAAGCACATCTGACTTTTGCTCCACAATGAGGGTAAACGTTTACTCATTATGTGGAAATGAAGATCCTTCATTTTATATCATACAATAAATGTTTTAAAGACAAATTACATGAATAACAAAGCAAATTCAGAACAAGATGCTTTGGCAATAAAATTTTTTGGCATGCTTTCCTTAACCTGGTGACCAACTTTCATAAAACTTAAGACACAGACAGCCACCATAACATCAAATATTTTAATTTCCTACAGTCTGTAACAACAACATGGCACATGCATGACCTTGTGAGATGAAAGCAGCACTATGACATTTATTTTACAGTAGTAAAATGATGCATAAGAATGGAACTTATGTAAAAGTAATTTTTACAGAATGAGATATAATAATGTGGTAGCCATGCAAAATATTTTTTAAGCTTTCAGGCTGATTGTGATAACTAATAAACTCTTTGGGCCAGGTACATGAAACTTGGTACAGACCTGGAGCATAAACATACCCACACATTACATATGAAATATCACAAGTCAACCATTACAAACAAAGCAACTGTGTAAAATTTTAGAGGTTACATTTGTCAAATTTAAAGTAGAAGACTATGTTCTATGTAATAAGGACTTAAAAAAAATAATTATAATAATACAAATAGATCTCCATAACTGAAAATCTACGCAACAACTACTGTGTGGTTCTCTTCTATTAAAATTTTTCACATCCACATTCAAAATGTATGTGATTACTGTGAGAAAGGCTACATTCTGCTGCAGCAGCTGAACCACCTTGGTAAATGTGTCCACGCTGCAGGAGCCACATGAACCAGGTGCATAGTTTTGACTGCACTAGCAGGTGAGATCACCCACAATGCACAACACAACTAATTAGAACTAATTAAAACGACTGGATATTCACTGCTTTATAGATGATCCCTTCTAGGTAGCACACACTCTTAGCAGTTCCTCTATTTCCCACCTAGATGGCATGTAAGAGCACAACTGAAACCAAGCCACAACAGAGGCAGGACAACTGTGTGCATATGTATAGTAAACAAGGAATTCACTGACACCTGCAATTCAAATTTGGATGCAAATAATAGTAATGATAGTGAGAATGTCTAGTTAATGGCAAAAGACCATGTGTGTGACAACTACATGGAAGATGCACTGGCAGGAAAATACTGGAGATGTTGCAAATACCATAAATGTAAATGGACATCCCTCTATACCCCAGGTATATGTGTTACTTCAGACGTTTCTTTTTACAAAATGGTAGTCCTTTTAAGTTGCTAGGAGCAACAGGTGGGATGAGCAACCAGGTAGATGGTCCTCCATACATTTAAATTCATAAGAAGAGCAATATGTGACAAATAACTTACCTCATACACACCAACACTCTGCCTAATGGAATCAAAGTTGAGCAGAAAGAAACCAAAATCTAATAGCGAGTCAGAATACTTTGGGTGATCCTTGTCAAAGACATCTTTTGTCAAACACACAGCTTGCTTAGCCAAGAATTCTGCCCTCTTAAACTCCCGCTTCACCACACATGATTTAGCCACTTGTCGTAACACATCAATAATAACACCAGAAGGAAGATCAGGTTTCAGCTGTTTTAAAGCTTCTACACCCCACATGTAAGCCTGTTAAAAAATTAAATATAAATGTAAGGTCAGATATACAGCATTTCAACAGTGATACAAGTTTCATTAAGAAGCCATAAAATTACTTACATTAGTCTATATTTACTTACTGTAACATACCACATTTCTTTGTATAATCCACACCCATAATTTTACAATGTGAGAACACAATATAGCTAGCTCAGCAGGGAAACTTCCATTACAAGGCATGGAAACAAATATGTTAAGTACATCCAAATGTGTACATGTAACAGCTCATTAACAATTTTAATAAAAGTGCTACTTAAAATCGATCACATTAACATACCTTATCATAATCACTCCTACTGAAGTGTAAAACAGAGAATTCGGCAAACAGACCAGCAAGATTTGTTTCTTCATTTGCTGCACGCAGTTTATCCACAAGCTGCAATGCATAATGATATGTTACTTTCGCGCCATCAAAGTGACAGAAGGCAGCTTGAGTGTGGAGAAGCCTAAAAAAGAAAACACAGTAACAATGAACATAATCCCTTCTACAATTTGACTAACATGGGCAGATTTCAGACAAAAATCTGATATGGCTGCATTTTAATATTCATCTATTATCCCAAGAACACACACCACAATCATAATACAAGAATTATGAATAAATAAGGCAAGGCTTAAGAAACTGGAATGATGCAACATTACCATCATAAAAATAATCAAGGTTTATGTCTGAAGACCTGTTCGTTTAAAGCTCAAGATATTCTTGACCTTTGCATCATTGTCTAGATCATTCCATATATTGTGCCCCTGAGGTAGGTACTGAAAGGCTACCTTTGGTAGACGATTTCTGTCCATCTTTCAGGTGATCACCTCAGTTTTTCTGATGTAATTCTATATCTTCCAAAATACCGTCCACCTTTCATCTATTGTGGATGTCAGCTGCTTTGGCGGTCTAATACTGTAAGGCCTAACAATGGTCTTAAAAATCTTATCTGTGCCACTTCCAGTTTTAGGACATCTTTCTTACAATCAAAATCTCAGTGCCATACCACAAATCCACTTTAGAAGTGAATGATACTTAAATTCAGAATTCAGAACAATACAGTAGAACCCTGTTAAGAAGTCTTTCAAGGGACCAGAGGATTAGCGACTCCTTAAGCAGGAAGACTTATTAAGAGGAAGCTTATTAAAAGCAATAGGATTTCGGGACTTTAAAAATCAGACTTCTTATAGGGAAAACTTCTTATGCGGGGACTTCTTATCCGGGTTCTACTGTATTTAAATTGAGACAATGCATTTTACCATCAATTATCATGTCCAATCTATGAAACCCTAAAAACTGAAATATACAAAATGGATAGAAAAACGTGGTCTCTTAGTCTAGTACGAACAAAGACCGGGCCGTTAAAGAATATCAACAGAAAAATATTCATAATCAACAGAAATGAAGATACACAGGAACTCAGGACACTACATAATGAACTATTCACCCAATGACACAGCATAACATAAACCTAATATTAGCTGCAATACACTGAACTAAAATGTATGAACCACAACCCATGGCAAAATGGAATAGCAGTAGGAAGTGACATATGATATTGGCCAGATAAATTAATGACCCTATGTCTGTGGTAACAAAAATGAGCCAAAACAGAGAATGTCTTGAAAGGTAAAGGTAAAGAAATCCCATTACAGGCCTGGACAGGCCCTTAGGGTTCCAGGAGTTTGAGGCTCCCAGATTTTTAGACAAGTGGCACATGAAGGTGGTAAGGTTGTCAGCATTACGCACCGGCCACCTTTACCTCCCAGGAAATATTTCTGGTACTCATTTCTGTTAGAGGCTGAGTCGACCCTAGGGCCAGAAGGATTATGTCAATGAAAAATTCCAATGACACCATCGGGAATCAAACCCGTGACCTGCCGGCTTGTACCATAGTGCCTCAACCAACTGCGTCACAGCACGCCCCCCCGAGAATGTCTTGAACAGTTTCAATATATATACTGCTCAGGGAATACCCTGGTCCGAGTCAGCCAATGAGTCCTTGATTCTGTCACTCTCTTTGTGCTATGCCCTTCAAAATGAAAGCAATTTTCTGTGTAAGAATACTGCTTCAACAGACTCCACTAAGTACAGTGAATAATAAACTGCACTTTCTCCTGTGAACAATACATACTTGTGGTAACATTCAAGTAATTTACACCAATATTTGATGGATGACTCTGTGCAGCAGCATAAATCCTGGCATGCTAGGAGAACCTTTTCACTTTCAGCAAACCATCCAGCATCACTCAGAAAACCGCCTGTAAAAATGTAAACAATTATATATTTGTATTTTTACAGACAGGAGTGTTCATTTCATAGAAAGACCTGTGCTCATACATGCAAATGCATGTTGGAAAACACCCCTAGAAATTCATTTTATATATTTAGGCAATAAAAAAATTTACTGCATTTTGTAAGACATGCTGCATAATCTCTGCTTTATTTTCCACAAAATGCCATTTATTTCATAACTTTACCTTTTTCTGTTCAAACAATACTCATGTTTTTTATAAACCATGTGTTATAATTTAAACACCCACCCTGGTAGGATATGCCAAAAAGGGATATTATTTGAAAATAACCCTTAACATGTCAGTGTTATTTGCAATAATGTAACAAAAACATACATGAACAACATGTTTTGTCTATAAAGTGAGTATTGGTTTTTAAGGTGTGTCAGCACTGATGGCTATATGTGCTGAAATAAAATCCAAGTTGAAAAGTCATTTTTTTACCTCTGTTAAAATTAAGTACAATTACACCTGTCAGAGCGGAAAATTCTAAAATTAAATAATGAATAATAATGTGTTAAAACGGGACAACAGTATGTATGTGGAACTGTAACGGAGATCCTAAAACAATCATACAGAAAAATAACATGGTCACAAAGATTTCCACAAACATAAAATTCTGATAAGTCTAACAGATTTGTAAATCCATATAACTGTTGACCATGACAAGTGGGTCCCTGTCACCACAGCATGGCGCGTCATCGGTTGCGGATGGAGGAACAGCCTCCGGATATGGAGGGTAGCTGTGAATACATTGAATAAGCAGTCGCGGACAGCCGACAAGGGGTGGCCCTCCAGCTTGAGGGTTGGGCGAGGTGCTAATAACTCCTCACCGTAAAAAATTACCATGTTACAAACCACTATACAAAGCCTCGGACCTGGACTGATTTTTTGGTACAACTTAGATAGGGACAGGTGGCGGGCTCTTGTGAGTGCGGTAATGAACCTTCGGGTTCCACAAAACGTGGAGAATTTCTTGACTGGCTGATGACCTGCTAGCTTCTCAAGAAGGACTCTGCTCCTTGGAGTTAGTTAGTTAGTTATATACTGTTGAAGTCTGTCAGAACGTTTGACATGCTACAGAAGTCATCTTGGAAATGATGGACCAGTAGATACAATTGTTAACAACAAGGCTTGTATGTTACAAACAACTCCAACAAATACCGAATACAAGATCGTCAAATAAAGCAGTAGTGATTTCATCAAGAAAGTGGCTGACCTAGGAAAAGATGGACAACTAGTGTAGGACATGTAACAATCCAGTCCTTTACAATAAAGAATAGGAAAACTCACACACAACAGTACTACAGGTATACAACTTACACAGCTTTACTTGTCCTGTCTTGCAGTATGCTTCACACAAATATTTTTATACTGTCCTGTAAACTCACCTACAACAAGAGAGCATGTGTATTTCTGTAGCCCTGACATGTGTTAGAAGCATATGAAGCACAAGATCTTACCTAATCTGAGTCCAAGTTCAATTGCAGCATCCCATGATGACGAGGAAGACAGAGATATGCTGCACTTCCTTACATAGGCACTGGCAAGATCTTTAGCTACTTGTGTACCATGATCCATTAAAGCCTGCAGATAAAATATAATATTACACACTATGCTACGTACATTCTGCATGAAACCATCTCATCCACTCCTTAAGTTTCTTGTTTGATGATTTAATTATACTCTACCAACTGCACAAGCAACTATGCCACTCACTGTCTAGCAACCCAGCAGCCGCATTCTGGCATGAGGCACTATTCTAACAATCAGCTGGAGGCAGTCAGGATCTAACTCCACGGTACAGCATTTTCCATATTTTAATTAAGTTTACTCAGCCTGTTAGAAATGTTATACTTTTACGGAACCCAAAGGTTCATGACCATGTTCACAAAGGCCTGTCACTGGACCTTATCCTTGGTTCACTGGACCTAATATTGGGCTAGTCAAACCCAGCACGCACTTTCACTCCCAGTATTAGTGCTTCATATGCCTATATTTCGCAAGTGTTGGGTTCTGTAACATAGGTTTTCCTAACAAATTTTGCATGTGTTTTCCCATTTCCCTTATCACTGTAACACATCCAACCCATCCCATCTTCCTTCGTTTAATCATCCAAGCAACATCATGCAAAGGCAGAGCTGATGAAACACCTCATCATGTACTAACTTTTCACAGTCTGTGGTTAATTTCATATACAAAATTTAAGGGACCTGTAAGGATCATAATGAAGTTGGTGAGCATTATTTATATAACACTGTGTAGTTTTGAATGTTCCCCACGGGACACTGCATTATCATAGGCACCATCTGTGCTGAGTGGTGTTTGCATACTCCAACAAAAGTTTGTATAGCTGCTGGCAGGGTGACCCAGACCAGACAGGCCTCACCAGAGGAAGCAGATAAACTGTGTCCCACAATGATGGGGTCGGTGGCAGGGGAGGGGGGATCTGTAGGCATAGTAAAGTCAATCCTCCTAGGGAGGAAACGCCAAACTCAAATCAGATCTTCGAGTGGGGGGTTGGGCATACGCTAACACACTGACCACATAAAAATATAAATTGTTGAGAAGTCTCAAGTAAAGCCTCAGAATATGCATTGACACATGCAAGAACTTAGGAAATGAAGAATGATTTTTGAATTTAGGACCTGGAATGTCAAAACACTCTACAGATCTGGCACCGTGACAACTATGATACTACAGCTTCAAAAGTATAAACTTCAAGTGACAGCAGTCCCAGAGGCAAGATGACATGGAAATGGAATTACGGATCTATAGCGGGAAAGACAGAGGTAGCCATGAGTTTGAGATGGCATTTATAGTGGATAACAGTATTAATCTTTATCATCCTATGAGACCACATGCTGGTCTCTAAAATGTACTGGCAAATGACCTAGCATGCCACACGCTGGTCTCCGTACATTTACTTAGTGGCAATTTAAATGTCCACACTAAGCCAGAAAGACTCAGGCCATCACAAGATACAACTGGTACTGGGGCCCACTCAGCCTCCTATTCAACGGGTACCGGGGTTTTTTTCCCAGGGGTAAGGCAGCAGGACGTGTAATTAACCACACACCTCTATCCAGTGCTGAGGTTAAGGATGAGTGGTGGTATACCTCTAATCCCCCTATATGCCTGAACGTATGGACAGGAAAACTTTACCTTTTAAATCTGTCTTCTAAAGGTTAAAGGCGTATAATAAGCTTTCAACCCATTCAGGAGCTGAACATGAGACTAGTATGATGAGTGTGCAAGAATAAGAACGGAAAGAAATGAGGCTCTGTGTTGCACATGTCATTGCAAGGTTATCTCCAACTCATAATTCAAAAAACTTCCATTACACCACATTTTTTAAAAGTACATAGCTTTTTTTCTAACAAGTCCATACAACTGTCAAAAAGTACATATTTCTCTGTTTTTCAAACTTGTGCCCTCTCTCTTGTACTATGAGTGGTAAAATTTGCTGGTAAATTGCTAATGAATTCCCCAACGTGAAATACCATACACTCAATATTCCCACCCTACACATGTTCAGTATGCACAGTATTACTTTAAAACAGGGAGGAGTTTGCCTTCCCTCAAGAACTGCAGGAAGGACCATCTACATTCTCTGATCCCTGCTATGTTACCCAGGATGATCAAGAACCACATCTGATCCAGCAGAGCAAGCTAAATTATCTACTTCACGACTTGAATCTCTCCAAGTAACAAGTATAACTTCTGGGATCAAGACTGCAGCAGTGTAACTCGCTGGCTAAAGAAACAAGAATATCGCTAATCAGAAAGAGGCATGAGAAATATTCCAGATATTATGGAATACATGATTCAGACTGCAGGTAAATCAGGAAAAAAACTAACATTATAATACAGTCCAGCACCAGGCGAAGAGGTACTACATACATCACTATGAGATGGTGAAAATTCGAAGCAGTGACTAAATTTAAATATCTTGGGTATGTACTGGCCAGCAACAATAATAAATGGACAGAAGTGCAAAGGCAAACTGTGCAGCCAACAAAGCCTATTCTTCACTACGAACTGTCATGATGTCAAGTTGTGTTCATACGAACACTAAAATAGGAATATATAAAACCATAATCAGAAGCATCCTATGCTATGCAAGTGAAATTGGACAATGTCCAAAAAGGTGAAAATGGCTCCTGAAGCCTTTGAATGAAAAATTCTTAGAAGAATATATGGACCAATATAGGAAAATGCACAACAAAGAATCTGCTATAATAATAAAATCTAAGGTTTATATAAGGACATGTATGTGGTTAACACATATTAAACTCAGAAGACAGGATTGGGCTGGACACATCTGCTGGATGGATGGATCAAGAACACCAAGAAAAATCTTAGAAGGAAACATATATGGTAGTTGACGAGCAGGGAAGACAAAAAATGGGTGGATGGACATGGTGACCACAAATGCCAGTAAACTGCTAGGGACCACAGGATGGAAAAGACTTGCATTAGACCACAGAATCTGTGACAGAAACACTGAGGAGGCTTAGCAGCAGCAGCAGCAGTAGTGGTTGTTTTTATTTTGTTTGTCTACTAAGTTACAAAGACTTATTTGCAAAAGTAAAGACAGTTACATACAGTGTTGCCTGTAGGTATCTGCATGCTTCCCTCCATTAAATAACTTCTGAGTACATAAAATTTTCACAAAATTTCCTGCTTAAAATCTCAGACTGAAGCCAGCTATCCTAAGGATACTGAAGGCTTTTTATAATTCCAGAAAAATTACTGAAGAGTAAATTAACAGAGGCCACACCAAATGCTTTCACATTCTTCTTAGCTTAGCATTATTAGTCAGGCATTGGAAGAGCTTGTCAGACAGATAACATGTAGTTTTCCTTTCATATGCAGACAAGCACAGAGCCAACTTCCAAAAGAACATTGTGTGTGTTTATCCACTGGTCAATAGATAAAGAATGTTTTTGCATAATTATAATAGATCACTGGCACAAGTAGTTAGAACTGTAAGGTAACATACACAATGATTCTACCATTTTTTAATTCAACTCTTCAACTCAATTAATTGACTCTTTAGTTGAGGACGAAGTGCATAATATGCTCTATTTGCATTTGCAATTCTTTTTTTAATCTTTGGTCTTAATTCATTTTTTTAGAACTGTACCAAGATATGTAGAGTCACTATTTCAAAATTACCGGTATATGTACCCATTTTTCCATATTAATTTTCATCACAAGGCTTTCGTGATAGTCACAAATTTTGTCTTTTTTTCATTTATTTCTAATCACATCTTATTTGTTTGTTCTACCAGTCTGATTCTATTTCAGCACCTCTCATACTTCTCACATCATAAACATTCCTGCAGTGTCTTCTATCTATCAATACATGATCTATCTGGTTCAATATTTTGATGTCAGGTGATCGCCAGGTGACCTTCTGAAACCATATTCCCATCACAGCTAAATCCCTTCCTAATGCAAAATTTACCATTTGTTTCCGTTATCATTTGTTTCATTGTGAAGACTGTGCCCTCCATATGCTCGATATAAATAGGACTGTTTCCAACTTTAGCGTTCAAGTCCCCTAATACTGTTTTCATGTCGTAATTGGGAATTGCATCACACACCGTTTCCTAAGAACTATAAACTTCTTCTTTGGCTACTTTATCTTTTTCTTCAGTTGGGGCATGTGTTGATATCAACGTCAGATTGTAATATTTAAGTTTAATCCTAATTTTACAAATTCTTTCATTTATAGGTTCAAAATGTAATTAATTATCCATAATATGTCCACTAATATAAAATCCTGTTCCAATTATGTCCACTATATAAAATCATGTAATTCCTTTTTATCACAATTCCTGTCCCTGGCCATCTAATTTCTTGCAGAGCACATATATCTATTTTATATTTATCCATCTCTTTCACAAATTTATTCATGCTCCTGCTCTGTGCAATGTGTGTACATTCCAAGTTGCTATCCTCATCACATTACTCCTTTTCCATCGCCTAGGTCGATTCCACTCAGTCTGACAGTTCCGAGGCCACATTTTAGGTTTCCTGAGAGTTATCTTTTTTATGGTGACAGGTTGTAGGCGTGTAACCAAACCTCCAACCTGGAGGGCCAGTCCACCGTACTTATAACCCCAGGAGCAGGGTGGCCCAGCCATACCCCCAGGCACTGGGTACCCATTTTAGTCACCTTTTACAACCTGCATCAGCTGCAGTGGGACTATTCTTTTCCCCGGTTACAACATGGAGAACCATGAACCCATATTCCTTTTCAAATCTTTGGCTTACTACTGTTCATAAACTCTCACCATACGCATTATAAACTCTCTCAGGCTTTCATTAAACTAATAATATTTGCCAAAAATGTCAACATGTCATGGCACATAAATATAAGGCTGCATCCATTTCTTTTTATGCTCTGATACACACAATATCTTTTGAACATTCAACAAAGGTCACAAATGAAAAAAAAAAAACTCAATACAGACCACTCACAGTGACCAATGTGTGTAAACTGTTCATATGATGGACTCAACATCACTTCGTTGAGTCTGTACTCCCTAAAAATCTGTGATTATTACAATAGGAAGATGGCTTGACACATTTGCATATTATACTCGGTACTTTAAACTGGAATTATACTGGAAATTGAAAGAGGAAGCACTAGATCGCAGTCAATGGAGATCTCGCTTTGGAAGAGGCTACGGACCTGTCGTAAGACAGACTACAGAATGAATGAAAACTTTAAACTGCTATGATACTTACCTGAAAACTTCTCAGCAGAAACATCCGTCTGCTTGTAACGTTGAGGACTCGACCAAAGACATTTAGATCACTGAATTCAGCCCCAAGAAGACATAGTCTCTTTTCTTTATACAACTAGAAATAAAATGAATTACGTACATCATTTATTACAAGTCGTGATACTTTGTCTAAAAACCTTTAAATTCTGTCGCCAATATTTAGTAACTACTAAAATTAAGTGTAAGCATAAATGTGAAAAATGACTTCCAACTTCCAACTTGCTGCCAAGTGCTCTGAACACTGTTTTGGTTACTAGCTCCAATTATTAATACAAAAAGTCGTACCTTGTAATATAAGTCAAACATTAAGTTGTCCGGCAGTATCCGAATTTCATTTTTAAAACACTGATAGTTATCAATAACTGCTGAAATTCCTAAACTGTACAAAGAATTTGGTACCTCCAACCCTTCCGGATCCATTTTGACTATTCACAAACAGCTGACCAACACACTAACCGTCAAACTGACTCACGTTATCGCAGTCGTACGCCTTACGACACTCAATGCTGAGAGCATAGATTACCTCCCCTAGATGTGTAACTGCAAGGCTACTGGTCGGAAACGTGTAGCCGAGCCTATTGTTTTACCATCTATGAGTGGTCATGCATACCACAAGGTGTTGCAAGCAGTAACCATAACCCTGTCGGTAAGAAGGTTGACTACTATTCGGCCTTCAATATAACCCCCCAACCCTCTGAACATCAGATAATTTTCACTTGACATGGTTTCCCAGCAGCATGAAATAATGTCCTGTAGAAAATGACATCATAGATATTTCATTCATATCAATTTATTATCCCTGCACTGAAATCTACTCAGCTAGAAACTATGTTAATGTTCACAAGGTAGAGGTCAGTTGAGGGTTTAAAATCGTCAATAAAATATATGGTTTGATCATAGATATCTGTATTTAACTTTGTAAGTACTTCACAACTTACATTAACACAGTATATCTGTAATCATGTAAGGGAGTAGGTCTCACCTATTAATCTGTCGTTCTGTTATCTGTGGCGAGGGTGGATATAGTGTACAGTTCTGTTCTATGAGCGGCAATGAGCATTATGGTATGACCGGTAGCTGTTGTAAGTAAATGAAGTGCATCAAAATTGCTTAAATATCACAATTTTGCTTTCCTAAGTGTTACAAAGTAATAAATAGGCCCAATGTTTTGCGTGAAACATATTTACAAATTATTTTGTGGATTACTGAGCCCGTAGGGTACTGAAAGCTCTCAGAGATGTTAATGGACAGATTACACAACAATATGGTCCGCTCCACAGCAATAGTTTTTCTTGTGATCAGTTTTAATATTAGTTTATGTCCGGTATCTGGAGGGCCTTTTTATTGGTTTCCCCAATAAAACGTGTTTCCTTGAGTATGCTTGTCTCTAAATTTGACATTTTCCTGCGAAAGAATATGTCCCAGTGCAGGATGACAAGGGGACAGACATCCTCAGTACTGTCAATTGCATTCTTAATGCGAATTGGGAATGTGATTGTAATGTAACAGTTTTCCAGTTGTAAATCTCTTTTGAATTTGTATTACTGACGATGTGGGTTACTAAATTTTTTGTATACTCATAGCAGCTACTGGCTTTAAGTGTACGAAATGGGTAAGGTACAAGTTCTTTTGGCCCGGAGGGAGAAGGGGGGGGGGGTGGATTCAATCCCACACCTCTGAACTAACTCAGTAGAGCAGACCCTTTCTTGACAAGCCGTTCAGCTAGTAGAGAAATTTCGATTTTTTTAACCTTCAGGTTGATCATAATGTTCACAATGGACCACTTTCAATGGTCCTGAATGAGCTTAAACCAGTTAAAACTTCAAAATGTTCAGTGGCCACATTTAGTATACAGTCATCTGAATTACGGTTCCTACCACAATTTACCGATATTAAAGCCAAGAAACCTAGAGATGAAGCAAAGAGTATGGTGCCATTATTAAGGCTCACGGGGGGGGGGGGGGGGGGGGGGGGGGGGAATATAAACCCCACATTTCTATAAAGTGCACACAGTGGGTCTTTAATGCAGAGAAAGAAAACTCACTGTCCAGGGTCTAATGCAACAGATAGCCATTTGTACCCTTCACCAAATATTACGGTGATCAAGTGAAGGAGGACAAGATGGGCATGACATGTGGGAGATGAGAAATGCATACAGGGCTTTGGTGGAGAAACCTGAAAGCAAGAGAACACTTTTGAAGACCTAGGCAGAGACATGAGGATAATATTAAAGTGGGTCTTAATAAATAGGATGGGAGGGCATGGACTGCATTCAGTATATTACTTTAGCTTTAACAACTTTTTACTTCAATAGTGTGACTTGAAATGAGCTGTGAGCACATCAATAATGGCAGTACAAAGTAATGTATATAAGTGTCATTTTCTTTATTCTCCTAGCCACAGTGGGAATAAAAACATTCACTCTATTTGTACAACATGTTCAACTTCTTGTGGACTGTAAGGCAACCAACCCCCCATTGATCAGACAATAAATTGCAAAAAAAAAAAAAATTGTCACATATTTATGTAAATACAGTTGAACCCTGTTAAGAAGTCTTTCAAGGGACCAGAGGATTAGGGACTTCTTAAGAGGGAAGCTTATTAAAAGCAATAGGATTTTGGGACTTTAAAAATCAGACTTCTTACAGGGGAAAACTTCTTATGTGGGTACTTCTTATCTGGGTTCTACTGTACATCATATAGTTCAGAGTTTGAAGGTGCTGATTATCTGCACTTAGTGTTCCCAGGAATGCATGGAATTAATAATAGTGATGATGGATGTGGTACTGAAAGATGGGAATGGAATGGGTGTTCAGAGATTTTTAATGTCAAGATGTCAGAACATACTGTGCTACACAGGAATCACTTTGTGAAATTTTTGGACCACAGTTTGATATTAGTGACACAGACATTGTCAAAGTACGCATATTTTGTTTTTGATACAGCTATTATGTAATATATAGTAAAAGAGATAACAAAAATGGCAGTGAATTCAACAAACACCCCCCCCCCCACTTCACATCATTCTAGGATGTTACAGTGGATGAAATGTATGGCGTTTTGTTGCTGCTCATGCTGACCATAATTTACAAATTCCAGCACAAAGGGCTTATACCAGGGGTGGCCAGCTAGATGAGCTTTGGGAACCACACCTTACGAGACAACTTACGTGACAGATGTGCAGTAATAACACAAAATATTTTTGCCTTGTTTAATGGCATCTTTTTTCAGTTCATCCAGCTACACTAGGTTAGTTTCAGTTAATTATGAGTCTGTTTCTTGAGAAAATATTTTAGAACTCCACAGTAAGTCTTGTGATAATGTGAACTACCTAAGCATTATTTTTTACAGGCAGCTTGTGTGAGCCACACTGTAGTCATACCTTGCTACAGTAAAAACTGCCTGCTTGGAAGGCCTTGTTTTCTAACATTACCCTTGGAAAGACTGGAGCTCATAATCCAATTTCTTCTACAGGGGACAAAATGTATGCTGTGTGGCCCTGTTCGCAAAAATGGGAGGAATTTATGACTTCTCTTAGCCATCTGACCACAGGTTTGGTCAAGCCGCAATACAGAGGTACCATCATTCTCCAGGTTGATGGTTGGGGTGTGGGACCAACAACCCCAGCCTGGGGTTAAAAAAAACTCACGCTGAGAATCATCAAACAATGTTAACCGGACAAAACCAAAACATCTTTCCAAACACAAGGATAAATTACTATTCATTGATTTTGAAACAGCCTGTGAGAGTCAGGAGAAATAAGTTACAAATCCTGTGGATCCAGGGCTGGAAGTCCAAAGCACTACATAGCAACCAGTGGAGGGACACAGCTGTGGTGGTCAGGACGTGAATGGATCTATAGCACCAGAGAAGAAAAAATCAGTAACTGTGCAATGGCGTAAAAATGTATTATACACGCAAAAATACAAGATTATAATTCTTTGAATAAACAATTACTTTGAAAACTTTCTTGTTTTAGGGCATCACCTTAGATTTCAGGTGATCCTGGATATGGATAAATATGGTAATTGCCATTAATGGTTTGTTGTATCGAAACTTATCACTGCTGAGTTTACCGAAACTCAAACATGATACTGTACACTAAGAAACTTCTACAGCATCCCAGAAAAGTGCTTACATGCAGCACAGTATACAAGAATAATAATTTCTGATCTGCAAAAAGAACTGTCTGAACCTTCAACACTTTTTATACATTCAAATAAGATAAAAAACAATGAGCTCAGTATAATGTAATGGTAAAGTAGAACAATTAATCTAATTATATAACAAAAAGGAACAACTGCTCTTGTTCATACACATTATTATGTAGTATTAAGTCCTACTGGACGCCATACGCGATACATAACAGTAATCTGAAATGTCATCCTTTGAGCATCTAAGAGTTCATATTCAATGAAATCCTTTAGTGTGTTAAGGACTCACACCACAATGATCATTCATTGGCTGGATATTACATATCAGAAATTCAGCCAACCTCTAATTCCACTGTTAAGAGTTTAAACACAATTGCAAATGCAATAAAAGGTGTATGGCCAGACAGCACTCAGACCATTCACCGTAACAAAAACATGAACCTGAATAAACTAATAAAATGTACAAAATGGATAGTGCAACCACTACAGCACACAGCTGGGATTCTCTCCTAACTTACATTCTGTTATTCAAATTCTAGGTTTTCAAATTTAAACTGCTTGAAGTTCCAAATTTAAAGAAACATAATACTATTCCTTTCATGCATCATGGCAGGCAAAGTTCAAATTATTTTAATATTATAAGCATTTATTTTCTGAAAATAATTGAGAAAGGAAAGGAAAAGGGATGCAAAAAAATAACCTATGAATTTAACAGTTTTTAAATCAAGTATTCTGGAACCAAACGTAATTTACGTTAGTTAATCAGATGTACACTGCAACAAGACTGATGGACGTACATATACATGGTAAATTAAAATTCCCTTCAATTCTGTATTCAGCAATGTAAGTGGAACGTTCAGTTTTCTATGTGACAAAGCATCACAGCCAAAGCTCTTTTCCTAGGCAGAACAGAATGAGTTCCAGCACAATTCATTAATTAAAATGTTTCAACAAACAACAAAAAGAACTTATAATTTCATACCATGGGTCAGTTTTATATTTATTGCTGTCCACTATAAAACACTATTTAAAACCAATATTGTAACACTTTTCATGTCAACTGATCCCTTGTCTGAGGAGTTACTATACACGTTCCAGCATATTTCTTTCCCAGGGAGAGGGGGGAAAAAACCTGATCAGATTTATTCCTTAGCTTATATTCACAAATTAGTCAAAAGCCAACATTATTCGCATGTAGGCCGGTTCATGTGTTTTTTCTAATAAATGATCTTCCACATTACAATATTTACCAACATAATACATACAAAATCAAATTAGGTACATAATGCTTCAGTACACAGTTTAATAAACAATGAGGTTTAGCAATCTGTTTACGTGGAAGTCTGGTATTATGGTTACTGAAAGTTAGAACATGTTCAAAGTCAGTCCTTTCAAAAGAATTTTTTAAGGTACTTTTAACTGGTAGAAACACAAGAAAAATCTTGCTATTTACATGCCTACCATAAGACTCAAGACAGTTCATCACAACTGTGTTCCAAAAGTCAGGCTGTACAGCAGGAAAACGGAGAGTAAGAACTACTCCGTACTACACTTCATAGCTCTGTTAATACCCACTACCAAAGAGGTAATTCTAACTCTTTTGTCTTTTCTCTAATCACAAATGTGAAGTACTATCTCAGCTTAATTTATACAATATACTAAAATAGCAATGTAACTGGAATGGCTATAACATATGTAGCTAAGTTTAAGAACTTAGTAGCAATACTAGATCTTGTTCAAAAGTAATAGTAAAGTGAAGTCCAATTACAAAACACTCTCAAAATAAGAAGTAAATGACCTAACTTTTGAATACTTCAATTATTCACAAAAATTCCTAGTTAGCAAAGACTTAACTTGCAGAAATTCATGCATGCATATACACTGGCACATACACATACACACACACACATACACACACACACCATAACTTAAATCAGAATTATATTACAGTAAGTATTCTGTATACATGGACAGAAAACATGGATTGAAATAATTTATTTGAAATATCAATGAGTAAAAAATCCCATACTATGAGAGGTATTCCTGTTCCCTTTGTAGTGCAACAGTATGTTCAGTTTTCATCATACAGAGGTGTAGCATCTCCACTGAGTGAACTTTCAACCATGGAATGGGGGCTTGTATTGGTGCGCGGTGTGGATCGCATACTCTCTCGACCAGAACCAGAACTACGAGGCGACTTGTTGCTGCTTGACAGACCATATGGTAATCTGCCACTCACAGAATGACGATTTCCCATTCCATATGTACTCAAACTGCTACTGCTTCTAAGTGTTCCATGGCCAGACTCATCATATCTGGGTGTTGTTTTTCGCAGATCATCAAACTGAGGTGTTGAACTTCCACTGCTAAAACCACAATGATGATAAGAAGGTGTGTAAAAAAGACAATGCAGCAAAAGTCCACATCACTAAGAAAGTTTCTGTGACTGCTGGAGAACAAGAATGAAAAAATGAATCACATTTTCACTCCCCTGTCCCACCTCACATCCTTTCTGCACATTCTTGTCATGACACCCAAAGTTCCCAGAAAAATGCTTTCTGTCTCCTCTTTTCACCACAGCAGATAAACTAACCTGATGGCCAGCACAGTAGTCTGCTTCCTGACCAAGCAGGCTGTCTGTCACCCTCCCACATACCAACCACTACCAGATCTATATAAAGGCCCATAATAACCCCAAGATTCATTCACCCCAAAGATGGCAACTGCAACATTTGCCAGAACATCAGGAAATCACCCACTCCTCTATGTGGCCTAACCCTGTAGGCTGATCAAATGCAATGAACACCAACTGCAAAAGCCTCAGGATTAAAAGTAATTTACTGTCTGTTGAGTGTAGAATGGAATGAAAGGAAAACTACACATTATACAATAGAAATTTGAATCCTAGAGCTTGATAATGAATTTTGTGTGAATTTTGACAGCAGCATCATGTTACCACTGTAGTTGCCCAAACTGTTAAACTTGAAGTTCTACACTTTACAACACAATATGTGTGTTTTTACTTCTGAGTTGTTATTCAAAAGTTCTGATCATAACTTTTGCAATAAATACTTTATATCACATAGTTAAACAGTGCTAATTAATGAACATTACATATGAACAGAAGTCCAGCAATCACATATGATTCTTAAGACATTATTCTTATTGAAGGTACTACTGATACATCACCTATGTTGTCTTGGTGTGGTTCTTCCATCTTGTCGTGGTGTATTCATACCAGACTCCCTATTCTTCAACTTAGCCCATGCCTCAGCTGCTCTGCGCCAATCCATAGGTTCATTGACCATAGTTCCTTGGGCAGACCTACAAATTCAATAACATAGATGCACATCCCACTTTTGAACAAAAATTCTTCCTTGTTATAAATATATATGTATACACATTTCTCACCATGCCATTATGCCAGCGGCAGATGAGAAAAATCCAAAAGCTTTACATTTTACATTTCATCTGTGGGTTTTCTTTACAGAACCAAGCAACCTATAATGCAAAGTGAACTTATTCCGCGTGAAAGCACTGCTCTACAAGAAGCAGACAGGAAATTCGCTGGATTAAACACCCCTGTGTACCTTATAATTGAGTCCCAAATCTGTTACCTCCCAACATAACTGCATTATGACTACCTTAATGTTACCATAACTTTTAATATGACATTTCAGTTAGTTCAGACAACAAGGTGGACAAACCTATGGTTCTGATATGTGACAATGATAATACATCACATGCACCAACTGTATTTTATTGTATGATATTAACATTTTTCTTGTGAAATACAGTAAATGTGAAAAGACAGTCTGTCTGAATGGGGTCAAGAGAGAGTTACTGGTGGTACTAGATGAAGACCAGACAGCTCCATGCACTGACCACCTTTATCGTCATGAAAACATCCCATGTTATCCAATGCATGTGAGACCTACTAATGACATATGAGAAATTCCAACACTTCTACCAGGAATCGCACAGTGGATGTTCAGTCAACAGCTCATGGACTTACCAAGCTATCATGACTCCCTATATGTAACCACTACACACACATAATTTTGTACTTCTCTACATTTCCGTCTTCAGAACACTAACACAGTATGCACTACAAAGTAATAATAAGAAAAGAAACAAGAACTCAGTTACACACTTCTTGTATTTAACAACACCTTTTAAATGTTCAGACTATATAGTGTTGAATTAAAGGCTTGTTACGAATCTGGGAGGGAGGAGTTGAGGTTTAATTCAAGATATTATCCCTGCACTTTCCTGCAGGTACGAAGTAAACCCAAGAAATTTCTCAGTCCACATAGCTGGAATCCAGGTCACGTTTCGAAACTGTGGCACCTTAATGTGCAGTGTTAAGCTGCATGATAAAAGGTCACCTACAACACAAAGGCTGTTGTAAAAATTCTTGGGCTGTGTGCACAACCTCCCTTTAAAATCATGTAATAGCTGTGTGATGACTCAGTGTGGTTTAGTGGACTATCCTGTTGTTGTTTTCCATTCAGTCCTAACATTTGTTGTTGTTGGTTTTGTTGTTGTTCAGTAAAAACAATTATTTGATTTAAAGAAAGTGTGTACTGGTGATTTTAAAAATGTCATCAGGTCAAACAGTGAATCAAGAATTCTTCCAGTCCATTTCATGGTATATAGAGGATGCAGCATGAAAAAAACAGCCAGAACTTCAGCAGGAACACAGCTGGTTTCTTCAGAGCAACAACACTTCTGCAAACACAGTGCTCTCCATCAAAAAGTTTCCCAAGAGAAACAAAACTCCAGTGGTACCACAGCCACCTACAACCCTCATCTCTCTCCCTACCATACTCTTTCTGTTCCCAAAATTTAAAATCACAGTTGGAGTGCTGGGAAACATGAAAACACCACTGGGATCATCGTACTAATGCAGGAGGGGTCTATTTTGAAGGGGATAATGTTTGATAAAATTTATCTGGCATGTATTGTGTTTTAACTAATCAGTCCGAGAAAACTTTAAACAGACCTCACACATCTTCTTTAAATATTTCCTTTTCTTATCCATTTCAAGGTTAAATTATCTGCTCATAAGTAGATTTAGGAGGAAAATAAAGTGCAACTTAAAAACATTCCAATTTATACACATAACACCCATGATAGTTTATACATATTATCTTCCAAATCCACTTCCTAGTTTTTATAATTATGTGGGCATGGCAATATTTTGAAGATATAAAAACAGCATAACAGTCTTGATCTATTTAAGATTATCTGAACTAAGAAATTCAAATTTTCTCTTACTACACAACCTCTGATACTTCCCAACTCACCACTTATTAGGAGCTGGCTTTTACAAGCAAAAGTCCTTCCCACTACCGCAGCACACCCACAATGCAAGAAGTTAAAACTCAAACTGACTTGTACGTATACATGCTACATTATGGGCCCACTGTAAATGAACCAAACCTGCCCGACACTTCGTGCACACTACTGCCTTACCTCCCTTATGAATGCTAGATGTTCTAAATTTTTAAGCACACCATAAAATGGCTGGAATTTGTCTTGACTTTTCTGACAAAACTACTCAAACAATGTGGTTTCAAATCTTTGATCTCAACTACACATTTGTTTCAGTGTCACTGATTTCACATTACAAAGAAAGGCTGATCATTTCACCATGTTCTTCAAAAGTAAAAACAACACTGAAGAAATTGAAACATACAGTCTTCCTCCTAATTCACTCTTTCATGAGCTGCCAACTTCATAGACAATGTTTTTGATTACATGTTATTTCAGCTCTACATATCTGCACGAAACCCTTCTGCCTCTAGGACAAGTAAGTTCCCTATTCTGAAAAAATACTCAGTTATATTCTGGAATACATGCTTCTCCCGCATAAAGGGGAGGTCCAAAATGGTGCACCAACAATAGTTGTACAGACTACTATTTACAAACTGCTCAGGAAGCAAAAAGATAGCGAGTAAAAAACTACTCAAACATTAATGGCTAGTACAAAATTTCTTGCAATTATGAAAGTGACATAAAAAAGCCCTTGTTTTATGTAAAATCTTTCTGTATACGAAATGTTAAGAAACTGATGGTGCAAATGATTTCTGCCACTATAACAAAGTCCTGTTATAAGCCACACTCATTCTGTTACTGTTAAATTACATATGCTTTCCATAAAATATGTCCCACAAACCATAAAAGGTCAGGAAAGCTATAAGTGTGGGGTTAACCCACTACCGGTCAGGTGTGAGAAGTGTATTTCCAATCATCCGCAAGAGATGAAAAATGCTATTTAAAAGCATCCTTTGTGTAACAAGTAAAATTATTACAAATCTTATAGTACATACCTTGAATGAGGTGTATGAGGGGGGTGTACAACCCTGTGAGTGGGTGTCCTATGTGATGGTGGTGATGGTGTGACAGAACCAGGGTGCAAAAAACCTGGGTGTGATGAGCTGGATGGTGAGAAGGTGTCTGCTGGCCATACCGTGGAGTCTGCGTGCCATGAGGGGTGTGATATGGAGTCATGAATGGTGTCTGTCCTGAAGGTGTGTATGGCTGGAAATAACACACACATTAAAAATACACGAAATACTGATCAACAGAAATAACTCCATAATACAAGGTTTCCCCACAAAATTTTCCTGAATAATCAGCTGATCTAGAAACTAATTGCCTTTACAGAACCCAGAACTTCAACACCTACATTCACAACACAACAACAATCATCTTATGCAAAGTCCATAGATTCCAGTCCAAATTTTTATACACTGTTTGTCAGAGACCTATTTTCAACCCGAAAGGCAGTTGTTAAATCACAACTCTACACCACTATGGAGTGGTTTTACCACATTTCCTAAACTAATAAAGAAAATTTAATGAATTCCCATCAAAAAATTAATAAGAGTATATGCTTCTACATACATTTTCATAACATCTCTTAAACCAATGGACATTCACTTTGCTTCAGCTTCACAAATTTCATTTTGTGCAATTCCTTTTGTGCAAAACTCCTGGAAGCAGGTCTCAAAGTACAGATCCACCTTACTGTATGGACACCAATAAGGTGCTCCTTTCTCTTATTTTTCCCTCTTACAACAAACAAAACAACACCTTCCTTTGTGGTTCTGCCTTCTGTACTGTTGCAGTCTTCTTGGGTAATCATTTTCCCACAGCTGTTTTGGTGGAGAATTGGCTGACGGTCTTCTAACCAAAAGACGTTGAAATCTTAGGTTCCTCTGTGAGAACTAAGGCTTCTATCAGGCCAATTCTGTAGCTACAATGGTTTGAAGGACTAATTCCATTGTAAATACCATATGCAATGTGGGATGTAATATTTAATACAGTTCAAAATGTTTCCTCTTTCCCGTTCTACAATGGTTCCAGTTTCTGTTCTTTTCAGATCTGTATATTGAAATAACAAGATGTAATCCCTTTATGATCACATTTCATTACACAAAACCAATGTAACAGTTCCAGTTGCCACTCAAAAGGTCAGAGGATGTGGAAATGAATGACACATCTTTCTTGTCTTTCCATTCCATGATAACACCTCCGTCAGATCTTGCAGCAACAATTTCATCCTTCTTCATTTTTTCTGGACATTTTTCCTGTTCCTGCTACATTTACCCAGACTTAGCACAGCATATAAGGATGGTATATTTTACAATTACTATCAATCTACGAAAGAATGTTCTCTGTCTATGAGAGGTTCCATAAATTTCAGAACAATCTCAGAACTTTCATGACTGTGAATAAAGTTGTCCATGTGGACACCCAAGAGCATATGAAAGAGTGGTGTATAGCTCCAACCATTCTTAGCCTCAGCACTAGATGGAGATGAGTGGTCAGCTTCATGCATGATACAAATTAGCATATATATATATGCCAAGTGCAACATATACTTTGTTACCAATTACCACCAGTTCCTCATGCAAGACCCATGCTCTGTATCATGGTACCCACATACCCGTTAGTCTCCTGGACAATAACATCCACTACCTCTTTATGAAAAAATAATAAAAAGCACCAAAATCATTACTGATGGGCTACCTGTTCCAGGTAATTGTATTTTGGTTGGCTGCAACTCAGTAACCAATTTCCAGTTGCAATTCAATGTGATAACAGTGCAGTAAGAGACGTTTATTCATTCTCAGCTACTTGTCCATTTTCATTTATTATTTCCTCTTGTGCATAATTCACATCACTTTCACCTTCAATAGATGCACCACTGACACATGTTCATAACCAGAGTAGCCACATCTGTTAACTAACAACCATTAAAGATGACTGATTACAAAAAATATATTTCTTGCAATTTTTAGATATACCAATAGAAGGACACATTAAGACCAGAAAAACATGATGCAATTTGTAGTGTCAATATCCCTCAACAAACAGCAGCTGTGTAAATATTTTCAAGATGCTGCATAGAGTCTACTTATATACATTCAGTCACTCTAGTGGCAGATTACTAAGCACCAGACATGAGGAACTGTCTTGACGGGTTAACATTACTCTCCCACCTACAGTTCAGTCACCCAACTGGACCTTTCTCTCAAGGGTTTCCACTAACTGTATGCATTTCCAATTTCCTCATCCATGCCACGTGTTACACATATCTCATCCTGAGAATACAATCAAACGAGTAAGTATGTTACCTAAATGCTGAATATTACCATGTACATGATCCTGAGGCACATCAACCCAGATCATATCTTCATAATGCATTTCCACAACACCCGTTATTACAACTCCGTCAACACTTTCTTGGTTTCCAGCTATCTGGGAAGTTTTGCCACAAAACTTGTAACAATGGGACTGATTTTTAAGTTACTTCATGATGATGTTTTCCACATCAGAAGTCAATGCTTACCTCAAGGTACTATCTTGGCATTCATTTGAAGACAAAAATGACAAAAACCTTGAGAACAGCCAACACCACTGTTCAGATTTGAACTGGATACCTACCAAATACATATCCAACGCACTACTAACATACCAACCTATTACGCAAGATTTGATATAATTTACTGTATGTATCCTGTATATGAGGTACTGATGACACAGCCAGCACTTACAGTGTTATGATAAGTGTGCATATTAGCCCCATAGCCTCCACCTCCAGGTGTATGAGCATAATGCGGTGTTTGGCTTGCCACTTGTGACAGACTATGAAGCATGTGGTTTGGCAGTGCCTGGGCAACACGCTGTATGGCTTCAGGATTCATTCCTGAAATCGAAACAATTTAAATTTAACATTCTATCTACTTTTGTATCAAACTGGCCACTGTAAATTTCATACAACACATAGAGCAAAATAATGATACCATACAAAGGACTGGTTATTTGTTAGCTCTGGAAGTGTAAACACTTTAATTTCATGGTTATACTGTCACACTTCCAATAACAGACACCTTGTCCTGTGTGTATGAGTAGAACAGGCTTCAGTACATCATAGAGCAGCTTATTAATTTTCAGTTATAGAAATTACAATAGTACCAGCAAGGCTGACATTAGGTGTTCCATGATACGGTGTCCTGCTGGTTGCCATTCCTCTAGGTGTGCTAGGAGTGCCTGGGATAGGCTCACGAAAATTATCTTTAAACCATCGGAAGAGTGAGCCAATGGAATCAAATACTCGTTGTCGGAAACGGAAGCCTTCTGGCGTTACAGTAACATACTCGTGACGAAACCTTGTGCGTGGAAGGTATGATAACATGAATTTCCCAGGGTAACTCTGAAAAGTATTAAATATAATGTTATGCTGTGTACAAGACAATTAATGTGTGCAAGTGTAGCGGTAAAACCAGTGTCACACAAAATAACAAAATATACATGTCCTGTTGAAGAAACAATATGAATACATGGATATACATTTGTGTATATTATTAAAGTTTAATGGTGAGGTTGAAAGAGCAGCGTGATCTCATGCTGCAGCAGAAAATTTTTTAAGTGCATGTGAGCAAGATATGTCACTGCTTGAAGATTCTGATAATATCAGTACTTGACAAAACTGTGTTTGAATCTGGTGTGTTTTAATTTTTTCTTCTCACAATTCAAAAGCAGCACAAATTCTGCATTGAAATTACTAAACATTTCCAAAGCAAAATACTTAATTATAATTGCATAACAATTAATGTAAAGGTTTAATTAAAGACAGAAAATGTTCTACCATAAATGAGGACACAATCTACAATTATGCCAATACTGTACATTTGTGTTTAATTGCCAAGCTCTCTGAGTTTGAAGCAATTTTAAAACAAAACAAAAAAATAATGAGTAACAGGGTTTTAACAGGTAAACTTTTTACAAAAGTACCTAAGACAAAAAAAGTTTGAAGTCAAGTCATGTCAAAAACCTGGACTACATTGCCAAAGCACAATGAGTTGTATGCCCATCTTCAAATGTGTCTGGTGTGTCCATAACACGGAAAATGTACCTAATGCACAGAACCTTGTGAAGTTTGTAATGAACTCTCAGGTCCATAAACATGGAAATTCCTGTGCAGTTGAGCAACTATTAGTTTCGGTTCCATGACAAAAGCTCACATGAAGAATGCCCACACGAAAATTCCGCACAGAAAAAACCCCACTGTCATAAATGCTCACATGAAAAATACCCAAAAGGAAAATTGCTCACATGGATAAATGCTCACACGGACGAATTCTCACAAAGAAAAGTACGCACATAGAAAAATTCTCACATTCACAATACTATCAAGTAATACACTCTTAATAAAGCGTTATGTGATTGCTGTGAAGTGAAGTTCAAACGTGCAGTATTTTTATTGACATGAACGAAGAATATGTTTATGAATGAAATTATAATGAAATAAATTTTAACCTTCAATAAGTCTGAGTATAAACAAATAAAATAGAAAATTTGGATGCAAATGTTTGTAAGAGATATTACAGGAAATGAAATGCTCTGGTTTTATTCATTCTTTATTTATTTAATTTTTTTGTCCTACAAAGTGAACAGTCAGCACTTTTTGGTTTTTTATTTTACTGTAAGCATGCCACGTATACAGTTGATAAAACATGTTTGGAACTTTATCAAAGGTGCCATCTCCATAGATTGTATCTTTGTTCAATTCAACCAAGAGTTCTTTATCACCTAAAACCAGAATTCTGTCTGGATCATCCACACCTGAATCATGAAGTACCAGTTGACTGTACTTCTCAGGAATGTCAAAATTTATTGTTGCTGGGTTAGGCAAATGACCGCCTTTCTGTGATTGAGAAGATTTCTCGCAAGGGATGAATGTTTGGGCATATGGGCCAGCACATCGTTACTCAATCTGCATACACATTCCCCATCACATTGCGAGGGGTAGCACTAACTACTTTCATGTCTTGCCTCATTTTGCTTCTGGCAACGTTGGCTTCTGCCTTTTGAGGACAGGAATCATGACAATGTTCGGTTGGTTGTTGTAGTGTTGCCATCTTTTGTCTTCATAATTGAATGACACTTTATAGAGCAACTCTGCCTGCATCTCCAAGCCAGCACTCCATTTATAGTGTGAAAAGACAGATATTCAAAACCCAAGTAAGTCAAAACTCGGTTGCCCTTCTGAGTGCTTGAAAACTCCATTGTTGGCACTACCAAAGAAATTAATAAAACTATAATATAATGTAATATAATAATGTACATTTAAAAGAAAAAGCAATGTAAATAGAAAATATACAAAAGTGATTGTAAGCGCCCATTAAACTCGTTGGCCGTAAGATGTAAGGTGTGAGTGTGTAGTCACAAGTTGTAATGGAAAGGAAAGGTACTCACCGGAACGTTGTAGCTAACTGCCTGGTCTGGAAACAGAACAGCTCACGTCGCTTACACACACTAAAGTATTACTAAATACTTTCTGGCAACCAAGTTGCTATCATCAGTAGATGGGTAAGACTGAGAGCAATAGATCAGAGTCAATGTAGGAGTGGGCGGACGTGAGCCAGCGCGGCAAACGCTGACTTTCCATTTATTATAATTTCATTCATAAACATATTCTTCGTTCACGTCAATAAGAATACTGCATGTTTGAACTTCACTTCATAGCAATCACATAACGATTTATTAAGAGTGTATTACTTGATAGTATTGTGAATGTGAGAATTCTTCCGTGTGAGCATTTTTCCGTGTGAGCATTTATCCGTGTGAGCATTTTTCCGTGTGAGCATTTATCCGTGTGTGCATTTTTCAGTGTGAGCATTTATCCGTGTGTGCATTTTTCCGTGTGAGCATTTTTCCGTGTAAGCATTTATCCGTGTGAGCAATTATCTGTGTGGGTATTTTTTATGTGAGCATTTATGACAGTGGGGTTTTTTCTGTGCGAATTTTCATGTGGGCTTTCTTTGTGTGCACATTTATCCGGTCACCATTAGTTTCTTAAGGGCTTTGTTCCACGAGTAGTCAGTCATAAATACAGGACTTCAGCACTGGAAATTAATCTTGCAAAATATTGCAATGGCTTATCGTACAGGGTATTTCCAAAAGGCCAAACCATATTTAACTGTATTTAGTAATTACATGTGACAAATGTCATATGTGACGCCACTGATCAGCAGAGTCGTGGGACAGTTCACTCTCCCTAATATCATGCAGCAGTACTGAACAAGAAGGCATTCACATGAGAACAGCATACTGCCAGCATAAACATTTTATGTGACTGCTGGTGCTCTCAAAGTGCAGTGTCAATGTCAAGCAAAATTTGAACCACAGGAAAACCTATGAGTCTGCACTAAGATGGATATTGGCAGTAAATAAGACAAGTCACAATATTAGAAAATATTGCACATATACTCCCTTGGTAAGAGTGTTAAAATAAAAGCATGACATTTTGTGATCAATTTCTAAGATATTTGAAGAAAATGCTACAGTTCTGCAAACCATATGGTTTACAGACAAGGCATGTTTTCTTATAAATGAAGCACACTATGAATATGTATGTATGGGCCCCATAAAAACTTTTCATGAAATGATGGAGACACAGTTACTGCCTCCATTACATGCAATGTTGCATGTTGTTTTTGTCTTCTGATATTGGTGAATCAATTTGTCTTGGACATTCATTGCACACTGTTACTTCCATATCTGCAAAGACCACTTTTTTTTGGAGATACTGTGCGTGCTGTCATCGCCATGTCTTCAAGGACCAGTTCTTCTTCAGCTGGTTAAGGCTTGAGTGCACAACACGACTGCATTTTCATGACCAAATCCTAACTCATTTTTGCCATATTTTGTAAATGACTGGTCCTGCCAACTATACTCTACAGATCTCAATCCAACACTTATTCTTGGGGGTTTTCTTGAACATACGGTTTGCACGAACAACGCACAATTCAAGAGTTCAAGCAACAAATTTCAGCAGCTGTGGTCAGCACACAGTGGCATTATAGATGTAAAATTTTCAAAGACAACTGCAGCTGGTTCTGCATAGATGACTTTCACTTGCTCAGGCTGCTGTCAGTAACACAAAACACAATTACAGCTGTCATGTACTGTATTAAGTATATGAAAACAACAGTAGGTTCTTTTTCAGAAGACCCTTGAAGTTAGCCATCATGTATCTAACATAATTCACTGATCCTACTATAACCTTTCAATGACTGAAGTTTCGAAACAGAAATAACTTTCTTGAACAATTTATTTGAAATTAGAATCCTATATACCACAAGATAAAACATTAAAATCACAGTGCCTTACCTTGGAAGCACCTAGCACATAATGTATTTTTGAGGCATTCTTCTTCTTCTCTTCCTTAATTATTTCTTCTGCTTTATCCTTAAGTCCTTCAGTATCTCGATAATACTTGAATGACAGTAGATCTCGAGCATGTGCTGCCATTGGATTCACATAACGTGCTATTATTTCATCCAAATCTTCAAATTCTTCATTGTTAATCCACAATGACTGACCTAAGCTGAATGCATTCTCTTTACCTTCTTCTCGTACGTCAATATGTTGATACACCCCGTCAGTCACTTTCCATGTTACTGTCAGATGATCTGAGCCCTAGAATGAGGCAAAATGCTGAACAACTGGCAGTTTGTTTCAAACAACACAAATGAAAAAGAAATATAATGTTTTCAGCTTTACAACTTCAGTGAAAACTGCAAGGTCCCTTTATAAACTCTTTGACGAGAGCACACTCAGAAGTGTCCATCTGATCATGTTATATGCAGGGCAAACTCTAAGCCACGAATACAGTATTATTACAAATAATTGTACCTGATACAGAAAAATGGGACACGAGGCCAGTAGTTATCACTAGTGTTTCTGATACAAATACAAAACAATCTACTATGACAAGATGGCTATCAATGCCATATCTTTTTACTTGGTACATTCCTGTTGTGCTACAGAAATAACGCAGACAAAAAAAAACCATATGATTTGAGACACACATGTTGGCCATTACATGTGGTCATCATCAGGCAGCTCATACATAATTTTAGAGAAACTGCATAACATACAAGCATACATACTCTGGTAACATAACTGTGGGATCCTGGAGTTTTTCATATAGTGTAAAATACACTTCAAATTTATACGTAACTGTAAGGTTTAAAAAGAAACCTGTAAGAAGATCCTTGCTCTTGTCTCACAGTGTCATGTCTATCCATAATTGGATGTCAATAGTAATGCAGGTTCTGCAATAGTTTAATTCTATCTCCAGTCTTCCATCATAATTCTGATGTGACTGTACTATGTTTTAGGGATTTTCACAGGAACCAGCACGTAGAGTTCCTATTCCTGCCTTGTACTGTGTGTTTACTGTTCTCATGTCTTTTAGTTCCAGGGAGTGGTAATGAGTGACATTATGTGTATTTGCCTGCCTCACTCCAATTACAGATAGACATAACACTGTGAGATGGTAAGTGTAACCATTCTTCAAATACTGTTTGTTTATTGTTTTTTATTCCTTTCGCCTTATTTACTCATCACAATGTATCAGGGCCAATGATATCATGTGCTTGTTGAATTTACATCAGCGTTACAGCCAAATGGATCAAATCTGAAACCATGTGTTTTGTACACTGACAGACACATTACTTAATATTTTATTTATCCTCTGGAACTCCAGAAAACTATAAAACCAGAGCTGAAATTTGATGCACCAGGTGTATCTTCATAACTGGACTGATGCTTGGCTTATTTAATGGCACAGTTTCAACTGATCAGGTTATATAGTTCTGACTGAGATGAGCATATACAAGAATCTGGAAGGTCATAGATCTATATAAAGGTACTATCCTGGCATTCAGTGAAGGAACAGAACATGAAAAATCTGATTTAATACAGCCTGTAATCAGTACATAAAAAACACAGGTCTAGAGAATCATTAGTCCAGTTAAATAAAAATAAATAAAATAATTTACACATACCTATATGCATTGAAAATGGAATGCAGACAATTGTAATTTCATCACTAACACGGTTCAGCTAACAACAGAAACATTAACTTCCTCTTCATACTATGCAAAAACCGGGCTTCAAAACCAAATCCTGGCATGATGCCATATGTTCAAGTTTCTAACCTTGCTGGATGGTCTCACAATAACCTCTCCTTGATCCATCTGATCCATGAGTCTTTCTGCTTCCTTGAACGAGATGTTGTGGAATGATGGATGAACTATAACACGTTTGATATATGTCTGGCGTTGTTTCAACTTCTTTGCATCTTCTTCAGTTTTTATATCTCTTTCTTCTGCCTCACTGTCATAGAATGGATCTTTAGGTGGTCTAAAAGTATATAATATAATTGAAGAGTTAAACAAAATATGTCAAATTATCACTTACATCTCTGCATATTCTCTATAGATATAAAAATCAGAGAAGGTACACAAGTGGTTGATTTATTTAACCTTTCATGGACAAACTGGCAAAAGCTGTCCCATAAAATGTATGTCCTTTTTGCCTGAAAGGGTAAACACTGTCCTGCAGTGGGCAATTGAATTGAATTGGTGCTCCAGCCACAGACAAAAACCTGGCATTTGAAAGGCCATAAGCTAAAGCTTAATGATAATATGTCAAATCATAAATTATACAGCAGTCAAGATTAAGGTGAGAAAAACATTATCTTCTAAAGAAGAGTGGGGGTGGGGGATGCACCAAAAGCATAATTAGATATAACAAGACCTTTATTTGTTAAACCTCTCAGTAACAGAACTCTAAATAAAGGTAATTAAATTCTTGATCCCAAAGAGATATAACACACTTCATACATTACCCCATATAAATATAATGCCTCTTACAATAAAATTAAAATCATGCATCTCTTGAATTTCACTATACAAGGGAGTAAAAAGGAATCAGCCATTGTAAAATGCTTACTAAGTGACGCATGGTGTATTAAAGAGATGAACATTTCTTTGAAAGGAACAATCAACTTATCTTTCCCATTTTCTGCTGATAAAATTACTGTAGTTTGGAAAAGTGCAGATATTTTGAGAAACATGGCTGTCTTTTGCTTCAGAACAATGTACCATCAACAGTGGCTTGGTGGTGATGGAGACAGCCAGGTTCTCCAAAATGTCAGTAAACAATCTCATCACAAGACATTGTCATAACCCAAATATAAAATGAGATTAGCTGTGAAAGCACAAAGACTTAAAAAAACAACTGTCATCTTACTGCAGTTTGTCTCTCAACACTGACCAATCTCCGACTCTTCTTGAATGGCAACGGTGAAGATAGGAATTAATCCTGAGCATGAAAAAGTAACAGAGGGTAAATGTTCTTACCTCCACTCATGATTTTTGTCAGCAAGGTCTGAGCTTTTTGATGTACATTCCACTGAGAAGCGTTCTACATCAATCTTGGTGATGCGACAATGAATGGTTTGACCCCTGACCACTCTCTCTTCTGGGTTGCTTACATGTTTGTCTGACAAATTTTTTATGTGAATGTAACCTGATATTCCGTTATCAAGCCGTAACCTCACACCTGTTGCCTGACCTGGGCACCCTCCAGCATCAAAGTGATTCCAAACCTACAGAATCAGATAAAGTTTTAATAATTCATAGACTATTTTTGTAGCAATAATTACGCAACTAAATCATATGCCAAATATCTCAGTATACATGTGGCATGAACCTTCACGTACAGTATTTTCAAACTTGTCTGCCTTTACCTGTCAAGCGAGGTGAAGAAACATGAATATCTATGCGAACTTTAGGAGATTTCAAATGACTCACAAAATAGGCCTACATCTTAATATGGGTTCCAAAACAAGGTGGACACCTTACATCCTCCACTGTAGTGACCAAGGATAGAGTTCAGACATCAAAATGGTGACCCATTTGTTATGATACTGCAAATTATCCCATATTAGGAACAATTTTCAAACTCTGCTGTTAAATGCAGTAGTTCTTGGAAATTACTCCAGTTGGGAGCACAGCAACACAGTTATATCATGACATTCTCACAGACAGCAGACACAGAAGGCTGATGAACAGCAAGCAAGTCAATGTTGACTTTGCAGAAGGAAGTGTTACTGTATGAAACACAGATTTTTTTGAGTAGAATCAAGAAGCATTTTGAAGATGGGGTTCAGCACAGATGTGAAAGAGGACTTGTACTCCACGTGTCTGTACCCCAGACAATGTGGACCCTGAGACTAGCAATGCAGCAAGCTTGTGTAGATTAATAACAGCAACAGCAGCAACGTGGGACTTCATGATGTTCAAGTTTAGCCATTTTGCCCTCATATCTGCTCATGTAGCCATTCAAGGTGACTGTGATGTGTATGCTTATCGCGTGTGACACAGAACAGAGGTGACAATTCTTAGTCTGAAAAAGACATAACACATGGTTCTCTGATGATGCTCATTTCCACTTGGATAGAGATGTCAAAAAAGATGTAAACTGTAGGCCATGAAATATTCACACCAGTTTCATGAGAAACTATGAAGGTAAAAAACTTATTGTATGGGTTGTCATACCAAGCTACACAATGACTGGGCCATTCTACTTTAATCAAACGGTCAATTCTGTTACCTGGCCATGTGCACAGCAATTTTATCCTGCAAACTTAAGGCAACTAGACTGCCAATCGACACTGTCATGCAATATGGATCAAGGCCACACACATTAAAGCTGCCTTTGATTTTCTGCACAAAACATTTGGTCTCCAAGCACAGTCCCGTCATTTTTCTAGATGCCACAATTGCGGACGTCTTGCCACCCCACATCCCAGACAATAATCCATGTAATTTCTTTCTATGAGACTTCATGAAGAACAAACTCTACACAAGGAAATCTGGTCCATTAATGGAAGTCAAGGCCATGATCATCCAACTATGCCATGCATTTTCAGACCACTTGCGCCATAAGGTGATGCAAATCTACAAAGCATGCCTTAAGAACGCAAATTTTTCACACCCTTCTCTGAATAAATAATGGAAGACAGGATTACTGTTAATACTTCCTGAAAGACAATGCACCAGTATACACCACAAACAACTGAATGAAGGCTCTATGTTGTTCTTTGTGGCTGTCAATCTGACCACATACAAATGTGTGAGGTGTCTATCTTTCAAGACACTTAAAACACATGTTTATAAAAACAAAAGGACACCTCCTTCAACAGACAGTAAACTCATGATAAATATGGGCATTTTAAACATAGTAGAATTCATTTTCTTCTTGCATCACAACACAGGTACTGGACTGTATTTCACAACCTGCAGCAGTAACAAGGTATTGCTTGTACGAGACATTCTGTATTTTAGAATGCTCTTCAAATGTAGCAAATCCTTAACAAAATAACGCTCCACAGTGGCATCTGAGATAGCCGACACCTATTGTGGTAAGGGAAGCAACTATTATGCCAAGAGTTTCAACTGACAGACATGAATGGTTCACTTGATCTTAGAGGCACATAACTAGTTAACAGCATTAAACATACCTCAGAGAGTTCAGGAAAGTCATTTTTCATGCAAAATGGGCACTGCCAAAGTCCAGTTTCATCATTACGAACAGGATTGGCTTGATCCAGTTGATCACCTTGAGGTTTTCTATGAGATATACCTAAAACAACCAGTTGTTACTCATATAAATTATCCTATTCCTGAACACAAAAATCATTATTAAATGCCTATTAACGAATAACTCGCATCATGGAGAGTGCCATCTGACAAGCTGACATTCACGAAATCAGGCAAGCAACTCCCCACCTTCTAAAAAACCCGAAGGTTCTTTAATGTATGCACAACAGCCCAAAAATAGACACTATTCTGAGCTAAATGAATTAAATCTACATCCTCAGACCTTCCTTCTCTAAGATCTATTATAATATTATCCTACCATCTACATGTACATCTCCTGAACAGTCTCTTCCCTTCAGTTTGTCTCACTAAATTGTGTTTCTTTTTTAATCTTTCATACACATGCTACATCAAACAATGCATGTAATACACAATAAAGGCACATCAGAAAATGGAAGCAATGTCAACAATGACTAGATAAATAACAATGAAAAAGACTGTACCTATACTGTGACACCAATAAGGCTGTCCTTTGTATCAAATGATGGCAGGGATAACTCATTCAGTAAAGTTACTGAGCACAGGCTGTACAACAGGCTCTGATTTCTGGTAGCAGAACAGTTTCTCCTCCTTGCCACTGCTTCTATACAACGGACACTGGCAAGAAGCAGCCGCAGTATGAAACTGATCATTAACTTCAATCTGCTGTTGAGTGATAGCATACATACAGATCTCTAACAGAAACGTCCCCTACACATCTTCAGGATCCAGTGCTTAAGCACACACACAACTTCATCTTTACTATTATATAAAGCACATTTGCTACTTCAGACAACTACATGTACATGCTCCCTGCTGCTAAGTAAGTTCACCCTAGAACAGGCCAAGAAGGCCCAGAGGGGGAGTAGAGGTATAGCTGTACTCTTTCTTTAACCTTGGCACTAGATGGGGGTGGTTGGTCAACTCCACTCCCCGGCTGCTTTACCCCAGAGAAAGAAACCAGGTACCCATTGTATAGGAGGCTGGGTGGGGTCCCAGGGCTGGTCTGGACAGGTGCGGAAATTTTTGCCCACACCAGGATTGACTCCCCAGACCGCCCAGTCTGTAGCAAGTTGAAATACCGACTACACTTCCCGCTGGTAGAAGCAAGAATTATGAGAGCAGGGATAAGCAACACTGTATAAATGTTTTGGAGAGCATTTTTATTTGAACAGCTGGAGCTGGAAGAAGAAATGTGCACCTTTCTTTGTGTGCCTGAATGCAACCCCTTCCCCACACACATGCATACATTCTTTACACAGTGGTACTGATATTACTAACCCCTCTTCACAGAACAGTGCACATCTTTTGACATGTCTGCGTCCAACATCACATCAGAGAGTAAGAAAAACTGTTTTAAAAATGTTTATATACTTGGAATTCACTGCTGAACGTGAAGTTTCTTTATGTCTATGCAACACACCAGGCAGAATATAAAGGAAATACAGCCTTCAGGAACTTGGCACTAAATGGAAGTAAATGGCCAGTTTTACTCTCTGGTCACTTTATTTGCGGGTTTTACTTATTATTGTTGTTTTTAAAACCATGAGTTATATAGTGTATGAAGTCAAATGGTAATCAATTAAAACTGTCAGGAAAAAAGCAGTCACAGCCTATTTTAAGATACTGCCTGGAAGGACTACGGAAAGCTAGGATAATCCTCAGCCATGACCACTTATTTTCACGCTATCATTCAAACCCAGCAATTCCTGAATATGAAGCAGTAGTGCTAACCACCCAACTGTAACTGACCTTGGTAAAAGGTATGCAAGTACCTACTGAATGGGAGTTGGGGTGAGCCCAAGAGTCAGTCTGAAAATGATAATAATCCTTGTCCTTGCTGGAATTCCACCTCACATATCCAGTCAAACACTTCTGCCTCTAGATCAAGTAAATTCTCTTATCAGACATACAGTACTCAGATTGTGGATTACTGATCCCTTTATAACCATCAGCTGTAACTAAGGTGGGAAGCAAAACTTTCAGTGAAATCAGTGCAAAATGTTAACAAGAAAAACAAAAAGACAGAAATCACTTGTGCTTAAATTATGAGACAAACGTCACTGTTTCAAGCAAGACGTTTTCCATTGCTCTAATGCAGTTCTCATTTAAGGCATATTCATTCTAACACAGCTGCAATGTATGAACAGAAGATCACTTAGAGAAATAACAATAAATAAATTTCATACCTATCACAGTAGCAAGTACCATCTTTCCTATGAAAAATGTCTCTGGAGTCTCCTTGGTGAGCATATCAAACAACTCTTCCGGATTTGGTGATATGTAGGAACTGCGCAAATCTTTATAGCGATGGTTCAGTTCAGCTCGGATATCGTACAATGTTATACTCTTGTTACCAAAGCCTTGGCGTTCCAGTTCTTCAGCAAAAGCATCCAAATCCAAATCTTTCAGTCTCTCAGGAGCTTCCAGAATTTCCTCCAAAGCTCCAGCAGGATTTGCATCCTCATCATCATATTCCAAAGCATCCACTGCCATTTTACGAGCCCATTCGTAGGTTTCAGGATGGACTCTTGAGCCATCAAGCACTTCAACATATGCTTCAGTGCTGGAAAAACAGTAAATCATGAAACATCATTTTTACTTATGTAATGGAAGCAATGAAGTTTTAACACTATACACTCTGCACTGACTGACTGATTCTTAGGTTACTTACTTATGCTGTTTAAACAGCATAAATTCTATGGCATCAAATTAAACTGAAGTTTGTCACCAACATATTATCCTGGTATTCACTTGGAGACAGATAGAAAGAGAAAAAGCATAGAAACTTCAATCACATTAGCTTGTAGCTTGATCAATATCTGAACCAGATACATACCAAATACAGGGCATTACCATAACACAAACCTATTCAGTTTTAGTTCTGGATATATAATTTCTAAACTAAGTAACTGCAGCTGGGACAGCATAGTCAGTACAGGGACTAGGCGATGGGCTGGACAATCCGGGGTTTGAATCCTGGCAGGGGCAGAAAATTTTTCTGTTCTCCAGATCATCCAAACTGGCTCTGAGGCTCACCCAGACTCCTATTCAATGGGTACCACAGTTGTTTTCCAGGTGGTCAAGCAGCTGGGGCAAGATGTTGACCACTCACCTCCATCTAGCACCAAGGTCAAGAATGTGTAGAGCTACGCCTCTGCTCCCCCTGTAGGCACTCACAGCATAGACAGGGACAACTTTATCTTTACCTTTACTAAGTAACTACATATGGCTCGTCAACGCTGTAAGTTCTTTGGGAAGCTGTTTGCTGAACCAAGGGATATAAGCATGGCTTCATTGAAAGGCCCGTGTCTCTTTGTTACAGGCACAGAACTAATGAACCAATGCTGATTGAAACACTTAGGGCTAGCACAATAAGCCTAAGGCTGCAGTGCATCCGGAGCTAATGCCGACGGGCCCTTGGAAGGAAGAAGAAGAAACTACATATACCTCCACATAACATTCCTTGATACAAAGTTTTCCATCATTTAAGGTTTTACAAAGTTTAGTGTTTAGTAATTTGTTCCCCATAGAAATATGAACATTTCACTGCCAGTATTGGCATATGACCCTTTGTCAACACAATGATGGCATAGTGGGAGCAGACAAATAACTGCACGCATTCTTAACCATTTGGTGCCAAAAGTTGATTACCACTGGACACATAATTCTGGTTCCAAAGGCTTAACCTCAGCACCAGATGGAGGTGAATGGTCAAATTAATGGCCCAGCTGCTTAACCCCAGGGAAGAAACATTAGTACCCAGTGAACAGGAGGCAGGGTGGGCCCCAGCACCAGTCTAGACATTTTGGAGAAGACAAATACCAGAGTTGACATAGTCCATACTGAGCAAATCCCCTTATAAATAAATCTGTGAGTGACTGCAATACCAATGCATATAAGTTGCTCAAAGGTTTATTTACATTACTAGGCATTACCAAACACCTGGTATTTTTCCTCCTTTTGATTTTACCTCTTTCTATCCCTACATTCATTACAGCCTTCTGTTCTATGTGATGATCAGGCAATTCACAGTTTTTATGTGGACACACCTTATCACTGGCATATAATTTTGCCTTTGTTTGTGCTTGTGGGTTCCACCAAAGTACTGTCATAGCAGCAAAGACAAAGATATATTAGGAGCACTAACAGAACAGGAAATTGTAGAAACTGTGAATGACAATAATTATGATATTGATTCTATGCCCAAACAAAGTCCAGGATCATAATCAGAAGACATTTTGAAATCATCAATGTACTGGGTCGGCCATGATGTTCTAAAACCAATCATCATTCCATCATTTCCCACCATTTATCTCTAGTCCTACAGTACAATTAGCAGTCTGAGACAGTCACTCAAAACATACCTTCAAAATTTCATAACCCTGAATTTATGAAGACAATTGTCAAAAAAACCAATAAAACACATAACAGCAAATTATACCATTTTCCAAAACTGGGAACAAAACAATAACATAGTACTGAAAAGTGAGGGGCTGTAACAATTACATGACTATTTACTGGGACAGCTACTAGAATAGAATACAGACGAGCAGGCACTGCAGTGACCAGTGTGGTTCGACCATTATCGATCTTTTGTGCAACCCTTCAGCTCCTTCATTCAGCAGTCCCACACCTTGAGCAAAGTGCAGTTCCTTGCTGACAGAGATGTCTTCAAAGACACCTGGTTTTAAAAATTGATGAACCTGGTGCCTGAATCTTACTGTGGCCAAAGCCTCACGGTCACAAAGAATGTGTGAGGCCATTTCAGATGCCTGCTTGCATCTATCACACTCGGGGATGTTTACCAGCCCCGGTTTAAATAGGTGTCCTTTTAAATTACAGTGTCCTGTTAGCAACCCTGTCATTATTCTTAGCTGGTTTCTGCTCAGACTGAGCAATTCCCCAACTTTTGTTACAGAGGGACTTTTTTAAGAAAGCCCTTAGCCTGCCTTTGTCCATGTACGCACTGCCAATGCTCCTCGTGTTTCCTACTTGTCCAGTCCCTTATCACCCCCGTGGAAACCTTTGCAGATATACCAAGTGCAGGCTCAGGTCCTATGAGTGGATGTGAGGAGCCTTATCTGGCTAACTGATCAGCTATTTCATTTCCATCAATTCCCATGTGTCCTAGCATCTATACCAGTTGGATCCTGTTATGTTCTGCCAGTTTCACCAGGGACTGATAGCAATCCCAGACTAATCTGGAATTTATCTGGAAGCTGCCAAGAGCCTTGATAGCTGCCTGACTGTCAGAAAGAATATAGATGTTCCTACCTGTGTAGCCCTTTTCTATATTCTCCATTATACAAGCCTTAATGGCATACATTTCAGCCTGCAATACCGCGGTGTAGAGCCTCAAACTGAAGCTGTGCCCCCTTCTCGAGCCCCATCTATACACCCCAGCACCAGTCTGGCAGGTACTACACCATTCAACTTGCTGAAGCCCAGTGGGATGAGAACAAACCAGTACAGAGTGCATGGAGCTATTCAAATTGTGAATTTCAGAGAGACTTGCTTGCACACACTGGCAGTGGAGCCTAACAGCAAGAGTGAGAGTCAGCCCACGGCATGTCCCTCTGGAACCTAATAAATTATGCACAACAGTAAAATGCTGCACACATTGCCTATAAATCTTAAAGTCATAATCAAAAACTATGAGCCAGGATAAAAACAAAAAATCTATCAGGTGAGACTTTTACTCATTTGCATTTAAAACAGCTTCTACCTCACACAGCACACAGCCTGTCTCAATCATGAAAACCAATAATGACCAGATATTAAAATGTATGTTGGTCTTTGTGTAAAATGTCTGTTATTTTTGTCCAATTTTAACAAAAGCTGAAATGAGTCAAAAAATGCTTGAAATTCCAAATGTGAAATTTCATGAAAATCCATCCATCCAGTGGGAGCAGAGCTGTTCCATAGCCTTTCACAATTACGTATTCACGATTGTGCCTAAAAGGATGGATGTTAACAAATCCTCAAGTCAAGGTAATCACTTGGAAATGAGTTCCTGTGCCCTCCATGACAGCAACTGAGTAACAGAGCGTTAGTCAGCCAACACTATGTAGTGTGGAAAAAAAAAAAGTATACCCCCCCCCCCCCCCAACCAAGAAGAACAGAAGGAAGGGGAGGGAGGGATATTACATGGACTAAATATACTAACTATAAAAATTACTGTAATCTGCAGAACTCACCTATCACCAAGAGAATTTGTATCTATTTTGATGAATCCTGCACAGTTTATAAACACTTTTGGTCCCATGTGGCAGGCTGTAACTAGCTGTGTCCTGTTCTCTAGCCGTTGATTGTTCTGCTTAAGAGTCTTCAGAAGAGCTTGTCCTTTTCTGGGACCAAAGCCACATACAAACTGTATCAAATTACAAGTGTAACCCTGCAGCACTGCCGAGTTGATGTCTACTCCCACCTCATTAGTGCGATTTACAAATTCTAGGTATAGTGCTTCCAGAAGCTCCTCTCTTGGAACTTGATCCTGAAACAACAGCAAGCAACTCGTGCAAATTCTACATACAGTACTTCCAAAAATGCTTCCTACAGAATCTGGTGCTAAAAAAGAGAAAATTATGCAGCATACAAAGACTCTTTATCACCAACCTGACACTTCTTGTATTTCGTCTCACAGAGCATATTCTATTAGAATGGTTCCCAAACCATATTCCAAGGTTCCATGATGTTTCCTGGCAATGACAAAATAGCAACAGAAGCACACTAATACCAACTTTACTCTTTACTGCATTTCACCTACTACAACTGTTTCCAAACTGTGTTTCAGGGTTACAAGACGGATTCTGCCAATACATGTCTCCAACGGCAGATTTCATCATCAATGCCTGTCTGTAACAAATTTCCGAAAACCACTTTCCACTACAAAGACAAGACATATTGGTCTTTCTCCCCTTTATATCCCTGATTTATCAATAGAAAGAAGCATCCCATACCATTCTCTTAACATAATCATTTGCAATATACTACAAACTGAATTTATGAGCTACCACAGAAGCGTAACTCTAACCCAAGAATGTTCTTTTCTGAAATTTTCATAAAAGGTTAAGTCACTATAAATATTTCTGTATTTCATAAAACTTCCCCATTCTGTTTCATCTCCTTCCTGTTCATGTTATGTATTGATAGTGTTTTTGGGTTCCATCAATAATTTTTGTTCTACCACAGTACCATTCACAAAAATATTCAGGAAACACTACCACAATAGACCTGCACAAGGGTGATGACTTCACAATTTATGAATATTACAACATACTTAATTTCCCCAGTATTTGCTTACCTGCAGTGCATGGTACCTCAAACAAAGAATTTCTTCATCTGATGTACACAGCTGTGAGAACTCAATCAGAGGGTCTTGCATCCTACGAGCTAATGAAATAGCTTGACGTAAAAGTTGAGGATAGTCTCGGAATTCACTCTGAAAATGAGAGCAAAACTTATGAAAAAACTGTAATGAAACAACATATGAATCATGGCAGAACTTTAAAGACACATATCTGAAAGAAACTGGAGAAGAACATACATTTCTATGTTGTGGTCACCACTGATGTCATTGTCATCATCGTCATCATCATCTTATAACATTTTCCTGCTACTGGTTTTCAGATTTTCATTAAACACTGATTTCTGGTTCAGTAAAATTCCTATATAATGTTTCTCCACGGACAATAAATTTCAACATCAACATCACAAAAACCTGAACTGGATGAAGTAGCTGGACTGTGCACACAAGGGGGAGGGGTTAAAAAAATATAAACCTTCACCAGGGGACACTAAATGGGGATTACACTGCAGTTCATACTGACTTAACATGATCAGTGAGTGGGTAATACTTCTTTGCCAGTGTTAAGTTTCTTAGTGACATTCATAGGAAAAATTCAACATATCTTTCTAAATACATACATACATATATACATACATACATTCCATGGATCCATAAGTGTGTCACAAAGACTACGATGTGGAACAAGTCATAAATACACAGATATATACAATTTTGCAGTAAAAAATACTATAAACAATTTACAAAACAGTATCACAGATCATCTCTACACATAAAAAATTCATTTACAGAGTAAAAGGAGTGTGCATTTAAGTGTTTTCTTAAAGCTAATTTAAACTTTGCCTTTTCATTCTTAAGGATTCTCAGACTACGTGGTAAGCTGTTGAAAATTTTGATGCCAGCATAAAACATACTTTTTTGAAAACAGGATAGGTTGGCATTTGGTCTATGAAGATGGTGCTTATTCCTTGTATTATTATGTACAGATGACTTTGTTTGAAAATTTTCTTGATTACTGACAATGTAGTTCATTAATGAAAATATACCGTATATTCTCAAATCTAATCCACATCCGAATCTAATCCGCTCTCAAGTTTTTGGTGATTTCTTAAACGAAAAAAGTTAGTTCGCGGTTCTAATCCGCACCTTTCCTTCAACCACCCCTTGCGCACGGGGCGACTGATTGAATAATATTGGATGTTACCAATGCGTTAAAATACGACGCTATGCCTGGGGACAATGAGTAATTCCGATACCATGAGGCGGGGCCTTTCTCAACAGACGTGCGCAATCTCGTCTGAATCCAGCTCGCGCCTTAGTTGTTGAAATGTGGGAGGTGCTTGTTCCAATTTGTCGTGTACCGTAGTTATGGAAGAGGGACGCCTGAAATCTAAACGACTCTCATATACGGCAAAGTTCACACGTGAAGTTATTCGGTGCGCAGAGGAGAATGGAAACCGCAAAGCCGCTGCAATTTTTGGAGTTGATGAAAGCAACGTTCGACTGTGGCGGAAACACAAGGCAGCAATCAGCGGATCCGAAGATGACATTGTATGGGAGGATGATGTTGAAGATAAAGATGATAGTGACTGGGTGCAGAGCACGGATAACGATTCAGTTATGAGTGATGACGGCGAATCTGATGAATAATAAATTATAATAATAAATAATAGATTATTGTATTGTATTGTTCTTACGGCACGTACAGCAGCTCAATCATTTTTCCAAAATCCAGCTGTCGACCGCGAATCTAATCCACATCTGATTTTTTAGCCCTCTAAAACTGTAAAAAGGGTGCGGATTAGATTTGAGAATATACGGTATATTGGCACTGAACAGGTGAAATCTCTAATTGTTTACATAGACTTCTACATGAAGTTCTGGGTTGTGCACCAGCCATAATTCTGACAATTTTCGTTTGTAAAGTGAAAATCTTCCTACTGTTGGAAGAGTTACCCAGAAAATTATTCTATATTTTATAATGGAATGAAAGTATGCATAGTAAATTGATTTGAGAGTGTTAATGTTACTGATATGGACCATCGACCTAACATGCTCCACTTAACTTAGGAATCATTTGTTCAATACGGTTCTTCCGATTTAGGTGGTTATAAATTTGTAAACCAAGAAATTTTGTATTTACCATTTCTTCTATATATACTTTTCTTTAAAACCAATATGTAGTGTAGACTGTGATACATTACTTGTTACAAATCTCATTATATTTGTTTTATCTAGATTTAGGACTAACTTATTAGTAACAAACTATTTAATCATAAGAGACAGAAATAAATTTGACACTGAGCAGAATTCTTCAAAATTTCTGTTTGAAATTATGACACTAGTGTCATCAGCAAATAATGAAGTTATGTTACAACAGTAGTAGCAGCAACACAGCAGTGGCAACACTAATCAGTTTGCTTACCTCACCCTTAATGGAATTTGAATATATTTTGGCAAGTTCATTATCACAGATTTCTACAGATATTGATGGGAACTGTTCATCTTCAACCAACTGTCCAACAATTTCCCTCAAATCTGCAGCCACCATCAACGCTTCTCTTGATTCACTGCCCACACTAATCACATGAGGTTTCTTTGTTGTGATGAAATTTCTTAAGGCCAGCAAGTCTGCCTCCTAAGGGAGTAAAAAAGACCAGAAAATAATGGATTTGAAGTTTCCATGGTGGTGAAAGTTAAGTTCAGATTGTGTTCTGGACACCACGTAGCGAAGAACAATGGAAATCATAAGACATTATCCAAACACACTAAAAATAAGTCACTTTTGTCATTTAAAAATTCAGCTTGTTAAGGGTTAAACAAAGACCACTTAGTTGTATAATTATTTACCAGAAAAGTAAGCAGCTGAGAGACTCTGGGCATCACAATGTCTGCCCACAGTTCTGTTCATGATGGCCACATATATGTGCATAATACCTTTTGCAATTTTTCCTCTTCTCTAAACGAATTTTTCCTCTTGAGAAGATACGGAAGCCTAAGGTAGTCAGTGCAGTCACCATCAGGTCCTACCACACAGGCAAACGCAGCTTGCGAGTAGTCAGGAACATATGCCACAGCCATCACTCGAAGCCCCTTTCCTGTGTCCCATTCTTCTTCGTCCTCATCAGCAAACTCAACAGAATGTGGAGCAACCTACGTGAAACAAGGGACTATGGATCATATTCAAGTTCCAATCTTCTCCAGCTTAAATGATCAGAATGTTAAAACTGGCTTCCTTTTAACGTAGCTTCACTCTTCAAATGCCAGTTATTTGAATCCACAGTAACTATGTTGTTAATAATAACATATAACACAAATCAGTATTTCTCCAGTTTCATCAAACAAGCTATGATTTTCCTCTTAACATTAACATGCTATAATCATTATTTATGTTGCACAAAAAAGTGGAAGTAATTTTCACCATTTTTCCACAAATATTACTTTCAAACTCTAAAATACCAGGCTTCCTATCTGCAATGTAATAAAGCTCACAGACAATGTATTATTGTCATTTCTGCATATTAGAAAAAAGAAACAAAGTTAGAAATTTGCAGTCTATTTAAACAAATGTGATCTCCAAAGCCTTCACCTGGTGAAATATCCATAATATAAAATGTTCCAAGTTTCATAGACTGACTGAAATTGCGAACAAACCTTCAGCCAATTGTACAATTTTCTGCAGCAAGTTTTAAGTACTGCTTCCCGTGCCTCACTCAGCAAATGTGTCTGCAATTCCTTTCTCAATTCAGGAAGCAGTAGACGAGTGAGAGCCAATTCTACACTCTCAACCCTCAGAGAATTCCATTCCTGAACATTTTTACTAAACTCATCCTGAAATAACAAAAGTGAAGGTAACAAAAAACATCATGATTAGAAAGTGCTTATTATTAATGGAATGTGTCAAAAATCTGCAAGATAGTGCATTGTGATTTATCCTATTTATTTTTTTGTAAGGATTCTAAATGATGTCTTCTACTCTACTCCAATTCAATGTCTACAGCAAAGACTGTGGTTTGTTTTAGTAACACTATCCTGAAGGAAAACAGCATACAGTGACAAAAATAAATACAGTAGAGTCTGACCATGACCACAGGAATTCACTTTCAATATAAAATAAATATATGGTTCCAAAAAATTATGGAATACCAGTAACAATGAAATAAAAAAACCTGAAAAGTTGGTGTGATTTCAGCCTTCCAGCGCAGTGTAAATGAGATATGTGCTCTTCTGGGATTTTACGGAGCACAGATTGATAGTTTGTTACCGACATTTTGGGACAACCTATCAGTCCCATCTTCAAGGGTCAAGTAGTCCAAGAATATGCTTGTTGGCCTTCTTGACCCTTGAAGATTGTACTGATAGGTTGTCCCTAAACATCTGTAACAAATTACCAATCTACACTGCATAAAATCCAAGAAGAGCGCAGATCTCAAAAATAAAATTTGCATATTTGGCACACTCTGTCAATTAAAAAAAGATGCTATGGTCTACAGAGAGAAAACATTAATTTGGAATTACAGTCTACAGGTTTAAACTAGATACTAAACTGTAACCTTACTCTGTAGTAAAGTTGTTTCACTTCTTCAATATAGGAGGAAGAAGTGATGCCATCAATTCGTTCACTTATGGAAACTGTTATCAATCTGTCTGATTCAGCCAAGGTCAACTTGAGATAGTGATCACCAGTCAGATCTCTCACAGGTTTATTCTTCACATACTTCATACTGTAACAAACAACAGTGGGCAGACATGTGCTTACTGTACCACTACACATTCTGTACCCTGCAACAGCTTACTTACCTACTCTGACATACAAAACAGTAACACGGACATCCTCTAAAACAGTTTCTCGACCACGAGTCCACAACTTATGACTAAGGGGTCCACAAGCTATCTGTGGTTTGAATGGAGCATGGTGTCACTGCAAGTATGTTATTTTAAAAACTTCATATTAATCATACCTTACATTTTAACTTTATATTCACAGTCTGACAAAATGTACAATTCAATCACATTAATTGTGCAATTCCACTGTCCTACATGTTTCGAACCCTTAATTTGGGTTCATCTTCAGGGACTCATTACACACTATTCACATCAACTGGTACAATTGTTTACATGAATTCTTTACATCTGTGTATGTACATTGTCTAAAACTAATAAAAAGTAAATATTTTGGTTGTTTTATATTGGTTAAAATGCTAAAAGTTGTATAAAAGTTGAATAGTCTGTGCTGATTTGATAACCTGTTTTATCGGAGTAGGTTGTCTGCTGGGTGTTGAGAACACCCAGCAGACTACCTACTCCGATTTTAGCATTTTAACCAATATAAAACAACAACCACAATTTTCACTTTTTATTAGTTTTAGACGACGTACATAAACAGATGTAAAGAATTCATGTAAACAATTGTACCAGTTGATGTGACTAGTGTGTAATGAGTCCCTGAAGATGAACCCAAATTAAGGGTTCGAAACATGTAGGACAGTGGAACTGCACAAGTAATGTGATAGAATTGTACATTTTGTTGGACTGTGAAAATATGTTATTTTAATTTCAGTAAACTGAGGAATTCTGTGTGCAAAATTTATACACACTTTGCGTTCACTAAAACCGCTTGTGTGCGCCTGCTTGTCACCATGCAGAGCCATTAATTACTGAACACACCATCAGCACGACAGGACATCAAAAACTGGCATAAAACACAACCTGCTCTCAATTCAAGAAAAGCTGAAAATTACAAACGCGCCACTTAAAATTCTCCTGGAAAAAAAAAATTGCAGTTCTGTGTCAACTTCACATACGAGACACAGTACTTAGTCTGCAGGTGAAGAGCTGGGCTGGACAAGGGTGAAAGCAGCAAAATACAATGAGGCAGAATCGTTATACAAGGAATAGTTACGGCAAGAACAGGCTCTTCATCTACCAGTTGTGCTTGTAAAAAGACTTCTCATTTTCCAGAATGTGCCAAGATCACAAAAGAAGAAAGTCTTGAAATGTGGTTTGATGGTGAATGAGTCATTTGAAGCAGAATTTTTATGAAATAATATCCTAGTAGCGGGAATGTCAAACAACAGAATTACAAAAAATTTTTCAGACTACCCATGGATATGAAATGTGGTTTGATGGTAAAAATGAGTCATTTAAAGCAGAATTCATATAAAATAAAATTCTAGTACAGGGAATGTCAATGTCAAAACAGAATTATACAATTATGTTTTGAGGTTTACCCTTTTCAAGATATTTTCCTGCTTAAGAAGCCTAATTTGCTGTACTTTTCGAAAACTGCCCTAAAAGGGTTTCACTGTCTGTTAGCAGATAACAAGCAGTAAGATAGCTCCTAGAGTACTAAAAAATTAAAAACAGGGGATAAAAACCAAAAAACCAGGATGTCAAATATGCAAATCAAAACAAGAACAGATGAAAAAATTAAAGACAGAGTGATACAGATGAGTGTTACATATGAACAAGAGTACCATGAATGAAAATTATCATGGCCACCGAGAGGGAACCAAGCACTAGGAGGACAGCCCAAGCACAGAAGACATACAAAATAGTAGGGAATGAGTGCAGATACAGAAGAAGAATTTATAGGACAGAAGAGGTTTTCTTCATAGAAAGACCAACTCTGGTGGCAATATCAACCTTTGCCACAGGAAGACCAACTCTGGTGGCAACATCAATGTATGACAAGCAGCATCATCACAATACAGGAGAAAGCACCAAAGTAATCTTAGCATTATGAAATATCACATCTCAAGCATGTGAGGGCAATATTTACCTGTAGCATGGATGGTTTTCATCGATCTCCTTTATACCCTTCTTAGTTGGTTTAATGTTAATTTTGGCACGCTCAAAAAATGTCTCACGTACACACTTCCTAACCAGAGGATCACGTGACAGCTGCATTGCAACCATGAATTTAGCTGCTCTGAGAACCTCTTCTGCTGTGTTGAATTTACTGAAAGCACAAAAAAGTTATTCTCAACGTAAAGATCACATGCAAATGAATTAACTCTATTCTGCAACATATAAGAGTAACACACTTCTTAAGAACCACCTCTCTAATCTTAAGAACTACCTCTCTAACAGTAGTAGAAATCAATGGTTCAAAACTGCTAAATTCAAAGCCTACCACCAGACACAGTCCTGAGCCAATCTTCAAACCTCACAAACCATTTCCCTATTTGAGACTCATATTAATGTTATCCTCCAATCCCCTCAGTTTCAACCAAATGGCTATTTTTCAAAATGCTTCCATGCTGATTTCTTGCATACTTCTTCTCTGCTCCACCGGAGTTGCATGTCAAAGCTTAAATGACAGTGCAAGGAACATCCTATTGCACACACGAAAATGGAATGGAACCAAGAGCCCAACCTGGGACACACATACTGATGTGTGTATCAGTGCTACTTTTATCATTTTTATGAAATAACCAGCTGTAAAGGATGGAAAATAGTTTAAACAACAAGCACACAATTCATATTATGAAGTTATTGTCTAAACACTTCCACCAGTAAAGCACCACTTAGTAATTTTCAGAAGTTATTATAAAAGCACTTCATATTGGGACACGTTTCGGGGGCAGCCACCACCATCATCAGGGAAAGTTCATCCTAAAAGCTGGAACACCGCTGCTATGAAACAACGTCTGTCCTGTTGTGCACTCGCAGAAAAATCCACTTCACACCACTCATCAACATAAAGCCCAGTAAACACTGGGTGCTCAGTGATGAGTGCTGTGAAGTGAAATTTGCTGCAACTGCATAACAGGATGGACAGTGTTTCATAGCAGCGGTGTTCCAGCTTGCAGGGTGAACTTTCCCTGATGATGGTGGTGGCCACCACCGTAACATGTCGGCATATGGAGTGATTTTATAATAACTTTTTAAAATCTTTAAATGGTGCATTATTGTCGGAAACGTTTAGACAATAACTCAATAATAAAAATGCACAGTATAAACAAAGATGTGAAGTTCATATCATGAAGTTTGATATACCATGCTTGGGTGTGAACTTCACAGCATCTGCTTAATAATAAGAAAAATGTTGTACATGAGATGGTAATCAAAATACATAAAAGTAGCCAAGAGAGTGGTTTGTGGCACTGCTAGCAGAGTTCTTGGTGGACAACCAACTGACCACATGGCACTAAAAGTGTTAAAATTGCATGACTTAAATAATGGATCTAAAGGTGACATACTTGCTGATATACTCCTGTGCTACTTCCATTGGTTCAGTAGGCTCCTGCTCAACCTCATGACGCTGATAGTTGTCCCGCAAGTTCTCACCAAACTGCTCAGGAGTCAATCCAAACTTTTTTGCCAAACCATCTATAAAGTAAATTAACTAAACAAATGTCTGAACTAAGTTTGATCCATACTGTCCATAAACATTAAGATAAATGGGAAAAAAACCAAATCTGAAAACATAGGCATTCAATGTTCTCTCAAAGAATACTCCTCAAGAAACACAAATGAACCTGAAGTGACAAAATACTTAGTAAGGCTTCAAAAAGGAATGCACTCTGCTCTTAGTACTTACTACAGGCCAACTACAAGGATAATTTGTGGGCTGGTATATCATTATACTGTTTGGTTTTGTAAATTATAACTTGTATTAATGTGTGTTTAAGATTAATAAAAGAGAGTGGGCTGAAAAGCAATGCCTCATAATTTTTTATATGGAAACTGGTATACATATTTGAATGAAACCTGACCAGGTAACTTTCTCTAACTTAGTATTCAACCCTATAATTATTTCTCCACATAATCACCCTTGCAGTCTACACACTTTTGCCAATGTTCAAGTAGCTTTGTTAAGACTGTCACACTAGAATTGTGCATTCTGATGATGGAACCAGAACTTAACCACTGTCTTGACTTCACTGTCCAACACATAGCGATGTCCTCTAAGATGTTCTTTCAATCTTGGTACAAGACACAAGAACATAGTTGAAAACAGATTATCAGAAATACAATTAAACAGTAAGGGAAGGCACAGTCAACAAACACATAAGTTTTTTATAAAATTTGGCCCCAGGGAGTGAGAAAGACTAATGAATTGAACACAGTTCAGCTCATACTCCTACATGTGTTTCTCTTAAGTAAAAAAATTAAGAGGCACTGCTTTTCAGCACCCCTTCACATGCACAACGGGATTCCTGTGACAAGATAAAAAATGAAGATACTGAATACACAACCAGAGGGGAGTACAAGGACTAGGTAGAGAAGCCACGTGAGGAAAGACTGAGAGAAGACAGAAGGGAATAAGTGAACAAAGATACAAGAAGTGTGCTTTAAGTTAATCACTGGTATCTGTAATGTAAACATGGGTTGTTCCCCCTTGGTCCAATGCCTTATCAGAACACATTTTCTCAGTTCTTTTACCAAAATGTTAGTAGCCTTAGGATGCAGCAAACAGAATTTTATGACAGTGTTTGCTCCATGTACTACAATGTATATTAACTGAGACAGGGTTTCATAACTTCTGTTAAAGTCACAATTTATTTCTGAACTGCTGCACTGTTTTCTGTCCTAACAGGACGTGTGCAACTAAGATATATGGTGGCAGAGTTTTAAGAGCTACACCCTAAAGAGTTCATGCCTGCAAATACAGGCACAACTTAGAAAACAGCAAGATATTCATCATTATCACAGTGTTCTTCTATGATCTCTGTAATTACTTCTCTTGCTTCCTTCACTGTTCTCAGTTGGTGGTGAAATTAAACATCTTTCATGTGCCCTGTTTCCAAGCCCTTTGGCATAATTTAACGCATTCAATTTGAACCCCACAGGGTATAGAAACCTCTTCTGTTTTGTACCCACTTCATTAGGACTATAAATTCACTACAAACTGGTTACCATACTGCATATTACAGAGAAATGACCTACTGAACAGGTGTCTGTCTCCCTCCACTGGTGACTGATTAACCTAGAATGCATTAGCATGACCAAGTGATCACTACTTTGGATGCAACACACTTCTGATTGCAGCACATGCAGATCACAGCAGGAAGCTGGGTAAGGAAGGTGGGAGTCGATGTCTCACATACGTTGAAGGTAGGGCACAGCTCCATGGCAATTCCTTGTACTTCTTTAAAGAAAAGATGATCTCTGGAAGCAAGCACAGACTCCTTTCCATACGCTATGCAACACTAATATACAGTGTAATGTATATAATAATAATAATAATAAAAGAAAGAAATACTGCATGTCTGCATTCATCCATTATACCTTCAGACTATAAGACAAAGAAGTATTTTAGGCAACATTTTCTGGGAAAAAAGTGTCTTATGGTCCAGAAAATGTAGTTTGAATATTTTCTTCCTTATTGGAAAATTCTGTCTCATTTAATTGCAGTATACTGTTTTGCTTCACTTGTCCTGTGTTTTGTTCTTGTCTTACTTTTTGTTTGCTTGTGGGTATCTAAATTTATTTGACTCACGCTGACTTTGTAATTGACCATTACGCTGTTCAGTCAGCATATAAATAGACAAAGTTGAACAAAAACAAAAACAACAACAACACTGTTGTTGGCCTTGCTGCACTGCTGCTGCTGCCACATGTTGCCACCACCTCTGTAGGACTAGCAGTAGCAGTAGTGGTGGCAGTGGTGGCAGCAGCAGCCACAGCAGCAGCAACTATATTACACTATTCCATTCCACTTTTGTTGTGGTGGTGGTTGTGATAATTATGATTATGATAATGATGTGTTTAACCCACTAAAACAGGCTCACTCAAGAGTTCTGTGCTTACATTTCATGATGTGAAAGCTAATTTGGTTATCTGTTATGTTAAGCCAACTTTACAACTTGCAACAGATTTCCACTTACCAAATGCTGTCCGAATACTATCCACAACATGGCAGCCCACATAGACACTAATTCAACACTGAAGTCAAAATTGTGAATGACCATGTTGGCATACTGGTTACACTCCTGACTTGTACACAAAAGGTACTTCAAACCTACGTCATATTACTTGCCATCTGTGCTAAAGCTGTGTCTCCAGGCACAGTACCTCCAAACAGGCAACAACTGTCACTATCTACAACTCTTAACCCTTCACCATTCAAATCATCGCCCACCCCATCCTCAACAAAACAATCTACGCAGATGAGAGCACCGTAAAACAGACTACCCTAACCATATGTCAGTAACATTCTCTGTCTGCGAAGTTGGCTCTGTTTGGTTTCTAACATAGCGATAAAACCAGGACAAAGTACAACACCACGATGGAGCATAAGGCTAAAGAGGTGCAATATCACACCTCATAGACCTCAGCATTAGAGAAAGGTGAGTGGTTGGCTTCATACTCCAAGCTCACTCCTAGTGAAAGGACATCTAGTTCCACTGGATATGAGAATGGATGCGCCCCAGAGCTCATCTCCATATGGTGGCAGACAGAAGAATCCTTGCCTCTGTCAAGAATTAAATGTTGATCATCTGGTCCACAAGTAGTCAGTCACTTCACTAAGCTATACTAACCCTTTTTGTACGAACATTTACAGAAGTAATCTGCTTGGGTCTACAAACTTACCCAGTCTAGCTTTCCTACACATTGAGTAGGGGCCGCTTCGAACAGCTTGTTTCAGAGTTTCATTTTCTGGAGGTTCATCTTCCACCTCCTCTGGTTCATTTTCCTCATCTTGTACATCTTCACCTTCTGCCTGTTCTCTATCTTCTCCTTCTGCATTAACTCGACGCCTAAGCTTATTCTTTCGTGCCATCTGTGCTGCTTCACGTTCTTTGGCCCGCCATGCCTTCTGCATTTCTGGTACTTCATGAGAGTAGTACAGTAGAAAATGTGTGTGGACATCTTTTAATTCTTCTGTGGTTTGTACTGCTCGAAGTCTAAACAAAATTAACATATCACATTCATTGTTTTTAAATTTTCATTTATCCTATTAACTGATTAGGAGGAAAAATCCACTACAGTGGACTTGGGCACTGCCACCTGTTAGCTCCAATTAGTATTAAGAATACCGTCTTGAGCAACGTTATGCCATGTAGAAACTTCTGCCACATTACATGGCACCACATCCCAGAAAACAAGTAATCTTCATAGTCCCCAACATAAGAACCTATATTCTGCATCCTGTTATGAATCTTCTGAGCATCACAGCAACCTCCAGCTTGAAATTTGGGAAACTAGAAGCTCTGTTTTTTTATCTCATAAGCTTTGATTTCAGAACAAAGATGATTTTGTATTGAAATAAAGATAGGCTAATTCTGGTATGCATAAATAGACAGCAAGTACACTGGAACAGGAAACAAAACCTTCAGTTCCCAACATTTCAAACCAGACTCACTGCAATGCCTAGAAGCTTCATAACAGGAGTTACATGATGGCAGCACACTGATTGCCACTGCATATTTTGGTCCCTGATCAATTAATGATATCCATATGGGTGAGAATAAGTTTCACAAGCACAAAAACACAAACATGTTGTTCTACCATATGTTGTTTACAAAAAAAGGGGCTTTATTATGAGATGTCCTATTGTGTCTAATGTTGCTTGCTTACAATATGGGTAAATGTGGTGCTTTTAGAACACACGCAAAAACTATATGTAATGTGTAATGAAAAAGGATTCTACAATCAAGACAATGGAAAACAAAGCAGATTAAACCAATACTTTGTATCAGACTTCTGAGATCAAGTAGCCCAGTAAACAGAAACGCAAGATTCTTTACATATCTATGAATGATGAGAGAGCTGACCCTTCTGCAGTCTCTCTCTCTCTCCTAATACCAATGATCACTCACTATACACCATCACCATCCAAATACCATCTTTTCTCTAATAGGTCTTGTCCATATGCTGACAAATCACAGTGTTAGCTACAAGGAATGTAACTCCGTATAAATTTTCAACATATATTTGATAATGTGTTGTTCATGCAGTTAAAAACATCCACATTACAGTCCAGTCTAACTACCAAACACTTCTTGGGACCAAGAATTTTCTACTCAGTATTAATGGTCTCTACAGCCATATCAATGCAGAATTTGCAGTTATGTCAGTCCTTGCAAAATAACCAGAAACAAGGCCTTTAAGCCACAGAATTTCTCTGGTTACCCACATACAAAGAATACAAAATGCACTCTACTACACCAAAGAGAATGTTATACTTTATAGTGGGGTATGGATAAACACTTTGAAAGTTTACCTTTGTAATGGTGAAAACTGACAAGCGTATAAGGAACTTTTTTCTTGATCTGAATTTTTCTTTTTGAATACCTATCATTCAGACACTGTATATTACAAACTATCCTCCATGAAACAAAGCTTGTTTTTAATTTGCTGTACACACACACACACATGCACAAACACACACACCTTGGAAAGGACTCAGTTTGATAATATGGAAAATGTGAATAATCCAGCACCTGTCCAGTCCTGTCAGTACCGGATGAAGGAATCCTACAGCAGTCTTAACCTTGGCCCACAAGTTTAAACTGGCAATTCCATGCACAGCAGGACATGTGTTGGTATGTTGTGTTCAAGCAACAGAAATAAAATAAAAGAGTATTACCTGTCTATGTCGTCATCCTTCAGCAGTCGAACACTATCAGGAATAGGTTTGTCACATTCTTTCATCAACTGCTCAGCCTGATAATCACGCATTTTTTCAAACAATGCAATCAGATTTATCTTCCGAGTTCGTAACTGGCACCACTAACAAAATAAAATTGTGAAACAGATTTGGAAAAAATCATGAACAGCAGTGCAAAATGTAGGTAAATCAGAAAATTAAGTGAATGTCCCTAGTAGAAAAATGCTGTACTATGGATCTGTGAGAAGAACAATCTCAAAGTGGTGGTGGTGGTGGTGGTGGTGATGGTGGTGGTGATGGTGGTGGTGTGGTGATGACAAAGGCTTAAAAATCATGGTCACCCACTTAACATGGGGAGAGTTGATTTCATAGAGTTAAGCAGAAATTCACAGTATTAATTTATATTAATCTGCACAGAATACATATTCTAACATAAACTAAACACATACGGGCTGGACAGTCTGGGGATCGAATCCCCGAGGCGCGAGATTTTCCACACCTGTCCAGACTAGCCCTGGCCCCACCCAGCCTCCTGTAAAATCAATACTGGGTCTCTTTCCCAGGGGTAAAACAGCTGGGGCATGGCGTTGACCACTCACCCCTATCTAGCGCTGAGGTTAAAAAAAAGTAGAGGTATCCTCTACGCACCCTATGGGCCTTCATGGCCTGTTCTAGGGCAAACTTTTACTAAACATGTATACTAGATTCTCAGCATCAATGTTTAAGTTCAGCATGAACTAACATTTTTTTAAGAAACTACAAATACTGTTCAGAGCAACTGACTGCTACTTGCTATTTACTTTTCAATTTGCAGCTTCTGATTTTTTTTAGAACTAGGGCTGTATTTCATGGAATTCATTAAAAAAAGTAGGACCCAGCATTAAAGAAGAAAAGAAAAATGAAATTAAAAGTCTGCAAAACTGTAATTTTAAAGCCCTCCTATTTTCAATGCTAAAAGTCATTATAAGTCAGCATGGGTAATTTAAAAAAGGATCCCTTTTGTTTACATGTTTTTGCAGTGGTAAATGAAACCTGAGTTTGGGGAGCACAACTTGGCACTATTTTCCAGCTGTAAAGATCACAATGAAAATGAAAATAAACAGTAATACCTTTATGTGGAACATCACATTGTGATATATACACAGAACATGAGAAGTACAGACAAACACAGCTATGTTTGACAGTATCTTGCTGTACAATTTATTGCGACATGTTTAGAATTCTTTTAAAAAGTTATCATCAGGCAGTGTAAAATACACAAGAAAAGACTGTCACACCACATTAAAATATTTCTATTCAGTGTAGTTCAGAACTCAACCTTTACAACATTACTGATGATTAGAGAGCCGAAACTAGATAGACAGGAAATGAAACTTTTACAATACATTAAGACCATTATCTTATACTTTCAATGTAAACGGTAGCATCATCTATGCTAAATGGACTTTGAGGGAAATAATTTCTTATGTAATTGGAATAGAATGCAGTTGTAGAAGTTTAATTACCATACATATAGTTACTGTCCTCCTTTTTTTATTTAATGGTTATTACACTGTAATATTACGCACACCTAGTATAACCCTCTTAACTATTAGGCCACCTTTTGCTTTCGTTGTTGAGGAAGTACTTCCTCAACTACAACGAAAAGCAATATTTGACTGTGGTGTATGTGACAATCTTTCCTTGTGTATTTTATGCTGCTTGATGATAGATTTTTAGAAGAAGCTGAAACATGTCACAATAAATTACACAGCAAAATACCATCAAATGTAGTTGCGACTGTCTTTACTTTTCACTTTACTGTGAACAGTAATGCTGTGTCGTAAGATATCATCACACGGTGCACACAGTTAAATGTAAAATATAAAGCAACTTCCTTGGCACCTACTCATAATATAGTGATCACTGCCTGTCCACATATTAACCACAGCTGAACTAAAGTCACACCACAATGCCAATCTATGCATTCATAGATTAGAAGTTACAAAAAGTAACATACCTTTTCATCAAACTTGTAAACTTTCCATAAGTCATTAATATTCAGTTCTGGCTGAACATATTCCTTCCTATAGAATGCAATAAACGGTACTTCAAAATGTTGATTTCTCATGAAATCCAGAGCCTTCTTAATCTTCCCAATGGTTTGAGGACCTTTTCTTGCTCGATCACGGGCATCAGCACCACCATGGCCATCCTGGACAATGTTGAAATATGTACACATTGTAAATAATGTAGGGAAATTATGTACACCAGTTAAGAAACAAATGAAAAAAATGTTTGTTGATAAGACACAAAGCTGTCTAAGACAATGTGGAACAACCAACACAGGTTAAGACTGCCTGGACAACCTTAAGTCACATATTTAATTCCTGAAATGCTGGAATTTTATTCAAAGACTAGCATACAGCCTCTTGAAACTTCAAGAAGAAACTGCCAAAACCATATCTTGTTAAAAATACTCAACCACAATACCTTGAAGAAGATGGCCACATACTGAACTTCATACAAGAAACTGTACTGCTATACAGATACATTTTTCCAGCAAACATGATCACTGCAATATCAATTCATGCATACCTCATATCCCTGTCTGCTGCTGTTCATAACCACTTGCTAAGACACACAACAAACATATACAGAACATTCCAGGACTTACAAAAAGTCAATACTGCAGCATGTAATTCCACAAGCAATTCCCAGCCACAAATGTGATACACATATGGATCCAATTCACAACAGTTACAGAGCTACGACTATTTACAGTAAACTGAATGAAGTATAATAGACAGAAATACATGGTGTACATACTGATTCTAGTTGTTAACAGTACAGTTACAATTATATTGGTCACTACTCATGCAACTTGTTCAAAGTTGCCGTCATCTGCTTGGATACACTTTCTGAACCATGCGACTAGGGAATGTGTAACCTTACAAAGAACTGCAGCATTATTTGTATGTCCTGCAGCATTGAGAAATCGCCAAAGTAGTTCTTCTTTCATGTACACCTTGCATGCACACACCACAGCATCCATATAACCCCACACATGGTAACCTAACAGGTTCAGATCCCGTTACCACAGTGATCAATTCTGTACACTGCCAAGGATAATCCACTGGTTGGGGAACTGCTGACTGACAGTGTGTGATGAACCGAGTGAAGTGATGGGGTGCTCCATCATGCTGGTAGTGCATCTGATACCATTTTTATACCAAAATGTTCTCTATAATCATTGACAGTTCATGCTGAAAAGAATCCTAAAGAACCCTTGACTTTAGAATAAGTGTGCTCCTAGGCAAAAATAGTCTACAAAACACCTTACGGTTGTGTGCTGTGGAAATGCATCCAGAAATCACAAACTGAAATTCACAGTGGATAAATAAAAAACAATCATTCAAGGGTATGAAAGTAAACTGCATTCTTGTCCATTATTAGAGCCAAAAAGGATAGGAAGATTTTTAAAAATTGGTTCCACAAGCATTTTGTTCCATTTTCAGCTTTTCTGAAAGAGAGGGGGGCTGCAGGGGCGAGTAGACAATAGTCCATCTCATCCAAGTGACAGCACTGTGATCTCCAACAATGGCCTATTATCTCATCACTGTTAAGTTTCTGCATCCCAGTGTCACAGCTATTATACAGCCCACAGACAAACAGGTGATTGCAGCCTTGAAATGCTGTTATCAGGCTGACCTTCAGAAAACTTTGTCAATGAAGACAACACAACTGTATTCTTGGAGAAAAAAATAACTGCTGCAAACCATGTAGAGTGTATCTTGGACATGGTCTTCTGCGAAACCAGGAACAGTGGTTTGATAATGGCAGAAACTTCTTCCAGATTTGGAAGAAGATTTGCAAGGTCTTCCTAATAATGAAATCAGGAAGTCAAAAATTAATGGTATGGTATATGCTGTGAGAAGATCTGAAAATGCTGAAGAATGGCTGTGAAGTAATATGTGAACTGGCCTTCCAGCACAATGGACATCAACAGTCAATAATGCCACAAAACAAAACCCACCCCACTAGCAATGCTGCAGATTGCAGTGTGCCTTTGCATGACAGTTGAATGTGTCCCTCTCCACTTGAAAAAAAACCAATTAAACACATCAGCAACTTTTAACAACTCACAGGTTTCTGTTGCAGTTCTGCTTCATTTCAAATCTACCATTTTCTGACAAAATACAAATCACAGAGGCACAATACATAACTTCACTTCACAAGTTATTACCTGCAGTCAACACAAGCTACAAATTTTACATGAGTGGCAACTGACTCAGCAGCTTTTTCTACTGTACCTGCACCCCACAGAGAAGTTTTGTCCTAAATGTAGCCAGTCAATAACCCAACTGATCACACCACACATGACACTGTATGGAGCAATCGCTTTGCTGGATGGCAGTTCGAATGCAGGAAGTGATACAGTACTTTTAACATACTCTGCTGCATATACACTGTCATTATCAGAAGTATGCAATTCGTTTGTGAATCTCTGTCCTGTAATCTTGAGACAAGTCAATCAATTGCAGCCACTTATGTTTGTATTCAACAATGGTGCAACACAGTACTAATTAAAGTTTCTTGTTGAGAGTTACTTATATGTACTTCAGCAAGATAATACACCAGCAAACTCCAAAGAAAATTCACCTGATGAATAAATGAACAAATAATTGAAAGAGGAAAATGGCCATCTCATTCCCCTGGATCTGAATGTATATAAGTTTGATGTCCGAGGAAACTTTCAAAAAGTTACAGAAGTAACACACATTTACAGACTTCCAAGACTTGACAGATTGAAATCTAGAATGTTATTCTAGCAATCAAGGATGGTGAACTTCAAAGTGTCACAGTATTTGTTACACTGGCATAAATGTGCCTGGATGTTGGACACCACTTTCAGTAACTACTACAGCAGTGGGCAAGTTGTTTCACTGAAACATTTTTCAAGCATGCATGGAACCTCCAGTTAGATAGTGGCATAGCATATGATTTCCTTATGCAAGAGAACTGCCAACCAGCTAGCATCTCAATTTACAAACAGACAGTGACAGAGCTAGACGACAGGAATGAATCGCTTTATACATGTCTCTAGAGTTCTTTTACAGTACGTACCTGGTTGGAAATTGTTGGCTTGCAGAATGCCTGTTTATATATCCATTCTGCTTCTTCATCCAATTCATCGGAACCTTCAGGAACTGCGGTAACTGGAAAGTCACGAAGCTGCATTCGCTCCGGGATGTCCGTGTTCCTTATCTAATTTCAACATATACAAATACATTACTGTCAACCAATAGGCATGTAGGTTGAGGAAAAAAAAGTAGTGGCAACAGTGCTGTCAAATGTGCAGAACAGTTACACAGCGACCATCTGCACAGTGTATAGCTTGAAGACCATGTTTCTGACGTATCATGCCTGTAAGGAGGTTGAGCAGGGGTGCACAAATGCCGGGCACCTGGTCGCTCAGGCGACTTAATTTTGTACAGTGGTGAGTAATATTTTCAGCATAATTATTGCAGTTTTTTTCTTATGTATAAGAATGTGTATCAGTTCACATACACCGAGTACAAAGCGCCAGGTAACAGAGAAGTTCACAGGTCACTCTAGAACTGTGGGTCTTCAGTATGGAAGTTGCTATATATAGCTCTGGTGACACCTAGAATTTGGATATGGCTCCTAGATTTTTGGGAAATTTGTGGACCACTGTGCTATAAACTGCCATCTGAATTAGGCAATTTATTTGCCGAAACATATGTAGGGGTTGCAAATACATCTTATACTCGTTAATAATCTTGTGCATTTGTTGATTTTGACTTAAACTCACGATAAAATGCACAGTAAGTACAACACAAAAAAGAACTTGTCCAAAATGTCTGGAATTGACTAATGCCTTCAGCAGACTTAATCTTGTTGATATCTCTGGTGGACCACTATACTGTACAAACAACATAAAATTTGCTAATGCCCAACAGGCAAAATTAATTTACAGCTACAAGAATATCAAAGAGAAACTTCACAAGACCAATGCATCCATATGGTTTAACGAAATATGCAAAATCAAACAACTTACGCAAAAATACAGTCATGTCACAGTAAATGGAAATACCGTATATTCTCGAATCTAATCCGCACTTTTTTTACAATTTTAGAGGGCTAAAAAATCAGATGCGGATTAGATTCGCGTGCGGATTAGATTCGCGGTCTAGAGCTGGATTTTGGAAAAATGATTGAGCTGCTGTACAATATAACAATAACGTAATTAACGTAATTAATAAACAACGTAAGAACAATACAATACAATAATCTATTATTTTATTATTTATTATTATAATTTATTATTCATCAGACTCGCCGTCATCACTCATAATTCGAGGAATGTTCAAAGATCTGGCCTTCTTTATCGCCTCCTCGCGAGTAGATCATAACTCACAAACAGTCCAGTCTTGCGTCTCTCTTGAAAAACGTGAAGACTGCATCATCAATTTCAGGAAATCGTCCTTCTTGGGTCCAGTGAATTTCCTTCGTGACGCCTCACACCCGCTGATCGCTGCCTTGTGTTTCCGCCATAGTCGAACGTTGCCTTCATCAACTCCAAAAATTGCAGCGGCTTTGCGGTTTCCATTCTCCTCTGCGCACCGAATAACTTCACGTTTGAACTTTGCCGTATATGAGAGTCGTTTAGATTTCAGGTGTCCCTCTTCCATAACTATGGTACACGACAAATTGGAACAAGCACCTCCCACGTTTCAGCAACTAAAGATCAGCTGGCTTCAGACGAGATTGCGCACGTCTGTTGAGAAAGGCCCCGCCTCTATCGGTATGACTCATCGGCCACAGGCGTAGCGTCGGATTTTAACGCATTGGTAACATCCAATATTATTCAATCAGTCGCCCCGTGGGCAAGGGGTGGTTGAAGGAAAGGTGCGGATTAGAATCGCGAACTAACTTTTTTTTCGTTTAAGAAGTCGCCAAAAACTGGGTGCGGATTAGATTCGGGTGCAGTTTAGATTCGAGAATATACGGTAATCGGAAAAGCACTAATACAAAAAATGTTGTCATCAAATATCACCTAAATCAGGAACTAAAATACCTATACAAGAAAGAACTAGTACTCAATGCACAATTATATAAAACCCATTTAGAATGTGCAGCTTATTGGCAGGATACATGGCTATGTATACAAACGTCATAAAACCAAAAAATCAATAATATGAACGAAGTCCTGTACAATAATAATGAAAGCCGATAAAGGATGAACAATTGTTATCATGAACAAAGAAACCTACACACGTAAAGTATATGACTTTCTACATGAACACCACATTATACAAATTCATAAAGATCCTACAGAGAATTATCGAAAACAAACACAACAAGCTATCCAAATATGCAATATACTTATTGATAAACAAAAAAGCAAATTCCTCACTCAGATAAAACCACAACCGCCAACCCTAAATGCACAAATTAAAATACACAAAGAGAATGAACCAATTAGGGATGGCAATTTATTTGCCAAAACATATGTAAGTGTTGTAAATACATCTTATACTTGTTAATAATCTTGTGCATTTGTTGGTTTTGGTTTAAAAAAATTTGGACAAGGTTAATCGCATGACAGGAGATACACTGAAGGCACATAATGGTAGGTTCCAATGCCATATAGCTTTTCTTTATATACCACGCATGTTGCTGCTACTTTTCACTCAGCCCATGAATTTTATGACATAAAAAAAGTAGCTCTGTGTTTATAAATACATACAAATAATATTCCTGTAAGAGTTGATACCTTGTGAAACAATAATGTCTTTACATGCATAACATCAACTATTTTTAACACCCTATCCAAAGAGGAGGCATTATTTTTCTAACAGGTTCTTGGTGCCACATAATCACATCCACACGCACACTACTTGCATTGTTCCAATTATGCTGTTACCTTAATGTACCATGTCTGTGGCCTAATAGCTTTTCCTCACAAAAAGTTGTAAATGCAAGATATAGAATTTACTCAACTAAGATTTTTGCAACAACTACATAACTTACAGTGTTACTATGAGCATAATGGGCAGGACAGGAAGTGCTACAAGGGTAAGTCAGACCAACGTTCATGGGCACGTCAGTTAAAAAGCCAAGAGTAGGGAGAAAAAACTGAAGATTAGTGAGTAGTTCAACAGCTAGTGCTTCTTGAGTGTCCATATCAAAATGACCAAACATTTTGATGTGATCATTTCAAACTTTGGTCCTCTTTCAAACATGAGTGAATAAATCAGCAAGACTGAAGACATTTACCTCATTATCAAGATCAGTGAAATGTCCTCTTTTCAGTTCACTTGGCTCATAAATTTCAAAAATAGATTTCTTAGTTGCTTTCTTGCGAGCTGTTTTCTTGGGCCTTGGTCTGCAAAAATAAAATTAATTAATCCACTGCTGAACACACAGTTACTTGTTACTTCAATGTGCATATCAAAACAGAATCAGTGATTCTGAGCTTCCAGCACCTTCTTTCAGCATCTTCTCCTTCTTCATCCACATATTCATCCTCTTCTTCCTCTTCCTCCTCATAACCATCTTCATCCATTGTCTCCAAAATTCCATAATCAAAGTCAACACCAAAAATATCTTGGGCTTCCTGCAATGCTCTGAAACAGATACATGAAAAATTACATGTTTTGATAGTTATTCACACACAAGGTGTTCTGATTAGAAATCTCTACCTCTATATTGCCCAGTGCCAAACTCTGAAATCCAGAGTCCATCCCTCACCCATAAGGCATTTTACTGTAGGAAACCTTTGCCACCTAAAACCTTTGGGCTGTAAGGTGTACTGGAGCCGATGTCGACTTTGGAGATAAAAGCAAGGTCATGAACATCTCAAAATAGGATGCCAGAAAGTTAGCGGGACAACTTCATGGAAGCACTGAGGAGTAAATAATGTACTGTTATCTCAGGCTCTTAACAGTCAGGAACAGAAGGAAAGTCACATACTAGACTTCAATGGGTAACAACTGAAGAAGCCATCAATCAAGCCACGTACCATCAGATAGGATGGGGGCTTGCACAAACTCCCAAGTTGCAATTGGAAGGCAGTCACACCTCCTTAAAACTTGGCCAAATCAGAATATATGACATCCTAAAGCCTGCCAAGCCAACATCCAATGGAAATCACAGATGTCCAATTAACCAATCGTATGTGAGGTTACACATGTACCAGCCTAAGAAGGGAACTAATCCTAAATATTCTTAATGTATCCTTGATGGTTATAAGAAGTGAGCTCTTTGGTTGTTCCTTCAATTTTCAGTTGTTTGTTTTGCATTTCTGGCCCTGTAACTTGTTGCTTAGACTTTGTATTTGCCTTACACCTTCACTTGACTACTTAATTTCCAACTTCCTGCAGAGTCAATGATAACACAGATTCTTCAGTCAAATTCTGTCGCTCATTTTCAAGGCCTGAATTTCATAATAAATGTTAAACTACAATTTCCTAACAATATCGGGTTCAATGTCATAGATGGTACATCATCGCAGTACATTGCAATCAGCAGATGATGAGGTTTAGAGATTTGTATCACTTAAAGCTAACCCAAATAAACAACATCACTAATAATTTCTTGGATTATGACATTTACAGTATCTAAAGAATATTCCCATCCTGTGAATAGCCCTCATCCTGGTAATACATCTAATAAGTTCCACCTGTCATTGATAATATTTTACTTCCTATAGGAACCATGGAACATAAACTGAAATTCCTACGCACTATCTCTAGGGCAGCAGCTCATCTCACAGACTCTAAACATCTGGTGCCCAACTACCCCTGACAATTGAACACCTGCTTCAGTGAGAGGTTAAGCTGCAATCTCAAGTGACAGAATGATGGAACTGACTCTACAGAGCTACAAATCAGGTGCAGTTAATGCCCCATTTATATAATGTAAATTTATAACCCAATACTGCAATGGAATTTAGGTTCTGGGCTATCACACTGAACTTATACACTGATGGTCATATGAGCCTATCCTACCCTCCTCCTCCTGGTAGTGGTGGTGGTGACTTTTTTGTAAGAACTTATCAGTACAGATGTTGTCTACATTAAATCTGATGGGTGTAACTTCTAAGTATCATCATCACTACCCTCTGAATGGAAGATTTAAGTTTACCATATAATTCTACACCACATTTCATGCCTAATTATAGCATTTCATTAGTCATCACCTTCAAAGTGAGATCCAAATACATATTGCATGCACCTGCCACATTGTTCACATTTTACAAAAAATACCTTTACAAATACCCAAATAAATTATATATTTTGAAGATGTTACCATACTCAATTTCTAGAACCCTACACAAAGTCTCAAGTGTTGCTCCCACCCCTCAAGTTCCGAGACCTGCCATACTGTTATTACCAACTGCAGGAAATTAAAAGGATGGTGGTAGGCATCCAGTGGCATACAATTCATGACCATGTACAAACTGTTCAATTGGTTTATATGTTGAAAGGCACACACACACACACACACACACACACACAGCCAATGATCTCATAAGCCTGCACTTTAAAACTTTAGAAAGAAAATTAGGCCAGAAGTACATTCCATAGTCAAAGTCAATGCCAAAAGTACCCTGCACTTCCTGAAATGTACTTAAAAATAGATATAAAAAAATCAGAACAGAAGATTGTTTTCACAGTGTGCCAGGGAGGTTGACAGTCCAGCACTTCCATGATTCATGTAAAACATGTCAGCTGGCTATGTGTTGATCATACTGTCTATCAAGATCTCATAATTTGTTAATACTTCCAGATACTTAGAGTTTTGCTCAGAATATCAGAAGAAAGGAGTGAACCATGAAATACATTCCATCATGCATGCAATAAAAAAGAACAAATTATAAAGTCTTATGAAAGCACATCTGACACATACTGTAAAAAAGACAAGATTTCCTCCTCCTTTTTCTGTCCCCCACCCCACCCCAAAATCTGGGTATATTGTAACACTTTTCTACATGAGTGTAGTAATTCACAGTTTGCTCACATGCAAGTGTTAAATCTTCTTTACAAAATACCCCATTTTAGATTACAAAAACCAAGACTACGTTCCTCTCACAGTCATACAACGTTCATCATTCATCCAATATGGGGGGGGGGGGGACCATACATACATACATAAAGAGACAGTGAGAAGAGGAGGAGGTAGGAAATGAAGAGGGTAGTGGAAAAATGAAAAGAGGAAAGACACAGCCAACATTTTGTGGTGTCAAATAAGTAAAAATAAAAAATAATGAATAAATAAATAAATAAATAAATAAGAAATCAAATGCCACATTTCCTACCTCTTATCACCTGCAACATCTTATGAGGTGGTAAATATCGTGTGCATGTATACATGTATAAAAGCGTTAGCCATTTCAAGGTATGAAATATATCACTTACGCATCTGTAAATATTGGCCTTCTTTTCTTCCTTCTATCTGCAATAGGTCGCCCATCATCATCAACTATAAAATCATCAGCGTCAGAATACTCTCCTTCTTCGTCGTCCTCATCAAAGCGTTCTGCTTCAGGACGATGACCTTTCTCTGAAGCCCGCTCTTCCTCCTGACACAAAATTTCAAAAACATACAGATCCACAATAAACACACTACACAATACACTTTGGACAATTAATTAAACTTCAAAATCTTACATTTTCAAAATGGCAGTAAAGTTCACAATTCTTTGTCATTTCAATTTTTAATATTTGTTCAGTCAGTATTAATTACAGCTTGTAGTTGTTAAGTCTTAAATTCTGACACTGTCCAGTATGGGTGCAATATGTACCAACAAGTATAGTGGCTGAATAAGCGAACATAAAGTCGGCCCAAAACTATACTTTCTCAAGAAAATTTTCCCACATTCACTCAGTTCTGGGAATCATTTCCCAAGATTCTTCCAGTGGTTTTATCTGCCAAAAGATGGTCAAGCATCTGGGGATGCAACACAGCAACATATAAAATGTGTTCTACAAGAAAATATCAAATTAGGATGATGGTGGAAACACACAAACACCCATGCAACAGACAAGATGTGCAGGAGTTAATGCCACCATGACTACAAATTACTAAAACTGTCCTGTCACTGTGATCAAATCCTAGTTATACCTGAAGTTAGACCATTTGCAGTACTCCAGAAATACTAGCCCACTCACCCCAGGCAACTTAACAAACAATGGTAAGCAGTACAAAATCTTTCTTCTTCCTACACTTCTTCCTCCAAAACAACTGGGCAAACCTCATGCCAAGGTCACTAAAACTGTTGCTTCTCTGTCCCAGCTTTGGGATGACTATATGACATCCTGTATGACATTATGAATGTATGCTTGCCATTAGATGTTCAACAGGCATTCACCCTACATGTTCTAGGTATATCCTCTGGTACTGTTTAATATCTACCACACATTTCATTTATGATCATTTACGTATTTCTTCACTTCGTATTTTATCTCTCACTGTAAATACATATAGCCTCAGCCTCAAGCACCACACTCACCTGGGATATTTTTTTATATTGTCTTCTAGCACCCACATTTCCCTACAGCAATACTGGCTGGCTCATGCAGCACATTGTGCATCCTTTGTTGTATGTCTGATAACACGTTTTTCTCAAACTGTTTTTCAAAAGCTCCATTCCAAATACTGGTTTTTTAAATATTCCTCCCATGGTACAGTTAAGCTGTCCCTGTGCATGCCATTAAGGCATGTGGGGGAGTGACGTATAGCTTCACTCATTCTGAACCTCAGCAGTAGAGAGAAGTGAGTGCTCAGCTTCATGTCCTGGCTGCTTTACCACGAGGGAAAGAGCCCCCAAATTCACCGAATAGGTTACTGGTTGGGTGCAGAGCTGGTGGGAATTGAACCACAATTCCTCAGTCATCCAACCCATGGACTAGTCACTATACTGGCTACATTATGTCAGCACCTAATATTTTCTTCCATACCACAATGCAGCTTTTGTCTTTAAGTATCAACAATTTCTCTTCGCAAACTGTCTTTGAATTCTTGCAAAGAAAGTGATTGTCTTACATCTCTTCTCCTGTTAACTCCCTGAATAATGGTGTCACAATTAATTTACCATAATGGTCAGGATCTGTTTCTTTAAAAAAACACATGCACTCGCAGCACACCAGACTCAAAATTTAAGGTCATATAAAGGCACTTCACAAACCGTTTTAACTGTTACTTTGAATGTTCACATTCCTACTAAATGTAAACCATTCTCATCTGAGAAAAACACAAGTTTTCATTTTCTCTCTGTCTGGTACGGAACCTCTCATTCAAAATTTTCCACAGTTCTGCATATTACTCTTGTACGTAAACTGCTAACATGGGATTTGTTTTCCAAAATCTTCAGTGAATTTTTTTTCCATGAGGTATACGTGGTGCAACCCAAAAGTTCCCGAAATTTGAATGCTGCGCGAAAACCGCTTGTAGTACAGTTGTGGGCCTCTAGGTATCGAGAGCTGTGAACCAGTCTGCCAAGTGGCGTTGTGCTGTGCTGACGTGTGTGTTTTTTCTGTACATTTTTTTAACGTCCTGTTAGTGCTGTTTTGCGATCGCACCGACCTGCCAAAATGACTGATGTGAAGGAGCAACGGATTTGCATCAAATTCTGCTTCAAACTCAGCAAGATGGCAGCGGAAACACACCAGATGCTTAAAGAAGCATTTGGTGATCATGCCCTAGGCCAAACGCAAACCTACGAATGGTATAAGCGTTTCAAGAACGGACGGATGTCAGTCGATGATGACGAGCGGTCAGGACGACCTTCGACTGGAACCACTACCGAAAATGTGGCAAAAGTGCGAGAGACTATCCGGGAAGACCGAAGACGTACGATTCATGACGTTTGCAACATTGTCGGACTGTCATATGGAATGTGCCAGCGAATTTTGTCGGATGAGCTCAACATGCGGCGCATTGCAGCAAAATTTGTGCCAAAGCTGCTGAGCAATGATCAAAAGGAACACCGCATTGCTGTCTGCACTGAGCTGAAGGAACAGGCCGAAAACGACCCCAACTTCATCTCCAACATCATTACTGGTGACGAAACTTGTGTGTTTGGGTACGACCCTGAGACGAAGCAGCAGTCGTCTCTTTGGAAGACTCCGACTTCACCGCGACCGAAGAAAGCACGACAAGTGCGGAGCAATGTGAAATCAATGTTGATTTTCTTTTTTGACATTGAAGGCATCGTGCATCAGGAATTTGTTCCAGCAGGACAGACGGTGAATGGAAAATTCTATTGCAACATTCTGAGGCGATTGAGGGAAAACATCCGGCGCAAACGTCCAGACAAGTGGCGCAACAACTCCTGGGTCATGCACCATGACAACGCTCCGGCTCACGCGTCGCTCGTTGTGCGGCAGTTTTTGGCTTCTACGAACACGACAGTCATCCCCCACCCTCCCTACTCACCGGACCTCGCCCCCTGTGATTTTATCCTTTTCCCAAAGATGAAATTGAAGCTCAAGGGGCGACATTTTGACAGCATTGAAGAGATCCAGACCGAATCGCAGGACGTGATGAAGACGCTGACGCGAAATGACTTCCAGCAGTGCTTCCGATCATGGAAATCCCGCTAGAATCGCTGCATTAATGCAGAAGGGGACTACTTCGAAGGGGATGGAGGCAAATAAAAATTTCGGTAAGTGGTTAAGCTGCGGCATTCAAATTTCGGGAACTTTTGGGTTGCACCACGTACTTTGCAAATATATAGCAAAATTAATATTATTAATTCAACAGAATGCAACTGAATCTTCTTCTTCTTCCATGGCGTTACAGCCCAGGGTGGGCCAAAGCCTCCTTCTTTTTGGGATTTCATCCCGAAGGTTTCCTGGTCGGTAAGTGTGCATTCTGTAGTGAGTGACCGGCTCACTGACCACACAAGTTTTTGCTCCATCCTCATGAGACTGTCAGAGCCATCTGGCAGGCAGTCAGGAGACTTGGGTGAGAAATGGCCGCTTGAATTTTGCTTACGGACACTACTAGTTCTATTCATGCCCGAAGGTTCTTTTACATGCCGTAAATCTATGACATGGGACCGACGGCTTTACTTCCCCTCCGAAGGAAGTGGTGCTCCGGATTTTTATCACCCTTAAAAATCCATCGCCCTCGGTCGGGATCGAACCCGCGAACCTTAGGTCCAGTGGCGAGCACATTAACCACTAGTCCACCGAGGGCGACTAGAATGCAACTGAATACATTTCAAAATTGGACTGAACAGCAACAACAAAGGCATAAATGTCAGCTATTGCACCTATTGGACACTGATATCGCATTTTCCTGCACTCTAAAATATAACAAATCTACCTCTCTGTAGCCCTCATTCAACATATTTTTATGAACAATTACATGTTCAAGAAATACATGACAAAATTCACAACAAAGTGTAGGGTCAATCATCATTTCATTAGTACTTACATTATCTGATGTGTCAAATAACTCTGTTGCGATTAATTCTCCTTCAGTCTTCAGATCTTGCTCTTCTTCGGATTCTTCATCTTGTATCCGGCGAAGACGTTTGAATCTTTTCTATAACAAATTTATTGGAAATATTGGAACACCCCATTACCATGATTATAGAAAAATAGTTGCACTTCATATACCAGAATAGATAGCAAAGTTCAAGAGTTCTAAATTCTAATGCAACGCGTAAATACACAATACCAAAAAGAAGATGCTAAAGTATAATTTCAAGGTACTGGGTCATTATTTCTGAAACCACTGTCTTTAACACAGCAAATGTAACAGCAAGCATATCTGTTAAAAAGCCAACAACTCCATTGAGCACAGACCTTTGTGAGACACTAAAAGTTGTTCAGTTAGATCAAAACTCCTGTTCCATAAAACCCAACATTAAACACAACGCACACAAGTGTCTCTCACTGGCCTATATCTTGAACCAGATAAGGCCAGTCCAATTCCTGACACAATATTTCTTCAAGAACCATTTCAGTACTGTCCTCTCATCTAGGCCTAGGTTTTCCAATTAAACTGTTGCATGCATTTTTCAGTACTGTCCTCTCATCTAGGCCTAGGTTTTCCAATTAAACTGTTGCATGCATTTTTCATCTCTTCCACACATAATACACACCCTGCCCAGCTCATTCTCCTCGAGTTTATCACCCTAATAATGTATGGTAAAGGGTAAAATATATGAAACTTCTCATTATGCAAATTACTCCAGCTTCCTACTGCTGCCTGTCTCCAAGGTACAAATAATCTCCTTAGCACCATTTTCCCAAACACCCTCAGTCTATGTTCTTCCATTCAAATGAAATAACAAGTTTCATGCCCATATGAATGACACTCAGAATTAAAACTTTGTATAGACCTGTACTTCCCAAATGTAATCAGCTAAAATGTCTTAATGAATACAACTTTAATTTGTTATCGTCATACGCATAAAGCATAAATTTCTTAATGAATACAACTTTAATTTGTTATGGTCATACCCATAAAGCATTTCCTAATTTCTGACCATTCTGAATAGGAAATTAATCAGAAAAATGTTTGCCTACATAGCTATTACTACAAGTCTCATTTAAAAACACTTTTATTAGCGTCATTCTGTGCCAAATCAACACAGCTCAAAGCTCAGCCTCTACAAACATATAAAAACTGCAGAGTCATTAGGTACCACACATGTAAGTATACATACAAATTTTGAGTGCTCTAAGTACTAGAGTTTTGAAACAGTGGTGGTGTAAGTTACTAAAATTTTGGAGCTCTGGACAAAAGGTGTTGCCTTATAACAGCTGTAACCTTGGCCTTATTATGCCTAAACTGATAAATTGAACTGTGTTGGACAGCAGATAACATGCACTTTCTAACCATATGCCTTACAGGTTTATTACGAGGGTAAAATTGTACAGGTCAACAACTTGACCTCTGACTTTCATTTGTTAAAAAAATACAGACCTTTAATTTTTTAACTATATTTCATGCACCACTTAATATCGAACCACAATCCAATCTGGGACTACCTTGCAGTCAGCAGTTATAAATTCTTATAATATATAATTTGACACACCCTTCATAGGTCATACAGCATATCAACTGTAGGCTGTAAGACTACCTATAAATCCTTGCTTTAGCTGTGTAACAAAGACAAGCTGATACCTGTTGAACTGTCTGCCTAGTTCTTTACAAAATTACGAACTTAGGAAGACAGTGTACAACTTTAATTACAGCAAATTTCACCATCGAAAGTGAAAAATAACAAAGTAGCAATGAAAAATGTTCTTCACGTCATGTCAACAAACAAAAAGGAGTAATAATACTTTCTCGGTAGAGCTCACCCTTTCAACTTTGACACCCAAGTTTTCCTCAATCAGATCGTAATCCTCGTCTTCCAGCCGGTCATCAAAATCATCATCACTCTTTCCTTTTTTACTTTGCCTTGAAGCATCTGAATCTTCTCCATCACTCTCCTCAATTGGAGCATCATCAATCAAATCCTTCAACTCTTCCCTGAGCTTCTCTTCATCATCTATGGAACACACCCAAAAATGAAGTTTACATAAAACCATACAGACACTCTATATTATGCATACTCAAAAAGAAATTCCTTCAGTTCTGTATAATGAACATAGAAAACCCACAAATACAAAGCCAAAGTTACTTAATGTAAAACAAATACTGCATTTACTTGAATATAAAATGAGAATTATTTTCCCAATTCATCATATGAAAAACAGGGCATCACCTTGTAATTATCCACAAAGTTAAACACATTCTGTGAATAGGGTGAATGTTTTTGTATCTGCTGGAGCTATGGAAACAAAAAAAAAAAAAAATTACACAATTCCTCCAATAATTATACATCTTATTTTATAATTCTGATTTCATTACTGACATGCTGACAGCAGATTACTAAAGTGAGAATTTGTTAAAGTTCAAGTATTCAATAAAAACATGGGTGATCATGCTGAAGTGAAGGGTACAACACAATCTAAAATACCCAAATCAGTGCATCGTGAATATGTGCTGATTTTAAATATGTTTTCAATGGTCATGTAACAGAGAAAATGGAAACTCTAGCTTCTACCCTAAACACAGTTAAGTGATCATACCAAGAGGCATGACCCCTCAGTCAAAGGGTTCCTGATGTGGTAGTTGACAAACCATTCAGACTATGTCACCTGTGTGGGGAATGGCTATCTGGTAATCACCCACAAACACCAGCAGGAAACATGACCATATGAATCACTGTGTGAGCAGAGGATTAAGACTGCTTGGAATGAAAATTCACCACAATACACTGTCAGGGAGTTCAAAATGTGATGTGTGTCAAACAATACGATTGGAAGATATGATGTCCTGCGTGAGAAAGATCACGAACACTGTCCTTCTAATCATGAATGCACGGGCAGTTCCTTATCTCCTTATCTGTTTGCAACTTTTGACTACAATAACACTCTAACATTTTCACTATGATGAGTATTTAACTCCAGACTATTAAGCATGTAAACACAGACACAAAAACCTAGCTAATTTAAATATAGGTACTTCCCTGAAAACTGAAGATTGTGAGGGGGGAGGGGGCAGTCATCTTGTATCCAGGGTTGTCTTATATCTTGGTAAACAAATTATTTTTGTCACTTTTCTATCATTTAAAAGCTCATTTCAAAGAGAGAAATGGTGAATACATTCTGCACTCAGTTCTAATAATAATGTACTGGCCTCAGGCACAATTCTTGACAGCGAACTCAATGCTGCTCAACAGAATGCCATCACAGCTGTCTGGAGCTGGTGCAAGGAGTTCTTCAAATTTGCGCAGTTTGTCATCATCAGCAGCTTTCTATACCATAATAACCAAACTTACTGGACAACTTGTATTTTTATATTTTACAAAGAAGAAACACTGTACAATGAAGAAATTTATTTTAACATTTGTAGATACCAGACTTTACATATTTCAATACCTATGGTTCATGAGTTGGTTTGTTATTCAATTATATACTTAATTTGTATTTTGATTTAGAAGTGCTTAGCTTGTAGAATCTTTTCTGCACATGCCTGATACAATTAGGTGCTCTCTTCTGCTTGCAACCACATCTTGGCATTTTCTGGTTGATATTTATCTCTAAACTGTAGCACAGTGACACGGAATTGTCTCCTACATAAAAGTTAACAACAAGAAACAGGTAGTAAGTTAGATGTTTGGCGACCAAGGAGTAAGGCCAGAGTAATCCAATTCACAGCATCATCACAAATACAATTAGGTTTGCTTTGTATAATTACTGGTATCAAAGAAAATGGTGAATAATTAAGACATTTCTGAATCAGTATTTTAGTTCTTGACTAGGTGAGGAACTATCAGCTGGCTATCACAGAGGTCATGAGGACAACCCCAAGAGCTGCAATGGAGGTCCTCCTTGGACTCCCTCCTCTTCATGTGATGATTAAGGTGGAGCCAGGAATCTGCACACTACTGTGCAGCCAGCAGTGGAAACCTAAATCCACAAATTTTGGTCATGCTGGAAAATCTTGGGACATGAAGCATGAACCCATCCTACAGACGGGGACAGACAGAATGATACCAAGACATACATACCACAAGCCATTCATGGTCAAGTTCCCTGACAAGTGTGAGTGGCAGAAGGGGTTCAATCTATGTATTAAAGGTTTGGTATACAGACAGGCCAAATACCGATCAAAGGCACTGGTGCTGGGGTGTACAGATGGGGCTCAAGAAGGGGGCAGAGCTTGAGCCATGGGCTCCACATGACAGTATTACACGCTGAAATATACATCATTACAGCCTGTGGAATGGACAATATAGAAAACATCTACACAGGTAGAAACATCTATATTCTTTCCCACAGTCAAGCAGCCATTATGGCCCTTGATAGTTTCCAGGTAAATTCTAAAGTAGTCTGGGAATGCCATAAATCCCTGTTGAAACAAGCAGAACATAAGAAAATCTAGCTGGCATGGGTGCCAGGTCACATGGGGATTGATGGAAATGAAATAGCTGATCAATTAGCCAAGCAAGGCTCCTCATATCCACTTATACGACCTCAGCCTGCCTTTGGCATATCTACAAAGGTTGCCAGGGAAGTGATCAGGGGTTGGACAAGCAGGAAACACGAGGAATATAGAGGAGGACATTTGAGGACAAAGGCAAGCTAAGGGCTTTCTTAACAGACCCTCTGCTAAAAGAGCTGTGGAATTACTCAACTTGAGTAGAAACTAGCTAAGAATAATGAGGGGTTTGTTAACAGGGCACTGTCATTTAAAAGGACATTATTAAACCGGGGCTGGTAGAGTCCCCGGTGTGACAGATGCAAACAGGCATTTGAAACAGCCTCCCATGTTCTTTGTGACTGTGAGGCACTGGCAGTATTAAGATTTGCACCTCAGTTATCATTTCTTGAAATCAGATGACTTTGCTGACATGTCTGTCAGCAAGGTACTGCACTTTGTTCAAAGTGCAGGGCTGTTGAATGCTTAAGCAAAGGGTTGCACAAAAGATTGGAAACGGTCGAGGTGCAAGGGTCACTGCAGTGCCCGCCCTAGTGTACCATACTCTAGATTTATGGAAAATTGTGAACCCTGGGATCATAATATGACTCACCTGGTGCAGCATCTGACCACTAACAGAAAAACAATATCTTCTCATCACTTTCATGTCCCATCAGATAACTTCCAAAGAGGTACTAAAATTATCACTAAGTACTGTGAAGAGAAAAACTTGCAAAATCCAGCAATAAATTTCTCATAAAATAAGTCTGAAGGCTAAGGACAAATGCCAGTGTGCCCTAAAATATTGTAAGTGGCACACCAAATGAAAGCTCAATTAGCCCAAGAATGAGCATGTACCATAATTGGGGCACAGTTACAAGCATTACGGAGTCAAAGGCAGGAAATATTTATGAAGGACTTAAAATTTCCAAGTGTTGAAGCTCTGCAAATAATGGACAGAGTAAGACAAAATTTCACACATCACTTCCTACCCAACAAGCTTGCAAGATTTTATTTTGAATCAAAGATAGCCATGAAAATTTTGCCCCTAAAATGTGTCTATCTGACATATAACAACCCATATTAGACCTTCATCTACTTTTACCTTCTTCCTCCTCATCCTCACTGTCCACAGTCTTCATCCGTTTTGTAGGTTTTTTACCATAGTCAATTTCTTCATCCTAAAATAAACCATTTTGTCGGTAAGACACTGAATTATGAATAAATATGCAAACAAGTTATCTGCTTACATGTCAAAGTTTCAGTAAGCACATCCCATTGACACAGTTGTATCAACATTAGGCCAATCAGGCATGGAAATAGGCACAGACATGACTACAAGATGTCTGCCGGTTCCAGCCACCCTTCCCTTAAGAAAGCTATTTTCAAAGCTACCAGACATCATAATTATTACTTTCAACAACAAAACATATCAACTTACTCACGGACTAGGTGCCTACTACAAAAAAAGTGCATTTGTTGTAACACTGTCATTAACAACCACCAAGCAAGCATTGCACTGTGTGTACTTCACTAACTTTTATTAATTTCAATAATAATTTCATGACAGTGTATAAAGTGTCATCCTTTCAAGATCACCTACTTCCCTGTTCAGCAGAGCACATACCTATTAAAACCTGCCTCCATTATTTGAGCTAACATGTGCACCTCAACCTCTCAGTCACTGCACCTGCCACAAGTCATTAACCCTTTGGCACCAGAATTAAACACCTGGTGTGATGTACAGGAGACCAGAATTTAAATAAGAGCTGCATAAAGAAGGCCATTAAATAGCCATCATCTATACCTGATGTTCAGCATTGTGAGTCATGACAGGTATACCTAATGTTAAGACTCCAAAGGGTTAATTTTGTGGCCATCCCTGTGGTAGGATTATTAAGGTCAGGACAGGTGAAATCTAATCAGCCAGCAGTGAGACTCAAACACAACCTCACTGTAAAAAATATTTGCATCAGTGCTGCCAAACAAGAGTACAAGACACAAAACAGAGGAAAAATTTCCAATGTCATGTTGTGCTGGAAAGAAATATGTCATGTTTTAACAGAAGAAGCACGTCAAAATCCTCAGCTCAAAGAGCAGCAAATCTTTTAAATATACACCCATATAAAATTAGCCACATAACAACTTGTTCATCCACACTGGAAAGCAACAAGCCCATATTGCAGGAGGTTCAAAGAACTGATAACCTAAGGATTTCTTGATTTGCAACACACTTCTTTCTTGGATGAGACGTGGTTTACATTAAATTAGAACGTATACTGCCAGAATAACAGGTATTGGCAATCTCAAAGTCCCCATACAGTTCATAATTTTCTTTTGCATAACCTTAAAGTCAGAGTCCACTGCTCAGTGACTGTGTGCAAAATCATGTGGCGTGTGTTTTTTAAAAAATGATCAACTCCTACTCTAAGTTCTGCTAATTCTTCCATCATTCTTTAGACAATTATAGCCTCCTTCATCTCCAGATCTAAATCCATGGGATTAAGATTTGTGGGGGACAATAAAAGATACAGGTTATGTGACCAATCCACATTTTTGCAAGAACTGAAAGATAATATTCAAACAGCAATTACCAGTATTTCAAGACTAGTGCCCCATTGTGTGCCATGAAATATTTTCAGCAGGCGCATGGTCTGCTTAGAAACTGGAGGTAAGCAATTTGAGATTCCTCTATGAAATAAGGTAAAATGAACAGCAGGGAAAATATATCGATTTTAAGGACCTGGTGGAGACAGGATGTGCATGCAATAAAGCTCCTGCAACAGCTACCGTACTGAGACTGGAGATTAAATTAATGCTCTGCATTTCACACAAAAAAATTCACCGTTTAAAAATTTTATAAATCATGTCATCAGTAACTTGAAAAAATGGTTTAAAACCAATACACTTATATTAAGTGCCATCTACATGTATAACATGGTAATAAAACAATTGAATAAGTAGGAACTATTAAATATCTGAGTCTAGAAGTTGACTGTAACTTAAACTGAGAAACACACACTAAAAACACTTTCCGTCCACTAAGTTCTGCATGGTATGCAATGACAACAGTCACATCACTTATTAAAACAGAACACCTAAAACAAGTTTCTTTTGCTTACTTCCATTCCATCACATCACACAAAATAATCTTCTAGGGAAATTCAACAGACAACAAGAACATATTATACATAAAGAAAACTATGAGACTACAAGCATACACACACGCACACATACATATGTACATACATTCCATGGATCCAATGTCTGCCAAAATTACAGCAGGATGTAGAATAAGTCAGATATATATATATATATATATATATATATATATATATATATATAAAATATGCAAAATCTACACAATTCTTACAATCCAAATACTATAATGATTCCTTACACAGTATTATGGATCATCTTGAAACATAAATTCATCAGGAGATTAACAGGAGTGTGTATTTATATATACACTAAAAGGAAGTCTTTTGTACAGAATTATTTAGGAAGTTCAATACCCTTCCATGTGCCAATGAATTCTTACTCTCAGCATTAATATTTGTTGTCAACATTATAGTAAAATTTCAAACTAAATCAGATATACACAACACAAGAACAAAGCATAGATATAACCTACATGCACTGAGCATTAGTACATAACAAAAAGTTTATGATACAGGAATCAAGTTATTCACTATTGTTCCACCAAACATTAAAAGTTTAATTCATGATCTAAAAGCATTTAAACCAACATAAAAGAGTACATATTTTCTCACACCTTCTACTCTGTACCAGAATTTACATAAAAAAAAAATTCTAAAGAGTCTTAAAAGCATGCAATAAAAAATGTACTTTTGTTCTCAAACTGTATGTAGATAGCTAACTTACTTTAATTTTGTATTTCAGACAAGTATTGGGAACATTATAAATTGTTATAATGCACTTGTATTTGAAACAAGTATTGTATTTATATAATGAGACATTGTACATCCTTGGTTCAGACCAATGACAGATCTAGGGTATGAAACAAATTATGTTGTATACTATTAACAGTACAGTCTGTTGTATATATAGGACCTTCGTGGCGTATTTCACCATAAAATACTCTGAAATTAATTGTACATATATCTGGGTTTTAGGGCACATTCCACTTCCTACGCTCATCCGAAATTTCGGATCCATGGAATGTAGGTATTCACATACATACTATTTCTTTAATGCCGCTGAACGTTACTTCATGAAGGATTTGCAACAACCTTACCTCACTCTCCTCAGCTTCAGAGTCCAAGAAGTCTGCCATTTATGTGGTGCGTGAAATCCTCAACTGCTTATCTAAAATGCGAAAAACGTGCACTCAAAACCAAATTCAACGTTTACAAAAACAATATTCTCAGGAATAGTAATATCCTTATTCCGACACTCGGCATGCATATCTATTTATTAGCATATGTCTCCTTACTTAATACCAAAGAAACATAAATCTATTGAAGCAGCGTCTTTTCTCTTTTGGGGGGTGTCAATTACATTAACTTCTTTCAGCAATAATATAAAAATTACGTTCATTCACACCTCACTACCTAACAACTCTTTCCCACTTCCTTGCTAACCAATATGGCTTCGATCATTGGCACGGATTACAGTTATACATCTGCATTCCTTATCGTGTAACGTCGCTTCCCACTTAATTACCACCTGTGACTACGTTTGTTGGGCTTTAGGAAAGCTACTCTAACGCATGTATCGTTAGTAGAATTCGTTCAAGTGGATAAGGCAAAGGTAAAGTTACCCGTCTGCACGCCACGAAGACGTAGGTGACGTGTAAGCATAGATCGTGAAAGTATCGCGCCGCTCACGCCATGAATACGTAGGGGGAATGGAGGTATAGCTCTACTCATTCGTAACCGCGGCATGGGGATGAGTGATTAACTTCTCGCCCTGTCCGCTTTACCACTGGGGAAATATCCACCGGTACCACTGTTCTGCTGCAGAAGAGCCACCGAGAATGACCGAGCTACCGAACCGGGCCCGAAAATCGTCAATGAAAGTTATCAACAGATGACAGTCTTAATAAGCCAGTGTATTCAAACACCACGAAACGATTATAAATAATTCCTTAGTCGTGACCACAGATTATCTAGTCGTGACCACAGATTATCTAGTCGTGACCACAGATTATCTAGTCGTGACCGCGTTGTGGCAGTGGTGGCGACAATGGGTCACTGGTGTAAATGCGGATTCCAGTCGTCTGCGATGTGGTACTGCGTCTGGAATCACTCAACCATACAATCTCTGTGTGTTTTATGTCTATTAATACTGAAAAAATAAAAAAATAAAGGGAAGCGGTCACCCATGAATATCAGCATCAATTCTCCACTTTCAACTGGTAGTTCCCCCTACTTCAAAAGACAGTACTGCTCCTATCTTCATGATCTAAGCGGTCTTCTTTGACTGCCATATTTCAGGCGATTACAATTTCCATTTTAATAATATTCTACCCATTTTTACTGAGTGCTATATTGTGATGGTATTTGCTGTTCTTACCCATTTTACTACTACTATTACTACTGTACAAGTTAGAAGGCATCACCTTGATGCTCTCTTCTTCATCCATGCTCTTGTACTTTCAGAATTTTGTCCCTCCTTTATTGATAGTATTCATCTCAGACTTCTGCCTCATAATATTAGAAACTTCACTATGTTCTGTATCACATGAGAACTGCCCTTCAGATAGACATGCAACACTTTAAAATTTGGTATGCAATGATAGATATTTTTAATATGCAAATCAGAACTCGGAAACAGATTTTACTCTTGTAGTTCACTGATGTTTCATTTCATCTATGGTTTTAATTACTCAGGTAATTTGTGATTAAATTTGTTATAAACATTTTTATTTATTGCTGTGTCGTTTGTGTAATCGAGTTATATTTTTGTGCTATTATTCTAAAATAACCGCGCATTTTTCATAAATCAATGTCTTATCACCAACTAAATATACTTTATTTAAAAAAAACCAATATAAGGTTTCTTTAAAACATTCAGAAACCCCTACGTGTTTCGGCTCTCTAGAAAGCCATCTTCAGGGGGTGTCACTCAACTGCATTTGTTTAAAAAACACGTCCGTGCGTTCATTCAATATATGTATACTATTGAACGAACGCACGGACATGTTTTTTAAACAAATGCAGTTGAGTGACACCCCCTGAAGATGGCTTTCTAGAGAGCCGAAACATATGTAGGGGTTCTTTAAATGTTTTAAAGAAACCTTATATTGATTTTTTTAAATAAAGTGCTTTTAGTTGGTGATAAGACATTGATTTTTGTGTTAGTTTTGTAATTGGCCATCGTGCTATTAAGCTACTGTGTTAATAAATGAGAAACTATTATCATTATTATTATTAATCGGGAGCCAGAATGATGTATCCCATACAGTGACTAGGCTACAGCCAGGGTTCATATCCTGGCAGGGGCAAAAGGTTTTTCCTTTCTCCAAATGTCCTAACTCAATCTGGGACGTTCCTTCCCCAGAGCATGAGTATGACCATTCACCTCCATCTAATGCCAAAATCAAGAATGAAGCTACACCTCCACTCCCCCATACTACTACTACTACTACTACTACTAGTTTATTTGCATGTTTGATTTTTTAGTAGGGTTGCAAAGGACAGGAGTCATCTTTAAGAACCTCTCCTATGCAACCTCCAGCCTCAACTTCTCACATTAAACTTGATTCAACCAATTAATCTCTGGGGACTGAGTCAGTATTTTCATCTGAAAAAGAGCAACTTGATGATGCACTTCTGATGAATATAAAACTGTAGCAATCTCCGAAATAAAAAAGAGAACTAAAAGGTTTGAGAGGATAAAGTAACTACATTAAATTTTATAATGGAGTGAGAAGAAATGAAAAAACCCAAGTCTGAATTTGACATTCATTCATTTATTCATTCATTCGTTTATTCTTCGTTCATTCCACTACTGGAAACTGCACGTTTTGGAATAAATGCAGAACTGAGAGAAGGTCCACAGACTACACAACCATATCAGATATACGTGTCTCATTTGAATGTAGAGGAAGACAGTATATCATTTTAAAAATTTAAAAAAATACAGAAATAATCAATAAACTAGACCTGTTAGTAAACCTACAAATGCAGAGATTCTCAAACCCTGGGACACAACCCAAACTTCAGTTACAACAGCCTTCTGATGGATCATGAACTCTCAATATAATCAAGTGAACCTGATCGCTTAAATTGGATGCTGAGTTAGTACTGGTATTTGGATTGCAAGGCCAATATGACATAATTTCCAGTCATGGACAAGAAAGTACAAGAACCACTCTACTTATGGAATATCTTACTGTAAGAAAAGGCAACAACAACATAGCAAAGGAAACACTGGCATGTTCTGTGAAAGGATCTATACCAATAATGAGGAAAAGATAGATTTTGTTTTTCACAATATGGAAGTAATGAACAGATTTTTCCAACAGAAGGATACACATAAACATACTTTGTCAGCTAAAGATTCATGCACCACCACTATGATAATAATTTGCAATTAAAGACACATGGACATAAATGAAATCATAGATATTAAGTTACTAGATAAATGTAGTATTAATTTCACTTAAAAGTGTAAGTTTTCCATTTATCAGAACACTTTCTTAAACCATGCAAATGTGAAGCCCATCTGAATGTATGCAGTTTCATCATTTCATTTGCAACCTAGAGAAACAACTGATTTGTCTTCAAGTACAGTATGTGTTAACACTTCCAACCCAATTCAGACCTGTTAAAAATGCTTATTTTACATATCCTTCATTAGACAAAACATAATGGGAAGTACTGTTTCATTTTTTGGTCCAAGCCCAATTCCAGTATGCAGTTTAGGAGTACATGGCAGTTTATCATTCAGAGTAAGATCAAGTAATCCGAGATGGAGCTCAAGTCCATAGTATGGCGGGAGCTATTTCTGTGTTTGAATGTTCAAATATTAAAATAGTGATGATATCAAATATTTGTGATTTAAATATTAAGACTATTCAAATATTCGTACAGAATATAGTATTTGACTACTCATCAAATAATTATTCATGTAATTGGCCAATACTGTATGTGATATTTGGCAATGTGGGAATAATGTGTATGTCTCAGACCTAGACCACAGGCTATGTTAGAAAACCCAGTACATAATTTTCACATTTTATTTCTCTAAATAACCAACAAACGTCATGCACTGGTGTTTGGCATAATTACTCTTTATCAATTTTAAGTAAGTCTAGGAAAGTTCATTATTTTGTTTGCAATATGTGATACAAGCAGTTCATATCCCCTCTTAAGCATTGAACATCATATTAGAAGATAATAATTATAGTATAACAAATAATTGGTTGCACAATATATCTGTCTTTGAACAGCACACTTCTTTGCCTTAATAGAAAAATCCAATAAATACTCTCACAATTCTTACCTCCAAGCCTACAATAACCAGAATTACTCAAGTTTATCTACAATTTTAAGACACATTACTGCACACTGAGATACATGACGCCATATGTAGAGAGCTGTAAAATATAAACAATGCAAGAATTTTAACATACATCTATGTATGATTAGAATGACTTAAATAAGCATTAGTGTAAGTTATAAATATAATAGCATAGTACTTTTATTACAGTATTTATCCAATGTCTCAAAAGAGCAAAAACTAACAAAACTGGGCCTACTATTATTTTTGAAATACACAATACAACAACGAAAAATTATATACTGTAACTGATTCAGAATACTTCAGTGTAAAAAAAAAATGGAACAGAATACTGTACTTTTAACATATTTAATGCCATGTAAAAATAACCTGAAAATTTTTAATAGCTGGATTCATGGATATACAAGACAAAATATTCTAAACACTTCAAAGTCTTGAAGGTACTAAATTAAACTCCTTAAAATATCTGGCATACAAATTATCAAATAATTAAGTTAAAAAACACTGTTGTTACAGAAACGACATCAATATCTGGAAAGCATTGCCTTGAGTCATTATTATCCTAAGCACTGTATTGCACATTATACTGCCTTTAAATGGAATGAGTTTGAACTTCATTACCTAGTCACATCATCAACCAAATTGGCTCAATAACCAGAAAAGGCAAGTCAATATAATTCAAATTACATATCAAATAAATATATCATGCTGCCATGAAATACTGAAAAAAGCATGTTACAAACAAATTTGTAGATCAAAAGTTCTTTGTGGCCTGCTGCTATATGCAATAGCTGTATTATTTTCATGGTAACTACTGTTTTCTTTCTCGGCTACCTCTGCTTCCTCCACCACCACGATACTTTCTGCCACTATCTCCAACCTCATCTTTACTTCCACGGTAATAATGATTTCCATTACCATTAAAATGACCACCACGGCGATGGGAGTTACCACTGTTTCCATTGTTACTATTTGCAAATCCATATCCACTTGATGTACCACTGTTGCGAAGGTTTGGAAGGGATGGAGCAGGACGCCCCACAAGCTGTGTATCTTTTTCTAGACGTCCACCATTATTCCCACCATTTGTACAGTGCCGATGCGACACATATTCAATCCTGAAATATATTAAAAAGCTAACATTACTTACACAATATGACAGATCAACAATGAATAAATTTCTACATAATACATTAATAATGAATAAAATGTGTATGAAATATAAGAAAAAGCAACAAAACAAATTTATATTTAGTCCATTTTTACAAACATTAACACAAACACTGCAAAACTGCAAATGTGAGGTGACAGAAGTTTCAAACAAACCAAATCAAACTAACCAAACCAACCAACTCCATGGAGCAGAGCCCTTGCGAAGCTAACAGTTCCTCAGCTAGCCAAGAAATTCCCCACATTTTACGGAACCTGAAGGTTCATTACCATGTTCACAAGAGCCTGCCACCTGTCCCTGTCCTCAGCTACACGAGTTTCAAAACTTTCATGAAATTCAATATTTCATCCGAATTCATTTATACCAACTTAACCTAACTCATGTTGCATGTGTGTGTGTGTGTGTGTAGTACAGTGCGCTGTGTCGGGGGGGTGACAAATTTAAACCTTGTGTTTAAGATTCATGGACAGTTTGGAAGTTACTGCCTTTCCCCTTCACATACAAGTATATATTTAAAAGTTGTGAAAGAGATATTCTCAAAATCTATAGATAATTTAAATTCATATACTGAAGAATCTGAAGCAGATGGAATAAAATGTAGCAGGTCGCAACATTCTGGATGGAATATGACCTTTCAAGACAAAATCACAGTTTCACACATAGAAATGCTTTAATCAAATTTATATGGTCCCAATAAAATACAGCAAGGAACAACATAAAATTGTTTCACATGAACAGAGACTGTCTGATACAGAAACAGAAGACACAAACAAGAATTCAGTCTCAACGCAGTTGTCTGATCACATGATTTTATTTTATACTTTATTTTGCAGAATTCATTTAAGAAGTAACAGTCCTGTCATAAAAAGGAAAGAATGAGACCCAGCTGTTGACAAAAGTCACATAATTCTGTAGCAGGAAAATAGAAGGAAAGAAAAGCAATAAAACTGTCCAGGTATACTGTACAACAATAGCATAACACATATTTTAATTATCTGGGTCACAAATAAATCAGGCATGTACTGTGCCTGCCTGAAACAGCAAAATGTTCAGGTACCTTAGTCTTTCATTATATTCAGGGTTTTTACTGTACCAAATAAGGGTAGCAAGGGGAGAGGAAACAGTGTACGTCAAAACTTACAATAAATCCACATTTTCTTCTATGCAGAAGAACAGAAAAAAGGAGGCAGTATTTGCTGAATTCTTCAATATACGAGGTCTGACACAAAAAAAAACGAGACTAACCCTATAGCTCTGGAACCAAGAGTGGGAGGATGAAACAAATATACGGCTATGGAACATGATCTGTCCTGTCACAGTGTTACAAGTTTCAGCTCGATCGCTTCACTCAGTACAAGTTGACGCATCTTCAAATATAGGCGTGCTTTTACCCTCGGACGGAAAATGTCGGACTGCAAAAGTGAACAACGAGTTAACATCAAGTTTCTTGTTAAACTGGAGAAATCCGTGACGGAAACTTTTCAATTATTGACTGAGGCTTATGGTGAAGATTGCATATCTCGTGCACGCGTTTTTGAGTGGCACAAACGATTTTCGGAAGGCAGAGAAAGCGTGAAAGATGATGATCGCCCAGGCCGGCAACGCACAGCTGTTAACGATGACAACATTGAAAAAGTGCGACATGTGATTCGAAAAGACAGAAGGTTGGGTGTTCGAGCAGTAGCTGAGAAAGTTAATTTGGATAGGGAAAGTGTTCGACGAATTCTAACGGAAGAATTGAACATGACAAAGGTTTGTGCAAAAATGGTTCAAAAAATTCTGTCAGATGAACAAAAAGAACGCCGCCAGGAATTGTGTTCGGACCTTTTGCAACGCATTGAGGATGAACCACATTTGTTGAATTCGGTCATTACTTGTGATGAAACTTGGATATTTACGTATGATCCGGAAACCAAGCGACAATCAATGCAGTGGAAGTCAACATCATCTCCAAGACCAAAAAAAGCATGCATGAGTCGTTCGAGGTTCAAGGCCATGTTGATTGTTTTCTTCGATATCCAGGGTATTGTGATGGCAGAGTGGGTACCTAGCGGCCAGACGGTAAATCAACACTATTACATTGAAGTGTTGATGAAATTACCGGAACGTGTGAGAAGGAAACGACCGGAATTGTGGCAAAACGGGTGGATTTTGCATCAGGATAACACGCCAGCCCACGACGCTTTGTCTGTGAAGCAGTTTTTAGCCAATAAAAACATCACTGTGATGGAGCACCCACCTTATTCGCCAGACCTCGCTCCCTGTGACTTCTACCTCTTCCCAAAGATCAAGTCGGTGCTCAAAGGGACCCATTTTTTATCGGTAGAAGATGTGAAAGTAAAAACGACGGAGATCCTCAACAGTCTGACAGAAAATGACATGCAGAATTGCTTTGAACGTTGGCAGCATCGTATGCAGCTGTATGTTAACTCAGAAGGGAACTACTTTGAAGGCGATCGTAGTTAATTTGCTGAATTTGTCAAACAGAAATAGTTACAGACACAGTCTCGTTTCTTTTGTGTCAGACCTCGTATATAGAGCAAAAAGCAAGGATATAGTGTATGTTGCAAAATGACAGAATGGTGATAACATGGTATCAAACCATATGTTATTCAAGAGTGAATAGAAACAATGCTTATAAAGGTACGTGGAAAAATGGCATGCAGCTACTAATTGATCAGCAGTCCCTACACTTGCACAGGTGCAGATGAAATGTTTCCATTATACAAGACTGTGAAAATACCGCTCAAAAATATCTCCTTACACTCACCACAAACTTAAACATTCAATACTAATTCATACATGTTTTGGAATTATAAATCAATAATTACAGCAAAACTAGCTTAACATTACACGCTGTACTTTTAATATGAAAATTTCCCATCTAAGAAGTAAGAAAGTTGACAACGAAACAATTGTTTTACCCGTTTAATACAGGTGAGAATGTGTTAAGACAGCTACAAATTATACAAATTCAGCATACATACATAATAACTTCACAAAAAATAAAAAAAATAGAAATTTTTGGTCCTACCCTTTTAAGACATTTCCCACTTAAGATGTCAGATTTTCTTGGAATTTTCAAAAATGTCTTAAGAGAGTTTCACTGTATATGATGTGGCAATGCATATTCCTGGATTCTCCAACTACAACCTCAAAGTTTTGTAACATCATAAGTTTATGATTTCCATATAACATTTCACATTCCTAGCCCCAATGTTTTATTAGTTATCTCTACTTAAACTGGAAGCTAAATATAGATTCTGTGCATTTACACTCTGAAAAATTCAATGCAATAGAAGCTGCACATTTTTCAAGAATTTTTCCTAAATAAAATTTCAGAATCCCACATTTAGTGGTACTCATTACTTCACAGTCACCATGCTCAAATTACTATCACAGGAAAATAAAACATAGAGAGGTAGAATGGCCTACAACAATGTGTATACCAAGGATCATGAAAATCCATCCAGCAATTCAAAACTTTTAAGGCCGGCTCTCCTTATAAAATAATAAAATTGTGCTAATAATTCTCTTTCTCAAATTTAGTTGAAAAGGAGAGGCTTAGTTATATAGGAATCAACATTTATGCTAAGAGCAGAGTTGACTTAAATATGTGTGGATTAAATGTAGTTAAAAACACTACTGTGCAATGCTGTAACTTTACCCTCCTCTATGTTGAGACTGCTGTCCATGGTGCCAATAGCTCTGCGTATGGAGTGGAGGAAACCTCTGCGACTGCGACTGTTGCTGGCTGTGAGACCGATGATTACTACCACCAACACCACCTCCTCCACCTCCACGATGACCGTTATTTCCTCCTAGCTGACGTCCACCTCCACTTCCACCCAGGCCCTTACTCACATTTGCTCGAACTGTCATTAACTACAAAGAGAGTTCTGATAAAGAGTACCAGCCATATTGTTCATTTATGAATTTTAAGGTGTTAAATACCTGCTGCAAAATTTCTGATAAAGACTGTGTGATACCTCAGGTGATTACTTGCCAACTTGTCACTCAAAAGCCCACATGAACTGAACATCCCCATGTAGCAATTAGCATTCATATCTGAGGTATTTGGTTTCAACATTGGTTCAGTAAAAGCTATCCTGACACAAGTTTTCATTGTTCCCAGACCATCTAGGCCAATCCTGGGATAAGACAGACATGACTTCCTTATAACCCCAGAACAGGCCATGAAGGCCCAGACTGGGAGTAGAGGTATAGATCTACTCTCTCTTTAACCTCGGCACTAGATGGGGACAGGTGGTCAACGCCATGCCCCGGCTGCTTTACTCCCCCCCCCCCCCCCCCGGAAAGAGACCCAGTACCCATCAAACAGGAGGCTGGGTGGGTCCCAGGGCTGGTCAGGACAGGTGTCGAAAATTTCATCCCCAGTGAGATTCGATCCTCGGCCTGTCCAGCCCATAGCGAGTCACTATACCAACTACGTTATCCCAACCCACTGACTTCCATATCATGCATTCAATTGATGCCCACTGTGCAACAAATGTGTAACAATACAAACTGGTATAACATACCATTAGAAAAGGGAGGTGTCAATAGTTTAAAAGCGAAAACTATTCTGCGATTTTCATGTAAAGCAGTTCAACACTTTTTCCTGCTCCAGAGACTATGTATGCAATGATAGCTACCTTTCTTTCTTCCAGGGCAATAATATAGTTCTTTGGGATCAATCTTAGGAACAGCCTGCCATGCAAAATTTTGGATGCTTACCACTTGAGAGATCATGGGCCAGAATAGTGAAGTTGGTATAGCGACTCGCTACAGGCTGGATGGTCCGAGGTTCGAATTCCAGTGGGAGCAAGATTTTCTGCATCCTTCCAGACCGGCCCTGGGGCCCACCCAGCATCCTGTAAATTGGTACAAGGTCTCTTTCCCGGGGGTAAAGCAGCCAGGGTGTGGCATTAACCACCCACCCCCATCTAGTCCTGAGGTTAAGGAAAGAATAGAGCTATACCTCTACTCCCCCTCTGGGCCTTCATGGCCTGTTCTAGGGTAAACTTTACCTTTACCACTTGAGAGATCAAGGCTTGGTTCAGGATGGGATCAAGTGGCAGGCATGTATGTCACTAGTGACAAACTTATGAGTTCCTTAATGGGGAAATTTCATTTCTATATCTCTGTTCTAACTTACAGTAGATAAAATACAAATGACAACAGACATTACTGGTGCTCCTTGACACATACAATCAATATGTCAAATAACATTTTGGAAACAAAACTTGCATTGTTACACTTACTTCTCTCCTGTTTTCTTCATTTTCTCGACGGAGACGCCTTATAATTTTCTCTGCCTCTTCGAGTTTCACTGCTAATGTCTGCTCATCCAATACATCTTGGGAGACAATAACGCCATCAGTCATATATGCACCAGCTTGATTCTGAGCATCTAGTTTCACTGCTGGTGTTACTTTACTCCCAAGAGCTTCCAGTTCTTGTTTTCTACACTCAAGCCTCTCCAGCTTCCTGCAGAGCAACACATAGATACTGAAACCAGACAGAAGAGCATGATGTGATAATGCTGCCCTTGCATTACTGCTGAAAGACAGCATTATCTCATCACTTTCCTCTGGTCTCAGTGTAACGGAAGAAATAATGTTACAGTTTTTAAACATAACAAAGTCCTCAGTGTATTAAGAAATAAATGGAAACTAGCCTCTATAATGACTAAGAACAGACTGTCCCATCTTATGCACTTACTTCAAAAAGAATTTTCTGATTCTGTTTTCTCCCACTGGGCTGCGACATAGTTACTTTTCTTATTCTAGATGGCAGTGAAAGGAGTCCAGTTTATTTATTAGACCAAATCTGTATTCACTCAAATAATATGGCACGATCTATTTCCTATGCAGAATGGACTAAAACAAGGAGAAGTATCATCACTGCTGCTTTTATACTTTGCTTTAGAATATGCCATTAGGACAGTCAAAGAAAGCCTGGAGGGAATGAACTTGAAAGCCATACATTGACTTCTGATCTATGCTGATTATATTACTTTAATGCACAAGACCATAAATATGATACAGAAAAACACACAATCCATCTTGCACACTAATATGATTGGTACAAATTAATGAAGAGAACTAGGTAGTTCATATGTTCATGTCTCATCACCAAAACTTCCATACATACTGTGCAGTTGTTATGATGTACACTATTGTTCTTGTCCACTGCCTTGCACTTTCATTAATTTATGAGTACCAGGCACGTTTCACATCACACCTCATTCATAAATCATACATGTATAAAATATTTGGTAGCCCTACGAATAATGTTACTCAGCGCATTCATTTTGCAAAAAAAAAAAAAATAATAAGTATAACACTACCTTTTCTGCTCTTCAACAATTCCAGTGAGATAAACATTTTTGGTCTTGGCTTCCTGAAGAGCTGCCTTTAGTTCTGCAATTTCTTTTTCTAAGATTTCAACCTGCAGTGAAGTCATATTCAGTTGCTTTGGACTTAATACTACCTGCTGACAAGACAAGAAAAAGTCTCCTGTAATTATACCGGCAATACAAGTTACAAGAATTGTCCATATGTCATTTTACATTTTACTTGTATTACCTTTGGTTTAGTATCATCTTCAGGGGATGAAGGTGACGGACTACTCTGAATAAACCCACTCTTGGTAAACACAAGCTGGAATTGTAGATCTAAAATTACAAGTGTCTGTATTAATTTAGTTATTTCTTTCAAAAAATATGAAAGGCACATACTACTGTATATGGCTATGAGGCATGCACTCTTAGTCCATGGGAGTAAAATAAATTGCAAGTGTTTAAAAACCAAAGAAAATATTTGCATGCAAGAATAACTTAATAAGTAAGACATAAAAGCAGATCACAAGCAGTACAAACGAAGTTCCTACAGAGTACCAACCATTTGATGAGCATGAACAAACACATACGATGAGCTTTAATGTGCTTATACATTATGATTATGCCAAGCACTTTTATAATTCAGAGCTCTAACAGGTTAAGCATGTTCAAGTTTTATGTGCACTGGACAGTTCTGCCATCTGCAGAGAACAGAATACAATAAAGCCTCATTAAATTGAAATCAGTTACTCAAAATACCACACAATTTGAAGCATGTGACATTCACCGGCTTCACACTTTTTAATGTGGTTACTTCAAAATATGGTTACTTTGTAATTCAAAGCTACTACACAGCCCTCTGATTAACAGAAGTTGAACATATCAAAATATAGTAAAATTACAGAGTCCGGAATGTGATAATCCAGCATTCCCAACAGTGCAGCATAAAAACTGACAAGTGCTGGTGACAGCTTCGGTCAAAGAAAGAGAGAAAGAAAGACAGAATGAAAGAAAGAAAGATTGAAAGAAAGAAAAACAAAAAATGGGGCATGGCAGATTCAGCTGAAACAAACAACACCAAGCAGAATGGAGTCAGCTCATTATGATCTAACATGACCTCAGTCTGCCACTTTTTGTTGTTATGATCAGAAGTGCTTGCATTTTCAACTGTTTTTTACTTGTATTTGAAATATTTATATCCATCTAACTAAAAGTTGCATCAAAGGCAAACGAAGGTGACAGATGTAGCAAAGGTGTGAAATTTCACATTTCAAAGAAGCTCCTGACATGCCGGCACCACCACGGTCCCGACAGTGAAAGACTGTCAGAAGTCTACCATATTATATTATTTTCTGGACAATATTCTGTTTGGGGAACACTGAAAGATATCACTAGCAATGCACCTTTTTGGTAATACCAGCACAGACTGTCAGATGCCATTTTCACTAGACAGTGGAAGCACTGCATGTATTCTTCTATTTGTTACATTACCCTAACATTTAGCAGCATCATTTGACTTGAATAAAAATTCTGATCACAAAAGTATGAAACATAAAATTGGGTAAATTTTCATAATTACAACTAGGCAAATTCTAGGAAAACGTAAAGCTGAGAAAATGTAAAAATCTGTGCAGATTTAACATTTTTTCCGTCAGCATTTGGATGGAACCTTAAAGCAAGCATGTAAAACACACGCAACACAAACATGCAAACAGTGGTTTCACTATAATATAATTTGAATTGACACTCAACAACCTTTAATATTCATTAGCTGGCAATAGCATAACCAGAAAAAAGGTATACGGGTGGATCAAAAAGTTCCCGGAACTCAGCCGCAAAACTTATGTACCTGAAGTGCAGTGCTTTCCAGTCTAAACATCCTCAAAGTGCATCTCCTCTATGCACACACACTTGCTCCAACAGTTTTGCCATGCTTGGAAGCACTCATGGAAAGCCTCCTTTGGTATGGTGCGCAGGCCAGCTGTTGCCATACATTTGATGTCAAGTGTCACAAAACATTGACCCAGAAGCCCCATTTTTAGTCTAGGGAAGAGCCAAAAGTCACAGGGTGCAAGGTCGGGCATATATGGTTGCTGCAGCATGAGTGTAATTTCTTCTCCTGCCAAGAATTGCTGCACTGCCATAGCCGTGTGACTTGCGGCATTGTCGTGATGCAGGATCCAGCTTGTCTCATCCCCTCTCATCTGTACTTCTTTTGTCAGAATTGCCTGTGGTGATCCATATGAGATACCCACTTCTTTTACAACCTCTTTGACGGTTATCCACTGGTTGGCACACATCAGTACCTTCACCTTTGAAATTCTTTCAGCATTCACAGCAATTGAAGGTCTCCCACTGCAAGGATCATTTTCCAGCAATTCTTGCCCACTTTTGAAGCAGCTGTACCAGTCATACACAGCTGTTTTCTACGAGCATAAACCATAAAACAGTTTCCAAGTCCTGCAGCATTTCTGCAACACTCTTCCCTGCCTTGCACATGAACTTCATGTTGGCTGTTTGCTCAAATTGAGACACTGCATCAGACAGCTTGGATAAACCTTCACTCAATCAGCTCTAACACATGACAGACAGGTTCCAACGTGCAACCACTTCCCACACATGCACACAAGGGCTACAGGCAACACATCGTACAGCAACACTGCCATATCGCAACCCGTTTAAATACAAGTCCACATGTCCGGGAACTTTTGATCCACCTACATACAGACAGAACATGCAAATGAACCACTGGTGCTGTAGTCTGCAGTAGCTTGAACAGAGGAAAACCAACAGAGACCACAGCAAGACTGTTTAAAAGTGACTGAATGGAATCAATGTTTATGAACTTCAAAGTTAGTAGGATTTCATTAGTGAATGACCAACACATACCACATGCTGGTCAAAATGCAACTACTAATCATGACAAGGCAAAAAAAAAATTATGAGAGGCAATATGTAATAGAAGTGAAAAAGCAATGAAGTGAATGGCACCAGAGTTACAAACCCAGAAAGGCAAGTGAAAAAGGGAAGAAATACCAAGGAATTTTAATACCTAGCAAAAATTCAGATAATTTTAAAAATAATTCAGAGAATATGTGAAAACTTGGATTCAGAACAATACAGTATCCCAAAAATTGCATACACGTATTATTTACTTATATACCAATAGGCAAAGTGTACCAATATTAATCCATTGTTATGTTACTTTCCTTAACGTCTCAAATGTTAAAAATTTCCAGGAAAACATTGCCTTTCATCACTGTGGAGAAACCACTCATAGAATTCCATTAGATGATCTGGATCATCCTCATTCATTGCATGATGCAGTCCTGGTGCACACAGTTTCAAATTCTGATGCCACAAAATAAGATAAACAGTAGTTCTACTGTCACCAGTCTCATGGGCATACTGCCTTACAGGCTTCTTTGGAAATTGTGTGAAGGACTGTACCATGTTGCAGCACTTCCACTGTTGAACCGCTACGTCTTCCACATCAGGCATTTGTAATATTCTGCACTGTTCCATCAGTCTCAAACTTACCACATAATCTCACAACTGTCACCTGTGATGGTGGTGGTGATCCAAATTAATTTTTCCACTGTCTCTGTACCTCAACCACATTCTCTGTTTTCCAGTGTCACTTAAGAATCCACTTACATTGCTCAAAGTGTAACTGCAATGACATCGGTTTCTTTCACACTGGCTACCATCTAGCAGAATATACCAGTACTAAGTGCAACACTCATTTGCCATCTAGCATCATTCTAACAGAACACTACAAAACAATGTAACTCTGCCTCTATGTCTATATGTGTTAGTGGCATGTAAAGTATGTATGTACATGTATGTGTGTGTGTGTATATATATATATACATATTTTTGGGACATACTGTGCAGAACTACACACAAAATAGTAAAACAAAATGTTATTTAATACACAAGAAAGAAGACACAGTCTGAAAGCATAGTATGTTCAAAGGTAAAAATTACCAAATCAGATTTCACATTTTTTGAGGAATCCACAACCTGGATGTTTATGATGTTGTTGGCGCGATGTTTTGATTATTTTTAGGATTTGCTTTGTACATAAGCACTAATGATAGCACATGATGCAAAAACATGTATGCTGGTGTAAAATGTTGATGGCTTAAGAAAAACTGGTCAGCACCATTTGTTTTTCTTATAACGGCAACAAAACTTCAGGATATTGGAAAAAGAACTAGAAGACTCCTAAGTGTAAAGAATTATTTCAAAGCAATAATATGTCATTTACATGCTGCACTGATAGCAGGTATTTCCATATTTTTGGATTATCTGTGCTTTTTTAAATCTGTGTGCTACTTCTCATCTCCTTTACCCCCCCCCCCCCCAAAAAAACCGGTTTGGTATAATTAAAAATGCTGTGTCAACTGCTAAGTTTATACAATAACAAATAAGAAATGGCATGAGTGTTATTAAAACAGCTGGTACAGATGTGACAGAGATTTGTCTTTCAGAAGAAGTGAATCATGTACAGGTACAGTATATCACCATGTCCTTTACCTCTATTCCTATGCCGTAACTGTTCCACTTCTTGATGAAGACTGGTCAACATAAGTCTGTGTTGGTCTTGAAGGAATCTGATGTTCTGCTCAAGCTGCGTAATTCGCAAAAGGGGATCGACTGGTGCTACTACCAGACCTTCTGATCTTCCCACTCCAGCCAAATCAGGACTTTTCTTGTTAACCTGAAAAGACCCATAGCAATCATTTGTGACACAAGAAATATAAAACTATACCATTAACAAAGTTACAGCAGCAGGCAGGTCCCAACCGTTTTTTATGTAACCCTTCCACCCTAAATGATACTAAGAAGACTCCAAACCATGCCTCAAATCTACAGAGATTTAAAAGGATACAAAACACAGTGTTTCTGTGCAGAATGCAAAAAATATGAACATGCAAGTCTTGAAAATCTTTATTCTCAAACTTACACTATTTTTATGTTAAATAAAAGTCCACAGTAAGCATTAAAGTCCCTGTTCCATGACTTGATCAGGAATCGATCTTTATCAGTTACAAGGAGGCATAATGAACTGATAACCAATTGGAGACTGATTTTTATCTATACTACATAGAAAGACTTTATTCATACATCACAGAGAACACACTACATATCCATTATAAAGACCAAATGGTTCATACAGATTGATTACTCTAAGAATCATATAACATACATAAATACACTGTGGCAAAATGCAGAGCTTCTTAACGTTACGGCAGGTAGTAAATACAGTTACTGCTGGGCTTTCAACAGTTAATTCAAATTTAGTTTTAGCCCACTTTCCTTTCCTATGCAGTTCACAGAATAGCAGTAAATAAACCAAACATAAAGAAATAAGTCATAATACTTAAAACAGGCTTCATTTAAGGAAGACTTAATATACTGACTTACATACTCCTTATCCACAATCACAAGGAAACAGTGGTACATTTTTCCGTGACATATTTTCATACTCAGACTGGATACATCACTGGGAAAAACCTAGATTATAGAGACATTTTAATGTTTTAACACAGCTACTTTACTCAGGATCTCCTGTGTAACACCACACAATGCTATATGATATACCGTGTTATATTTTTTCTGTGGCACAACAGCCCAAATCGGACCTAGGCCGCCTCTTTGTTGAGGTTTCTAGATCACACACAATTTCAATTTCAATTTCAATTTATTGTAATATTCCATCAATCCAGACCAGGCTACAAAATCGCCTGTTGGATATAGAACCCGTCACAACACACACACCTGGTAGGACTCCTCTGAATGAGAGATCAGCTCATCACAGAGGCCACTACCTGCACAATACACAACAAACCCAAGAGACGAACATCCATGCTCTCAGCAAAATTCAAACCCGCAATCCCAGCAACAACAGGGCTGTAGGCCTAAGCCTTAGACTGCATGGCCACCAGAATCGGCATATTGTATTATACATTCTTATGAAATGCAAACTTAAGAATACTTGGTTTATTTACTCCTTTTTATTTTTATGTAAATTTTCACACATGGTAGTCCAAGATTCTGAAGGATAAGGGATGCAGAAAAAGTATTTTCCAGCATTCAATAAAAAAAGTATAATAACTGTATTGGGAATTAACAAAAATTAAGGTTTTAAATTAAAATAAAAGTTTCACCTTTAGATCAACCTGCTATGCCATACTTTTCATTTATTTATATTCTTGTGTTACACAAAAAAAATTTGCCTTTAGTGCACACTATTCTATGGTGCCAGAAGGAAAACTCCTGACAGTACCCCGAATGCTCAAATTCGGTTTCACTACAGACCTGCTTCAAAAATGTGAAAATTTGTTCATGTGCAATTATTACCTTTGTTTTTTCTTATTAAAATCAAGAACACAACTGTTACATTGTTCCATGTTTACATTTCCATCAGACTGCAATCAATATCATAGCACACCTCAATTACATATACATCTTAATATCCTTTTGTACTTACTGATTGTCATTGTACTTGCAAACATGTGGCATGCATATCACTAATTCCTATGACAATGCCTATCAGTAACTGCATCTATAATATATAACTCACTTGAGAGAAAGGTACAGTTGGAATCTTGACCAGAACTTTAGATGCCATGATGTTAATCCGTTCCTAAATGCCAATGAAAACAGGTGCTGTGTCAGCTTAGTCACTTTCCAACTACAGCAGTGAGCACACCACACCTCCCACCTTATTTAAGGATGACTCACAACAGCATTCAGGCTAAGTGTAACTTATAGGCCACCTTCAGTACAGTCTTATGACCTTTGCAAATGACACATGTATAATACTGAACTTGGAAAAAACCACTTCAAAACTTGGTACCAATCCTGGAATGTTTAGCAAAACTAAATACACACTGGTACATATTAAAGGGTTAGTAAGTGTAAATATTATAGACAAATATCATATATATAGCAAACATGCGTCAATTTCTCTTAATAAACAGAACCTGTTTCCTCTACATATTCATTACAATGGCTCCCATATGTCTGTATACCACTGCATAGACCCAAGTATTGATTATTTGTAACCTACAGGGTAGAATCATATACTACCACCAGATAGCAGTGCAGACAGTACTTAACTGGGTACAAGTACATTTTCATATATTGGTTTGACAACCATGTCACTGCCTGGTTTATAAACCAGAGTTAACAGTATTACAAAAATAACACAGGTGCTTCACAACATACGGACTCTTCTGATTGAAAGTGGCTGTGTTAAAACATTAAAAATGTACATACAGTTTCCTACAGTAATAATATCCAGCAATTACAGATAGTGAGTAATCACAACACTACAGTTATAACAAAAATTGTGTGTAAGAACAGGAAATGCATTTGATGTTAAATCCTACTAATTCAATATAGAGTGAATACACAAAAATGGATATTTATAAATTCTGATACATTCAGAAGTACAGAAACTGAAAATTCAAGTTAAGTATTTATAGTTAAGAACAGTGAAATAGCGAATGTAAGAAGTACAAATTTCCTGGGAGTGGTAATTGATAACACCTTGAGCTGGGAAGATCATGTTGAAAAAACTTGTAGTAGAATCAGCCAAAACCTATTTTTAATTAATAGATTATCAAAATTACTCGATCTAAATGGAAGAAGAATGTTATATTATGAATTGATCTATCCCTTTCTGTCATATGGAATCATCATATGGGGACAAAGAGCTAAGGCACTCACTAGAAGAATTTTTATTCTTCAAAAGAGGGCAGTAAGGTACATTGCAGGGTTAAAAACACTTGGAATCTTGCAAAGATAGTTTTAGACATCTAAAGATACTAACAGTATATTCATTATACATTCAAGAAACAATCCTATATGTAAAAGAAAAGTGTAACTGCACTGTAAATAAACAAATACATACACATAACACAAGAAATAATAAAGATTATCATATATATGGGTATAACTTAGAAATCTATAACAGTAAACCATCAGTAGCAGGCTGTATCTACAACAACAAATTGCCTAACAATATCAAATAAATAGAAAATATCAACCAGTTTAAGAAGACATTGAAGGAGTTGATTATTAAGGGGTGCTACTATACAATAGAAGATTATCTGAATGCAGATTTCTCAGAAATTGGCTACTGATACAAGCAGATAATATACTATTTTACTTTAATAATGTGTAATTATATATTGACATGTCCTATATCAATGTATTTTGATCAACAGGATAAATAAAGTAAACTAAACTAAACTAGTTGACAGGTGCATATTTCAAACATCATAGCAAAATATGTAAGGAATCCCTGATAGGTAATAAAACAGGCAAAAACTAAATAAATACCATCTCTTTTCACACAATGTATTTACTGCCCTTCTATCTACTCTCCCTCCACTTTTGTATATACACACCCCATTTTCCTGAATATTACAGACACTCAAAAATATGTGTTTGATACTTTATTACAGGAATGTCATTCAAAATAGTGATCCCTGGATCCTTATCTTAATTGCTAGAATGCAAACAAGTAAGAGAAAACTATATCTGGGATACTATATGAATCACAGTACAGCACCCCACAGTTACTTGTATGACTGACAACAATCTGAAATTTACTTGCAGGTGCATGTGGGCAATACCATGATCCCCAAATTAGTAAATACATTTCTCAGTTTTAGACAAAAAAATCTTCTATTGCTTATATGCCTAACCAAGACACTATGAAGACAAGGGTGCATGGAGCAGATGTTCTATGCATTCTTCACCTCAGCACTAGAGGACAGTGCATCCCTCAATTTGATTCAGATCAACATGAGCAAAACCACCAACAACATAATATAGCCTTGGCATACTGATGTTTCTCAAAAATTCCATGCAAGGTCTGAGATTTCCACAGCATTGATGTCGAGCAGTCATCTGGAACATTACACTGTGTAGTGGGTAATTTAACACACTCTGATATCCTTCACAACATTTGGATAAGTAAAATTACATGCTACACAGCATAACATCCCAGAAGATCTATTTCATTCCACTCACACATTCCTTTGCAAATTATTATTTACAAATATACTGGTATTTTTCATCATTCCAAACCCTTATTCACTTTGTTTTTAACTTGGTGCATTCCTGTTGTATTGCAGTGAGACAGAGAGTATAATAAAATGTAAAGTGTTGTGCAGACTGTGTGGTTTATTGTGTCTACATTCCATTTTCACCAGTTTTAATTTATGATATGAATATCACATACTTCACTCAAGTCTTAAAAAAAAATAAAGAAAGGTCATAAATATGGCAGCTAAAACTGCAATAAACATGCATGAGACATGTAATGACCGAATTGCCGAATTCCATGGTACAGGACCTCCCTTGTACAACTGACACTCATCCATAGTCATGGAATTCTATATTTCTACGAAACCCAGAAGTTTCTCAATCCTGTTCACCAAAGCATACCACCGAATCCCACAATGCACCAGTTCAATCCACTACAGACTTTCAGATTCCATTTCATTATGATACACTTTAAAATTTCCATTCCATTTACACTTACTTATCCAAATGGTCTCTTCCATTCAGGTTCTCCGACCAAAATGTAAGCATTTCTCTTCACCAGTGTGTTCTACGTGTACTACTCATTAGACATGTAATGACAGGTTACAATACGCAGTAAAGTAATAGTTGATAACACTAAGTTCAGGCCTGTTACTTTCAGATTAGTTTACATACACTACTTTAAGTTCAAAGGTAAATTAACAACCTCTTCCAATTCATTCTCTAATTTTCTGACAGGAATATTAGAATTTTAACATTATGTGCTGCTAATACAAATCCTGACCAATGAATCATATCCCAAGCAAGATCAATCACATCCCATCGACTAAATCCCATCCCTGTAATATCCATTTTAACTCTTTCAGCACTAACCTAAAGGCTCCTTATAGCTGTGTACTGTGCATTATCATGAACAAGTTGAAAATATTAACATCTTGTTACCGTTCTTCTAGCAGTAATTTTCCAAGAAGACTCCAATTCAAAATTCTGTATCAATTCATTTCCTTACAGAGGGGCAGAAATTCATGGCTGCCTTTCAGATCACTCCCGTTATTTGTGAGACACAAGCTCTCTGATAGTTTAGGAACATATTTGTTCATAAATTTAGTGACAGCAAGCTTAATCATGTTTAAAAATGTGCAATTTAAATTGCAAAATGGAAACATGTCAATATTTCACACTGCCAAAATAAGATAACAGATACATTTTCCTTCTGAGGCACAGAAAATACAACACAGTGTTGAATAACTTAGAAATATTTTTGTAACACAGAACTACACATGAAGAGGACCTTTCTGACAAATATGACAAATGTGTGAAAAGAAACTGGAAACATTTACTTTCCTGTTAAGCGAAAATATCTGGTTTCCTCTTCTACCCCTTTTTAAACAAATTATCATTTTGATGTGATCCATTTATTTGTACTGTAACCATTTCTTTCAGTTTGTAAATGTTGATTTATTTAATGAACAACTCTAGTTTATCTTAAAATGATACATATCTTTAACAGCGGTTGATTAAATAAAAAACTTCCAGTGTCATTCATATATATTATACACTGATATGCTGTTCATCCTATGACAAACCCATATACCAGGGGACCGCCACATGCCCACTGTCCACAACTGCTTATTCAACAAATCTGCAGCTGCCTTTCACATCCAAAGACCAATATCACCATATCTGGGTAAATTCAAGCCTTTGTAACACACACAGTGAAAGTTGGAATTGTAGGATTAAGAAGCTGTGACGTTCTGTGATGAACCTACTATAACTACTTGCCTTCAAATGCACTAATCTGTACAACCAGTTCTTACAAATTGAAACTGAGCAGAATGGTATAGTGATACCACTCTAGACTTGTATTCAGGAGGTGCTTGATTTTAATTTTAGCCAGGACACTGGCTATCCTGTCACATTTTCGTGGTTAACCCCAGTTCCTCCGCATAAACGCTGATTCAGTACCTCAATTAGACATGCCCACATTTAAATCCTTTCCACTTCACCAGTCACCAATCATTCTCACATCAGTGCTACAATGACTTTGCAATTGTCTAAACTGTTCTAATGTCACAAATTTATACCCAGATACGAAATATGAGAACGTAACAGGAGTAGTGACAATCCTAAAGTTATGAATGGGTCTATCAACACATTTAAAAAATTTTGTACTTGCTGTGATTCTTACCTTTTCAGTGAGACTGCTCCTTTGAAAAGGCAACCCATTTTCATTCTCACTGGAAACAGGTCTTGGAAAAAGACTAATTCCTAGCTTTCCACCTCTGCTCCACTGTGGATACTGCGATGTTAGTGGTGGTAACATTGCTCCTTTACTGTGTGAAGACTCTTGTGAAGTACCAGGCAGAACAGTCACTGATCGAGAATCTGATGGTCTCATGTTGTCATATTCATATTATTTCAACAAACATTTGTAGGCCATCATTACTTTATAATGAAAGAGCCATGTGTTGGTGAGCACACGTTTTTAACCGTATTTAACTGACTAACTGTGCGCTGTTATTCATTACGTTAAATACCAAATTTATCAACATAGCTGATGTCAGACTTCTGGAAAATGTTAATTCCCTCACATCTACATATCTTCTGGGGGTGACATTATAAATCACTCTTTACACAGAAAACGGAAATAAAATTTAACCACGACATGCATACTTCCAGTGCACAAGACAAGCCGGTTGGCCAGTATTTCGTGTTCTACTGTCTGTCAAAACAGGCCATACATGTTCTCTTAATCACTAAATGAAAATACGCTGTACTTCCTACACAGTCCCATTTAACCGCGCCGGATAAACACAAACCACTTTTAACCTGCCCAACACAACTTCACACGCATCAAAACATACAAACGTATTACTCACGTAGACTACTCATGGATACGGAACACGAAGGAATGTATAGCAGACGGAGACAAATCTTCGGTTATCTGTGATGTAGATGATGATGTTAGCTACCCGCTGAAGGTTCAATGGACCCCTGGAAACAGAATCTTGTAGCGCACAAGTGGCGAATACGTGCGTTACTATAGCCGGCGCTCAGTGATCGTAATCACATAGATGGCAGAGAAAGGCACTTGTGCGGTAAACTTGAATCGATGATGATAAACAACCTGGGTTCCGCGAGTTAATCTGTGCGCAAGTTTATCGCTGAAGGAGGTACGGTTAAGCAATTGCGTATATGTTCGCTGTGACAGTACATGAGGAGTGTCTGTAGCACAGATTATCTAGTATGTAGATAATCTGTGGTCTGTAGTAAAGGTATGTAACACATCAGAATCTTCACACCATGACTTTGGCGCTGTCTTGGTTGATGTGGTAAGATGAACCTCGTATTTAAGTTTTGATTGGGTACACAATGGTCAGCGATACGTATGTGCGATCGACAAGCATTTCACGGCAACGCAAGCTGTGATCCATGAGGTTTGTAAAAAAGGGTGGATGTGGACGATATAATCCGCGAAAATTAAACGCTTGAAGGTTTAAACAGTATTTTGTGTTGTGGACAGTAATTAAAACACGTTTTTAAACCTTCCTGTGGGGTTTTAACAGAATTTGTTTTTGGTCTTGGAAGATGTTTCAGAATATGTTAGACGATCAGTTACGTCTATCAAGAAAATACGTCGACGAAAATGAATATGATGCAGAACATCCGATGCCAGTTATTTCTGAACAGTCAATTGCAGTCGATGTTTATTCACCGGAAGGTAATAAAGATACATTAAAACTGAAGGTAAGTTTAAGAACGCAGTATCAGTGTATAACATTTTGGTTTATATGTAAAGTAAATCCTCGCCCAACGTGGCTTTGACTGTCCGCGGTTGAAAATAATGAAGTGTATGGGAAAGGAAAAACTCGCAGAACGCTGAGCAGTTTAAATACACATGGATAAACGCAGGTGGTTACTCATTCAGCTGCCACAGAAGCTGACAGCATAAGCTACTCAAGCAGCATGTGAATGTTCAGTGTCCAAAAGTATGTATTTTGAGCGGGGGGGGGGGGGGGGCATATTCTTCCGCGTTCACATAGCTCTATTTTTTCCATAAGAAGTTGGGGCAGTGTTGCCCACCTCGTCATAATTACTGCCCTATAACCCCCATGTTGGATGAGGGATCACTGCTTCATTCATTGCCAAGCCTGTTAACTATCAGACACAGGATATTATTCACAACATTATTTTATTAAGGGTTAGATACAAATATGGGCAGATGTTTGAATCATATCTTACAAACTCCTGTTTGTAAGAGCTGTGATAAAGTCTGGCACGTGATGAAGCTTGTTCCATTTGGGATAAAGTACACAATGGAGTCACACAAGGCTCATTACCTTGTCCACTCATTCTTTGGTTGTATATTAATGACCTTCCATCAACTGTAAATGTCTGCTGAAAATATATTTTCTTTGCTGATTATACTGATATAATAGTTTCCAAACCCAATGAAAACAGTTTGTCTAATTATGAAGTTACATCTGTACCTTCATGAACAATTGGTTTATATAGGGTTATTACCTTATAATACTGATATAACAGTTTCCAAACCTGATGAAAACAGTCTGTGTAATTATGAAGTTACATCCGTACCTTCATGGACAAGTGGTTTATACAGGGTTATTACCTTCTAATACTGATATAACAGTTTCCAAACCCAATGAAAACAGTTTGTCTAATTATGAAGTTACATCCCTACCTTCATGGACAAGTGGTTTATATAGGGTTAGTACCTTATCTGAGAACTGCCAGTTGCTGCTACCTGTTGGCTCATTTGTAGCATTAATGTAGCTCAGTCTACCAACTGCCCACATGCACAGTTCAGTAACAGGAGGAAGTGACAAATGATAGTTTTCAGATAAAATAAGGCCCCTGTAGAATGGAACAGAATTTAATGTTATCCATATAACCAAGCACTAGATTGACTGTACAGTACTTAATCCAACTAACTGCACATGTAAACATAAATAACTATTTGTTACTTTGTGATGCTCCACCTACAGGTTTCAGCCCTTACAGGCCATGTTCGGGGAGGTCATTTATAAAAGGAATACGTTTGTAATAAGTGCTGTCAAAGATGTGCATATATGGAGTTAAAATACAGTGTTATCAAATAAAATGTTGCTAAAATGTATAAAATTAGATTAATTACAGGTATTTTACATTTCCCAACAATTTTATATTTAGTTGCAGACAAACATATGTGTCACTACTGTCATCTTCATTTTAAGGGAGTTGTATCCCTGTGTTGTCTGTTGATATTATACCATAGTGGACCAGTTAAGTAACGTGCAAGTAGTTGGATTAAATACTGTATAGAATAGAACTTACTTCTTTCTATAGAGCCTTCATTGGACAAAGCCAAAGATGTCAAACCTGTCACAGTTCAAATACAATACATGTTTCAGATACACACAGATACATGCATAATAGTTATTTACAGTGATACAGCAGAAGGACAGTTGTTTCTGTTGCATGTTTTTAAGATGTGGAATATGAGAACATGGTGCAGGGTTTGTGTGTTGAGTTCCTGTGAGATGTGTACATTACATTACATATGTTCATTACATTATATGTTTAATACAGTATCTTGTAATTTCATGACTCTTAGTATGTTCAGGAAGAGGATTTTGCAAGAATTTTGAAACAAGTTAAAAGAAAGAAGAAAAAAGAACAGGAAGATAGAGAATGGTTAAAATTGTTAATTGAAAAGAAGATAGTATGTAAATTTAATATGGAGAGTGATGAATCTGAATCTTTAACATCATCAGCATTAAGTATATCAGCACAGAATGTTGTTCAGAAGTACTGTGATGCATGTCTGAAGCAACCTGTATCTGGACATATGCACAATGATTGCCAGAAATATTGTGATTCACTTTCTAAGGAGGTTGGTTACAAAGCATATGGGGGAACAACACTAGACAATTCAGACGCTGGAAAAAGAGAAAAAATGTGTAGTAGAGAAGAGAATGTATCGTTGTACAGAAAACCAACAGAGAGAATGTACAAATGATAAAGCTCATACCACACCCTAAATTTAGTAAGCACAATGGTAATATGTCACTAGAAACTATTCAGGAAGAGCCTGTATGTTTATCAAACAGCCGCTGCTGTATGCTGAATGGTATTGAATGTATTTACCAACACAGGCCATGTCACATGAACAAAAATTACAAATCAGACATGCCAAAATCTTTCATGAACATCATGTGATTGAAAAAAAAGCATATAAGATACTCCCATCAGATGTTACAAAACTGAATCCTTATGCAGTAAGTAAAGAAAACATTCTTTCACAAAGAATTAGATTTATGTGGAAGAAAATGAATGCTGCATTTGATGACATATGCAGTCTGTATAACAAGATTCCTGAACCAGATGGCAACCAAGACTTGCTGAGACGATCTAAGAGGGCAGCCGAATTTTCCTGTCGCTTCTCCAGGAATTATGTCTATCAACTTCGACAGCAAGTAAGTATATTTTGCAGTGTTTGTAAATTATGTAGTGTTCTTGGAGAATGATACCTTCGGATGTAGCATGTAGAAAAGGGCATATTTTTAATTTTTGAATTTTGCGTATATATATACTATTATTAAATTAAAAATAAAATTAAAAAATTATGCCCTTTTCTGCATCCGACCTCTGAAGGTATCATTCTCCAAGCACACTAGATAGTGTGTATAATATATATACAGTAGAACCCTGTTAAGAAGTCTTTCAAGGGACCAGAGGATTAGGGACTCCTTAAGTCGGAAGACTTATTAAGAGGGAAGCTTATTAAAAGCAATAGGATTTCGGGACTTTAAAAATCAGACTTCTTACAGGGGTAGCATAGTCGGTATAATGACTCACTATGGGCTGGACGGTCGGGTTGAAACCCAGTGGCGGCAAGATTTTTTGCACCCATCCAGACCAACCCTGGGGCCATATATATATATATATGCTTGTGTGTACACGTGTGCATGCGTGTATGCATGCATGTGTCACTGATTTTCAAAATCATACAACCACATATTATAAAACTTTTGTACAAAACATTTTTACATGATTAATATTTACTGTGAGAGTTGGGTATAGTGACCAGGCATGGGCTCAACGACTAAGGAATCTGGGTTTGATTCCCAGCAGGAAAAAGACATTTTTCTCTTCTTCACAGTTTCAAGACTGGCTCTGGGACCCAACCAGCCACCTATCCAATGGGTACCAGGTACTCTTTCCCTGGGAATAAAGCAACAACTGTGTGAAGCCAAAGACAAGCACCTAGTGCTATCTGTGAACATGGTAATTAGTCTTTGGGTAACGTAAAATGGAAGTGTGTCAACCAGCTGAATTAGTACCTAATTCTCAAGGAGGACTCTGCAGCCTGGAGGTAGTTGATATGTTGTTTGGATGGTTGTTTAGTTACTTATTTAATTTCTTGTGCTGTAGTTGATAACATTGACCATCTGAAGTGGTAAGAGTGACCACATGTAATGTCTTTTTCTGTTCAGACACTGGGATCACATTTTGGGATCCCACTTGGGCTATTGATGTATATCTTTCTTTATCATGTGCTTGTGTTGTCCTCAGGAGGACTAGTGCCCAATCCAAGGAGTTCCACAAAATATCTAGAAACAAGATTCATAAACCCAGATAATTGGAGGCCTTGGGCCTCACTGGTCTGTAGACCAACATCTGTCATTACATTATAACAGCGTTGGTCAAAGTGTGTTTTTTGAATTGCATAAATGTGTAGTTGTTAGTGGTCACTGTAGTTAAATATTTTGTAGAACACCTGCATGGTGCATTTTGGGTAAAGTCCAGTTAGTTAGCATCCAAAAATACTGAACAGTCTATATACAGGAATTTGTGACATTTCATATTTGTGGGACCAAATATTGCAGTTAAGTGGCTGGCTCTCGTGTTTCATATTTTGGAGCTCCCAGGTTCAAATACTGGCCCAGAAATTGGCTGTCTTGACTTGAATTATCCCATTGTTTGATCCTATACAGATGTGGTGCTTGAAAGCATTGTTTAATGAATCAGGAGTAGAAAATTGTGGTGAAAATATATGAAACACCTGCTGGTTTCACATATACCATTTTTATGGGTAATTAGTGATATAAAATGCATCTGATTCATGTTAAATTACCAGTGTACCTTTCACACTTTCTGTTGTCAAGACAGTTCTTTAGAATGTGTAACACTTTTCAGGTGTGTGAGCTCAAGAAACAAATCGGAGAATCTTCATCATTATCTACAGCACAGCGCACACTTCATCAGCTAGTATGTCGAAAACTGGCTGTAGCTCATCATTCAGCACTTCAAGGCCTGCAGGTGATTGAAACTGAAGTAGAATTGCAGATTATATTGTAAAACAACTTCACAGTATGATGACCTGATTTAAGTGTAAAGGTCACAAATATTTTGAATTCTGAAATGTTCTCACATATGTAACTTAAGTATAACTATGAGCAGGTTTTCTGTCTTACACTTTTGGCAGGCATATCTCCATCACATGCCAAGTTCTCTGCCATGTGCTGCTAGTGACAAGTTGAAAGAGCTCCTGCATTACGTTTGTGAACTTTCCAGACTCTGCAGCAGGGTGGAAATTGCAAGTACAGGTTCAGCCTCTGAACTAGGACCTGACGTAAGAATGCTATGAGCTGTATCCTTATCATTAACTAACTCCATGAGGTAGAATCTTTTTCAATAAGCTAGTCAAGAAATTGTGTGCCTTTTTTAGCACCCAAGTGTTCATTATGTTTTTACAAAAGCATACAACTGGATCCTGTCCTGAGTCAGATTAATCCAGTTTATATCCTCACACTGTGTCTTTAACAACCATATTAACCCTAAGCACTTGGTTGTCATAAAGGAAATTCAGTGTGTTTTCTATGAGGTAGGAACCGACTTTTGAAACATTCTTTCAGTCAGGGCTGTTCAATTTCAAACTACTGAGGGGCTGGATTGTATCACTGGTATCTACCAGTAGGCCAGACTGTGAAAGAATTTTTTATTAAACCTCAGTACAGTAGCTGCCCTACAGTGATAAAATATGTGAAGCACAATCTAATAAAGAAGAATTGGGCCGGTGAGGTTTAAAACCATTTATTTAAGTGCAGTAAATTGTAATATTACATATCAAAATTACAGAAATTCAATTAATATGTTTATAACAAAACAGCAAAACACCAACTCCAAATTTTTTCAGTGTGACAACTACAGGTGTACATTCTCCTGTACAGAAGTATGTATATCTACATTTCTGTTTGTAGTAGCAAGTCCATGGAAGTTAGGAGACTCATCTGTTAGTGAACAATGACCTCAAGATTTTGTGCGCGCACGCGTGCGTGCTTCATGTTAATGGTGCTTAAAAATCATCTTCGAGATGTTTGCTAGATTATACTGATGTTACATGTGCTCATGGAGTGCTCCTAATTTCGTACTTTTCTAAATTATTTATTGGATATCTTGTGAAATCAACTGAAAAAATTACATAGAATATTTGGTAAGCAGTTTTTTTTAAGTTTGTTTGAAGAGATTCACTGCCATTCTTCAAGAAGAGGAAACCATTAACACATTTTGGGTGATGGAAGGATACTTTCTTGGGCCACACAAAACCAGCTGTCAGGCTGTGAATTTGGCAGTGATTTGGATGATCTTCAGGTGTCAGATGTTGAATATATTTGTTTTATCTGTACGTAGATATCCCTTTAGGTTTTTGGTCAAAATTGTACTTCCATTTCCCGTGCATGTTGCATATCCTGTCTGCTTCAACCTTCTTCGATGTGGTAAAGGTAAAGGCTGTCTCATAACATGCCAAGCAGGCACTGGGGGGTGGTAGGAGTATAGCTCTAGTTGAACTCAACGTCTGTGCTAGAGCAGGTGGGTGGTCAGCACCACATCCCAGGCTTTTTACCCCCCTCCCCCGGGAAGGAGACCAGGTATCGATTGTACAGGAGGCTGGGTGGGCCGCAGGGCTAGTTTAGGTGGGGCTGGAAAATCCCCCTCCCCCGACTGGGGTTTGAACCTCCGACCGTCCAGCCTGTAGTGAGTCACTATACCGACTACACCATCCTGGCCACTTCTTTGATGTGGTAACTTCTCATTATGCCATTTTCCCCAACCTCATGTTATTTCCCCTTTCTTAGTTTCTAATATTCTCCTCAGCACTGTATTCTGAATTACCCTCAATCTACATTCTTCCCCTGGGTAAAGGGTTCAGATTTCACACCCATAAAAACAATGGGTAAAAATATAGTTTCATTTTTACTCATACTTTAATCTTTCATTATTAATTATACTTCAATCATTATATTCTTGAATAGGGTATAGGGAGACAAAACTTTGTGAGTTAAATAGTAGCTACCATTCCTAAAGTTTAAACTGTTTTGAATTTAATTTTGATTTATCATCATCTTTCCCAAATATTTCAACATTTCCACATTATTGAAGGATTATTGCCTGTGTTTCTGGGTGTTGAGACATCACTGTTGATTTAGCTCTCTTTGTGTGTATTTCTAAACAAACATGCTTACGAATGTATAATAGGGTGTCTGTTTTGGGCACTTTTGTGTCCAATAAATTATTATTTAAACAGGCTAGAGGCTAAGGTGTATCATTGCTGTACTCATTCATTTGCACAATCAGTGGCCCATGAATGAAGCTAATACTTTTATGGACCAATTAATTACAAATAATCAGAATCAGTATTCATGAGATATGTGTGTGTGTTTGTGTGTTTAATGTGAAGAAAGTTGGTTCACTAGAAACATAACTTTGACGCTAATTCACCGACTTATGGTTAGCAGCCTGAATTTTAATAATACATAAAGGACTTTGTAAGTTAGAAACACTCCTATAGTTTTGATGGTAGACATTACCAAATTACTGTTTGAGGACAATTTCAAAATATGATAAAGAAAGTAAAGCATCTACTCAGCTATTGCAATAATGTTAATTATGAATTCGGGTTGGTAATCATTATGATTGCAAAATATAACGGAATTTTTCCATTGACTTTTAATATTATGTGACATTTTTAATTTTGTTGCTGTGTATGTGTGCTGAGTATGCATCATGCTCTAAATTCCGGTTTACTGACTGGACTGAGGTGCAAAACCTTCCCATGTTTTTGTGTCAAAATTGTTTTGCTGCCTGTTATTCCCATAACATTCTTTCTATATATATTACACAATCAATATATATGTTACCCCAAGTGGGTAGGGATCATAAGTGTTCATATTTGCAGTCTGGTTGTATAAATGTATAGAAAACAAACATAATTGTGAAATTTTGTATTAAAATATCTGGGAGTTAATATAAAAGAAGTTGGAACCACCTCATTACATTCCTTGTACCTTTCAGACTGTGTTACTTAATTTTTTTTTTCTGCCTACAGTGTATTGAAAAGAAATCAAAAGCACTCCTTCAACTAATGAACAGTAAAAACTTGGTTAATAAATTTGAAGATGGTTTGCTTGCATCTCGTGATACCCCTGTAAACATCATGACTACAACTGGTGAGAGAGAATGGGAGAGCAGTTTACGAGAGCCAGAACAGACACAAGTTCCCATGATTTCAACAAGAGGACAGTGTTCTACTAGGAAGATTATTTCCTGGAAGGAGTCTGCTGCCAAACTTGCCAGGGCAGTGTATGGTTCTCCTGCCAAAAAATGTGGCTCTGCAGTGTTCAAGAGGAATAGAAGGCTAACTGTTTCTAAAGTTAGTATTAAGTATTGCAGATATTAACACATCTATTTGACAGTTTTAATCGTATCTTTTTAATCCCTTCAGTGTGTAAGTAAAATAAATAAAAGCCTTAATATCACGTGCTACACTTTAAAACGTTGAACTGGTGAACTCAAGTAATATTATATCAGACATGTTCAGGACATAGAAGTGTAAGGTAAACCTGTCCTTGCACCTGAGCATCCCACCATGAAGGTGTATAGGTGGCATGGAGGTAAACTGTCATGCATTCTTAGCTTTGGCATTGGGTGGAAATGAAAAGTCAGCTTTACTGACTGCACTGTTCAGACCTGTAACTAAATCCACGGAGCAGAGTCCTTGAGACAACTAATAACTCTTCATGTAATAAAGGAATTCTCTGCATGTTGGGGAATGTGAAGCGTCATTATCATTTTCACAGGAGTCAGTCACTTGTCCCTATCCTGAGCCAGATTAATCCAGTCCACACCCTCCCATTCTATTTAAGATCCATTTTAATATTATCCCTTATATACATCTCTGTCTTCCAAGTGATCTCTTTCCGTCAGGTTTCCACACCAAAACCCTGTATGCCTCTTCTCCCCCATGCATGCCACATATCCTGTCCATCTAATCATACTGTTTGGCATGTTACAAAATGTTACATTGTTCAGATTCATGCATTCTGGAAGTACTTGGAGCAAATTTTGGCAAGTGCTGAGTTCCAAATCAAACCTTGATTGAGAAACTGACTGTCCTGAGATGAAAGTTGTGATGACATCTTCAGTAGGGCTATGACCATTTCCTCCTCATTCCTTTCCATTTCAGCTGCCCATCTCATCCAGTGCTAAATAACTTCTGCAGTTGATTCACCATTGTTAAATAATGTCCATTATCAAAGACTAAAATTCTAGGATTGTTTCTGTAAGAACAGATACACATGAAATAAGAAGAAAACATTTTTATTTTCTTCAAAGTAATCTCCCTTGACTGCAGTGCACTGCCTACGTTTTTCTAAAAGTTTCAGAAAACAGTTGTCAAAAGCATCCAAAGGAACCACATTTAATAGGCAGTTACAGTCTTCTTTATCTCCTTAACATCTTGAAATATTTTAACAAATCAACCACCAAACTACACTGTATCTGGAGAAAATCCCTAATGGTTTATATCATACCAAAGCTCAAACATGTTTCAGCTCTCAAAGAACCATATTTATTAAAAGGGAATGTTGTGCAGTTGGTTCCAAAAATTCAGTGTGATTGATAAAAATACCAGAGTTAATTACATGGAAGCTGAGGAGTGGATGGACAGATATATCATGGCAAAAGAAGGATGCTATTGAATTATCATTAAATGCAAGTAAAATAAACAAATGAGTTTAGAATTTGCATCGGTGTGATTATGCTAGTTCCATTTAGAATTTGTGTTACAGTTCTTGGAATTATATTTTTTGAACCAGGCAAATGCCATTTTGTGCATCAGTTACTCTCTAACAGTATACAAACTGACAGCCTCTTTTATTCAGTTTCTGATTTTCACTTGAAGGCTGGAGGTCCTGTGCAGTGTGAATCAGAATTGAAGATGTCTTGTGATTCAGCATCACTCGTAGACATGAGACATCTGTCCAATGAACTTACAGGAATCTGTGAAGAAGAGTTCTGGAATAAACTAGCATCTGTATTAAGAAACCTTGTAGATAAATCAGAAACCTAGGTAAGAAGATAACATACAGGTATGGTCATCCTTATGCCTGACCATTTTTTGTTTTCCCCAAACATGCTACATTGCAGTCCATCTCTGCTCAGTTGCTGCTAATGATTTCCTTGCCTATTAATGTGAACTCACTACATAAAACTAAATGGTGCAATCTCTCTTTTTGTTAGATATCACAAGGAAGTATAAAAAGGTCAGATGGGCAATCTTCAGCACCTGTGGATGACATGAAGCCAGTTTTACAACAGGTCAACACCACTGCCTCACATTCATTGCAGCAAAGCGAAAGTCAGCACACTGCACAAAGAAAGGATGAAGTGAAGTGAGAGAAAATTTCCATAAATAACTTAAATAATTTAATTGTTGAGAAATACAGTACAGGTACCGTTTATGTGTTTTAAGATATATACATGTTTTCCATTTTTATGACTGTCAACTACTTAAAAAAACATACATATTTATATAGAGGGCTTGTTCCACATTCCACACCTCACTTTCCATTATTTCAGAGGGTCAAACATCATCTATGTTTTGTTCAGTAGCACCTGTTTGACTTGTATTACAGACACACGGTCTTTGATAGGTAGAGATGCAAGTGTGCATAAAAATGCTCCACATGAAAGTTATATATCTTCATGATACATATTTCTTGTATAATGCTTTTTGCATGATGGACCCTTAGGTTCTAAAGTATAGTGACAGGTGAACACCAAAATTAAATTCACTCAGTAATTTTTAATGCAAGTTCTCCAAAATCAAATCTCGTCAAAAATTCATTCAGTGTTCTCAAAGGCAAATTATGCAGATGGACATGACTTCTCCAGTATATTCCCTCCCTCCATGCAAATATTACATAAAAGGGTTATCAGATATATGACAAGTTGTTTGCTCTGACAAAATGGTCAGAATATATCTTATGTGGGCAAGTTATTTCACTTATGCCATCATCGGCAATTTGAAACAAATATCCGTGTGTGTGTGTGTGTGTTAAGGCTTTCTTATCCTACAAGACCTAAAATTTATATGAGTATTTTATTACAGAGCCACCAAAATAGGGCCCCAGAATGCTCAACTGATTTTCTTACCACCAGATACACATGATGCATTGTTGGATCCTGCAGATAATGAGGAAAGCAAAGTCACCAGACCCAGATCACAAGATACCACAGTTAGCTCTGAGGCCAGTGGTACTGTTGACTGTACTGTACAGTGTAAGCATAAATCAAGAGCTTGCTGTAAGTTAAAACCAAATGTTCAGATGATGAATTCTGTCAAATCAAGAATAAATGTGTACCATCAGTACAGACCAGAGGATTCACCTGAACTACACTGTTTTAAGGAATCTTCTAGAAAGGCATCAACACATGTTAATATGAAAGAAAATGTAGGAAGGAAACAAAGCAGAAGTAGACTGCAGAGTCCATTAACTTTGCCCAAGAAAGACATACAGTCTGCTGTAGACTATCATCAGAAATTCCACAGTTACATGAAATCTAATCCCATGTATGAAAGCACAGCATCGCCATGGGTTATGATTAGCAGGTAATATTTAAGTCCTAATAACAGCATGTTGTAGCACATGTCTCAACTAACAGCTTAATAATTTGCTAGCATACAAAATTGTATCACTATAGTACTGTATAGTGTGTGTATTATCACAGCTGGGAACAGATATTTTGCATTATTGCAGTGTGTGAAATTAACCTACTGTACATCAATTACTGAACACGTGATCAGCATGACTACATCAAACACCAGTATAAATACAAGCTGCTCTCAAGTCAAGAAAAGCTGCATACTGTAAACATGGGGAATGCTATTCATTCATTATTTTGACACTTTGGATACCAGTGTCAAAATGGGGGATACTATTTAAAATTTTCCTCATAAAGAACTCATTTAAGAACCTGACATTTCTGTCAATTTAAAAGATATGAGACACAGTACTCAGTCCATAAGTGAAAAGCTGTCGGAAAAAGACAAACAGCAAAATATCATACTGCAGAATCAGTAGTAATGGAATAGTTCCGACAAGAATGAGCTCTTCATCTACCAGTTGTGCCTGTAAAAAAAAACTCATTCCAGAATGTGTAAAAATGACTAAAGGTATGATATGAAATGTGGTTTGACGGTGAAAATGTATCATTTAATGCAGAATTTATATAGAATAATATTCTAATACAGGGAATGTCAATTTCAACACAGGATTACAAAATGATATCAGGCTTACCCTTGCAAGATGTTCTCCCACTTAGTAAGCCATTTGTTGAAGTTTTCCAGACACATCTTAAAAGAGGATTTCACTGTATTTAGTATATAGTCAATTCATTGGCTGTCGCAAGATTTTCATGTTTTCCTGCAACTTAGGATGAATGCAGTAATCATTATGACCTTCCAAAAAATCCTTATCTACTCACCATATGTGATCACCTTCCACTCCCTTCCCAGGCTGTTAACACCCAGTTGAAACATAATTAAATAACCTAGGAATCAGACGAATCCTGGATAGCATTCCTTGTAATCCTACATTCCCTTCTGTCTTCATTATGTACAGTTACCATGTCAACCATCTCACCCACCCTATTTCAGGAATTGTAATTAATTAAAGATGAATATGTTACCTTCCAGGTTATCAGATCAACTCACTGAAAAAATCTTGCAGGAAGTTGCAAGGGAAACAAAACTGGAGTATTTGGTACAAGATATTTATACACTAGAACTTCAAGAAGAAGAATGTTTCTTGGGCAGTCACAATTAAATACAAAAATATTTGTCCATGGAGACCAATTTATTTATTATGATACACTTTCACGTCTTAATGGAAAACAATATATCATTTAAATTAAATATGAATTATTATTTCATTACATGTCACTTTTTTACATGCTCTTAATTCACTAGCATGAGATGTTGATCATTCTTATTGCAGGACATTAATAAAGTTACAATGTCAAGAGATGCATCAACATTTGAACTACGGCCAACAGTAATTAGAAAACTTAATTCTGCTTGTTATTAATGTCGAGACTGGCCTGCATGTAGAATATGTAAGAGGACAGCATGTTCAATGCTTAACCACTTCGAGACCTAACAGAAGCTACATTGTTAAAGTTGGTGAATTGTACGAAGCGTGAAACTTTAGCTATATAAACAAAATGCAGTGGACTGATAATCATAGCTAAATCAAGCCTTAGAGAAAGACATTCTATGTACTTTTTCCCATCGTATAGAAATTAACATTAACATTCAATTCTAACTACAGAAAGAGTTGCCACTTCTATTTTTCAGTGCACATCGTTTAAATAACATTTAGGAAGTGGCTTGCAGGTGCATGGTTACGAATTTTTAAGATGGTGATCTGTTTGCAAATGCTTACTGCAGTGTTAAAATGCCATAGGATTTGATGTTCAGCAAATCACAGCAGATATGTATTGTGGTTTTCTGGATTATATGTTAAGGTGGTTACCAACATTTCAGAGGGACCTGCTACATGTCTTCATTTCTACTATGAAGACACAGAAACCATGTCCCATCAAACACCAGTAACTATGTACAAGACTCACAGCATAATTCAGAAGATTACAGTCTACATTTTAAGTGCCATGAAAACAAACTTTCTTACAAACTGCAGTAGAGATTTCAGCACACACACATACACACAGATAATGTGCCCTATAAATAGGCAGTCTACATGTGCACTAAAATCTCCATTCACACCCTTAAAATCCAATGTCAAGAAGTCTCATCACCACATTAAATTTTACTTTATACCATATCAAAGCAACCTCAACACTGTTCTAGCATATAGTTTTTGCTTATGACATCTTCCACCTGCCATACAATTTTTGGAGAATATTCACAAGCAACACATTTGTCAATGGAAACGCTCAAACTTTCAGTCACAGAAATCACTCTAAAAGCAACTGTGCGCCAAACCAGGACTAGTTGACTAGGCAAGCAATGCCGTGTAAGAAGCCACAGTGCACATAGCATTGCAACAAGTGACAGCATATGGCATTAAAGTGCTCTACTTTTAAAACTCTTTTAATATAAGAAATTTCCTCTGCTATTCAGTAATCATACCAATTGAATGAATCAGCAAATAAAAAAATAACAAGATGTTCTCAAATATAGTGTGGGCTATCCTTTTTGGTACACGCAGGTATCTTGCATTTAGTTCAACTGATAGAACTGAGCCTGAATGTTGGTCTCCCTCGACATGATTGTAACTGGAAACCATACCATCACACTACAGGACCTGGTTTCAAAATAAAACATCAGTTCTGATAAACTACTTGCCTAATAGTTACGTTTTACTGGCTCACTGGACAACAAAGTTTGGGCTGAAATAATGTCTACATTAAAAAGCAACGTTAAAGTTCTCTGTCCACACCATGAAAGCATACAGGAGAAGCAGATGTATAGCGTCACTAATTCTTACCCTCGGCACTATATAGGGAGTGGTGAACTTCACGCCTCGGCCGCTTTACCCCAGGGAAGAACCCCAGTACCCATTAAATAGGAGGCTGTTGCACCCAGAGCTGAGCTGGACAAGAGAAAAATTTCTTGCCCTTACCGGCATTCCAACCCTAGATCATCAAATCCTGTTACCTGACTGTATTCCTGGTACTGTCCAACAGATTCAGTCAGTTTATGTCAGTTACAAGTGGAAACTTTGTACGTTATCATTCATGTACATGAATAAACAGATGGTGGATTAACCCTCTGGCATCAGACTTAAGTGCCCCTACTGATCTGTGGAAGACCAGAATTTAAATCGGGACTGCATGGGAGAAGGTTGCACATGAGCAGATATAACATTTGGCATTATAAGCATCACACTGCCTAAAGGTGTATAAAATGTCTGGCACCATAGGGTTAAGCTGCCAGTGTTCACGGATATTACAAAGTGTAGACTGGTATAGAGGTACCAACATGTCAGAAGAGCATCTTTCCTGTATCCTTGAGACAGAAGCCCCTTTGAAATGCTGGTACCCACATAAATCTACACAGCATCATATATCCCAGAGGAGCATAATCTTCCATCAGCTTCACTGTGAGAATCTCAAATCTTGCATGCAGTGGATTAGTATCAGATATTCTTAGTAAGTTATTAATCAGTGGGATGGTGTTAAAATTGCAAGAGGCCAGGGTTAGGTAACAGTGCACATAAAATGGGAGGCAAGCAAAAACCTGCAAGAAAAATGATCTCGATTTGTGCCATTTGCTGCTTGCTGTCTTAACGTTGCAGGTATGTATGCAGCTTCTTCAATAAAGTGGCCATTGCAGATTTTTGGAATAGTACACTTTTTTCATGTCATACCAATATTAACAACTATTTACAGAATTTTATATATGTACCATGCATTTTGTCATAAGTTTAAGTTAAACCAACTAATGCATCCAGATATCTGGATGCCATAGATACTTGTGATTGTTTGATGTGCCCCTGAGAATGGCAACTTGATAGTCGAAACATATTTAGGGGTTACAAATATACCTTACTTTGTTGGTGATTCTTGTGCATTAGTTTGTTTCACTTAAACTAAATCTCTACAGGTTCACTCAACATGCCAATTTCCAAATCAAATACTGTTGAGGTTTTATTCTTACAAATGACAAGTTTGTACAGCAGTGACTGATACTGTCATAAGCATGTTTGCAAACCCACAAGTGATTTTCACAGCCAGTGTCTTCTCTATGAAATGTTTTTCACGTGTGTTATTTAACGATGGTGTCGACTGCAAAGATTATAGCATTGGTGATAGGTGAATGAATATGGCACATTAGTTGAATGATACTGACAGTGAAAACCAAAATACTAACAGAAAATCCTTGTCCACCACCTGGGCCTCCCTGGTGAGGGGCCAGCAATTAAACCACCTGAGCCATGGCACTGCCTCCATCTGTGTAATAGCCTTTCAGTTTTTCTGCACACTGATGTGGAACTGAATTGTGCATGATGCTGATGGTGAACAGAGCACTGTAATCCATAATTTTTTGGTTTCTATGTACACTGACAGAATTATGTAACTGTCGAAGAAGAATCCTTCGCATACAGTAAAAAAAAAATTAACAGATTTTTAGTCTTTTCTGCAGCAGATTTTACCTAAAATTCATGGTGTTCCAATATCTAACATGTTTATACTAGTAAAGTTTTATTACAAACTTCACCTGGTTTTGCATTCCTTTCAAGCATGGAACTCGCTACAGAAGCAACTGAACTAAAATAAGTCACAAATTAGCAGCCAAAAATTTTCCTTCGAATTATGAGCTTCAAACACATCAACCACATGTTAGTGCTTCCTGTACAGTGTTCTCTCTTGACATTTGCTGCCTATAAGAGAACTTTGCCCACTGGGGATGTAATTCAAAGAAACTCATTCTGATTTTGCCTTCGCATCTTGTCAATAAAAAGCTTCAGTAACATGACAATAAGAGTTATGATCTATGCCAAAACGCTGCCTACCAAATTTTATTCTTTACATCGCATACAATACTGCAAAAATAATTTTAACAATATAATTGAACATGCAGCTATTAAAGAGAGCAGTTATGCTGCAACACAGTTTTATATGTAGGGATTATATCTCAAGAAGTTAAATGACGGTGAAGTCAGAGAACAGTAACAGGTTAAAATCTAAACAGGTTTGCAGCTGTGGAGAACTCTGGTAACACTGGAGACATCAGTAGGGCTTGGGGAAATATAAGAATATCAGTACCTCAGCTGAAGACACCCTAGGTCTTATGAAAAGAAACAGCACAAACCATGGTTTGATGAAGAATGCTGACATATCTGTAGATCAAAGGAAGCAGGCTAAACTGCAGTGGTTATAGGAATGCAGCCAAATTAATGGAGGTAAGATGAACAATGCTAAAAGTGAAATGACAGATATTTCAGGAAGCACAAACATTTTAAAGGTAAAACTAAGGAGACTGAAACACACAGTACAAACAAGAATACACAGACTTGTACAGAGGCATAAATGCAATGAAGAATGGTTATCAGCCTAGACCTAACCTGGTAAGGGATGAGAAGAGTGATCGGCATGAAAATTGCAACACCATCGTGAACAAGTGGAAGAATCACTAAGTTACTGCATGTACATACAACCCACTTTATGTTCTTCATTTAGATCAGCACAAGCGATTGTTTCACTGCATTTTGTCCAACAGTTACTGTGATACTAGCATCATTATAAAACCCTGGATAAATTTTATGAAGTCCATAATTAATCTCTTCAGAGGAAGGTTACAAACTGCACTTAAATCCAACACATCATGGCTGAAAACCAAATAGCTAGTACATAAATAATCTACCTAGATTAATGTGAAGTGATGTGTCAGTATGTTAACTTCAGAGTACTAGGCGCACATGCCACAGTAATAATAAAATGGCTCTACCATCCCTTTAGAGGGCAATTCACAACCTACGAGTTGTGATAAACACGCAACTAACCATTTACATTAAAACATCACGTCTTTTGACAGAAGGTAACCATTCCAGGCAACATCACAGAATCCTTGTGACAATTTTTAAACAAACTTATTTTTCTATTTCACACAGTTACCAACAGAGGCCATGAGATTGATGAACTCCTTAACTTTCAAACAAATGCCTTGTGAATCACCACAACTAATGTTCTGGCAAAGATACAAAAAAATGAAACAAATGCCAAGAAAATGGCCATCTGAATGCCAGCAGAAGGGATTAGGTGTGTACATTTCCCCCAATCCAAAGCCTATATAAACTTTCCGCCAGGTAATCAAATTTCCACTGAAACCATGTAGTGTTTAAATACTCCATGTAACTACATCCCCCCTACCCATGCAGCAGTATAGCATATCCACTGAAACTCTGGGCTGCACATACATTCCCTAATTCTCTAATTTATGCGATCTATAGAATCTGCTGAAAGGGAAAACATGGTGACAAAAAACTATCACACTGTGTATCAGAATACAGTCATCTATCAATTAAAAAAAATGTACTTTATTCCACAGCGGTACAGATGCATGGAATGAATAAAAAATAAAAGCTTCTAAACTGAGTCGTACATTATGGGGTCATTAACATGAATGGAACAAAGATGCCAAGCACTAAATCTTTTACCATTTACATGTCAAGGCGTTAATATTATCTCAACCACATACAGATTCTCCCCAAAAGCCAAATTACAAATGATTTCCCAAACTATCAGTGTTCTGACACAATAAAGAAAAAAATTACACGCTACATTTTACACCACCATTTACAACTTGCACTTTCAAAATGAACGGCCAAAGTTCAGTAAAAGATTACATGCTGAGTGGCATTTGTTACTTATTTTAATAGGTTCCAGAACTGTCAAATAGGAGAACAGCATCATAAGGATACAAGCATGAAAACAAACTATCAATTGTGACATTATCCTCTCAAATACAATCAAAATACTTAGAAAAGGAGTCTCTTGTTGCTACTTGAAGAAACATCTGTACAGTACATATTCTGTAGCTATACGACATTAAAACAAACCAACACTCTGTGTCTTCAATTGTAGAAAATATTCAGAGATCCTGCAAGTGCTGCTTTGGCAGCTTCTTTCTTCGCATCCTTCTTGTTTTTGGCTGAAAAGAGATGAAACGAAGTATTAACTTGTTTGTACATAACCTGTAATTTCTCATACGCATTTCACCTGGGACATGAACACTGTGCCACAAAAGGTTAACTAAGGCAATCAATCAATATCTATAAAAAATCTTATAGAAAATCAGATCATTAAGTAGTGTATACATTAGTATGTGTGGAAGACCGCAAAAATCTATGTTAAAATAAAGTCTGCAATTCAAACTGACAATGTCTTGATACAAATTTATTGCTAAAACTGCACACACACATTTCAGTCAATCAAACAGGCACATATACATTTAACATACACAAATAGTCTTTAAATTCAAAAAGCACACTATTATGTAAGTCAGTCAATACATGACTGATTAACTGGATACCCATCATTTGATTTGTGCCCTTCTTTCATGATGCTCCTGTAACTTCTGCAACTCCCATCAGAACTGCATGCCAGACCACATGACACTGCCTCAGCAGATACCAAATGGTGACAATTAAGCCCCGGCCACATTACTTTACCTTATTTTATTATTATTTTACATGAGTAACAGTGACACGAAACACAAATGGTACTAAAGAATGCAATAGTAAAATGTGATTTATATAATACAATGAAGGGAATGAGAAATACATGTTCTGCCATAAATACATAATTTAAAAAATTCCCCACCAGCCAGCCTACACACAAGATCTGGCTCAACAAACATAAAATTACCAACATGCACGCTGCACATGCCTGTGCAAGGTGACTCCCTGATGATGGCTACGACAGATAGCCAAAACATGTAGGAGTAAAAAAGAACTGTTGTGCATTGGTTGGTAATAAAAATATATGTCAAGCAACTGCACAGAATATGTATAACATTAAGTATAAAAATTACCAATGTTGGACGGCACTGGGTCTGCCTGTCACTATACATGGAACTTAGCAATCACAAGTAAAGTTAGAAGCACTAATCAAAACTAAAATTTTGACGTTTCAACAGAAAGTGAAACAAGAGCAACTCGAGTTTCAAGCTGGAAGAAAAAAGGACTGGACCTAGAGAAGGGGCTGTAGGGGAGGTATGACATAAAGGAAACCGAACGTGCAAAAAGATGAGAACACTCCCTGGCCACCCACCCATCTCATGTGGCTCGCCACTCACATAATCCATACCTACGTAACACACCTGTATTTTCCTACACAGCTACTCTTCTGGGACTGCTTGACCCTGCAGATGGAATGTATTATAGGCATTATGAGCCTTCACAATGTTTGGAGCTGTTTACCAACTGACATGGCATAATATCAAGACCACATAGTACCAGATCGTCTTAGATAATTTCACAATTTTAATTCTCACAGGGCTTGAATTGCATTAAATTATACACTAACCATATTTTAAATGACTCACACCAATCATCATACCAAACTGTCTTCTCGAGAAAGGAGAATGACAATTTGAATCAGCAGTATTCTGAAATAACTGATATTGAATTAACAAGGTTTTACTCTAATAATTAAAATATAGAGAAAAAAACTAACCAACTCCAGTATATGACTTTCCATCCACCGTAACCCCCAAGGTGAAAGTGAGATTTGGAGGTGTTCCTTCTCGACTGATCTCAGTAAATTGTATTCCAGGTCTCAACTGATTCAACAACATCACTGGGTGACGATCGGTAGGGTTATCAGGAATTTTCTTCATTGGAGCAGGAGCTGTTTGAATCTATGAACAAACATTATTTCTAATTACATCACAATTAATAACACAAAATTACTGCACAAAGTACAATAATGACTGCCAGTCTAACAAAGTTTGTCAACCGCAAGGCTTATAGCATCAAAAACCAATTATCACACCAAGAAAAACAGAGTTTATATAGGACACCAGACTGATGCTGATACCACCTGGAAGAGAAAAGAAGAATGGGCAAATATAACACCACTTCAAAGACGGAGGAGTATACTGGTGAGCCTCTATCAGTAGTGACAGTCTCCAACCAACAAAGATTATAATCTTTAATACCTACAGGAATAATATAAGTAGCTTCAGTTTTATTCAACAACAACAACAAAAAAACTACTACTACTACAACAAACACAAAATGGTATCCTTTGCATGCCCATGACTTCAAAATATCTCATCAAAATATATAATACATATGAAATAAAATGATCAAATTGCACTTTTTCTCTGAGGTATTATTCATTATATTTTGGCTCTCTGAACATGGACTGGGGAACAATGACAAACAGCTGGTCAAAACAGGACATTCTACTGCCCCATACCACTGTAGGAATAAGCATAAATGACAGGAACTGTGTGTTACGTATCAAATAAATTACTCCAGGTCACAGCTGCAAGAATTATAAAAAAATTACCATCTGATGACAAAAAGACATTTGATGTATTGAGATCTGGGAGGGAGAGAAAAGGGTGGTGTTCTATTTAATGATACCATTAACTGCTAAGATCAGAGAAAAACATGTCCAGTGCCACTTTCTCCACCACATGTTCCACACTGACTGGCCTGACATCAAAACCCAGGACTATGTCGTAAGAGGCCAGTGACTAACCACCTGAGCCATGGCATGGCCTGTTGAGCTTCTGAATGTGAACAACATAAGAACAGCGATGTAAAGCCCTCAGACTGAACATACAATCTGAAATTTTAACTGTCTAAACTTCAATTTAAAAATGAAATGGTTCTCTTTTCTAGAATTTCAAATATCCATATCAAAAGCAATTATACCTACTTGCTCATTCTCTACCTCTCAGAACTCCGGTCTCCTTCACGAGATGCCACTTCTTGTATCATTTGCCTTATGTCTCCACCATTTTAATGTCAGCTCTCAAGATCATTCGCTGTATCTTCCAGACACCTCAAACTCCCTTCCCACTTGCCTTCAATGATTTTATTGTTACAGTCCAAAAACTGGCATTGGAATTCACTTCAACATAGGGTTGTGTACCTTACCAGATTTCATTAAAATCTGAGAGGATCAAGTAGAATTTTGTTCTTTTCTGTGTTGATTTAACATGGAATGACCTAGAAGCTGCCAACAATGGCAGAACTGCAGGACTCACTGAAAGCACTTTGAAGGAATGCTTAAAATAAGCCAAAGGTGTGATCCACAAGTTGCAAGACTGGTTCTGTAACTCCTCTAGGGGGAGGAGTTGGGACAAATCTCTATGCTGGAATCTGGCCTTCAGTCTCCCTCAACAGCCCGAAACCCCCAGGCAGTGCCTCTCCATCTTCAGTAGAACAAGCACGTGTACCCATGCCTTGTCACATTTCAGGCAGCGCGCAAAATACAGTAAACCCCCTATTTAATGAATTGCTGGGGAATTAGAAAATATTTCACTAAATTGAGGTTTTCATTAAATGAAGGTTTTCAATTAAAATGAGTTAATTATCTTTTTTGCTTGTTTATTAGCTCCATTATGGTCTCTATACTAAAAATCCATTTTTCAACTTTGTATGCACAATACTTACATTAATATTTTTAAAATAAACATTTAGAAACAAATTCCAGTGACAAGCAAGCCTTACTGCTATTGAAAATGAAATTTGCTGTAATGAATCATGATTACAAAAAATAATTTCAAAATTTTAAAAGTATTTTCAAAATTGACATAAACCTTTAAACAATTTTTCATCCCTCCTTTAAAAAGCTTCATCATACAACTTTAAATAGAAAATATTAAAATATATTTGGAATTTTCACATAAAAAAATATCTAAATATTAAAAACCAAGCATACATAGCTATAAGAAAATTATTTATTAAAATAATATTGCCTCAATGTTTCGAGCGTATATTGTAATTTTTACGTACAATATGTATCTTTTGTGATTTTTTTTGCTCATGAAAAAATTTACTAAATGCGGGAATCATCAAATAACAATTGAAGTATGAGTACGTAATATTTTTCCACTAAATGCGGGTTTTCCTCTAAATCAGGATTCACTAAATGCGGCAAATAATACATTGTTTATATGGAGCTATTGTCGGGACATGAAAAAATCATCACTAAATCCGGGATTTCACTAAATGCGAGAACATTAAATCGGGGTTTTACTGTGTCAGAAGAGAAGGAACAGCATATGTGCATCAAGTTTTGCATTAAACTTGGGAAAACCGGTGCAGAGACTTTTGAAATGTTAAAAACCGCTTTTGGTGATGAGTGCTTGAATTGTGCTCATACGTTTGAATGGTTTAAGAGGTTTAATGAAGGTCAAACCTCAGGTGATGACAATCCACAAACTGGGTAACTGTCAACATGCAGAAATGATTATTCTGTGACATGTGCGAGAATTAATTCATGCAAATAGGCAATTAAAAATGTGCTACATTTCTGCACAGATTGGCATATCTTATGGTACATGCCAAGACATTTTGACAGAGGATTTGAATATATGACACGTTTCTGTGAAATTCAGTCCTTGCATCCTCATCACTGAGCACAAGGAACACCGCTTGTCTGTCACCACTAATCTCTTTCAAGGGGCTGAAACATCAGAACTTCATAGCAGGCATCATCACAGGTGACAATATATGGGTTTACAAATATGATCCTGAAACGAAAAGCCGATCTTCGCAATTGAATTCGCCCAAGTCTCCAAGACAGAAGAAAGCGCATCAGGTGCATTCAAAAGTCAAAGTCATGCTAATTTTTTTTGACATGGAAGGGACTGTTCACTATGAATACATCCCCAAAGGTCAAACAGTGATCAACATCACTATGTTCAAGTACTGAAGCGACCGAGACTCGCCGCGTGTCGCAAGAGGCCTAAGAAAGAGGACTCTGCATCACAACAATGCACCTGCGCACACAGCTCACTTGGTTCAGGGTTTTCAACAAATTGTGGGATTCCTGTGGTTCAGCAACCACCCACTCCCCTGACATGGCTCCCTGCTACTTCCAGCTGTCCCCCCAACTTAAAATGGCACTAAAAGGAAAGAGATTCAATGACACTGACACAATAAAAGAGAATATGAAAAAGCATCTGAAGAGTATTCCAAAAGACTCGTTAAAAAAATGTTTCCAACCATGATAGAACCGCTGACATTTCAAAAGGAGACTACTTCGAAGGGGATTAAGTATTTGTATCTGTAAGCAATAAAGATTACTTTTTACTGAACCAGTCTTGGAACTTGTTGATCACAACTTGTAAACTATAAATCAAAGATTCATTCCATGAATTTCTTCATCACACCTCATGTAACTGCCTACATCAAGAACTTTACTCATAAGATCTGTGAAGTGTTGAAAATAACAAAAAGGGAAAAGGCAGTGAAACAGAGGAACACCATAGTATGTTTCCAGGCTGTGTAACTTAATGAAAGTTAGTGGTTACATTCTGAGTAACGGAATTCCCAACAGCAGCAAGGACTGTTCTGTTCATCTCCATGCCAAGAAAAGGCCCATGTGTTCAACCAGCCTCCTAATTCAAAAGCAACAGCCCTGTGCTTGGCATAAAATGTCAAAGTATGATGCTATTCATTTAGTGCAAATGCCCAGAATGAGACTGCCTCAATCCTTATTCCTTACATGCCTATACAACACACAGCTTAAAAATATGGACTTCATTTCACCTTCAAATATATTACATGAAGTGCAAAGTTAATATGAGAATGAAATTTCAATAAAACATTAACTCATTGGGTGTGTACATAGGTAGGTGGTTAGATGTTATTTTTATTCATGGGAACAGACTTTTAATAAAATACCATGAAAATTACTTTGAAGAGAAAATGAGAACTATCACTGCTGTGGAGAAGTTAAAATAGCAAAATAACATAATTACTCAAAATAAGATAGGTAAATAAATTAATTCATACACACATCAAACTATTCTGTGAACGGAGAGAAGGTAAAATAATATTTCAAAACCAACCGCAATTTAAACCATTAATAGAACACACATTTTTTGTCTGGGTACCTGATTTGTTCACGCAAGTAAATTATCTACAATATTGCACTTCACTTGAACTTGTTGTTTTACATACTTAGTATAGTACGCAGAAAACATCATGATACACCGACAGATAACTAAGGAAACGACACCAGGAATCTTGTGAAGAAACAAACATGACAAATTTAGAGGATATATTGTAAAAACATAAGATTTCAAAGAAAACAACAGCACAAAAAACAAAAGCAGCTTTGTGCTCATCAATAGTCACAATGAGTTATTCACACAGCTACAAGGACTTGTCCATGCACAAATCTATCAATGGAAGCCACATTATTACTCACCTGCTTGCTGGGAGTAACAGGTGTTTGTTTTGGAATAGGCACATGAGTCCCTTGATTCTGCCATTCAGTAAACAGTTTATACAAGGCAAAAGATGCCAAGCTACCCCATGGAACATCATCCTCGGGGTATCTGGCTTGCCTGAATCTGACACCTCATCTGATCCTTCAACCATTGGAGTAGGAACACTATCATTGCTGATTTCCTCCTGCACTGGCTCAGACCCCTCAGAACTTTCTACTTTTATTGCAGCCTGTGCCATTTTCTCTAGAAGAAGAGCTTTCAAAGCATTTTCAGCAGCATTTTGTTTTGCTAATGGCTTGGACAGACCTTGGCCAGTATGCATCTTCCCATCAACCTGAAAGTGGAATCAAGCAGATACAGTGATGGCCAGACACACAATCAGTCCTAGAATTCTCACTCTCTCTCACATGTTACAGTGCAAGCAGTTGGCATCAGATTTAAGAGCTTCCTACGCCTCTCCTAATATCAGGCTAATTACAGCAGATTCCAGAATCTTCTGGCTAAGATTTATGGTACTAGTTCAATATCTTCAACAAAAGATAGCCCTAACAGCTCTGGGAATTTGATTCAAGCTAGAACTTCCAACTCCATAAATAAATGCTGGCCATACCACTTAGCACATCAAACCTACAAATGTACTGGTTACACAACTGACATTTGAATTCCATACCACCACCTTCAAAAAACAGAAGGAAATGAGAAGTGAACTTTGAAGTCTTCAAATAACAGTGCTAACGAAGGCAGTGCAGTCCGAATTCAGTGCTAATGCCTTCAAATAACAGTGTGAAGACAGGGCACTTTAAATTCTGTGCTATGCCTTCAAACAACAGTACAAAGACTGCACTTTGTCACAGTGAATACAACAGCTATAAATAGTATGTGTACTCTAAGACTTTCTTTTAACAGTGGTTGCAAACATGGTTGCCTCCAGTAGCAAGAATGGCCTAATAACAGAAAAGTAAAAGAAAGATACAGTGCACTTAAGTTTCTGAAGAGCTACTTTGTGGCAACAGTGACAATGAATACATTAGTGGTAAAGATAGCATAACCCAAGGCAGATGTGCATAGTGAAAACAGATTAAATAATTTTCCACCTCTGGAACACATACAATATGAAAAAATGACTGAAGGATACTAGGATAGTTTAGGCCAACTGTTTTCAGTACCAGTAACAAGAATGCAGGAGCAAATATGACCTGACTCCCATGAAATCAGTGATAGAATTTTCCTTGTATTCTCAACACACACGCAAATTCCCAAATTCAAACTAGCCAAGTTCCAGCTTCCCAAATTTCATTCTGTACGTGTTATGCACTGTAAACAATATCAAAACATAAGTTGAAATGGAGAGGAATAAATTTTCATGCAACAATAATGAAACAGTTTTTTTTATACATACAGGTAGTTCTCATTTTATGCCAGGGTTACATTCCTGAAAAACGTCACGCAAATCGAACATAAAATTCCCATTTAAACAATGTATTTCCTGGGGTTAGGGGACTGACAACATCATCCCATATAGTGTATGACTATACCACTACTGGGTGTACAGACCTGTACAGTATATATACTATATACACAGTATATATAAATTTATATACAGTACACACACATTTCTATACAATATATTTATTTATTTCTAATGCAATAAAAAGGTAAGAGACTCACAATCACAGTCTTTTGGTACGGTTCATTCGGATAGGACTGTGGTAGTCTTGCTACACAAACAAACACTTTAGTTCCTGACTTCGCACTTTCTTTAATTCTATCAGCATTATCATGAACTATGTACACAACTATGAGCGAGTCTAACATTACGGCATATATCAACAATTCGTTCGCACTTTTCAAGTCGACTTATTATGTGTAATTTCTCTTCAATACGGATTGTCTTTCACCGATTTTTCACTTGGATTGCACTAGGTGATGCAGATTTAAGTTTCCCACTCATATTGGTAAGAAAAGCCAATGCCACTGAAAAGGAAACTAAAAGAGCCATGTGATTATATCACCAATGTAATCAGTCCATACACCTTACTCAAGGCGTGACAGTGACCGTCACTTCCTGCCAGCCTCCTACAGAAGATAAGCACGACCACAGATCGTCTATGCCAAACAGCATTAAACTGAAAATTATCACGCAAATTCAAAAAGTGGTGTAAATTTTCAAGTCGCGTTAAAGCGAAATTGCGTAAAACGAGAATTACCTGTATATCAATATCTAATGACGCTAAAATTCCAGTTTGCAGCACTCTTAAGAAGGCTAAATAAGCAATTCATACTACCAACAAAAGAACTTGTGAGTGCAAAACCTCAAAGAGGTTAGTCCACAGGCATAAAAATCAGTGTTGAATGTGATTTGTTATTCTGCCACTACACCAAGCATGAGACAGTAAAAAGTAAAGAAACATGAGGTAATATGCAAGCACAGTGCAAATAGCCTCAAAGTACTTACAGGAAGCACAACTACTGTGATAGACACAACAATGCACTCCAAAAATGTGGATTCAGGTCTTGTGGGATCTGACACCATGTTGATTGGTAAATAGTTATCAACAGCAGCTTACTACCTCCAGCCTTCGACTGACAGACCCTGAAGACAAGGGCAGGAAAGCTCCTCCAAAATGTACCCAACTATTTACCAACTGACATAGCATCACATCCCAGAAGACTTGAATCTTCAACACTGTGAAAACTTCATGTTCTGCATATCAAAAATACTTGCAAACAAACCATGAGAAAAATATGACAGATCTTACACAACTTACACCAGCTGGATGTTGTTCATAACTAGAAACTACTTCAAGCCTAGCTCTGAACATTATAAACAGTACTGCATACATGAAAGGAGCTGGAGTAGCACAGTCAGTATAGAGACTGGACTACAGGCTAGATGGCCTGAGATTCGAATCCGGTAGGAACAAGAGATTTTTTCTCCAAAATGCCCAGGCCAGCTCTGCGGCCAACCCAAGCCTCCTATTCAATGGGTATCGGGGTTCTTTCCTGGGAGACAAGAGGCTGGGGAGAGAAGCTAGCCACTCATCTCCATCTACTGCTGAGGTTAAGAATGAATGGATATATACTTCTGCTTCCCCTACATGCCTTCATGGTGTGGACAGGGAAAACTTTACCTTTTATTGCATATATGACAGTATAAGATTTTCTGTCATTTTTAGCAGTGGAAGATGAGAGATTCAAATCCCTTATTCATGCCGGAAGAACAGAATAGAATAGAACAGAACAGATAGAATCTACAATGGTTTTGAGCCCTTAAAGACCTGATGCACATAGGCCTTTTTATTACAGGCCCTTTGTGCCCCCCAATTCTCTAAACGTTTCTCTCTAGGAAAGAACTTAAGTCCTACAGCCTTACTAAAGGCCAGGTTTGAGCTTGGATGACTTTTTCCACTCCTACATGTGAGATAATCACAAGTCCATCACATGCAGATGCTTTTTTAAGTGCTGTGGCCAAACATAAGGCCACAGACACTCTTTAAGTTACACATAACAGAAGAACATATCAAGTACAGTTTCTGGCCTAATGAACATACTGGCCAAGCCCTCCCTTGCTACGTGCCTTTAGGTTCCCCTTATTTACGCCGGAAAGAAAGTATAGAATTCCCAGCAACGCAGCATTCTCGTAGAGTTTAATAACTATTTCAACAAACCAAACTAAAAGTACGGCAGTTATTTATACAGTAGACAAGCTATAAAACTCATAACACATATGGGGGTCATATCAAAAGCAATGAGCATGTTTATATTAAAGGCACATGTACTACAACAAATATCCTCTGTCACTGAAAATGTTCCATCATTCCTCCACAGATTTCCCTTTCTGCCACCACTGTACCAGCATAAATATACTGCTGCAGCACTCAGGAAACTCGATGGAAACAAACTTTCTGGTATCCTGAACAGCACTGTGGCCAACTGGAAGCTGTGCCTCAATTTCATTAACTGGCACTCTTCAGTCAACATTGATTAGCACATTTAACATTCTGCTTGTCACATCTCATGGTAGCAATTTTTGGACAACTACTGTGAGGCAGACCAGTGATGTCCATGTTGCCATTACAATGCCATATGCTGCTGGGACCCAGGTTTGTATCTCCACACTTATGACAAAGTTGATCAATCAAGTCTGTCATAATGTTTTTCTCCTTTATGAGAAATTCAATACCAGCACACTGACAAAATAAAACATCAATGACAACCATTTTGATGCACATGCACTAGACTTTTATTTTCGACTGAAAGTACAAGATGACACTACCAGCCATCTAGTTCCTAGTCTACAATATGTCACCGTCATGTGCACATGGCAATAGTCATGACTTTCGGTACGCCATCATATAGACTGTTTTAAGAGTTTGCCTAAAAATGTGACACGGGAGAAAAGTGAGAACCTAAAAAATGTTGCTATGACAAGGTTAACTGAAACAGAACCATAGGTTAATCATCCTTACTTACAATATGGTATATTTTTACACTTACCTCTGCATTGACAACAAACATTGTTTGTGTCAGAGCATTTGTATGTTCTTGGAAAGTAAACTTAATCCCAGTCTTTAATTCATTGAGAACCATAATGGCATTCTTGGGCTGCAAAATCTTCCTCAGGCGAGCATTCTGACGGCGCTTCTTCACCTTCTTATTTATTTTGACTGGGAAAGGGTAAACATTGTATTAATTACATTTACAAAGTACTTATTATGTTCAATATTTGGGAAGAAATGTGTCATACTTACAACCAGGCATCCTCTTTTTCAACTGCCAACTTTTCACTTTCCCAGTCTCTACACTCCCTTCTGCTGGACCTTCAGTGTCTACTTCCATTGTACCACTTTCTGTAGGGTTTGGGTCTGGAGTTGAAGGTTCAGCTTTCACACCAGCTGGTGCTGACAGTTGCTGCTGATGCTGTTGCTGTGGTGGTGGAGGTGGCTGTTGCTGCTGCTGTGGTGGCGGCTGCTGCTGTGGTGGCGGCTGCTGCTGTGGTGGCTGCTGCTGCTGCTGTGGTGGCTGCTGTTGTTGCTGTGGTGGCTGCTGTTGTTGTTGCTGCTGTGAAGGTAGCTGCGGCTGTTGCTGATTCTGACTCTGATACTGTAATGACAGCCAGCAGGGGATATACCCACACAAACACTTCACTGGATTTTGCACTCGGGCACAGGCCAGAACGCCAGCCAGATGACGCAAACGCTGCCGTCCTGAGGTTCACTTCATGCAGCTGATAAGGCAATTCCATGTTGGCAGAAAAGTGAATATATGCTCACAGTGACCGTCAGTTCATGGCATAGATCCTTGTAAAAATGGATACCTGTGGAGCATTCAGCTGCCTCTTTTGTTTCAAAATGGAGAACTACCATGACTGGACCAGGGTGATCAAGAACAAAGCACACAGCAGGACATTATACAGGGAAAGGAAATTAATAAAATGAATTTTGTTGAGAATATCAGTTTCATGCTCCACAATTAGCCTGAAAGATTATATTTATTCCAAGACTAGACTGGTAAGAGCAAACTCAATTTGTCTACCTTTTGGAATGCCTTAAAAGCAACCGTGAAGCAACACCATGTATACAACTGCACTCGTTGCTGCAGCACCAGACCATTACCAGAGCGCATATCCTCAGCACCAATGTATAGCTATTTCAACCCTGGGAGATGGAAGGGATGGGGAAGAAAAAATAAAACTGAATCATATCATTCCAATTAACATAGTGGAATCCTGAAACGCCCATCATCCACTGTAAAAGACAATCCAGAAGTGGTGCAGCCTGTGGTTTCGAAGACAAATACTCAACTGCATTAATGCCATGGCTTGTACAGACATCAAATTAGCAGCTATCAACCTTTAATTCTTCTGCTTAATACAAATAAACACCACCATCATGAGCTTCATTTTGTAGAAAATACGGAATAACAAGTTTCCTGCAAATCAATACAGTTTATCACATTATGAGCCTCTATCAAAAACAACAGTTCAAAACTGTTGCAATATATTGGGTAACTGCAGGGACAAAATATAAAACAAGTTAAGAAATACACACATTACATAATTCTAGCATGTTCACACACTTAATTATCTCAAAAACTGTAAGGCTTAAGAAGTGAATATCAAATGTTTCACTTTTATTTACCTTCATTTGCAACTTTTTTTTTTCTCTGACAAATACTTTCTTACACTCAAGTTGTATGCAGACACATGTAGGTAAAGGTGTCCATTACTACTGTCTCATTGTAACCAACTGGCATGTGTCAAACTCCCTAACATCAAATGACACAAAAAATGCATTCAAGAGTTACCAAGTTTTTACATGCTGACAGCTGCACCGAAAGGCACAGTGAAACCAGTAAGTACATCTTTATTAATCCTTTTGTTGCTAAGAACAGATTGAATCATTTAAAGGTATATGGGGAAAATAAGACCATGATCAGTTTCTTCAGTGTTCAACTTCTACTTTCATTCACTCATCTCACTACCTCCTATATGCAGACACAGTGTCATAAACCCAGGAAATATCAGCATAAATTCCTGTACTGACAGACCTCTCCACTCGCTGCCCCCCCCCCCTTCCCAAAAAAAAAAAAATACAAGTCAGAATATTCATCTGATCTGAAAGCAACAGTTACACTTTCGTCAGTTGTAACACTGTGACAAATTCTTTCTCGCAACACACAATGAGCTTCTCAAATGAAAACATTTGACAGTAACACATCCAGGAAAATCCTAATGAAAAATTGCTGGCTGCCATTCCCTGACTGAACGAATGATACTACAGTTATTTAACAATACTTTTCCAACTGCACATGTTGACAGTTCTCATATTGCAGTTTTTATTTACACAAATTTGGATTTACAGTTTATTAATTTAGGCATATCTTAAATTTGCAAGGCCCAAAAATTTATATTTGCATGGTCTGAAATGAACCCTCATAGTGTGATGCAACAAATCCTGAGAACCCACTGTGCACAAAAAGCAAAAGCTCACAATTTGCTGTCACCTGTATATAAGAGTGGACATGTTGTTACACAAGACACTTCCCACTCGGACCCACCTCAGTTTCCACGCGACTTCACAGTGACCAGGCATTCTGTACTGTTTTGCACTTACATTATATCATGCAAGCATTCTACATCCTCCACAAGCTCTAGTGCTAAAAAATATTCAAAGGGTCTTTTCTGACGTAAAAATACATCCTACAAAACATGAAAAAGGAGACAAGAACAGGCAATATCAGTCCTGCCCTCAAACTGAATGAATCCACACTTTGGCCCTTTCAAGAATCAGCTGCCAAGATAAAGGACACTGAGAATTGCATCACCTGCTGGTGCTTTCTATACAATTTACACCAGAGATGGCCAACAGTCGATCACAATCTACCAGTCAATCATGGACAGTTAGTTCTTTGGCCGATCGGAGCCGCTCTTTGGTCTCTCTCTAAAATTATTTGCCGCCTCAGTACAATCAATAGCTCTTCATTTGACAGCATTTTTTGGATCAACCTACCTTTGTGAAGAAGCCTTCTCCCAGATGAAGATAATTACATCAAGATACCAAAACCTTCTGACCAATGAACATTTAAAACACTGCCTTCACTTGTGCCTAAGTAATCATAGACTCTCTCAGTAAGTTATCACAAGATATGCAGTGTCATGCATCAACTTCACAATAGGAGGGTTAATGGAAAACACATTTTAATTATGGTAAATTGTTTCAGTTTGAAACAATCAATTTTTAATAAATAAAACAACTGAACCTTTATATGCTTGACATTATTATGCTATTTTACTTTCTTTGCCTCATTGACCTAATATTAATATATTATGTACTATGGTAGATCGCAAAAGATTTACTGTCTTTAGAGTAGATCACTTCAGTCCAAAAGTCTGGCCACCTATGACTTCCACCAAAGTACCACTATGGAAGGATGTAACATGCTCAGTACACAGACTGAGCACCAGAAAAAATACACCTGTCAGATTACAATTCAGGCAAAAGTGAACAGCATTTACAGTGATCTGGTGGCAGACCCAGGTAGGTAGCAAAAGGAATTTATGGCAGTCATTCTCAAAAGCAGATTTTTAATGTGGATGAGACAGGGCTATTTTGAAAAAGAACATCCTTGCAAATCTACATTTTGCAAAAGGGGCAGTCAGTCCCCAGTACTTAAAACTTGCCAAGGACTGCCTCAGTCTTCTTTTAGGGTCCAGGGCTGAAGGGGCTTACAAGCTGAAGCCCTTAATGGTTTGCCATCCTGAAAATTCCCAGGCACTGAATGTGAAGGTTTATCAGCCTGCTTATTTTTACTCTTATGTGAAGAGCTGGTTAAAAGGTAATGACATCTGTGATTATTTAACTTCAAAGCTCGAGTCAGAACAGGAGCAGTATGTGGAGCAGGAGAACTGAAGTCTCAAAATTCTCCCCACTGACAATGGCCTAGCCACCTACAAGTAGTAAGGAACCTTAGCAGTAATATCAAAGTCATGTTCTCACCAAAAAATTGCCAATTCAGCCAATGAATCACAGGGTGGTCACCACATTCAACCACATTCCAGGCTTACTACTTAACGAAAACATTTGACAGGCTTGTCAAGGAAACTGAAAATTCAAAGACAATCAGTAACTTCTGGAGAGGGCACTTACCACCAAGCATACCATACTAATAATCATTGACACAAGGAAATGAAGTCCACAATGCATGTATGAATTGACTGTGGTGTAAGCTATGCCCTCATCTGTGTGTAGACTTCCATGGATTCAACAATTGAGAAAATGCATCCCAGACATGCCTGGGCATTGTAAAGCTCAGAAAGTCAGCTTTGAGAAAGCTGAGGAATGAGGTGTGGGGAGTGCATGGACAGACGTCCTGTCAAATAAATATCTTCTCCAGCTTAAAAAGCAATGTGAAGAGGCAAAGAAAAGGAAGAACCTGATGTACTGAATTCCCTGAGCTGTAAGATGGGGGAAATATTGCACTACACTGACCTCTCTCTCACCAAAACAGATGATGATGATGATTCTGATAAGGAACACAGCTCAAGGACTGCTTAAAATGTGCCAGCATCCATCTGCAGTTACACCAAAATGTACAAAGAGACGATGAAGGCAGAGCCATTGACATTGGTATGGTTTTCAAAATGGAAGCCTCACCTCAGCTAATACCATCGAGCCAAACCACTAATTCTCTCTCCCACCATCACCTTCAACATCATCCAACCCAAAGGACCCCCTCTTCCAGTAACTCACCACACCCTCACACCAGCTTAACCTTAACCAGTGCCAGCAGATGCATCTTTCTCACTACTGATGACTCAAACTTCTTTTATTCTGCTTTAAACTATCACATTACTTACTGGATTGTATTCTATATTACAACTTGTCATTTCAGTGATACTGAGTAGCCTAATACAGGAGCATATGCCCCTAAACAGTACACTTCAATTATTTTGTGCAGGAAAAATGTTCACATTTTACATGATCTGATTTACACAGCAGTTTAAAGGAATGCATTCATCATGAAAATTTGAAACTACGTGTTTACCAACTGCATACATTTTAAAGACTACAAATCTACTATTATTGTTCTATTTTAATCCTGTGAAGGCCTAGGCCTTATATAGATAATATATCTATGTTAAATTTATCACATACACACTCCAAACTGTACACCTTCTCTATGTCTGTAACTGTCGACTTTCAAACCAAATGTCAACAAAATTTTGATACAGCCACCACTTTTACATTCACAAAAAAGTTACACACATGAGAGTTGTATATTTAAATATCTACTGCTATACAGCACATTAAGATTCTACTAAGTGGCACAATAATGGCAGATTCATGCACTGACCACTTTGTTAGTGTACAAAATTAAACAGTACAGTGTTGGGGTGGTCTCCAGTTACATAATATCCATACCAAGTTTCATAAAAATTGCTCACATGGTTCAAATATGAAACCAGGGGAAATTTCATAATCTCATAACCCTATTTTATTTTATTTTATTTTTTTTTTTTTTTTTTTTTATGCAAGACATGCCCGTTGGCACACAGATTACAGCAGCATATTTATTCTTATTAATTCTACAGTCACATCCCATACTTCGTTTTAAAAATATGTTTTTTTGGCATTAAAAAATATGTTTGCTTTGCAGTTATAGTTTCTTCTCAAGTTTCTGTAACAGTGGATATGCGCTTGATCAGCGTTTATAATTTTAATGCAAGTCATCCCCGTTGGCATACAGATTACAGGAGTATGTTTATTCTTATTAATTATACAGTCAGATCAACCACTTCATTTTAAAGATACATTTTTTTTGCCAAAAAACGTATTTTTAAAACAAAGTGTTGGATCTGACTGTAGAATTAATAAGATTAAATATACTGTACTGTCTTTCCTTAAAATGTAGGCTAAAAATAATATACTATATCTACATACCTGCTGTTGAGAAGAATAGCCCTGTGGTGCAGTGCCACCAGATGTTTGCTGCTGAGATTGTGTTGTGAATGCTGGAGCATTTTGCTGGGGACCATATCCAGCAGCAACTGTCTGCAGAGGCTGCTGTGTGCTGTAAGCATGCTGGGGAGTGCCTGGTCCAGATGACTGCTGCATTCTTGTTGCAACAGTTCTTTGCTGCTGATGGTACAAGACTTGAGCAGATCCCCGGCCTATACCTGCCAAGATCAATTACATCCAACTAACCCACTGCCTTATCAATGGAATTACAAGGCTAAACAGCCACTGCCCAGCAGTGGACATGATCAGAAGTCAGTTCCACCTTCCATCGCCACTGCCCAGCAGTGGACATGATCAGAAGTCAGTTCCACCTTCCATCTTCAGAACACTTTCAATTTGCCATTCAAATCCCATCCTTGCAGCCACCATCCAAATGTCTTTACACTAACCTCCCGAATCCACGCCAAGTCCTTATCAACCAATCAACTGAAGGCTGTTATGTGATTTCTCTACCCACCTCCCATCCTCAAAACTAATATATTCACATGCCTTTGTGACATCACCTGGCACATTCCTAAGAATCTGTCAAATACAGTGCCTTTCACATACGTGGTGAAAAACTGTTACCCTCCCAAACCACAACCTTCATGATGGGCAACCAAATTTTGTTGACAATTCCAATATATTCATAGTTGTTCTTCATACCAAGGTTGTCTTCCCCACCACCTGCAGCTGGACATTAGCAAGTGACATCATTACAATTAGCTATGCTAACCCCTACTTTCACCTCAACTTTAACTGGCCCATGATGGTGAGGACTAACAAGTTAGGAAACATACACATAACAAATCTGGTATGTTGACTCCCTTCTGACTATATGAAACAGTTACAGCAAATGTGCACTTGTCACAATCAGCAATCAAAGATCATCCTATTGTGTCGTACCAAGCAGTACACACGACACAATAGGATGGTCAACATAGCATAGGACAGGATCAATATTGACAGCTAAACCAATATACATAGCCAGGTGTCTAAAACAATTTTAATAAATTTTAACAACTTTCAGTGTTCTATACCGCGACAACCAAAATCTTAAATGATTCAATTTTAATAACATAAAAGAAGAAGAACCAATTACTACGAACAGTGAAGTGCAGTGATGGTAACTTGCAAGAGTTACGTATTGTGAAAGTGAACCCGATGCATTAGGATTTTGAACTTTCCACAGCAACCCTGAAGATGACACAAAAGTGCCGAAACATATGTAGGTACTGGAATCATAAAAACTCTGTAGTGCATTCGTTGGTATGTAATTATTAACTAATTAATGAAATGCACGGTATGTATAATATAAAGTTTACATGTTAGTTCAATTTTAAAAATAGCTAGTACATCCACATAAAATAAAATAAGATGAATCGTAGTTCCCAATGGATTTTGCATTGTGAAGTCACAACGCAACTAGCCGGTGCAGACCACAACACAGAACTCGTAACAACATAATACAGGAAAACCTCAACCCACTTGTGATAACTGCATACAAGACCGGACTGCCTTTAATTTATATATAACAACAGATATGTAATTTTAAACTTTTATGAAAACTAGTAAACACATTCCCTAGGATTTTACAGCTGGAAGTAATAATACCAAAATCCACTGGGAACTACGATTCATCTTATTTTATTTTATGTGGATGTACTAGCTATTTTTAAAATTGAACTAAGAGATGTAAAGTCTATGTAAAAAAAACTTTGACCCCCTGAGGATGGCCTGTTATAGGCTGAAACATATGTAGGGGTGATCGACTTGCTTACAAGAATATAGTGCACATGTTGGTCTATTAAAACTTTTAATTAGTTAACAAGATGCACGGTGAATATAACGTGAAATATGCCAGAAGTTAATTAACAAAATCTGGTTGTTATTTATAACTCTGATGCATGCAGCTGCTTTATACTGACATATGCAAACAGTGTGACATAGGGCCATATCCTGAATACCAGCGTGCAGCCACTTAGGACATTCAAAAACTGCGCAACAGTACAAAGAGAAACCCGCATGTGGGTTGACTGCGTATTCTTTCCACATGCATTACACCTAATTCACAATAAAGGCAATGAACACTTTTGTAATCCATTAATGATGTTTCTTGCTATTGCAGGTCATAAAGAGTAAGGTGTGGTCTAAAACTAAATTGCATAAAAATGTAAAGTAAAAGATACATGCAGCCATACAACTAACTTCAGAAATATACATATGGAACAGCAAAACACACTTTAAAAGTTTCCTCAGTAGCTCATATCATGCCACGACTACAGGCACATTATTTAACTGGTACATCAACCTATGACTCACAACATTCAACCCCATCCTCCAAACTTCCCATTAATTTTAATTTCTGTTCACTAGACCTACCACAAATATTCAACACATTTATCCACGTAAGTTCAAGAGACTGTAATAACTCACGAATGAACAAAGCATTGCCAAGTCAAACAGTAGAACTTTAATAAAACTTTAAAAAAATATAGGCCCGCTACGCGTAACTATCCTTTCATTAAAAAAGTGAAGGGCGGCACTAAACTATTTAAAGCAAATAACTAAAACAAGTTACGGAAATCATATACTGCCTTTCACTTGTGAGGAAAGTGGTCGTTTCAGGCCAAATGACGGAGAGAAATTAGCCGGTCACCTTATGTTAAACGCTTCCACCGCCGCCCGCGATTGACCGAACATTACAAAATGTCACCCTAACATTCACCTCATAACGATTCAAATACCAATACATGTGGAATGCCTAAATTAAATACATGATAATATGCCACAAGCTACTATCATATCACCATCGACGTACGCAACGTGCGGTATCAACTTCTCATCCACAGCTACGCATTTTCTGTACTCGATTCTCGACGTATCCACATCCGTACCAATTGGCTTCAAACTGCGACAAAATGGAGTCACACTACCCAGGAAATGTTAACCATATTTATTACAATACTTGCAACATCTCGCACTAATCATAGCTCTTCGCAACATACACGTACAAATACACTACCGACCATTGTTACCTTCCAATGTCGGAAATTTCACTTACCACCTCCTTGACCGGCCTGTCGTCTCGTATTGTATGACATTATACACACGATTTTCTAAGTTATTTGTAACCTACAACCTCAAGTAGCGGCGCAAACCTTAGTGTAATATTCCAACAATTTATATACGACTAACGGTACAAACAGAGATTATATTCCAGCAAACAGAACAGTATTGATCTAACTTCTTCCTCCAACACGGACGAACGGCGCCAGAGAGAGCATCATAGCGTCTCAGGTCATTGATTTTATCACTGAAGCCAACGATAAAATATGAAAATCACTAAACAACGCACAGGTCATTAGAATGTGACACTAGAATTTCGCGAGATAAGTTCTGCTTCTGCCAGCCCACACTTACACTATTAATGCACAGATTAACCAAAACTGAGACAGAGATTTTGATTCTGACACTTGAATCTTCATCAGCATAGCTTTGAGCACCATAAATCTCGCGTAAAGTAATTCACTCTTATCATTACTTCCGCGTCATGTAAAACCCTTGATGGTCTTATTAATTTAAATTGTATATTACAAGCTTTAAAATTTCAAAACATATTTGTCAATGGTCATCATAAGCATGTTTGTTTCATCAATGTACACCTCGCGCTCATTATTCTGAGTCTCGTGAGAGAGACACGTTTTAAATGGACAAACTTGCTGATAAGACCAGTACCTCTTAATGAATGTTCGCAATTCACTGTACTTAATGACCATCTTCCTCACGGACTTTCAGGAACTCAGTAAGAGGTCTCAAAAACAATTTTACAATTCTTTTGGAAATTTAAGCGGATTTACAAATGAAGACCTCAGAGAACATTTGGGAGAAACCGAAGTTGTAAAGAATTCTGACAAATGTGAGTTGTAATGAAAAAATAATCCAAAGGGGTTCAAAACTAGAACCCAAATTGGTTGAACAGAGAAAGGAAAGTCCGACTTATTTTAAGAACCGCAATGGGCCAAAGTGGCCCTATCCTTGGTAAAGTAGGAAGACCACGTTTCTGAAGATTCAAGCCTTCTGGGATGTTACGCCATGTCGACTTTTTATGTAGCATAACATTTCAGAAGTTACGAATCTTCAAAATATCGTTGTCATTTAATTTATTCACACGTGCACAGATAAGAGCTGTAGGAAAGTTTGGGTTAACGAGGCGGGCCACTGTTGTTCCTGGGCCTCGATGTTTATTTCTTATTTTTTATAGTAAAATAGGTATATCAACCCGCATTCAAACACCTTGCAAGGCTGCGCGTTCAACAATTAGATGAGGGCTTCTAAAGTATACGTCCCTTGGCTTAGCTATACGAAAGCATTTAATGGCATAATAGTAGTAAAATATAAGTGATGATAATGATTATGATAATAATTAATAATAATAATAATAATAATAATTTTGAGTGAACAGTCAAGTGGCCAATAACAGAATCAGCACAACATATATATACAAACAACAAAATAACGATAAACAGGACACGTATAAAACATATAATTAAAACGCAGTAAAATAATAATCGAAATAGGTACGCTGTGAAATTTCCATCACGGTGCGAGACCTGTCTTGGTGACTTCTAATAACATTGGTGACATTGAGTTTCGTCTACGAGACGAACGCTGTCTTGTGTTAACATCTAGACCCTGGAGCACGGTAACCGTGCCCGTTCGCGAGTGAGAGCACGAATCACAGGTAAAAGCACTACACGATAATCGGTGGCACCGCCAGTCTGGTAATATGTGGATGGGGATGTTGCGCGTATGTAGCTTGCAGGGCGCTGCGAAATTTGACACACGTATATAATTCGAAAAGCAATGAGACATTGTTAATACCCAGATGGGGACCAAAAGTAAGTTCTAATGTCGGGATTGAACGTTGTACCACCTTAACGGAAGAAGAATACGAAAGCAGAGGCAGGCATCCGTGACTAGTGGCATGTGATGTTGATGTCGTTGGATTAGTCATTAGACTATTACGATTATGCTGAGAGAATTGTATGAAAAAGGACTGTGTTCCCATTGATTTTAATTTTTCCGCTATACTTTACAGTGCCCAATTACGACGCTCAATTCCAGGGTAGATTGAAACTGAATGGAACATTAACTTGTCCGTGTTAATTTGTTGAAAATCTATATATGTATTAAAAAAAGGCCAAGGAAGTTGGTACAGAAATAAAGACCGGAAATTAAGAATATGATCACGTCTCATCGTCAGAATGCTGGACCAACTCATAAAGCTAGCTAATCAACTCCAAGAAAATAGGATACGTTCAAATATTTCGGAACATTAACGAACTAACTCCATGGAGCAGAGTCCTTCTTGAGAAGCTAGCAGGTCGTCAGCTAGTCAAGAAATTCTCCGCGTTTCATGGAACCCGAAGGTTCATTACCGCACTCACAAGAGCCCGCCACCTGTCCCTATCCTGAACCATATCAATCCAGTCCATGCCTCCCCCCCCCCCCATCCCACTTCTTGAAATTCAATTTTCATATTATTCTCCCATCTACGCCTGGGTCTTCCAAGTGGTCTCCTTCCCTCAGGTCTCCCCACCAAAATCCTGTATGCACCTCTCTCCTCACCCATACGTGCTACATGCTCCACCCACATCATTCTTCTTGACTTGATCACCCGGATAATATTTGGTGATGAGTACAGATCATTAAGTTCCTCGTTATGTAGTCTTCTCCACTCCCCTGTTACATCGTCCCTCTTAGGCCCAAATATCCTCCTCAGCACCCTATTCTCGAACACCCCCAGCCTATGCTCCTCCCTCAGTGTGAGAGACCAAGTCTCACACCCTTACAAAACAACAGGCAAAATTATAGTTCTGTATATCTCAATCTTTGTATTTTTGGATAGCAAACTGGAAGACAGAAGATCCAGCACCGAATGATAACAAGCATTCCCCGACTTTAATCTGCTCTTAATTTCTTCCTGAATGGAATTTCAATTTCTTAGGGTTGTTCCCAAATATTTGAACTGTTCCACCCTTTCAAAGGATTTATTATCTATCTTCATCTTGTGATTTTGTCCTGCATTCTGATTGCGAGACATGATCATGTACTTAGTTTTCTCAGCATTTACTTCTAGACCAATCTCCTTACTGACTACTACTAAAGCTTCTGTGTTTTTCTTTATAGCATGTATGCTTCCGCCCAATATATTAACATCATCAGCATAAACTAGAAGCTGATGTGTACCATTTAATTTCAAGCCCTCCTGGTTTGCCTGAACCCTCCTAATGGCATATTCCAAAGGAAAGTAGAAAAGCAATGGCAATAAAGCATCTCCTTGTTTCAAACCATTCTTAATAGGAAATGTGTCGGACAAATGTTTGCCCACCCAGACTCTGCTGTAGGTTTCATTTAGACACATTTTTCCTAGCCTTACTAGTTTCATAGGGATACCAAACTCAATGAGAGTATTATACAAGACCTCCCTCCTAATTGAATCATAGGCTTTCTTGAAGTCTATAAATAGCTAATGCACTGCCTCATTTTATTCCCATTTTTTCTCAAGTATTTGTCGAATGCAGAATATATGATCAGTAGTCGACCTGTTACGTCTAAATCTACACTGATGCTCCCCAATAATTTCCTCTGCATATGGAGTTAACCTTGACAGAAGGATGTTGGATAGAATTTTGTATGTGGTTGACAAAAGTGATATGCCTCAACAATTACTGCAATCTGTTTTATCACCCTTCTTATAAATAGGTACAATGATTGACTCCTTCCACTGCTCAGGCAATTCCTCTTTATTCCAAATAGAATTAATAAGTTTATGGATCTCAGAACGAATTGTCCTACCTCCTGTTTTAATCAGTTGCTGCTGGAATTTGATCAGTACCTGTTGATTTGTGCCTTTTTAACTTTTCAGTAGCCATTTCAACCTCATTCACTGGGCTCAGGCACCAGTGGCTCTGCTGTATGTATTTCAGTCTGCCTAACATCATTAACTCCATGTACATTCAATAGCTGAAAGAAATGATTCCTCCACCTAGCCAAAATACTGTGGGAGTCTGCAACCAGATCACCCATCTCATCCTTTACTACATTGTTTCTAGGCTGGTAACCCTTCTTAAAGTCATTGATGCCCCTATAAAAGTCTCTGATATTATTGTTCTTACTGTTTGTTTCAAGTCCATTAATTTTCAGATATTCCTTCTTTTTGTTCCTGAAATGTCTACTAGCTTCACGTCTTACATTGTTCAGATTATCTACATTACTTTGGTTTGGATTCTGTAACCACTGCATTTTAGCCTGCTTCCTTTGATCTAAAAATTTTGAACATTTTTCGTCAAACCTTGGTTTATGCTGCTTCCTTTCATACAGCCCTAGACTCTCTTTAATGTTTTCCCAAGCCCTATTTATGTCCTCACTAACATTTAAGTTTTCCAGAGTTGCAAACCTGTTTGAGATCTTTATCTGATACTGTTTCCTAACCTCTAGTTCACTTAGCTTCTTAAGATTAAATTTCTCCACATCATACTTCTGTGCTACTTGTTTCATTACCGCCAGTCTTTCCCTAACTTTTGCAACCACCAGATAGTGATCAGTATCACAGTCAGCTCCCCTGAAAGATCGCACATCGAGTATACTTGAATGCCATCTCCTATCAATACGTGATCAATCTGATATGAGTCTTCCCAACAGGGGAGGTCCAGGTGTATTTATGAATATTTCAGTGCGGGAACATCGTGCTCTTAACAACTAGATTTTTTGATGTGGCAAAGTTTACAACTCTAACACCATTATCATTATTATCCTCATGTAAACTCTCATTCCCGATCGCCGGTTTGAAAGTATCCTCCCTCCCCAATTTTGCATTAAAATCTCCTAACAGAATTTTCATATGGTACTTAGGAAAATGTTGTAATTCCTCATAGAAACTGTCCTTTGAGTCATCACTTTTCTCCTCAGTTGGTGCATGCACATTCAGAACAATGATATTACACCAGCGACCTCTCAGCACCATATATGACATCCTATCACTAAGAAACTCTACTTTTTTAATTGCTGATACTATTCTCTGGTGTACAAAAAAAACCTGTTCCCAATTGATGACTTTCCATTTCCTTTTCCATAAAAAAAGTATAATCCCCTGCTCTTACTGTGCCTCCTTTGTCCCACCTAACCTCCTGTACACCCACTAAATCTAATTTGTACCTAGCTAATTCCCTGGCCACTGTCATAAGTGACCCTGACCTATACACGCTCCTCACATTCCATGTTCCAAATCTCGTATTCCTTTTCGGAACATTAACAAATACAAAAATTAAGAGTACTTTCTTCTGACACTCAACACCATGAATGCTTGCTACAGTTATTTATATTCCGGCATGCCTCCAAAAAATCATAAATATAAAAGAAAAAACACGAAATAATTTTGTCTCTTGTTTTGTCTCTTTTTCTTACTGGGGGAACAGGTTTGGCATGGCAGATTTGAGAATAGGAAGCAGCATTAGGCTTGCAAAAACTGCATAAAGAGGAGTTCCTTTATTTGTACTTTCCAAATATTACAATGATCAATTCAAATACGTTGAGATGGGCGGAGCATGCTCAAAGGCAATCGGGGGGGGGGGGGGATAGTATAGAATTCTGGTCAGGAAGCTTGAAGGTAAGTGAACACCTAGGCACACATTGGAGAACATCATTAAAATGAATATTAAGCGACTGAGTGGGTATGGGCAGGTGAACCAGGAAAAATCTGTTGGGCTAAATAGCAACCTGTCCAACATTTCAGCTAGGTACCTTCCAGAATAAAAACCCAGAGAATTACTGCCAAATCAACCTGCTGAGCTGTGTTCTACATTGTCTTTATAGATGGATTCAGCCAGTAAGACACAATTTTGGTACTGTACTAGTATCTTTTATTCTGTACAATATTGTACTTCAGGATATATTTCAGAGAACACAGAGATCCCCCAAATCACAAGTGCTGGGATAAATTAATGAAATACAGCACTACAATCCTATACACTCCTGAATCGCAAACTTTTCAACCCTGAGACAAAGTGACAAGAAACTCCTTTCCTGTCTTCAGTATAAATACCTCTTTGGCTCTCTAACACCTGCAACCTTACTTCAGTTCAGTACAGTTTGCAAGAACACAAAAGAACTACAATACCACTCCAATACATTCACATTATCATATCCCTAGTGTGGAAACACACAATACAGTTCTTTTGTGTTTCCAAGTAGTGGAATAATATAGTATCTCTTAACATCTATTAGAATTTTAATACACTGCTGTACTTTTCATTTCTAATGTATTTGTTTACCTTTACTGTTTCTGGAATTCCCATTTTTATCTTGTTTTATCTGTTTCTCATTGGACTGCTAACCACACACTTCTCTTCTCCAATAGACTTGCACTGGAAGCACTGTCATCTGAATCTGTATCAACCGTTTATGTCAGTAAATTATCAGCTTCATATAAGCAACATGAGAGTCAGAAATTACCAAAGATATATACAAAATATTTTGGACTACTGCAATAAGTAGTAATGTTCACACGCACAATGAAACATTCTACATGTAACAGTCTATACAAAAAGAGATGTAAAGTACTTCACTTAAATATTTCACACACACATGTATATACACTCTCACACTAACTTACAACTAAAAATTAATGTTACCAAAATCAATGTCTTAACAAAGACAACCTTCCATTGTATATCACAGCTATCACTTAGCACCCATATTCTCCATGCAGATACATAACTTTCTGTGAATATGATAAGAGTTCCATGTTCCAGTTCTTCCCCACTGAAGTGTTTATACTAGTAAGAAAATTACTGTCTGTGAGTGAGGAGAGTGCCCCTGACACAGTAAACAGGAAGGAGCAAAGGTGTTATGCTACTAGCTGAGTCAAAAACACTGCCTAGCATATTACATCTCAATTATCACATCTCTCATATTGTAAGTGTACAAGTTACTATGACAAGTGACTGATATACTTAAGTTTGGTTAACACCTGAACACAGCAATCAGTGCATATCTTCCACCACTGCAGCCAAAAACCAAAACCATTCTTATACATGCACATTAGCATAGGAACCCAAACATTCCTTTACTGAACTAATTTGCCTCACCACTGTGTACCTGTCTACTCCCTCTAACTTTTAACTAGTATACTCTATTCAATAATGTAAAACAAACTGTTAATTATAACAGTGCTCCCTCTATATATTGCAGCAACTAGGAAACTCAAACAATAGAAAGCTAAGTGGTCATCTGCGTGTTTCTTTATAAATGAGTCGCCATGCTTATAGGAACAGTTATAAAGTATGAGAAAACAATTTGGTGCCTTGTTGAACAGCCTAAAAATGGTAGTGTTGCCTGATGTTCAGATTTCTTGTGCTCACTGCAAAGAGATAATGATTGGCACGATAAGACTTAGCACAGTTACATAATTAATTACACTAAACTTGCGCCACAGTACTGATTAAGATGGATTTTAAAAGTTAATCTGTTATGGTGCAGTTTGTTCTTAGTCTGCAAGTTGTGTCTTCCTGCTCAAAATCATGTATTTGTAACTGCTGACATTTCAGTTATTGTTGTGGGCATTTTACTCCTTGTACACGATGCTAGGCCAAGCAAATGAGTTTGCCTAAGTTCACACATCTGTCTTTCAATTCCTTGACCTGTTATCAGAATTAACAGCATTTTATCTCAAAGATCCTTATTAAAAACAAAGACAACACATGAATTCGGGTTTTATCAGCCAATTAGGACTGAAAGTTTACCTCATGACCTAATATTCCTACATTTTTATACTGGTGCATCCTTACTGTGCACACAACCAATGATTGATAAAAACTAAACACATACAAAGAAGTTGTAGATTACAGCTATTTTATTTTCGTCTGACATGTTTCAGCTTGTAATGCATCTTCAGGGAGCTCTCTTAAAAATAACAGTATGAAGTACCCAAGATTTAAACACATAAATATAAAACAACACACGCATGCAGGTGTAACAGTTAGTTGTATTACAATTACCTACATCATGTGGAGTCTACTACCAAAAATCTCAGGGCAGTCCGTATTCACAAATGGAGTAGTGTCAATGTATATGTCTTACATTTGTGTGTGTAAACTCTGGCACTGTCTACCATTATTTTCAATTGATCTTCCCGAATATGGCCTTATAGGTTGAAACATTTTCAAGGAAAACAAGTATAGTTGTGATCTACAACTTCTGTGTACACACTGGGTTTTCACTGAATAACATTTACACTACATAAAAAAAAAATATGCCAAATATTATAGATCTTAATAAAATATATGCTTTGTCATATCTCTATTTTGTACAATGGCCCACTTTTGAGAAATGATGTAAAGATCTGATCCACATATGGAGAATATTCATGAAAACTGCACGTACAACTTCCTTCTCATTTGTTCTTACACAATTTCCATTTGGCATGATGTTAAAGACTAACACTGTTATGCTGTGGGTGTTATTTCCATAGGTCCTGTCAAACACATGAATCATATTAAATGTCACATAATTTCTCTAATGAAAACCAACAACTTGACTGAAACTTACATCTTTAAACATGCAAAATACCAAAAACCTGGAAGGTAAATATGGCTTTTGCAATGCAGCATAATGCCTTAGCCCTTTCATTCATAAGACCACTTTCTATCTGCTCAGCCAAGCAGAAATTGCATCGTAATTTATACAGTTTCAATAACCATAATCAAAATCAGTCTGTAACATATCTAATTCGTCAGAATCATTATATTTAATCCCACAATTCTAATATGGGAAGAATGTTACACATTTCTCAGCCACAGTCTTTAAATGTTCTGTTTTAACCATCATAGCCACAGAAATTAATTTAATAACAGTAAATTCAAATATAATCAATTTATCATCACCAATTAATCAGAGAAACCAACCAAATATGTGTGTAGTTTAAGAAAATGTATAGAACATAAATATAGCTTCCTGTCACATACATGCCTTCTGTTAGAATAGACCTGATTGCTAACTTTCAAATGTCAGCTCTTGGGGATACACCAAATTACTATATTAAATATGTTATTTCAACTTCATTCTTGCTTTTTCACATCTGCAAGTATGTTCCTACAGCAACAAACACATTTGAGACTTTATTTGGGCTGGGCGGCTTTTATACCTGCATTTCCACACAATAAAATTATGAATGCAGATCTCAAGGGCATTCAGAGCTACAAAAGTTTAAAACCTCAATACACACTTATCTGTTGTATATAGCACCCCATAAAATTTTCACCAGGCTATAAGCAGATGTTACTTGAAGCTATTTTGTACACAGAATGTGTTCGTAAGTTTTGAATTTTCATGGAAATACTGATTAAAGTAAGTCATTTACATTGGTGCACAACAAAGTCTTTGAAAAGCTTACAATATTGTAAATAAACTTGCCATCTTCATCTTGAGCAAAGTGTCAAGAATGCAGGGGTGAACACACGTACATATATACACAGTATACAATATACATACACAGTTAAAAGACAACAAATGGTGGGCCAGAATAAGTCTTCAGCTGTGACAGTTGCTGAGGTACATTCAGTCTGTAAAAAGTAAATGTGGTCCAGCATGTGGGATACAGTTGCCTGAACCAGTCACCTAGGTGCTGAAGAAGCACAGGAAAGCATCCTTAGATGACATAAATTTCTCATGGTATTATATGGCCCTCAAAACATATGCTTCCCACTACAGTCAGGCACATTTGTTCTCCTCTGCACAAAACCATTACTTCCTACTCTTCCATTATCATGTATACTTTTCAGTGCCTAAAATTGAAGAATTTGGTATAAAAAATCCGAAAATTGTTCTCTATTACTGTGTCTTTAAGAAACCACACCGTGTGTTCTCATAAAAGATAAACCGAATCCAATCATGGTTTTAACACAAATTTGCATTAAAGCATTCCATTTTTACCACCTGTTTCTCACAAGTTTACAACACAATAAAACTACAACCTCCATTGACCCAAAATGACCCATACCAAATTTAAACTGATTCCAAACTCATCACTGGTTGATTTCATCCCTGTACATATGCACTTCTCCTAGGTCTCTTCACTTCCACTCTGAAAATGTGGACAGTAACTCCCTCAGAATGCAGTAACGTTTTCCAAAATGAAGTGGTGTTACAACTCAAAACTATGTAATCTGAAAGTCTTTGTATTCAATACAGGTATTATTAACCATGTTTTAAGAGAATGGCATCAGTTATGATGCACTCTTCTAAGGATGTTGTCCAGACTTCACTGTCATATGGAAAGATTACGCAGTACATGACAGGCTGTCATAAACAGACAGTATAAAAAGATGTAACTAATGGTATTTTAGTATACTGAGTACATATATATAATACAAAACTAGAGAGAGACAACTTTCTGAAGTACAGTGATAAATCTTCACATAAAGAAATTAGTCTGGTGTATGTGGCGGTTCAGTGCTGAAGTATGGGGCAGTGTCTCGCACAAGTAATGTATGACAGACATCACAAACTTTTGACGGGCGCTGGTTAGGTCCACTGTGTACTGTATGGGACAGACAGCTGATGCAAAAGATACGCCCACAATGACGACAATGTTGCTGCAACAGAAATTTGAATGTCATAAATAGGCATTCATTCATTTTCTACTGAAGACAACTATAAAAAGCCTTAGTCAGAACAGTTGTATGCTGAGGTAATTGGAAACCAAATACAAGAAAGCTTTAATATAATTGAACCTGTTCCAAACAGAAATGTAACCATAATGGAATTTTTCCTGATCACAAGTCAGCATAAAAAACAACATAAAAATGTAATAATGACTATAAACTATCTAATTAGGAAAAATAAGATTTGTAATTCAAAATAGTTGGTTGAATACTCCCTTCTTATACTTTTCTGTTACACTTCGTAAACCTTCAATTTAAACTTCCACCTAAACAGCTATTGCAATTGCTTTCAGTATGCATGGGAATGGCATAACTGTATATTACAAACAACTGCTAGCCAGCACAGTTGTCGTACAATAATCCAAAACTGCTTATTAAATCACTTAGTTATAGCCACAGTGCCCAAGAATAAAGTCATGCTGGATCCACACATAAAACTTGGAGTGGCTGCAGCTCACAAGAAAAAGCAGTCAATGGGCAAACAAATCATGACAAAGTTTAAAGTTGGAAAAGTTCAAGCCTATGAAATTTTGCAACAAATGTAATAAAACAAGTGTCTAATTACTAACAATTAAATGTACTTAAAATCTCAAAACTGAAGATGAAGACATCAGTGAGTTAGGAAATGTATGCAAAGTGTTAACATTTTGGGTGCATTTATAGTTACAGAGCGCTAAAAAAACATAACAAATACACAGGTAGTACAGACTATGGAAAAGTCCGCAAACCAATTTTTGAGAGACTGAGATGGCAACTGTAATAGATGATCCACAACGTTGTGAAAATACTGAATGTCGAAGAGAAAATGAAAACCTGTATTAATATAAGTGTATTAAACATCTAGAATATACCTACATACCATAAAATCTGCAAGCAATTTCATCAATCATACAATGTAATCCTATATACAGTAGTTAATAAGTACAGTAGAACCCGGATAAGAAGTCCCCGCATAAGAAGTTTTCCCCTGTAAGAAGTCTGATTTTTAAAGTCCCGAAATCCTATTGCTTTTAACAATTTTCCCTCTTAATAAGTCTTCCCGCTTAAGGAGTCCCTAATCCTCTGGTCCCTTGAAAGACTTCTTAACAGGGTTCTACTGTATATTCTGGTCCCAGCCGAAGTCCTATGTAAGCTATGTATTATTTACATAAACTAATTTAATCAAACCATCTGAATACTACAATATTTCTAAATTACTAATTAAAAATGCTCAAACTCTGTATGTTCTGACAGAATTCTGCCACCTTCAGGGGTGTGTGTATATATATAAAATGCTACCTCAGTTTTACATTTAAAATACAATCTATTAAAACACTACCAAGTTTTATTTCCTCTTCTTTGTGGTGTATTCATGAAGGCAAAAGCAAATGAATTCATTTATAATTTGAAGTCCTCAATTATGGATTGCCATATTTAATTCTGGTGTATTGTGGAGTGTTTCATATACAAGTAACTGTTTGGTGTAAGTAAAATAAGAGCCAGTTTTTTTATTAGTCAATATTTCTCCATTTACCCTATTTATGCTTTACATTATATATATATATATATATATATATATATATATATATATAACATTACATATTTTATTGTATTGCTTCTTAATAACTGTCTTGCTGTATGGTAGCTTATTTGTCTGTTATATGACTGATTACAATTTTTCTTTAGAACTTGGATTACCTTGACCTTCCAAAATTACAGTGCATGCATAGGCATATGTTCATTAAGGACTCTAATTTCACTAGTGAAATATAAGTCCTACACAATTTTTTGTTCATCAATTACAGTAAAACCCCGATTTAATGTTCCCACATTTAGTGAAATCCCGGATTTAGTGATGATTTTTTCATGTCCCGACAATAGCTCCATATAAACAAATAAACCTCCATTTAATGAAAACCTTGATTTAGTGAAATATATTCTAATCTCCCAGCAATTCATTAAATAGGGGGTTTTACTGTAGTTAGTTGAGATTTTTGTATGCCTAAATGTTCTCGTTTATATTCATAATCCTACCTACCCTTGCATAAACTATATTCTTCATTACCTGCTACATTTTCCCATAATGAAGCCTATTATTCCACACATGGACTTCAATGTTCTCCTAGCACACATATGTACATCAAATGTGCAGTGATCATCCCATCTGTTCTGCACATGATTCATAGTAATCTAAACATGTAAATACCCATGACATATTCAAAATGTATTATTTTCTCATATTTAGTGAATTTCAGTTTAGTAAAAATCTGCATTTATGGCAAAGAATTTTTCACCAGTGTAGTTGGTATACCAACTAGGTACGGGCTGAACAGTCTGGAGTTTGAATCCTGGCAAAGAGACTTTCTCTTCTCCAAAACCATCCAGACCAGCTCTAGGGCTCACCCAACCTCCTGTTCAATGGGTACCAGGGTTCTTTCCCGGGTATAAAGCAGCAGGGGCGTGCAGTTGATCGCTCACCTCCATCTAGTGCCCAGGTTAAGAATGAGTGGAGCTATACATCTTCTCCCCCTGTATGTCTTCATGGTGTTGAGTGGGACAACTTTACTATACAACTTGTTCATCAATTTAGCGTGACTGCTTGAAACAATCGATATTCAACTTTACTCTGTGCCAGAAATTATTACCACCTATTTGGCAAGTGAAGTCACATTCTGAACAGGCAGTGAAACCATACTACTTGTGGCATCATGGTTGTTTCCAGTATTTTTTTCATATAATTAATATTTTTTAAATTGATTTTATATTATTAATTATGTAACTGTGATTGATCTGGCTCAGAGGGACCAGTGGTGGGCGCTTGTGAATGCGGTAATGAACCTTCGGGTTCCAAAAAATGCGGGGAATTTCTTGACTAGCTCAGAACCTGTTAGCTTCTCTAGAAAGACGCTGCTCCATGTAGTTAGTTAGTTAGTTATGTAACTGTATGAGCACAGCAACAGTTGTTTTTAACCAGTTATGTACAGAAATTATGTTATTATAATTATATACAGCATGTCTTATAAGAAGATGAATAATTTCATGAAGTAATTTTGCGTAACCCTGTACACGGGGATGTATCTTTAATTTAGTGGTACCTACAGTAAATGGAAACTTGCCAACAGAAAAAAAATCCCAGCCCCTTGAGATTCCTTTACAGGAGGGTTTTACTGTAACTACAGATTGAAAGTCAGATACTGTGAATGTTATCTCCTTGGTTAACTTATTTTACACATGTTTTAATAAAAAGCATAATAGTAGCAGTAATTTATAAACAGCTATCTCGTTTTTATACTACTACCAATCACAGTAAGGTGGTAAGAATTACATGTTAAGGGTGATGAAAAAGAAGTGAACAAGACCTACTGTTAGAATACATTTCTGATAGCATTTACCTCTGGGATTCGACAGAAACCACAAGAGCCATGTAAAGATGATTGCTTATGGTTCAGAAATGGCACCCCATGAATGTCAGTCAAATGCAGTAATGTGATGTTAATTTGCTGTGGTAATTATTGTTAATTTTTTTAATGGACACAGTATAGTACTGGCAGCAATTTGTGATTGCTAATTATTTGTATAACTGCACTAAGAAATCTCCATTAATTCAGACATTGAATATGAGCTCCACTGGCATATGTGACAATACCCAACTACAACAGAACTGGTCCCAAACCTTTAACAAGGTTTTTTGCACAAATGATGGGTTCAGGACATAAAGCTCAGCTGGAAGGGTGAGACATGTACAACTGATGCAATGGAACCACAATTTCAGGACATAAAGGGCAGCTGGAGGGGTGAGACATAAGTACAATCTTCAACATAACCCCATAGCAAAAAGTCCTAGGGAGCTACATCCAGAAATCTATGGGGTCATAGTTTAGGATATCCACATTCAATCAATCTTCCAGGGACTGTTTATACATCATGAGCACCTTATCTAAAGTGTTTTTAAATTAAATGACTTTCCAATTCCTAGAACAAAAATATTCTGAGTTACTGTTTCAACTAACAAATTTAATCTCTGTAGAATATGTAATTAGTCTGTTCAAAGTATGTTTTGAAAAGTCTATAATTCATTTGTGACAAACATGTACATACCTTACTACGTGTGAAGGAAAACCCCGACCTACAGCCTTGACACTCTTCCACATCTTCTTCATGTTGCCACCTCACTTGAGTATCTGCCTCACGAATCCTTTCCAACTGAACTTGGAGTGACTGGGAAAGCCGCACAAAGTCCTTTTGCACTGCCTCACTGTTATCTAACTCCTGCTGTAGTGAACCTACGCGACTCTTCAACTCCGCTACTTGTTCTTCCAATTGTTTCTGGAATGTAAAATAAAAGTATTACAAGCATTCTTTGATGGAGTACAAAGCAATAAGTGATTAATATTTTGCTGAGTAATTGCAATGTTTCAAATGGAAAACCAAATAGGATCATATACAATGAGAAGATGATCATAAATGGTGAGTTTTTAAGGATATGGGAGGCATATGTGGTCTATTTTAAGATACTGTTCTCACAAAACATCTCATTTCATTCAGGATACCTGAACTCCATGCTGAGAATACAACATAAATGTACCATATTTGAAGCCAGAACTGATAACCATTTAACTACAATGTACGGTTCAAGGATTAATTAATGTTGTACCATCTACTTATGACATTATTTATCACCAGACGAGATGAGAGAATAAAGGTGTTCAGCAAAATCGAAAGGATGGGAAAGAAGCTCACTTATTATGCAAGTAAGTTGCTAATTAACATTCTAGTTACAACCCAAAAGTTCAACACTGGTGTAACAGCTTGTGTCCAATGCTATCTAGTTATGATGCAGTCCACACAGAATAAGACTCTTAATCTCAGAGTCGTGGGTTCACACCCCATACTGGGCACCACCAACATAACTGCTTTTGCCTGATGCTAACTATTTACTGTTAACATTCTTGGCCATTAATGGTATTAGACCAAACAATGATGTAGTCACACTTTGCTGTGTAACAGTTTGGTTTATTCACAGTTACTGCACTGTTGATGATGGTGACTGGAAAAAACACTGTTATGTTACAGCAAGTACAAATAGCTGTCATAATGACACATCAAGATACTTTTAAAACCACAAGTTATTCTTAAGCTTTAAGTAGGCCATTCACTTTTAACTTCTTTATTTATATGGTGTTATTAGCTGACCTTGTTAATCATCAAATTGAACTGACTGCTACATAATGCAGTATCACTGAACTTAAACCAGAATATGTTTACTCATCACAGTCCATACTCATAATAGATAATCACCTGATGAATCCTGGACAAAGGTTGTACATTCCTTCTCTGGAGACTAACTCAGAATGACCTCACCCATGCCAATACAATGCTACAAACACAGCTGTAAGCACTGTTGGGGTTGCAAATGCTGCATTAGATTCATTGACTATATATTTCTTTTTCAGCTTAAGAACCCCAAATTTGTGCAAGAAGAATCAAACTTCATTGGTTTTCACCAATATCATGTGGTCCAGATTCCTCAGCAGAGCATTAACACATGCACAATATCATTATTTTGCTGACAAAAGGAATTGTGTTCTCCATTATACTGTTAAGTGACATATGCTGTCATCAAGAGGCACCTGTCAGATTTCAACACCACCTGCTCATCATTTAAATGTGAAATAATTTCATATACTGTACCCCTAATGATCTTGCTTAAAGGACACATGGTGTATTCAAATCAAAGCAATAATTACTTCTCCTTCTTTTTTGATTTACATAAATTTCATTCATTGCTGAAGTTTCTAGTTCATAATCCAATCCTAGGAAGCCTGTTCAAGAACTGAACTACGATCCATGGTTTGTTACACTGCCAATACGAGAGCCTACTTTTAGATACAATTTTGACCTAGTCCATACCTACATAACCCACCTGCCTTAGATGTATTTTAATATTATTTTATTATCTCCAGCTGGGTGTTCCCAGCTGATGCTTTCCCCTGCAAAAACTCGAAAAGCATGTCTCATTTCCCCACATGTGGCTGCATATCCAGCCCATCATAACCTTCATGATGAGGCCTCATTATGCAGACAGGCACATTTATGTTCAGTCTGCAATTAATAACTTTCAAATTTCTCAAATCCAAACACTTCAGTTTTAGTTTCCCACTACCTCTTCACTCATCAAGCTTACAAAAAATAAACTTTTAGGAGGCTCAACATCATACACTCTCATAAAATGCTGCGGTGACTCTTGACATAATGAGTTAGAAAAAGCTAAGAACATAACTACCATTATTTTTGCTATGTTTCTGACCACTCTAATTTTATATAAGAAAATGAAGTCTATTTTTATCAGTTTTGGTCAGGTCCAGCTTTCAGTACCATGCTTCAGGATGCTTTATGCAAAATCTTATATACAATTTATATTTAGTTGGTAAGTTCAAGAAAGATAAAAAGGTGAATTCACCTAAGCATCAGAACATGCCAGAGTACAAAGGATGTGGTGATAGATGTCAGTACATTTTAGGCCTCAATCCTACACAGAGGTGAAGGACCTGCTTCAACTTCCAACCGCATTATCTGGTAACCAGAACTATACTGAATGTCATGGCAAAAATGAAAATCCCTGTCAGTTGTCAAAAGCAGATCATCCAGCCCCCCACCCTACCACTTCAGTGACTCAGCAATTCTGGCTCTGTAAGTTCAACTGCTTTGCAAAGAACAATAATGTTTGTTCATAATAATTAAATCACTGACACAACCACTATTTAATTATTTCTTACTCAGTTTACCAGACATACCTTTACTTTAAGAGCATCTGTAAGCTGAGCTTCAAATTCTGTTGCTGTTCGCTGACTATTTTTCACTAATTCCTCAAGTTCTATATGTGTAGCCTTATATCTGTGGCGCTCGTTTTCATATTTATGGAGTTGTGTCCTATGGAAAGGAGATATTATCAGCTGTGATATGCAAGAAACATGATGATAAAGCCAGATAGAGAGTCACTCTGCTGTCACCCTTTCTACATTTATGCAAGTTCTAGAAGTATTCACCACTGGCACAGTACAACAGTTTCAAAGTGTACATTGTAATGTACTCACATTACTATTACCTATTACTATACAAACTTCACGGTGCAACTGGATTAACCACAAGTGCCACAGCATTGGCTTATAAATCAATAAATTTCATATGTTAAAACTTCGTCAGCAGATTTTAAGTCAAAGATTAGTGCCTCTTAAAGTGTTATTAAAACTGTCATCTGGTGTATCTAAAGCTTACTGCTAGTAATAGAACATATGCTACTCACATCTAGTACAAATTTAGGAAACTAGGGGAGAATAATAAAAGCTGTACGAAAATGTACTCCTTTTCACAGTGTACTTTATGAATGTATCTCTTCTCTATTGCACATGACGGATTAAGTTAAAATTATTTATCAGTTACTGTTACCACACCAAAATATTTTATGCACTTGCCACTGTCATTTTCCATTTTCTGAAAGTGAATAAAAGCTGCATATTATGCCACAATGAAAAATCTTCAGTACCCTGCATTGAATGGCACTAGTGCTGCTCCCACCTGACAAGTTTACAGAGCTGTCATTCAGGCAACATTTTAAAACTCTCATGGTTGGCAGGCCTCCAATGATATAATTCTTACACTGAGTTTCACAAAAAGCAGTTGATTTGGTATTTATAATACTGATATCTGCAGTTAAATCAGGAAAGGAAAAAAGATGAACTTCATTAAATGGTTCAAAAACAGGAATATGATCATAAAGCCCATAGAATTATGTTGCTACATTTATAAACACCCATGAATGACAATCCAAAGGGATGAGGAAACCAGCTGTTGTGTAAAACAAAAGCTTAAACTACAAAAATAACAACATGGTGAAGAACACTAATGCAAAAATATATTTTTACGTGATTACCGTATATTCTCGAATCTAATCCGCACTTTTTTTACAGTTTTAGAGGGCTAAAAAATCAGATGCGGATTAGATTCGCGGTCTAGAGCTGGATTTTGGAAAAATGATTGAGCTGCTGTACAATATAACAATAACGTAATTAACGTAATTAATAAACAACGTAAGAACAATACAATACAATAATCTATTATTTTATTATTTATTATTATAATTTATTATTCATCAGACTCGCCGTCATCACTCATAATTCGAGGAATGTTCAAAGATCTGGCCTTCTTTATCGCCTCCTCGCGAGTAGATCATAACTCACAAACAGTCCAGTCTTGCGTCTCTCTTGAAAAAACGTGAAGACTGCATCATCAATTTCAGGAAATCGTCCTTTCTTGGGTCCAGTGAATTTCCTTCGTGACGCCTCACACCCGCTGATCGCTGCCTTGTGTTTCCGCCATAGTCGAACGTTGCTTTCATCAACTCCAAAAATTGCAGCGGCTTTGCGGTTTCCATTCTCCTCTGCGCACCGAATAACTTCACGTTTGAACTTTGCCGTATATGAGAGTCGTTTAGATTTCAGGTGTCCCTCTTCCATAACTACGGTACACGACAAATTGGAACAAGCACCTCCCACGTTTCAACAACTAAAGATCAGCTGGCTTCAGACGAGATTGCGCACGTCTGTTGAGAAAGACCCCGCCTCTATCGGTATGACTCATCGGCCACAGGCGTAGCGTCGGATTTTAACGCATTGGTAACATCCAATATTATTCAATCAGTCGCCCCGTGGGCAAGGGGTGGTTGAAGGAAAGGTGCGGATTAGAATCGCGAACTAACTTTTTTTTCGTTTAAGAAGTCGCCAAAAACTGGGTGCGGATTAGATTCGGGTGCGGTTTAGATTCGAGAATATACGGTATATTCCTTCCAACTGTTTTGACCTTTCAGTCAGTAAAATAACGGGCTATGGAATAGATAGACCAAACTCATATGACAATCTCATCCAAAACGTCTCCAGGGCACAGGCAGTTACTGCATGGACTTTGACAACTCTTTCTTCAGAAATGAAACCAGAGAGTGATGCTATCCATTTACCTCCACCATCCAAGAGTAAGAATCCACAAATCTTACTTCACAACAAAGTGTTTATGTACTAGAGTAATTTTTAACAAACAGATCAAATCCTATGGAAATTGATATGCCAACAGTACACTAACTATGAAGGATTTTAAACAACTTCACAAACTGAATTACGTTCTCCCCAGTACAGATACATAACCTTACCAACACATAATTATTTAAATGCTCAGAAATGGCCTCATCATGTAACTTGAAGCCATAAAAACCCACAACTACACCCAATCCTGATTTCAATCCTCTTCACATTCTCAAAACCTATTTCCATAATACCCAACTTAGTAATAACACTAAATTAAGTATTACAGAAATAACCAACACCATGACTTCTCATGTAGTCACAGTGAGGTTTCTAATAATAATTTCATATGTATCTCTCCATTTCCCACACCGATATCTTACTTTAGGTTATCTAGTTCTTGAGTCAGACTATCTTCCATGCTCACTCTTTCATCATGCTCTCCACTCATCTGGTCACGAATTAACTGTATCTCACAGCGCAAAGTTTGTTCCTGCTCCTCCATAGACTCCTTTGCTACTTTTGCAGCAATAAGTTCTTCATGAAACTTCAACAGCAATACCTGAAGCTCCTACACACAAAAAATTAGACAGAACTGTATTTTGTTTTAACATATGAGATTTACATATAACATATGGGAAACCTTTGTTCTCCACTGCAGTTAAAGTACAATTTTAATTGTTAATTTTCTTTCAATTGTGACAAATGTTCTTCCTCTGATAAATTCCAGAAAGTATAGTACTACATAAAATTATAAGAAGAGAAAATAACAAATATTGACACAGATTACTTTCTGCTGAAGTCTTGATTATCCTTGCATTGTGTTATGCATCCTGTTTGTTACATTAATTTTTATGTGTGAGGATGGAAACATTTTCAAATAAGAGGCTAATTTCTGTTTAAACCAAGTTTTATTGTACTGCACTGTGCAGTGTAGACACTGTTTGTTGCAGAAATGACACAAACTCACACAAAGTAGCAACAGTTCCATTTGTTGTTGGATTTTCTGGAGAAATTCTCTGGTGCTAGACCTCAAAGTATGCCTTTGGTTCTGAGTAGCTTCAGTCTGATCCTCATACAAAGTATTTATTTTTCTCTTAAGTCTATGTAACTACTTCATTAAGTTAACTATGGGAGAGATGGTTAGGTTCCAGCTTTTCACCATGAAGACCCAGATTTAATTTCTTGACAGTTCATTCTCCTGCCAATCATCATTCCTCCATGCTTATATCACAACTCCCACGCCCCAACCAAACTCATCAGCTGATGTAACAGTCCAAACTGAGGTGGCACTACCAATGGACATAGCCTCACTTTATTGTATTGTCATTGTCATGGTCGTCGTCACTGCTATCATCATCATCATCATCATCATACTGCTCCACCTCCTCCTCCTCCCCACCATCAGTGACCATCATCATACAGTTTCCTTTGAAAACCATCACTTAAACCTTACAAAAACATACAAACCTTACCTCCACTTTGTCAGGCCAGTTTATCATCTCATTTTGCATCTGCTGTGAATGAGCACTGTGTTTCCCTACGAGCTTGTCATTCTCCTTCTGAAGCCTGAAAGCAATCAAATATACACAAGTACAGTGAAACTCACTTCACACCCCTCTAAGTACTGTGAGTACTACATGCACTTTAATGCAGTTACTGCTACACGTATTGTAATACAATAAAAGTTACTTCACAAAAATTTGATATAAACTTATCAGATTTCTATTTTTAAAAAATCACTCGTACAAAAAAGTTGGATATGATACAGACTTCACGAGGTTTTGCAACTTTTATTTGAAAAGTTTTCGAGGAAGTGTACAAATATTAAAAAATCTTTACTACACATTAATTTTGTAAACAATAGAGTTTGTAATATTGTATTTACCCAAACACACAAAGACCCTGCATGACCCCCTTCTTCACAGTCACCAATTCTCAGAAAAAGACCTACACAGAATGTGTGTAAGTTTGTGTGCGATTATAAGAAACCCCCACAATTCCACAAATGATGAATTAGGAAAACAATTCTCATCATGTATTCAAATAAATGTGGTATCCAAACAGTTTTGTCAATGAAGGATCAGTATTTGCAATAAATAAATATCAAGAGCATTGAGAAAAACAAACAACAAAGAACATACATGAAAAATAAAGAATACACTTCCATAGTCAGGTAATTCTGATTAACAGTTTTGATTAATTAAATCTTGGGTTGTTTAATGACATGTTTCAACTGCATATGTTACACATTCGAATGAGATGGAAAAATTATGAATTGTTGAATGGTAAGTAAAAAATGATGGAAGAGGGTAGTTATGACACATTTAATGGGGACCATCTCAGAATACACATAGACAGAGTGAGGAAAAATGTAAGAATTCTCAGTCAGAGCAGCTACTGGGTGATTACCGAATAAAATTCTAGAACACTACTGCTACACCAACCTGCTTGGTAGTAACAGTTTTTAGGAGACTACTGAATAGGTGGAAGGACTTGCTATATGAGACTCACTTGCTGAGCTGTTCCTGCACCTGTTCACGCTGCTGTGTAAGGCTTGTCAGTTGATCCATCACTTCACTGTATACTTGTGTATATGTCTGCCTAAGTTCTTGCAGCATTTCCTCCGCAATCTCCATCTTCTTTTTCAGTTCTGCTACCTATAAAATGTGTAAGTTTGCATTTGATATGACATCATAAATATTGTATTCTGGTATGATAACAAAACAAAGCACACAGGAATGCACAAAAATGAACAAAAGAGGAGGTTATGTGTCACATCTGCCACCTACCCTGTGCAGTATGGAAATAACTTTTCAATTCTTTTACAACCTATAGCATTAGGCTTGGTAGTGATAGTTGATAAATAACCAACCACTCCATAATGTGAGGTTGTCCTTCAAATGCCGATTACTCAGCTCGTGAAGAAATTTCCTGCTTTTATAAAACCCAGAGTTCAATGACATGTTCACAAAAGCCTGTCATTAACCCATCTCAAAGACATATATAGGAAAACTGTGCCATGAACAGCAAAACTTTAAAGTTCAAGAACTAGAGAAATGGGGAAGTCTACCTTGAAGTTTGGGTAGAATGACATATCAATTCTACAAGGTTCTGACAATGGCATATTACACAGGATTACTTGGTTTCTGTTCCTGTCTTCGAGTGAAAGCATGAGACAATAGCTACTCAGCTGGACCCAGCAGGAAAAGCTATTCCCAGTCACTGTTGACATATGATGACCCAATTTAAAATTATGCACAACCTTCCCACTATCTTCCTGTATGATTCCTATATAATTCAGTCTTCCTAGCACAACTGATTATCATCTGATCAACAAATTCTTAAAGAACTGAAAGGTTCAAATCATAAATATTCCCTACTGGTTCCTAACTTGCGTCAGCCCAATCCAATTTACATCTTCACAATTCATTTCCCTCACATACATCTTAATATTCCCTCCATTCACATGAAGTTTCCCAACTTAAATCAACCAATTCATGAAACACCACATAGTATGGTTACTAGAAACACAGTGGTTACAAGCAGTTTACAGTGTGACTGAAGGAAGAAATAAAGAGGACTGGAATAATAAATAGTTATGAAGTACAAGAATTGGGAGTTACGGAAACTGAAAAATCCCAAGATGAGGAGAACAAAAGATGAATTTTTGAGTCACCTGCATCTTATGTTCTTCTTTCTTTTCATTCCACTTCTCTTCCATATCTTTTCGGAAGTCAGATTCCTTAGCGAGCTCTTCACGATACCTCTCTACAGTTCGCTCAAGACTTGCTACCTGTTTCTCCAACTCTCTTCCTCGCTGCTGAGCTCGCACAAGCTGAGCCTCATAGTTGCGGCACATGTCACATGGTGTTGTAGCTTGTTGCAGTCTCACACTACCCAAGGGAAGGCTCTGGATTACTGATGACCCGACACTTTCAAGATCCTTTTCAGTTGTTACATCTGAACATGAGAAGCAGAAACAATGCACTTCACCTGTGCTTAATCAATCCTTGAAAACTGAAGTTCATAAATTTCCTGCCCACTTTCTGCGTTCAATTTGTTCTTCTGCTGATTTGATTATTTTATTACATTACATAAGTTATTCAGACTACACAGTATCAAACAAAACACAGTTTGCTGACTGTGAATGATGAAGCAGAAGGAATGTTGGAGGGGATGTTGGTCACTTGTAAGGTACTATCCCACCAAGTGCCTAGAGACAAAAAATGACAAAACTCTCACCAGGACAGTGGGGTTTTTGGCTTTAGGCTCAAACCCAGGACCTTTCAAACATAAATTTTCAGCATACTTTGTTGCCTTTTGCTTATTTGGTTATCGTATAACATCAACTGATGAGATCATGCAGTATCAAATAACATACATTTGGAGTGTCAACCATTTCACTAGGGCATATAATGATATCTAATATCTCCAAAAAAAAAAAACTAAATAGCAACTTCACAGGATGTTAAACAGGGAGGATAATTAAAAATCAAGCTTTAATATTTCTGTCACCATCACTAACCTGTCACTGATCTTGAATCTTCTGGTACAGAGGAATGGCAATCAGGACTTTGCTTCTTCATGCTACCAGCTTGGAGTTCATTCACACTACATGTTGATGTGACTGAAGTGCTCATTACACTTATCTCTGTAATAAAACAAACATATATGCAGGACACTGCATACTGATAAATACTTTAAATGGAGGAGCTCAAACATAGCAAGGAAGGTATTGGAAGAAAATTAATAATTCAAGTTCAATGCTGTGATAAACTGAGTGATTCTTCAGTCATGTCATCACTTTTTCAACAGTAAATGGTGAATTAGAAAGGATGTTGTCACAGCCTAGTTTAAGATGTACCAATATTTGACTGGAAGGACAGAGGAAAAGCCAAATAAGTCATTACAGCCGGTCTCCAGATATGCAATCAGACTTTCCCGAATACAAACTAAGAGTGACAACCACTCCACTGGGGTGTTTGACATGTCAAGCTGAACTCAGCACCAGCATCATATTTTCTTCCATTGGGCACTCAATTCTGCTACAAAATGGACTCCTATCAATGACTGGTTGTCACACATGTTTTGGAGCCATGTATCCACAAACACAAATCTTCATATTCTATCAACAGAAATCATGTTGACAAAAACCACAAGTCAGCATTTACACAGAATTAATTTGGACCAGACTAGCATAAAACACACATACAGATGATGACAACAATGAAAAGAAAATGAGATGAAAATAAAAGGAAAAAATAAGAGAGAATTGGTATGGGTTAGCCCCATGCCTATGCACCATGTTGTGAAAGTATGCACGTTTGTAAGTTTGAACCTACACAATCTAATCCTCTACCTAGAATGTGTGGAACTTCACTTATTACAGTATAAAATTAATATTATTAAATATGAACCTGCAGGCCAAGATAGTGTATCAACATTTTCACAACTGTTCTCAAGCTATCCCACTCCAACATCCAGGTGAACTTGATAATTTATTTTGTTCTCCTGGGTCCAATGCTGAGGCAGTTTAGGCACAGTTTTTCTATACATTTGCCATTATGCACACTCCACCACCTTTTGTGTCATTTGATAGTTTGTTCATGAATAACTTGGCATATGTCAGTGAAGATCTTCATAACTGACTGATAAAATTTCCAAAAAAATCAGTTCTGAGTTGGGTCTTTTTACTGAATGAATTTCTGTTAAATTAATTTGGACTAAATTACCACAAAACATCATAAAACATATGGGCAATTAAGCATTATTCTACATACAGAAGCTATATATACACTAAAGTCAGATACAACTAAATGATAATAATTATCTTACATATGAGTATATATCACATATCTTACTTGGAGTGCTAGTTGTAACATGTGCCTGATGAACTTCCACATCCAGACTAGATGTTTGAACTCTGCTGTCAGCATCTCTACTGGGAGACACAACCTACAACATGAACATGAACTCCAAAGGGCATGAAGTTCTAAGTACACTTCAATCAGCAACATTTTACTCTCCAATATTAGGAAAGCCAGTATACTTTCAGACATGAATAACAGGTTCTATTTACATGAACTGTGAACTTCCAATACATAGATTCTATCAACACAGTATGACAGTTATGATACAGAAAAAAACACTTAACTATCCATGGAATGGTAGCAAATGTGGCTCAATGTAAGGTCTTATCTAGGTGCTGCTGTTTTCTGTATAGGTAACTTGTGCATATTTCAAGCCTCCTATCACTAATATTACAAAATTGGAAGGCATGCATATGTAACTTGGATAGAGGACATAATTACAATGGCAAGTACCGTATATTCTCGAATCTAAACCGCACCCGAATCTAATCCGCACCCAGTTTTTGACGACTTCTTAAACCAAAAAAAGTTAGTTCGCGATTCTAATCCACACCTTTCCTTCAACCACCCCTTGCCCACGGGGCGACTGATTGAATAATATTGGATGTTACCAATGCGTTAAAATCCGACGCTACGCCTGTGGCCGATGAGTCATACCGATAGAGGCGGGGCCTTTCTCAACAGACGTGCGCAATCTCGTCTGAAGCCAGCTGATCTTTAGTTGTTGAAACGTGGGAGGTGCTTGTTCCAATTTGTCGTGTACCGTAGTTATGGAAGAGGGACACCTGAAATCTAAACGACTCTCATATACGGCAAAGTTCAAACGTGAAGTTATTCGGTGCGCAGAGGAGAATGGAAACCGCAAAGCCGCTGCAATTTTTGGAGTTGATGAAAGCAACGTTCGACTATGGCGGAAACACAAGGCAGCGATCAGCGGGTGTGAGGCGTCACGAAGGAAATTCACTGGACCCAAGAAAGGACGATTTCCTGAAATTGATGATGCAGTCTTCACGTTTTTTTCAAGAGAGACGCAAGACTGGACTGTTTGTGAGTTATGATCTACTCGCGAGGAGGCGATAAAGAAGGCCAGATCTTTGAACATTCCTCGAATTATGAGTGATGACGGCGAGTCTGATGAATAATAAATTATAATAATAAATAATAAAATAATAGATTATTGTATTGTATTGTTCTTACGTTGTTTTATTAATTACGTTAATTACGTTATTGTTATATTGTACAGCAGCTCAATCATTTTTCCAAAATCCAGCTCTAGACCGTGAATCTAATCCGCACGCGAATCTAATCCGCATCTGATTTTTTAGCCCTCTAAAACTGTAAAAAAAGTGTGGATTAGATTCGAGAATATACGGTAAATTCAATAGGAAATATACAAAACATATGGCACTGCCTACATGTATAAATACCAAAGATTGGGTGTTACATTATTTAACAACACTGTTTCACCAGCACACAAAGCTAACATGAATAGCCAGTAAATTAACACTTGTAACAAGATATCTGTAGCATATTCTAAGGTTCTTATCTACCAATCATAGAGACAGAAACATGACAGCCAGTAATTCTGCCAAGATTCAAACTGGTTACTTCCAGAATAGATGTCTACAATTTTGTCACTCACTTCACAAGCCTGCTCAGTGACCACTTATTAATATTCTTTTATTCTCCATGGTTACTTGTAGACAGACAGAAAAAATTCAAAGACTCCAAAGTAAAAAAAAATCATACTTCCTGGTTATTACAGTACATGAGAGATGGCAAAAAAGTATCATACTTAAACTAGGCACTAAGCATAGGCTGACCATACGTCCCGTTTTGAACGGGACAGTACCATTTTTTTGCTATTTCCCGGCCGTCCCGTCATTTTAGTAAAAATGCCATTTTTGTCCCGTTTTTTATAAAAACTTTAAAATATGCTTAAATGTTGGTCAATCATAACCTATAATCAAGTTTGCATCACTGGCTGCTATTGTAGGTACCAGTCATTCGTGTAACCATCGGTACAGGCAAGTTGATCGAGATCGACAATTGCCCATTGAATAAATAGTAACTTTAAAGTCAATGAATTATTCAGAGAAAAGAAAAAATACATGTTGGCAACACTTGCGCGGTTCTGTGAAAAATTATTGTAAGTTCAATAATTTTAATGTCCTACTCTTTATGAACATTCCCCCGTCCCGTCCCGTTTTTGTCTCAAGGAATTATGGTCAGCCTAACTAAGCAAGTTGGTGAAGCAGTAACATTCCAGACTTATATACAAAATGTACCACGTTCAAATCATGGTCAAGATACCGACTAGTCTGCTGAGGATTTTCATGGTTTCCCCTCAGTCCCCCCAGGTACCTCAAAAAGACCATAAGGACTTCCATCAAAATCCTTTCTAACTCATAATTCACCAATTATAATTATAATTATTCTATCATTAGTACTAGTATGTCTGAGATAATGACAGCATCATAAAAGAATGCTGTGTAGCATATGGGCACATATTTGCATTAACATAATACAGACAGCATGTCTACCCCAATATTATGTACAGAGCTTAACAATGAAATGTGTAACAACTTACACCTCCACATGGCCCATTTTGAGGAAGAACAGGAACTGCTTCTTTAACAGATGCATTTCCCACTTCCTGAGTCCACTTCACGACCTCCTCCTGACAAACAAAATAACACTCAGTTTTCTTACATATATGATGGAGAAACACACTTCAAATTTCAAATTTCAGTAAGGCAGTTATTTTGTTATACTGAAGAAAGAAGTTACACTGAAGGTAGAAAAGGGCTATTTGAAAATAATATTTGGACTTAAGAAAGATAAGTAAGGTAACAGGGAAAATTATACAATACACAACATCTGTACACATAACCCTAGCATTTAAAGGTGATTACATGAGGCACCAGAATTTAACAGTATCAATAAATAAAACACTTCTCCACCCACCCATCCACCAGCCATATTTCTCAGCATAGCCCAACCTTCCAGACCTCACACCAAACCAGTGATCTTGGTAACAGAACCTCCCTACCAGTCCACCAAGCCCTGCCAGCCCAAAGAAATGATCTGTTATGAGCTGTGATCTTTCAGCATGACAATGCAACTCCACACAGCACATGTCAGACACAACAGTCGTTGCCATCATTTCACTGTCAACTTCTGGATCATCCAGGATTGGGCTACTGAAGCAACACTTGGGATGATGCCAATTCCTCAATAATAAGGAAGTGAAAATGGCTGTTTGTGAATGGTTGTGAATGTGAGATCCTGATTTCCATTGTTAACGGAATTTTTAAACTTGTGCCAGGGTAGAAAAAAATGCATCAATGTGCTGAGGGCTTATGCTGAAAACTAATGATACATCAGTGGAATAAATGAGCTACATTTAATGTTGCAATGATGTCTCATTCAATTTTTATGACCTAGAGAACCTTCATACTTGAACCTCTTCAAGCCACTTCTATTTCATTTCATGTAATTTATTTGGCATTCCATAAATCCAAGGATAAGATACAGAACATGTCATGGATTTATCCTGGTATAAAAATTTAAAACTAAGTGTAAAGGCTACAACAGAGCCAGTCATGAGATTAGATATTATATGAAATTAAAACAGTGAACCTATGTCTATGCACTTGGTGCAGTATGAAAAATAAATATACATTTTAAAAATAAACACAAGAGATGGATGTAATATTTTAACTATCCATTCCACAGGAAATGAATTACCATACAACAAACTTTCCCTAAGCTTATAACAAACAATTCCTTTGCAATTAGTTCTGCATGTTGTCTACAATAACCGGAATATGGCTTAATGTAATTTGTAATTCACCTCTTTAATTGCCCAAACTCTCTTCTGGTGAAGTTTTAATGTTCTCTGTAATATTTTCTTATACTCTATTTATGCACTCATTATCATCCTCGCATACTACAGCCACAAAACTGTTAGGAGTTTTAACCAAAACTCTTCATTAACTTCAACGTTGTTTAGCTTCTTGAAATTCAGTCTCCCCATATCATGTTTCTGCATTGCTTATTTACTTCGTGATAGTTTCTCCCTAACGTGCTATCCCCAGGCAGTGGCCAGTATCACTACCAACTCTTCTAAACAATCAGATATCAGTTACACTTGAACACCATCTACTATCTCTAAAGACACTCAAGACATAACAAATCTGAACGAGGATCTTCCCACCACATCTTGATATGCAAAGTTTATAGTGTTTCTTCTCAGATAAACTCCATGAAACACATTACAGAAGAAACATTTATGAACAAAGAATAAACATTAATACCTATTAAAGAGTGTCCTTTGTACTAAGTCCCTAAGCACGGCAGCTTTTCTGTACTGAAAGTCTGCACCCGCCAAGACTTTCCATGATAGGTGCCATGCTGAGGAACCTGACAAAAGGGATACACGTAGTTTTCATCAAGCTTTTTTTTTCTTGTATTAAATAGTTTGCATTTGTTACAGATAATTAATATAAGTTTCCTCAGAACCATGTAAATATTCTAAGGTGGGTTTCTGTTAAATTGAGGTTTCAGTGTACACATATACTATTTTAGAACAGATTCCCTTGAATCTCAGCCTTACTGAACTGATTCTTTGTTTACCTTGTCACCTTCATATTTTCTGAGCTGCTCATCTGTGTAACGTAACTTTTCTTTGAGTGCCTGAATCTCTTCCTCAAGAGGAATGACTAGTGATCGCAAAACTTCAGCATCCTCTTGTGCCTAAAAAAATTACACCAAACATAATTTCGCGGGTAAATGTAGGTTACATTTTTGTTGTAATATGGCAGATTGAGTGAATAGTGAATGTTAAAATCTGTAATGTTGTAATTCTTACCAAAATCAAGAGCATTAGACTATAAAATATTAATACTGTTTTATAACTGATACAAGAATTATGGCATTAAACCTGAAACTAAAATCTGTTAACACCTGCAGAAAAAATCTTATTAGAGGAGAAAACTTCAGACATTAACATGGACAAAACAGTGCCCAGCCTTCACACAAATAAGAAGAATCATGGTGGTAACTTTCTGTTAACAGTTAATTCCTTAATATCCACTGGTGAATCTCCACTAAAAACAGAAAAAATCAGCCAGGCCTGATACTGGAAAAAGAAACTACAGATGATGGGAAAATCATTCAGGATAAAAATGATCACTTGCTGCTGTGGAAGACAATAAAATAGCACAAATGAAACAGACACAATAACTGTCAATCAGACGAAGGGAAATTTTAAGAGGCTACTATCAAAACGGGAAAAGTACAAGCACTGTTTTACCAAGAAGCTGGCCACACAGTCACTGAAAGACAATTCAAGATTAGCAGTTTCACAGAAAAGCAAAACAACTGGTCAAAGAGAAAATACTTCGTCCACACGAGACTGAAAACCTGCAGACAGAGTAGACTGTAGAACACATTCTTTGCACAAAGAGATCTACAACAATAACAAAGTGAGCAGCAATGCAAAGAATAAAAGAAAATGGAAAATCATGAAAATATATTCAGAATATATTAGTTCTGAGAAACTTAAATGCCATGCACAAGTTATTCAAACACAGATTTCCAGCAGAAAACTTAAATTGTTGATGTGCCTGAAACATTATGTTGATCAGGAAGAAATAGAATCCATTCAATTTATGTATGCACTATTCCAGAGAATGGTACACCAATAAGTGATGCTGAGTTCAACAAAATCATACTCCTAGATGACAATTCCCTTTCAAATAACATAAAATATGTCTAAAATTATATGCAGTCCATCATAACCCCAATTACTATCTTATAAAACTTTAACTTCCAGAAACAGGATATTTTAAATCTCCCAATTCTAGGGAGCTGGCAACCACATTTTGACTCATGGGTAAGAGTCAACCATCTGGAAATGAGAGACTTTTATAAATACTTAAAGGCAACATATACCTCATCAACATCTTCAGCATCACGCTCTACACTACTTTAAATTTCGCCGTATCTGAGGAAAATAAATACTTAAAATGCCCACAACAAAGAACATAACAGAAAATTTAGTGGTTATATTTTAACATGACAGTAATGATATTAATATGGAAAAAAAAGAAATGTCTGTCCATGTGGACAGAAAGCCACATATACAACACAATCTTAGAATTCCTTTTTCTTGTCCATGCAGAGGCAAACTCTGCTATGATGTCTCCTTAACCTACGTTGTTCAGTAATGCCTTTTGTGTAGCCACCAAGCAAGGCATGTATGGCTGTGAAATTCAGCATTCATGCACAAATTGTTCTTCACTATACCCATCTCTGACAACATTCTGCACATAAACACAAGTACTGTGCATCCTGAATGCCATGTTTACATTAGGAAAAACAGATTCTGATTCATTTTAAAGTAAAAATAGTCCTCATTTTTTAACATTCTTGAAATGTGTGACCCTCTCTGACAGTGTGAAATCACTGCTAACTTGTTTTTATGAATCCCAAAGTTTTTGTGTGTGTGTGTGTGTGTGTGTGTGTGTGTGTGTGTGTGTGTGTGTGTGTGAGGAGGAGGGTGCTAGCCATAATGTGGGATATGACAAGAGATCTACATCCTCACAAGACCTTGTGTCATCTACATGCCTGTTTTTCAACTTCAGGAATGTTGTCACTATTTTTATATGAATTAACACTGACTAATGCTGGGCTCTGTAGCTATAATGGCAGTATTAATTCGGATTATTATAGCTTTAGCCAACTACATCCAGAATAGTGTAGTAGGTACAGTGACTAGGCTATGGCCTGGACAGTCTGGGGTTTGAATCTTGGCAGGTGCAAGAGATTTTTCTCTTCTCCAACATGTCCAGACCAACTCTGGGCCCCACCCAGCCTCCTATTCAATGGGCACCAGGGTTCTTTCCAAGGAATAAACTGGCCGCAGTGTGATGTTGACCACTCACCTCCATCTAGTGCTGAGGTTAAGAATGAGTAGAGTAATACCTCTACTCCCACTATATGCCTTCATGGTGTGGACAAGGACAACTTCACCTTTTATTCCTTTACCTTTAGCCCAACATATATAATTAAGAACAGTATTTCCACTAAAAATATCTCACATTCTACTCTAAATAGCATTGCAACTAAGCTGCAGACACATACTCCTCAGGTCAAGTTAGCAAAATATTAGGTATGATACTGGAAGTCTCCTCATTCCTTCACTAGGTCCAGAGTTTGGGAGAAAATGATGACATCCTACTTCCAGTACCCCATTATGTGATGCTGTGGTTTTACAAAATCTTTCATATATATAGAAAAATATGTTCCTTTTGTACAATATGAGTCTTTTCCAACCATTCTTGATTCAAACAGCATTGAGCTTTCTGAGAATTAGTAGCTTTTTTTACTCACACCATACAACAAAAATACAAATCTACAAATCCTATTACTACAACATAATATTTATTACCTCTACATGATATTAATGTAATAAGTATCATGATCACCCACAATAAACACTCATGTTTAAAATTTATGCACAAGAGCATAAAATACAATTTAAGTTACCTTCCACGGATCTGTAATTTGTAACAAGTTGCACCTCCCCATTAATGAGATGCAGTCACCAACTCAAAGAGCCCATGCACTTTCCCTCACCACTTGCTAGTCACATCTGTTAATACCACAAAGGTAAAATAGTGATGTTCAACAAAAACTGCTTGCAATTAAGTCTTCTCTTGTGATCAGCCATGTGAATGCAGCTGATCACCCAACAATTCATTGCATACAGCCAATACAAAAGCTTCAAATCATACATATATATATATGTGTGTGTGTGTGTGTATGTGTGTGTGTGTGTGTGTGTGTGTGTATGATTTACATGCTAGAAATAAACAAAAAATTGTAAAAGCTACCAGCTACAAAGTAGTCACATATACAACAGTAAATAAAATTTGCAGAGCACCAGTACACAATCAGTTGCAGGCAGACTGGCAGTAATCCACTGCAACAGTAAACGTTTACAAGGAAGAGTATTTTGTTCCAGTACCAGTAAATCTTTCCGTTACTAGATAATATATTAAAACACAAAGTGGTCAGAATAAGAACTTCACACACAGGAAGTGTACGTTTGTGCTTGCAAATCACTTGAATAAGTGAACTTCAAAGCATTAATACTGCTAAAAACAAACTAACAAAATTAACCTGAATTTTACACTACTGAAACTATCATTTCCTAAAACAAAATTTAAAAAAGCAATGTGCCTCTTCCATCACCTAATTCAAACCATCAAACAATTCATGCACATTCAGCCTCTGTTATGTAATTAATAACAAAATAAATGCCTGTATACATTTCACACATCCCATTCACACAGGGCTCCAGAAAAAACAACAAAAAATCTTGCCACTAGGTCTGAAAGAAATAGGAGCAGTAATAAAATCCATTGCAAGCAGGTGAGTAAGGAAGAACATATCATATTCACTATGAACTGTTCATGTAACATGATCTTAGAGCATAACAAAAAAAAAGGCACTGTATCATACTAAAGGCATACAGTCGTCATAAAAATGATTTAAATAATTAATATGAGACGACTTCATACGAAACAAGGAGTTCTGTGCTGAACTCATAAAACCTACTTTCCTACTGCAGAGTTCCATTCTTACAAAGTTTCTGTAGTTAATATTGTATTTAAGTATCACAAGTCAATAATACAACAATAAAGGGTAATTTAGCTCCTGGATTTGTGTCTACATGATCAACAGTTAAACTTACTCAAATTAGAATTTTTTGTTGCTCATAATTGTAAATATGATGCAGACTGCTGTTTTTATTATTATTTTATTTTTGGAAGACCTTATTAACCTTTAAGGCATGGAAGGTTTAAATCCCAAAGTAGCCACTGATGGCCGGGGTTCTTTTTGCTTTAAATTCCCATTTTCACACCTGCTGATATTATCCGTAGTATTTCATACATTTTTAAAGATAAAAACTTCAAATAAAAATTACACGCTTAAGAATGAATCCATCTGCCCTTTATGCAAGTTTCAAGAAAATCCACAGCTACACCTGCCCACCCACCCCACACACACACACACACGCCCAAGCACACACAAACAAACCACGGTAAACTCATAAGCCTACCTCTTTCCTTATGAAAGGAAAGTGGACTAAACGTTAGCAATATTTTGTTAGTAATTATACAACCTATTCAGTTTTTTTGGAGGAAATTCTCAGTAATGTCACATTCCAACCTGCAGCACAACACAATCTAAGCTTTACAAGCAGGCAAAGCAAAGAGTGATTTTTTATGTCAACCCAATTTACAAAATCCTTGTATATATCATACACCCAAATTTTGATCAAAAAGTATTTGAAAAAAAAAACTGCAAATATGGTATATAACAAGTTACATTCCATAATAATATGGCAGCAGTTTATCAAGTTGACTTTTCTAATGTGTGCATAAGAATAACAAGAAAAAGCAGGTGAACAAGTTACGTACATATTTGTTTACCTTCCGCATGCTATCTTCCAGAGTGTCTTGTGATGATGACAATGATGATGAGGCATCAGCACCAAGCTGGCTGACAACTTTTCGAGCCAAAGTCTTTGTTACAGCTGACAGCATAACCCCTGTTGCAAGGATGGGGGTTTCCCTTTCTCCTTTATCTGCTGTTGCCTGCTGTTGCTGCAACAGTGATCGTAGCTCATGGTTTTCTAATTCTAGTCGTTCGTATGCTCGTCTGTGTCGCTTCACTTCAGATTCATACTTGCTGCGAGAGCTACTTGATTCTTCAACTGTTTCTGTTCAGTAACAAGAGTAAGTAAAGCTGTATCGATAACTGACTCAAACTCAAATATACTTGTACAGCACACAAAATACCAACATACAACAAATGAAGAAATTATCATAAGTGTGGTACTAAGTAAAATAGGTTCGTACGTAAGAGCTGTCACAACCACAGAATACCCTCTTGCATTTTATGGATATGTTTTATCTCTTATATTATGGAAAAGCTGGCTGTTGGTCAGATTCAAATATTTCATCCATATTTCTTATGGCACAGAATTATAGCACTGCATTCCACCACTTTAATTAACAACTCAAAATTTCCATGAGCAGACAATGCTTATTTTATTTAAATGGAAAGAAATATAATTTGCAGCTGTAAGACTGTGAAATATGCCATTCCTTGTGCCCAGAAACACCACATGATCAGAAACTAATATGGCATCTATGTATAATGTTATTACTTTTATATGGCTGTGAAAATTTTTAACTAAATACACACAGAAGTTGTGTGAAGGTACAATCAATATTAAATTACATGACTTTCTTTCTGTCCAGAAAGTCACTCCAGCATTTTGTAACTCAGTAATTTTATTCAGTAAATTTCTACATGCACTCCCTTCATGGAACACATGATGTCCAGATGATAACTGCTCTCAGCCTATTCATGTCTCATCATCTCAGGAGTTACAGTTTTAACAGCTACAGTGACAAAGCAAGTTGACATAAACAGTAAAGCTCTTGAGTTGTATTCAGGAGGTGTCAGGTTCAAATATCAACTGGAAAACCATCTATCCTGTCAGATGGTGTTTTTTCATTGTTTTTCTCCAGTCCTTCCAGCTAAACCCCTGGATGTTAGGACAAGACCACGCCCATCCACATTCCTTCTAAATCAATTGTTTACTGTTACCAATTATTCAACACTACTGGTCTATGGAGCCCTGAAGGCAAACGAGGGGAACAGAACTTAGTCAATTCACATACAATAAGAAAGGTTTAGCTCATCCTAAAAACTATGACCACATCTTCAGTTAGAGTGTCTATTTCAACTAGTGCAGATCATTAGTTTCATTATGTTGATTAATACAGCTACTGCATACATGTATTGTGTTGTTGCTTATATGTAGTTAGTGCTTAGTTGTCCTTTACTGCATACATACCGTATATTCTCGAATCTAATCCGCACCTTTTTTACAGTTTTAGAGGGCTAAAAAATCAGGTGCGGATTAGATTCGCGTGCGGATTAGATTCGCGGTCTAGAGCTGGATTTTGGAAAAATGATTGAGCTGCTGTACAATATAACAATAACGTAATTAACGTAATTAATAAACAACGTAAGAACAATACAATACAATAATCTATTATTTTATTATTTATTATTATAATTTATTATTCATCAGACTCGCCGTCATCACTCATAACTGAATCGTTATCCGTGCTCTCCACCCAGTCACTATCATCTTTATCTTCAACATCGTCCTCCCATACAATGTCATCGCTACCTTGTGTTTCCGCCATAGTCGAACGTTGCTTTCATCAACTCCAAAAATTGCAGCGGCTTTGCGGTTTCCATTCTCCTCTGCGCACCGAATAACTTCACGTTTGAACTTTGCCGTATATGAGAGTCGTTTAGATTTCAGGCGTCCCTCTTCCATAACTACGGTACACGACAAATTGGAACAAGCACCTCCCACGTTTCAACAACTAAGGCTCAGCTGACTTCAGACGAGATTGCGCACGTCTGTTGAGAAAGGCCCCGCCTCTATCGGTATGACTCATCGGCCACAGGCGTAGCGTCGGATTTTAACGCATTAGTAACATCCAATATTATTCAATCAGTCGCCCCGTGGGCAAGGGGTGGTTGAAGGAAAGGTGCGGATTAGAATCGCGAACTAACTTTTTTTCGTTTAAGAAGTCGCCAAAAACTGGGTGCGGATTAGATTCGGGTGCGGATTAGATTCGAGAATATACGGTAATACATGCAGATCATTAACCTTCGACCTCAGAAACTGACGGATCCCATCATTATACTGGAAGCAAAGATACAACCACTCTTCCTAATGTTACTGCAAATGCTGTGAAACAATGAAACAACAACGATCTATTGGCACTGATCCCTTGTCCAGCAAAGAAGGCTTCAGTCTATAATGGACTGACAAAAGTATAAAAAGAACAGTCAGGGCAAGACAGAACCTGAATAATTAATACTTTATTCTAGGAAAAAGAAATTAAACTGAGTAAGAAAATTTTGTCACATTATTGTCATAGAAATGTTACCACACAATTAGGACTATTATGTACAACAAAATAGTGGCCACAGTGAATACTACTAGCAATTAAAAAAATATTAACTTACCTTGCCAGACAGATGTCAAGACTCACTTTGCATGACATGAGTTTCATTGGGAAACATGCCACAAATAACAGAAAGTTTTGGTGGAACAGCAGGATACATTTATTTAATATTCAAGATTTCAGGACAAAAGGAAGAAAAAGTGTATAGACATCATTCCTGAAAGCATTATGCTTGTTGTTATTCATAGTCTATAACTGGGTTTTCACCTCGCCCACAAATGATTTACACACCAGGGTCTTCAACAGGTGATCATCGTGGCCACAAAAATTTTAACCAACTTTCAAAAATGGGCTGCTGAGAAAGCTATACTGAACTTGCCTCTGTCCATTGTGATTGCACTGAATAAGGCACCTTATCACTACTGTGAATTTAACAAACCACCTTTGTAAATTTAAAATCATTCCATGTTCTGAGCAGTAAAACAAATCACCATATATATATACCAACCACTGCACTATAATTAAGATACAATGATATACAAACATTTGGTAAACCTCCTACATGTTTCGGCCTTTTTCTTCCATCTTCAGGAAGGTATTCAACAAAGAAAAATACAAGTGGCTAGTTATGTCATAGATGTGCAATGATAGAAGTAAAATACAAATGTTAAAATGGTTTACTTTAATTACCATCTGCAATGCATTGTACCTTGCACAATTTGCTGGAGAGAAGCTATTTCTTCTTGACATTTCCGCTTCTCATCCTGCAGGTCACTCTCCATACGGAATCCTGCAACAACTAACTGACTCTTTGCCTCATCCAATTCTAAGCTTAGTCTTTTCACATCTGCCAGCAACTGATTTTGCTCTGCAAACCCACGTTTCAGTTCCTCTGTAATCATGAAATCAAATTACTCAAAACAAGTCTTGCACAATTTAAAAAAAAACTAATTTGTAATATTTGTCACAGCACTGTTGCTGAAGACTGAAGTCTTCTGAGATGGTACATTGTCACTGGGTAAACACAACTGACATTGGACTGCTTGGCCCTGAAGATGAAGGCACTACGATCCTCTGAAATATCAGTAACTATTTACCAGTCAATACAATATAACATCCCAGAAGACCTGAATCTTCAGTAACACAACTAAGGAATTCATATCTCAGAACACAGTAACTCTCTGGTGCTGGAATTAAAGGCCCACAGGGATCTACTGATGATTGGAATTTAAATGGAAGCTGCATAAGAGCAGATATAATCAGATAACATGCAGGGTTTTGAGCATCACACTACACATTACATATATATAATATATATAATGTTCAGTGCCAAAGGGTTAATTGTATACAATGCACAAATTACATACACAGACAACACACTAAACAATTCAATAAATGATGATGACAAAAATCAGATTAGAAAAAATAAATGGGCAACAAATGAATTAACTGGGCCTGTCAATTCACAAAAGTGAACATACTCTGAAATTCAGTACATAAGGGAAGCACAACATATGAAACAAACATTGTACATAAAAATTCATGTCAATCCCTGGTATACAAAAGCCGCATAAATTATATAATCCAGAAAATTATCACATATTCTATTTCAATAAAAGACAACTGAAGATACACAACTATAGGAAGAATATTGACAAAAACCAGTTTCATTCAGATGCAATCAAAAGCGAGTAACGATAGTAAAAAAATCCAGACACAGCAAACGTGCACAAAAATTGCTAACCTGCATTCACATACATGATGTAGTTAGTAGAAGAAGTAGCTAATTTTTCCAAATACAACAAACAAGAAGGGAATTCAGAACCAGACACAACAAAACGTATGAATATATACAGCAATCAGAAGTGCTCAAAACACATTCAACATTAAAAGATCCAACCATCTCTATCACTCTTCAAAATGAAATTACCTTCTTTCTGTAAATAAAGCTCCTTCATCTTGGCGCGCTGATGCCCAAATTCCTCACGAATTTGTTGTTTTTCAGCCTCGAGTTTTTCGATTCTCTCCAACAGGCTCTGAACTTTTGAATTCAGATCTACAACATAAATTTATGTTTACCCATGATTTAAACCTCAACTATATAAAATGTATGTACATTATTTCAAGCTGATTTTCTTTCCAAAATCCAGATAGCCAAGATTCTTCATTCACTAACCATTCTACATGCTATTGTACCTTGGAATAAAAAATTTTTGTGAACATACAAATGTAGTCATAATACGTGCTTACGTCTCCACTGCCTTCATTCCAAAACTTACACAACTCTCACCATATCACATAATGGCCACAGACAGTCATAGAGGCCACAAGTTACAGCTGACAAGTCTGATTGAAGGAACTTAAGGTTAGGGTTTGGAATTTTAAGACGATTCGTCTCTGTTGTGTTTTACATAACAAGAATCACAGCAGATTCAGTCAAAACACAACAATTCATTGATTCAGTATTACCTCAACAACATGCTGCACCCCAATGGGCTATCATCATGTTGGCAAGAATGGAAGATTAAATATACAGCTTTGGATGGATGTTGAGATCTCAATTTCTTACATTAACATATATTATATATGACTGAGTATAGATGCATATTTATGTTTTACAATGTTGAAGGTTAGAGTTAGAAAAGTCAATAAGAATGATGTTAAAAACTAAAAATTATACTTAGAAGTTAAAATTAGTGCAGAAGTTGGCACTTCTTCAGACGGATTTTCGTGTGTATTTGTCTCTCGTGAAGTTAAATGTTCTTTGGAGAAGAGAACTCAAATGGATATGCTTGTTATAACTTTTAGACAACGTGAATGGAAAATTTTGTATATCTAAGTTGTAGACAACTAGTCTTCTATTCAATTATGTAGGTTGATTTTCACGCTGTTAGTTCATTTTGGTGTATATTATTAAAGAAATGTAACAGACGCACTATAACATAATGTAGAATCTTGTGGCACGTCTGGTCTAGATGGTAGTCGAAGGCCTTCGAATTCAGGTACATATATAATTGGTATTGTCATGTTTACTCATACATGTTATTTCCGTTACACATACAATATGCTTCAATATGTTTGTCAACATACAATTTCAAACAATTTGGAAATATTTCGGAAACGGGTGTGTACTATTATATACTAGTTTCCCCACAAACGCAACAGAGGTTACCTCCGTCTTCACCGTCTGACTTCGAGCTTAAATATTCTCCTTCACATGAAGTTTCCATTTGCTTCACTAACAGTGTTACGGATCTAATAACAATATTTACACCATTCTACTGTTACACAATAACAAGAATGAAAGATACGGGCATTTATTTCCCAGGCGCTCCCTCTCTACCACGGGTTCTAACCAGCCTCACTTCTTCTGGCGTGTTTACAGCGCATAGCAGAAACAAACGTCAACAGCTGACTTCCTTCGGGACATAGAGTGACGACCGCAGATTATCTAGCAACCGTGTTGTGATTGTTTCAGGCCGCTGCTTAGCTGAGCACATGAAACCCCTCTAAGTGACACCTGTTGTCACAGACAGGAAATACCGGCCTCCTACGCCCGTTACTGGTACAGTAACCCATACATAGATGTCAAAACGCATGTTCACCACAACCCCCGTTAAAGTGCGCACTGATGGACGTCAATATCGACACGACCGTCAACATTTTCGTCACAGAATTCTTATCATGAATAACTGTTTCACCCGATACATTGAATATTTCGATAAAGTGACGTCAATGGACAATTAATTTGCTGAAAATGAAACTAGTTCATAGATTGAAAGAGACTCACGTTGTTACAGGAATAATATATCGACGTTGGGCCTTCTCACACCTAGGATCCGTGATACCGATCGCCCTCGCGCTGACAAACTTCTGATCCATGCCCTCGATTATCTTCTTAATTAATCCATGATAATGCCGACCATGGAATAGAAGACTGCCGACGAATGTGAAGAATGGGGATATCTCGGATAAAACAAATCATGAAATTTAGGATTGAAGATATTTGTAGTATAAAATATGAAACGAAATTAAAGTTGTGTTTGACGAATGGCTATGTATACTAATTGTTCAATCACATTTGATCTTGTCCTTTATCTGTGTTGTTTACCGTCCTTAGGTGTATTGTGTATGGTGTATCTTCAATTCTAATTTAATGATTTGTTTTAACAAAAAATACTGATGTACGTAAAGACAAGTGATATTTAATGCTGGTGACTTAACGATAATTATGTACTGTGAAAGTGAGTGAAAAACAATTGAGTGTATTGAAGATTGTGAACTCTCGACGGCCCCCCCCCCCCGAGGTTGGCACAAGGTGTGCCGAAACGTATGTAGGGACAAGAAATCACTGGAAGGAAGTGTAGTGCATTTATTGGATTGAAATAAAATTAATTAACAAGGGTTTTAGTTTATTCTTTACACATTTGTGACATATCTTTCATCTGATAAAAATTCTCTGAATCAAAATCTGTTATTACCTTCACAGTGTTAGCCCTACGAGCACCTTATCTGATTTTAGTGTTTGTTAGACCATAGAACTAAAGTTTGGAGCATTTCTAAGCATTTGTACATATGTACTAGAGTTGTAGCTACTACTACAGTTTTTGTGGCTGAATCCAGTTTGTGTGATAAAATAAAATAGTTGTAAAACAGCTCTAAGTCTCTTGCATGGTCTCCTGAGGATAGATTATGTACAAATATAATTCCACGAGCATCTCGTTGCAGAGCAGGCCAGCAGGCTTCAAATCTACAAAAATTAAAGGCATTGAAATTACATAACTTAAAAAGTATAGCAACATGTATTTTTTCAAGTGCCCTCTATTTATCATCATCACCATCATTCTTTATTATGCTCTGTACGTATCCCCTCTGTCACTAATCTTTTATATGTATGTCATCCCATATTTGGTTTTGCCATGGTCCCTCATCTCCCCAACAGTCTTTTATCTAGAATTGTTATTTTTAAGTCCAAAGTAATTCCATTTATGCCATTCATTTTCACATGTCGGAACAACTATATCTTAATAAGCAAATTTTATTGTATAATTTATACTTTCAGATCTTATCACTTGCTTACTAATTAACATGTATTAACAATAAAACTGACAGTTGTACTTTCAGTAGTGGCAATTCCATCAACTTGAAGTGTACATAACAAAACAAGTTTACCCTTCATTTTTGTAACCAAGTGAATATAATACACTCAGATGCTTGGAGTCTGAACTAAACCTCACAATGAAAATTAAATCAAAATTAGTATTCTGACACCACATTTCTGCAATACTTACTGAAGATGAAAGCAAACACGTATTCTTCAGCTTCCTTTACTGCACCCCCCCCCCCCCCCAAAAAGCGTGCAATTCTAACATGTTCGAAATAATTCCTAGGCTTTACATACTCCATTTGAAATTTACTTAGAAAATGTAATTTTTGTGTTTTGTTGGTATCTAAAAATAAAATCTGTCACTTATATCATGGATGTTACGATGCTTACTTTGCACATAAATCCCTTTAATGTGTAATGGCATGAATGTAACCAAAGAATATTGTTTGACTACTGTTTATGTTACAGAAGTCAGTGTTGTCCAGGATTTTACAACAATGGATTTATAATGAATATGAGATGATAGGTATGACAACTGGGATTTTCCAGCAAGTAAGACAATTGCCATTCAGATGTGCAGTATCCAGCATTGAAGCACAAGTTGGACACAGCATTTGCTTTAATTTTCAGGATGCCATAACTTAGGAACCATACTACAGAGGATCCACATTCATATAACATGTTTTCTTGTACTGCATTGTAGACTCACTCCCTGAAGTTCCACCACACATTTTTTTGTTTTCCCACCACAGTTATTGAACTGTGTAGGTAAAGTTAAAGCTGATAATGTAACTTGAAGAAAGATGAGACACATGATGAAAACAAGATGTAAGGCATGTATACAAAATACTGATTGGAGAGTCTGAAGGGAACAGACCTACTTGTAAGTACAGATGGATGAAGACATGAACTGAATTTAACTAACTCAGAATAGTGTCAAATGGCAGACTTCACTGCAGATAGTGATGAACATATGGGTTCCATAAAAGCAAGGGATATCTTGACTAACTGAATAACTACAAACTACTCGCGAAACAAATAGATGTCACAAACTATTACAGCAAGTTCAACAAATTTGTGACACTAAGTGGAAAAGAGTCTAATAAAAAAAATTATTCTTTAAAAAAAATAACATGATTTTGTTGTGTATTTAAGGGCTGTGGATATGGTTAAATGTATTCATTATAGCAATTAGATACATATGATCACCACTGCAGTCCCACAGCTCAACTTCTGTTTTTAAGTTTCTATTGTTGACATTCAAGTTTTGCATTTCAAACTCCAGTATCAGAGCACCTTGGGTTGGTCGGTATTCACCACTGGAGTTTTCAGGAGCATCTGACAGAAAATTTGCAAATGTTGTTTTTCCACTCTGAAAAATAAAAAGAAGTGTTCACTAGAACTACTCATACCTGCTTATTGAAAATAAAACTTGAAACATTAAGTCAAAAACTCAGACATAGGTCTTGTACAATGTGACTGGCTGTATAAAATAATATAAAAATTTTATGGTACCTTCTCTGTTTTCACATTTGTCCTACTTTCCTGTGAATAAGTCTTGTTCTTAACCTTTCAATTTGGCCTTGGTGCACTGCACAGACGTTTAGTTCTTCACAAGCTGCCAGCCTTTGTGCACTGTATGGTTGTGAATGCATTTAAGGGAACTATAAATTTAAAACCCCTCAGATCCAGTTCTATGAAACGTACATTCCAACTAGCTGTGATAACATCAGCTTCTCAAGAAGGACTCTGTTCCATGCAATTACATTTTTCATTAGAAAGCTATGATTGTAAATCCACTCTCAAATTTCAATAGACCAAAAAAAAAGAGAGGAATGCCACAGTGGATTCTCAGGTTGGATTACTACTTACAGCACAAGACCCAATAAGTAGTATTTTCAATTTATACATCGTCACACAGAAACCAGAGGTGTAAGTATAATGTAATTCTGTAGCCCACATTTCCTACAGGAATGCATTTACAGTGTACAACATTCCGTTGAAATTTCCATAGCAACAGTACAATGAGCTTGCCCAGCAACATGCTGGTGCCAAAGGAACAAACGTAAATTATGCTGTTTTCCACAACCCCTACTGCCTTATGTAGAGGAAATTTCAACCAGAAAATACTATCTACCTGATGCGTACTTCCGAACTCAAAATTCACAAACATCCACCTGTTTCTCATTGGAAGGCAAATAAAGTAAGGAATGGGCATATTTGTATATGACTGAACGTGTCAGTTCATGTGACATAATGTGATCGTAGTACTGATGCGTATCACGAAATTACCATTGACGTTCGTAAATCACCCGTGGTTTATGGTCATCATGTCACACGTAAGTCTGTACAGCACAGATAGCTTATGACGCATTTAACTACATCTATGGTTTATGGATATCAATGTACATTAGCATGACAATGCCAGATTCAGAAGTCATATATGAAGAATTTGATAAAAGTTAAATAATAATGGCAGCATGAACAAAGAAGGAATAACTTATTAGTCACTTCCATGTATCACTTTCAGAATATCAGAATTATCTGAACAAAAGGACAAGAGAGTAAAATCTTACATAATGACCAGCGTGCTGTTTTACGTTTAATAACTTTAATGTTTTAACTGCTACCAACTAGACACTGTTTTATATCTACAACCCGAAGTATTATACCTCAAGCTTTTAACGCAAGACGAACACAACCTGCATTTGAGAGTGAACAGAAGCTACAAAAACCAAAAACATTGTGATGTGTGATAACAACAAATGACCCAGTGCCAGTAACGTGAACCTACTAGTGTACCCCTGATGATGGCTGGACCACAGCCGAAACATATGTAGGGTAAAAGTGTAACAGAAATACAAAATGTGCATTAGATGGTTATAATACTGCTAATTAAATAGACAGTACTTCGCAGTGGTGTATAACACATCTCTAAGTAACTGCCATACACGATCCGTGCAAAAATCCGTATCACTGATTATCTCAAATATCAAATGTGAGTGCGCGCTCTTGTATTCCGTGCAGCCTTGCTTCTGTGACAACATGGCCACTTTGAAACATGTCGCGGGAATTATGGTAGGGAAGGAATGCATTCACTCTATTTGCTGCAACATGTTGTTGGATTTTAGAGCGTGGCGTTATAACACGATTCTATTGCGTTACTGAGTAAGGGTTTGTTTTATGTTACGTGTGAGAAAATATGAAGTAAATACTACAGTTTTGTGAAGTGATGTTATTTTAACCATATTAGCAGTGAGATATTAAACAACCATTACCCTATGCAAACGAGCCACAGTTGTTCCAAGTGATTATAGTGAATGTGAGCGTGTACATATGTTTCAGTATTGGTCTTTGATCATTCTGGCAACACCATAAATGAATGAAATGGGAATGCCAATTCACTGAGCTACCAAACCATGCCATAGTTTCAGCAACATCATAGGACACAATGAAGACACTTTCTACACCACTTTCAGGTATGCATTATTATAGTTTTGTCTGTTTTCTCATAATCCTTTAAGGTATTTCTCCTCCTTTTCCAGTGCTTTTTTGCTATATTCTGGTTAATATCTTTGTGAAACTTTAAAGCCAGATGTTCTCCTGCTAACTGGTCACTGACCAACAAGCAGCGAGTCAAGTGGCCAGGTTTTGGCACAGCCTCCCCCCCCCCAACCGTCATGAGATATTACACCATCATGATTCAGTCTACTGGGCCTTGGGGGTTAAAATAGTTTTATAAGTGAGGCTACAGTTGAACTGAACCTAGTGGAGATGCTTGTTGGTTTAGTAATGTGCTCTGATAGAATATCAGTTGAGGTATATAAGAATACTTATTTTGTCCAAAGAAAACACAGTAAGGTGGTAAACATTGCTAAAAATTAACCTGTATAATAATTATCATCAATGCCATCACAGCTTAGGCCACTTGTCTCCAGTACGGCCATTCAGATTGATCCTTTTCAATATTTTTTGGGTTTCCCTCCTTTCTGTCGGTTTATACTTAAGCAATTCCCATGGGATGCAGAATCTTTCCACCTTTAAGATTCCCTAGCGAGTTCTATTTCCATACTGTTATTAAATACTTCTTGCATTAATAATTTCTAGTTGTCTGTGATAAGCAATATTTTTATAATAGTTGTAGCTTGAGTTCTGCTCTCTTCTGGGATATTATGCGATGTTGAGTGGTAATATTGTACCGACGTTTCGGAACTTCTTGACCTTTGAAGATGGGACCGATAGGTTGTCCCGAAATGTCAGCACAGAATTACCAGTTGAAGCTGCGTAATATCCCAAAAGAGCACAGATCTCGTCTACATCGCAGCAGAAGCCTGAAATCATGCATAGTTGTAGCTTCATCTATCCTCCTATCAGTGCAACTTCCTCTCGTACATATCACTACAGACATATCAGGATTGGACTAGTGTGAGATTTACAAGTTCTTTTTTCAACAAGGTAGATGATCAACCTCTCATCAACCTCAAACACCAAGACCCACAGCTTCAGTCTTAAGCCCATCTTCACCAGTCCCATCAGTCACTTGCATTGTCAGGCAAAGGAGACTTGGCCAGTAGTCATATTATGATTATCACTCTTCTTAGCTTTGTCAGCGCTATGCCATACACCATGAAATGGCAATATCCCTTCTTTTAATTTGATGATATCCATCCCGTTGTGTACATAGACTTACATAAATAACACTACATATTCCATCTGACACAACATGTATTTAATATTATTTTTTCAAACACTACATGTTTCAATCAAGCCGATCATCATCAGGTGTTATGTAAAATTTTGCAAATCTCACAAATGATATAAAGTATAAATTACAATTGACTTGTAATCTTGGTGGTGTGTCATTAAACATGAATGGTTTGGTGCACAAGTTAAACTTAAAAAATTTGAAAAATCTAAAAAAAATTTTGGATGCTAGTGCCTAATTAGTATCAAAATGACGATCAAACTTCTCTTCCATTTATGCTTTTGAATCCAGCCCATAATATACTCTTCTATATCCACACAGAAACTTCCCTTCCATGAGAAAGGCAGAGAGATATTTTACTTAACAATACTGACAACTGCTAAGATACACTGTCAGTGGTACATGACGTGTGGAGCATTGGTAGAATGATACTGACACAGGAAAATCAAAGTAGGGGGAAAACTTGTCCCAGTGTCAAGGAGCCACTTTGTCCACCACCAATTCCATTTGCCCGAGATTGAAGCTGGGCCTCAGCAGTGAGAGGGTGTTGTAACTAACCACCTCAGGAATGGCAACACCTTTTTACCAAAAATATGGAAATACTGCTTTTCAGAGATTGTTTCACACATTACGCCAAGGTTGGGGGAAATTTGTGACCATATAAGTGATGGTGGGGAGAGGGAAGCAAGAAGCAAAGTATATGGATAACACAAGTTCTTCTGTACTACATGCTCACACATTAAAACAAGAAAGGCAACATAACATTCTGGCATGTTCCCATTACCACTTTTGCCATGGAAACACAATAAGTCCCTTTTGTATTGTCGTCAAGCTACAAAATATTTTGTAACATATACACCTCCTTGGCTACCACAACAGCCTAATAACATTTCACTCAAAAGACAGCAGCAACTTTATGGTGAATTTCACCAGAAACAATACAATCTACGTAGGTCTTGATATAAAGTGTCCAATATTTTTGTCCAGTCTTAACCACATTTGGATTCTCTTGGCAGATTTTAATAGAAGTATCCAATATCAAATTTCACAAAAATCTGTCCAGTTGGAGCTGACTTGATACATGTGGACAGACATGATGAAGTTCATCGGCCTAAAAGTGGGACATCAGAATAAACAGCTCTTCAAATACACCCAATGTACAACCAGTTTTTTGAGGAAAATCAGTTATTACACAACACTGAAACTGAAGAAAAAGTTGCTTCATCTCTAAATAAAACAGGAACAAATTTTCAAACAGTAGGCATAATAACATATTTAATTCCTCTAACTTACAAAGTTATGCATTTCCAATACTACACATCAACATGGACAAATACAGGTGTCTTTTTAAGGTAACATTTATGATACTTCTGCTGCTTCCATGTTTATTTAGGTGCAGAAAACTCCAACACTTTTGTAGTCTATATTCAGGAACTATAGAGAATGTAATTACAAGTCTGAAACAAGAGAATGAAAAATCATTAGGATATACATGTGTCATACACACAGTACAAGGTAATGGTTCAATTACCAATGTGTCTAAGCCCTATCACAAGCAGGTATACAGAAATGAATGGGCCAACTTCATGCACCAGCCACTTTAGCCACTTTGTCCCTGAAGAAAGGGGCCCATGAAATTATCTTCATAGAAGGCAGGTCTAAATGTGGTAAAGAAATCTCCTGCCCTTTCTGGGAAGTGAATCATATATATATTTATTTACAGTATGAATTTAATGGGCCCAGTTAAGTCTAAAAGATGTCAAATATTAGAACATAGTCTGAAGTACCTAGGAAATGTATGCCCAGCATAACAATTCTGTAACACTGACACACTCCCTCACTTTTGTTCAATTATCTTGAAAACCATAAGATTTAACAAAAGAAACAACTGTACATGAGATTTTTCTTCAGTTTTGTCCACATTTTTTGCTCTGACGAATATTTAACAAGTCATGTACAAATTATGCATGCAGAAAATAATGTAGTCTTCATCTAAATCTGTGGTTCTCCAACCTTTTCATCCACAACTGAGAATTACAAACTGTGTTACCCTTGTGACCCAAACCGTAACAATACCTACTTGGCACCCCACTTGGCCATCACATTCTATTGATTGTTTTGAGAATTCATGACCCATCAGAAGGCTCTGGATTTGAGAACCCCTGATCCAAGGTAACTGTCAAATTTTAATCAGTACTGGAATGTGTCCAACAAATTTTAGTAAAACTCTCCAAATAAAATTACATCTCCTGACCAGTGATTCCCATGTGGATCATGTAGACTGATGGGATGGCTGGATGGGCAGACATGGCAAACTTCATGTGTACATTTTAGACAGTTTGTTGCAATAGCTAGCCTTTGTACAGATGTGGTGAACTTTCAGGTTTCAGTGCCACATACTTAATTATGGGAACATGGCACCTGGGATGTCATAGCCTGTGTTATTAAAGAATGTATTAATTTTATTTAGCAGTTCATTGTTATTCAGCTGGTCAAAAAATCTTGCTTTTTTCACTACCCAATGTCTGCAAACATCAATATTACTTACTGTGGACGAGCTTGCACTGGCGTAAGGCTTCATTGAAGCCCTCACATAGTGTCAGGTCATTCTGGCCCTGTGCACACTGTAAGAACTGTTTAATCTCCCATGCACAAGGTCCAGTTGGTTCTGGCTGTGTGCTGTAGTATCCCTGTTGCTGTGGGGCAGGGGCAGTTCCTGTCTGTTGAACTTCACTGGAACCTTCTCCACCACCAAACATGCCAGTCATAGCATGACCTACAGTGTGACCCTACGGCAGATATCCACAAGTATCATGCTTAGAGCTCACAATATCCTGGATATTTGAAAATGCCTAACACTGTCACTGTGGCAGCTAATATGCTGTAGAATATTGGTCTGAAGTTCGTCTACATACATGTATGAAAATTTTTGAAATTGACAGCAAGATTTTAAAGCCTGGAATGGTTGAGCAGTAAGACGTATGCATCATAAAGAGCTATCTCTTCATCAAAGAACTACATTAGCATCAATGTTTCCCACAGACTACCTTGACAAATTAACAGCACACCAGTGCCATGTGATTAACCTGCACCAAAAACATGAAGACCTCTCAGGACAAATGGGTAACGCAGATGAAACTCAAGTCATTTTTTATATGCTGACCCATGCTACAACTCGTACAAAAAAAATCAAAATCAGTTCTTGTCAAAACAACAGGACATGAAAACTAAGAATAATTCACTTCTAAGAATAGCAGTGATGCTTTCAGTTCTGGCTGATGGGAGGGAACTAACACTACTTGTTATTCTGAAGAGAAAGACTCTTCCAAAACAAAAACTTCCTAGTAGAATTACGAATATTTAAATATAATGAGCAGGGTTGGATGACAGAAGAACTCATGGCTGAATGGCTGAGAAAAGTGTGGGGAGAATAACAGCTTCTCTTCTAAAGAAGAAAGGAAAACTGGTTTTAGATGCTTTCAAGGTTCACTTAACAAAGTGAAAACTCATAACTTGTAATCTAAATAGGGATCTGGTAACATGCCAGGAGATGTAAGTGCTCAGTTACAGGTTCTTGATGTGGTAGTCAACAAACCGTTCAAAAACTAGCTACAGTTCAGAAATCAGCTTTGGGGGGGGGGGATAAATGGGAGAGACAGCCACACAGCTCAGTCCCATTTTATACATCACTTGTATGGGGAATAGCTTCTATCTGGGAACTGCCAACAAGCACAAGAAATAAAGATAAGAAGACTAACTGAAGCACTGATTGTGCTGTGGGTTAAGACTGTGTGGAATTACATTCTGCTAGAATCCAAAATCAAGCAGTTCAAAAAGTGTTGTGTGTCAGTGTGAATGGAACATGAGATGATGTCCTGCAGGAGGAAGAGTATGATTAAAACTCTCCTACCAATTATGAAAGCGTGTTTGTAATGCTTGACTACAATAATACTTGAATATTAGACTCTGATAATCATTTAATTGAAGAACATCAAGCATCCAAACATTTAAGTGAAACAGAAACCTGGCTAGTGTGAACACAGGTATCTTCGTGAAAAATGAAGTCTGTGAAAGGGGTTGTCTTATATTCAGGTGAACACTGTAGTTCCAAAACTAGTTTCACGCTTCTGACTCAATAACTGTTGATTTAACGAGTCAAAATAGGAAATAAGTTGAGCAACACATTTACATTCAATGCAGGTGTAAAGCAGGGGGATGGATTATCAACAGTACTCTTCAATCTTGCCCTACATCAAGTTGTTAATAAAATAAATCAAAAAGGAACAATATACTTTAAATCTAGCCAAATTTGTGCATATGCAGATGACATAGTCATTGTTACCAGGAATATATCAACTCTTAAACAAATATATTTAGAATTGGAAAAGGAAGCCGAAAAGTATGGTCTAGTGGTGAACGAAGGGAAAACGAAATATATGGTCATGTCCACATCAAGAACACCGCAAAACATTAACATAGGTAATAGGACATTTGAAGGAGTGAGTCAGTTCAGATATCTGGGAGCCCTGGTTAACAGCCAAAATGAAATAAGTGAACTGTATCAAGGATAAGATACAGAATGGAAATAAAGCATATTATGCTAACTTAAAACTTTTTAAAAGCAAGCTACTAACAAGGAATACTAAAGTTAAAATATATAGAACACTAGTGTGACCAGTCGTCACATACGGATCGGAAACTTGGACATTAAAAACTGGAGAGAAGAATGCACTGAGATGTTTTGAGAGAAAAATATTACGGAGAATATTCGGACTGGTCCAAGATACAAATGGCTGGAGAATAAGATATAACCAGGAGCTTGACAGATTGATAGAGGGTCAGGACATAGTGAGATTTATCAAGGCACAGAGACTAAGGTGGCTGGGCCACGTAGAACGAATGCCAGAAACGCAGATGCCAAAAAGAATGCTCAAAGGAAGACTCGATAATAGAAGAAGGGGACGTCCTAGGAGGTGGTGGATAGAAGATGTGATGACGGACCTGGCGACAATGGGAATCAGAGGATGGAGGATAAAAGCAGCCGATAGAGAAGTCTGGAGGGCAGTTGTCAATGAGGCCAAAACCCACCAAGGGTTGTAGAGCCAGCGAAGAAGAAGAGAACTGTTGATTTAGCATTTTATAAGTAAATTTGCTACATAACTTTGAAGGGTGGGACTGCAAATGAGGGCCCTATTTCGGCATCTACCTGGAGAGAGGCTACTGATAAAGATCCTGGCAGGAAAGCCAGACTCCGTCCTGAATACTTCCCAAACACACAACAGGAGTGCTAAACTTTACATCATTCTGAACAGTCTGAACTGTAGATCTAATATTCTCACTACATGCTACGAATTCTTGGCAAAGGAATAAAAACTAGGTGAGCGCAGGGGAAGTCACTCAACAATAACACATTTCTTGCATTAGGAAAACTGTTACCCATTCTCATTGTTCCTGCTGTTTGCAAGAGAATTTTGCATGAAGAATCTCATCAAACATCATAGAACATGTCACAGCAATTAAGACTATGGGCAAAGAATCAAATGTATAAAGCATGAGAGGCATTTTAAACATTACTTCCCCATCATACACATTATTCAAGCATGTAGCTATGAACAGTTGAATAACTAACCACTGCAGATCCAATAGCCACCCCTCCTGCTGTTGCAGCCATCTGTTTTAGCAATCCAGGCTGCTGCTGCACTACTACTGGTTGCTGTGGTGGTGCTTGGTGTGGTGCTAGTTGAGTGTGCGTGCTTGATGTACGGGCTGGCACATTTGATGCTCTGTAACATAATTCAAAATCACACAAGATTTCAAATGATAAAACAAATACATAAATAAATTATATTCATTGTCCCAAGTATTCACTGTGGTTTCTTCAGCCACAGTTTTAACTCAGGAATGCCAACATTCCATAAAGGATACCAGCTTTTGATCATACACAGAATGCTCAGTATCTCCCTTGGTTGATATAGAAATACATCAGTATTTGCTCTGACAGTCAAGCAGCACTGAAAGCTCTTCAGGCTGTTAAAACTAACTATGTCCCCATTTGTACGACAGTGCCAAGGGGTGTTGGATGATCTTTCCACTCACCATTCGGTAAGACTCGTCTGGGTCCCTGGACATTCTGGTGTAACTGGAAATGAAATCGCAGACAAGCTCGCAAAGGAGGGTTCTGCTCACCAGTTTGTTAGATCAGAGCCAACCCTCAGGATATCGAGGCAGAATTTTAGGCAGAGGATCAAGGGCTATTTAAGCAGCACATTACTATAGTAAGGTTTTACTGGCACTCAGAGGCAGGCTTGGGAATTGATCTTTGGTCCCACACTTGCTGCTAAGCCTAGGTTATTGTTCTTTAACAGAATGCAATCCCCAGTGACTACAGGCCTTTAACTGGACATAACACCCTGAGAATACATCGCTACATAATGAGGCTGATAGAAAGCCCTTTGTGTAGGAAGTGCGGAGAGGAGGAAGATACCTCAACTCACACTTTGTGTAAGTGTGAAGCTCGACCACACTTAGCCACCACTATCTGGGTTCCTTTTTTCTGGACCTCAAGGATGTTAGAAATCTGAGCCTGGAAGCAATCTGGAACTTTATTAAAGGGACAGGGCTCCCATGACTCAGATTCTAGTTTAAGGGGCACAAAGGGCCCATAACTAAGGCCTACGTGCATCGGGACCGATGAGGGTTCGAACCCACTATTCATTCATTCGCTGATCATATAGAGGTGACTAAACTGCCACTGTAGCTTAAGAGGAGTTGGATGAAGTATGGCCTGCTTTACAAGGCCTGGACTGGTAGAAACTGTATACACTGTATAGTCTTTAGTCTTACTTCACCGTGCATTTTTAAAACTACAAACAGTCACCAACAAATGCACAAACCATCAATAACGTATAGATTAACCTTTTATCATAATTAAAACCCTGCACATGTTTCAGCTCGCGAGGAGCCATCATCAGGGGTTACAGTAGTGCTTATCAAATGCTGCGTTGGGTCTGTTAACGACACTCGTAATGTTACTTCACAGTACGTTTAGGAGATCATAAAACGTTTGTATCATATGTTAAAATTGTGAAATAAAAGTATGGAGTTAAAAATGGTAAAACTACACAGTCCACTGTTACTTCCAACGTTTAAGGTTTTCACCGCACATCTAGGAGTTTCACTAGACAATACACTGCACTATGTAAAATCTGTAGTGGAGCTTGATGAAGATGAGTAATGGATGGAGTGCGTATTGTACGAGTTCATCAGCATTTTGTCTGTCTCGTCGTGATGTACAGTCTTCCTGACGACGCGTAACGTAGAGTTTAGGAAAAGTGGTGCTCGATACTGGTGTGATGTAGGGTCGAGTCTTGGTGTGTGTTCTCGGTGAAAGTAAACTGTGATAACACAGTTTACTTACTAGATTTTAAAAATATAGACCAACCAGCGTTGTTGTTTCAACCTCCTGTATAAAGCATTAACAAAGAAACATTCACAATCATGAAACCATGTTTCATTCTTTTCTATTCTATTTCGTGCTATATACCGTAGCCTTGCTTCACACCGCCATTGGCTGACAGCTCTTACCTTCGTGGAGGGCTGGTTCTTCCGCGTCTTGGCATTGTGTAGCAGCTGTATAATGAATCTAATCTTATACTATTACTAACACAAATCAATATACGGCAACTCAAAGACCTATAACACAACACTACTTCCACCAACACTCGATTTCCTCTTTTCTAGAAACAGGATGTGACGTTTATATACCTTCGCGAATTGCATCATGGGACTATCGGATAATCTAAAATGCTTCGGAAATGCCGATAACCGTGCATTAACAAATAGCATTTCACACAACTTTGTAAAAATAATCAGTATAGAGTAACAGCAAGAAAACTTATAAATTGCAAAATAATCGGGTAGTAGTAGACCCCCCGGAAATGACAATGCTAATTGAAAATTTGTGGGCAAATTTCCAGGGATAATTTTAGATAGTAGAGAAAATTATTTGGTTTCAACACAAGAATTTAATGTTGTGTAACAAATATGAAACTAACAACTCTTTGCTTTATGTCTTAGAACTCTCCCATTGATTGTATAACGATGTTCAAACGGTGTTCACTCGAATTACGATACGTCATGGGACTACAGATGTTGTCAGCAGTAGTGGGCACCACAGAGGTCTGAACAGTTGCATGACACACGTAAGAACAGGTTGTGCCTGCTGCCATTAATTCTTTCTTTTAACGACCCAGTTAGTGGCTTATAACGTATATTGTGTAAAGATTGGGTGAAATGGCAAAGATTTCGAAGGATGCGATACTGTCCCCGCATTTATCTGGAGATATAAAAAAACTCTCGGAGATCCTTAGCATAGCCCACAAGTAGACCAGCTTTTTTGTTCAAGGGTCGAAGAAGCACGATTAGGAGGAAGTAGTTCCTACAAGTGGCCAACAGATGGCAGACCGTGATCTAAAGCTGGACGTTAGGGCATGAACATATGCTTGCGGTACCAACTTTAAGATCGTAAATATCCCAGCTGCCATCGTAAACGCACCCTCGTACAGACAGATTACACTTATAAAAAGACGAAAGGCAATGAAATAAGTTTGCCCAACATGACTATAAACGACGACTATCTACTGACATGCTGGTCGACGGTTGTGACGCCTATGTCAAAGGTCTGTACTTACACTTCAAGGCCAAAGCGGTCAGTCGGTAGGAAAGCCAACTATCATTTCAGTCTTCTGTGCTATATTATGTTGAATAACCTACACTTATTTATATCCTGTCTAGTGCCAGGCACATTTCAATGCTATTGATTGACACGCACAACAGCGATAGGATAACTAACAAGTGAATAGTGCAATCTTACAGGAATGAATTACAATGAAAGAAATTAAACAAACACATGTTAGAAGTCATATGTGAACGCAAGAATAAGAACAGCGAGTATTTTTTGCGATTTAGAAATGGCTTTTGACTGTGTTAACCATGGTATCTTACTGTCAAAAGTGCAGTTCTATGGCGTAACAGGCAAAACTTATACGTTAATTAAGTCTTGTTCTACCTGGGGAGTAATAAAACATGGTGTTCCTCAAGGATCAATACTTGGACCACTGCTTTTTCTGCTTTAAATTAATTACTTACCGAAAATTGCAGATAATAAAAATAAAAATAATAAATCTAAATTAATTATTTTTGCAGATGATACAAGTATAATTGTTACTCGTACTAACCCCAATCCAGCTGATTCCATAAAATATATTAATACGACATTTCAAAATATAAATGAATGGTTTAAAGCTAACTTATTATCATTGAATTTTGATAAAACTAACTTTTTACAATTTATAACTAAGAATATCTCCCTATTGACGTTAACATTGGCTGTGATAATAAAATAATTTCCAATACTTCCAACTTGAAGCTTTTAGGATTAATAATTGATAACACACTAACGTGGAAAGGTCATATAGAAATGATTGTACCTAAATTAAATGCAGCCTGTTTTGCAGTTAGAGCGGTTGAACCTTTTATGTCATGCGATACCTTGATGATGATCTACTACTCCTATTTTCGTAAGTAAAGTAAAGTTCTCCCTAGAATGGGCCATGAAGGCCCAGAGGGGGAGTAGAAGTATAGCTCAACTGTTTCTTTAACCCTGGCACTAGATGAGGGTGGGTGGTCAACTCCACGCCCCGGCCGCTACACCCCAGGGAAAGAGACCCGTTACCCATTGTATAGGAGGCTGGGTGGGCCCCAAGGCCGGTCTGGACGGGTGCGGAAAATCTCGATCCCCGTACCGTCCAGCCCGTAGCGAGTCGCTATGCCGACTACGCTATCCCGGCCCACAAGGAAATTGGACCGTAGTTAGATATACAAGATTTTTAAGCTTTTTATAAAGAAGAGACTAACTTACGGCATTCTGGGAAGGCTCCATCATTCATTCACTGATTAGAGAGATAGCTTAGAAGGATGTTAATGTAGTCAGCACAAGTTCTGAGTAATTCTGTCAACATTGCATCATATCTGCATGAGGTTACTTTATTTAACATAGTTGGTGATGTTTCTGATTTCATTAACTATTTTAGGCCAAATATTCAAACTTGGGAACGTTCTAGAAGTTGTTTGAGGCATTTGCTTCATTGTCTGTTCGTTTTTTGGGTTGTTTGCACCCCTGAATCTTTCTGCAATCTTTAGTCAGTGACTAAAGGATCAGTTAAAATTGTTCATAATGTTATAAATTAATTTTCCTAATGGACTCTCTTCAACCCTAAAGTATTTATCTGTTTCCATTTTAAGAGTTTTCGTAAACCTTTTAGGTTATCATTAAGATTTTCCAGTACAGTACCTACATAGCAAATTGTTATTACTTATTATTGTTATCTTCTCCATTTATGTATGTTTTTGTCTATGCTTGCAAGATATTTTGAGCCGTCTAGCTATTCATTCTTTAATATCATGTCTCCTCCCACTTTCTCTGTCTTTCTTCTTCTTGATTTAGTAAGTGACGTGCCACTGTTTTGTAATAAGATCTCTTGTATTTATAGAGAGGGGCGTGGCTGGGAGGGGGGGGGGGCGAGTGGTGCGTCCGGCCCTGGCGGCAAAATTAATATTTTACATGAACAAATTTTATTTTCTTCATAGGACAAATTTTAAATTTTTGAGTCAAATAAAAGGAAATTTAATAAGTATGATTTTTTGTTAAAGTTCATGATTTCTTCTACGGACAGTCATTCTAATTACTCGCTCCGGGCGCCAAAATTGCTTGCTACGCCACTGTTTCTAAATAGCAAAGAACTACTAGAAACTGTGTATTTCATACTGACACTCAGTTATGACATATGGTATAACATTCTGGGGTAACATATGGCAGTAATGAGATATTTATACTACAAGGGAAATTACTAGAATCGTTGTAGGTGCTCGTAAAAGAGAATTGTGTAGAGGGTTATTTATAAAATTTCATATACCGTACCCCTTTAACCAGTGAGTATATACTGGCACTCATAACATTTATACTGGAGAACTTAGAAGCGTTTGACACAACTCAGAAGTTCGTAATCAATGCAAGGTATAAAACATGATCTTCGTGGACAAGCAGAGATCTTAGTCTACCAGAAGGAAAGTTACGGTGCTCGGATAAACTGACTGTTGTAAATTAGTCTTACCCAGTTTACAAAAGTAACTTACCTCAGGATAGACAGCTACCGTATTTTTACTGTTTATCACTAATATTATCATTTCACGCAGCCGTTGGCACAGGGAATCCTGCGTAATGTGGATCCCAGGCTAGAGGCTTGCTTATCGAGCTGTGTATAACTCATTCCCGATAGCTCGGTCCCTGCACCCACACTACACACCAGCCCGTAAAGGCTTATTCATGCGTGTGGAAAAGAGAAAACTTCAGAAAAGTCTAGATACGTAAGTTGCACGCAACCGAAGTAAATTGTTCGTGAGTATGAAGAACAGTGTGGCGTATGTCGAAAACTATATAATGAATAAAATTGTATAAAATGGTGTAAAAAATTTGTAGTGAGGCTATAGTTTTGTAACTGGTTCTGTGGAGCAGGGTGTAGTGGTGGAACAATCCATTGCTAACGTATTTACAGGCGAGGCATGGTTTAAATTAAACGGCAACGTAAACACGCAAAATAACATGTTGGTCGGTAGGTAACCCCATACAGCTGGACGAGGTGCTGCTACATGACGTTAAATCTGGAGTATGGTGTTCTGTAATTGCAACAAGATAAATCGGACGCATCTTCTTTTCGAACACAATAAATGCAGAAAGGTACACTGTCAAATTCTCGCACCATTTTTTGAAAATTCACACACGCGACATGGTGATTTCTTTAAGGCTATGTTTCTTTTCCTTTAAAGAAGAAAAATGGCTAAACCTTTCGTTTCAAATTGTCATTCATGCCGAAATATGCAATGGAAATATTCGGTTGACACCCGGATATTTTTTCAGGAAATCCGTAATTTAATCGAAGATAGTTGTGTAGCGGTTAGCACTGCTACTGCATTTGTGGGACGTCAGTGTTTTGAAACCCCTTCGGAGATCGGCTATATCGACTAATTCCTTTAGAAATTACTCTCAGTCTCGTCACACAAATCCTCTCTGGCATCTTAAATTAAGAGAAAAATAGCCCGGTCTACAGTGTCTCCATTTCATATTCACATTCAGCCTTCAGTTTAAGGGTGTACAATCTATTCATTTGATAAACAGATGCAAAAGATAAGCCTATTTAGACCTACAGCTTTTTACATTCGCCATACCCCATTTACGCTCAGGATAGGGATAGGTGGCGGGCTCTTGTGAGTGCGGTAATGAACCTTCGGGTTCCATAAAATGCGGGGAATTTCTTGACTAGCTGACGACCTGTTAGCTTCTCAAGAAGGACTCTGCTCCATGGAGTTAGTTAGTTATTTATACCCCATTTACGTCACGGGAAACTAAGAGAAGCTTGTAATATATTAATCAACCGAAGAAGAAAAAGTTGGAAATTGAAATAATTCGATTACCCACACATATGCACCTTGTTTTCTCGGAAAAAGATGTTTTACAAAACACTGTTCTAGCACAATATCAGACAGAGAAAAAATTCTGACCAGTTATAAGACATTTGTTAGAAAATATCTATATAATTTTGTAACAGGCCATACATTCACTAACCACTACAAATTTAACTTCGGTTGGACGCCAGTAGTTTACACAGGTCGTGTGGCTATGGCTGGAAGCGAGGCACCGACTATCAGCTCAGGATAGAGCCGAGCTCCACACAGGGAATTTTATCATGCTCGATTTTTATCATGTCTAACACAGAACTAAAAATGTTCTTCTTTCCATGTTGAGATTCAAATGCCAAGTGTTCTGCATACCGCAGATTGCCTCCACGGCACTAAGCTAAGTCCCGTTATCTTGGGTACCTGCTCAGGGTCTCGCGGTATGCCTATTGTTTGTGTAGTAAGCTGAGGACCCTCACGCCAGAAAGTTTATAGAGGAATGTACACTTAGGTACTCATAATATGCACAGTACCACACCTTTCGTCTGGGGATGACAGTCCTTGGATTCGAACTCAAGCTGCCCTGCTACAATTTATACCTGACCCCTCAGTGAATGTGAATGCTGGACAAGCACCTAGGGCATGTTCAAAGATTTGATTCATATAGCAGACGTGCTGTATGATCACCATAAAACAATGAAGAAATAATAATGAACACTTTAAATTTATTGCTTGCATCCGAAATTCCTTTTCGGGGTTACCAAGGTACTCGCTGGCAAACAGGTGGCAATCTCTGCTTTAAGTCTATACTTTAAACTATACAAGCATACCAGACGTTCGAAAATTGCGTGTTTGCGTTATTTTGTTCCATAGTTTTTCCGCATTTCTTTCTTTCTTATTCTAACCTCTTTTTATCTACTCATTGTACCTCTACCTGACAACACACAACAGTCACGAGACAGACATCCATGCTCCCGGCGGGATTCGAACCCACAATCCCAGCAATCGAGCGGCCGCAGCCCCACGCCTTAGACCGACCGCCGGGATCGGCCTTTCTTTATTTGCAGACAGGTTAAAATATCGGTGGAGTCTGTTTAAGACTAAGCCCACCTGAGGTCTCACTTCCTACAGCACAAAGAGGTCTATAAAGCAGTTACCATCTCAATCTGAACGCATCATGAAGCTTGACAACATTTCTGGAAAAGGTTCATCGTATATTATAGACTCTATCAAATAAAATTGTATCTCATGGAGCTCAAAATTATTTTAAACTTGTTTCTATATGACGCAAAATTAGTCATTTAAATCCCAGTGATAACTACGTACATGTACTGCCTGTTGTGACATTAAGAGTCTTCGTATTTTTCGACAGAGTGTATGTATGTGTTCCGTGTGATTCTCACAATTAACATTATTTCTCTAAACAGCGTTAGTCGATTGATCTCTCTAATGGACAAGGTTTGTATTCTCTGTGAAGTAGAAACTGAAATTTTACACAAAATCCGGATGAATGTCAGTCTGTAAAGAGTTAACGGGATGCTAAGCAGAACGTTCTAGCACGTCTCACGATGCCATTGTTTGCCTTTGTTAACTATCGATCTCTGTCTGCGATAAATGAACACCGAAAGGGGACAGAGTCTTGAGACAGAAAATAAGACATACCGAAAGCCTATTTTCTCCGATATCGAGATGGAATATATATTTCCAAGATTATTCACTGTCTGGCGAGATCACATCTAAGGGTTACATGAAACAAACAAGAATAAGGAAACGAAGGTAATAAAGACATTTGCTGCGTGTCGGTATACTGCGTTACTTCGATGACATAAGGAAGACAAGAAGGTGATTTAGTAGCTAAAAGTGTATGCGAGTTTCTGCTGGGGCAAGGACGTGAAAATTGGTCTTCGAAAAGAATTTCATTTGTCACGCGGCATCGTCATGTTATGAGACCTCCTAATAACACAGCCTTGTGTGAAAAGCTGTGGCATGAATAATAAAATATTTTATTGGTGCTTCGGTAGTATAAGCGTTGACAATATCTGAATAGATACAGTACAGACAAACACTGTGATCGTAAAACGTAGCCGAAAAGTCCAAACTTTGACAGAAATGGTATGTACCTAGACTGTTACTGTAAATCGCTGTACATACATGTGCACAGGAGCAAGTAGGGTGAGACTTATTTAGATTTTGTTTAATGCCGCCTTTTACCATACTTTTGTCGTGTGGTTTATCTAAAGTATATAATAGACCTACGAGTATGTCGGTCCGTGCAGCCATTGAAGATTTTTCATCTACAAATCTTTTGCTAGGCGTCTGACCTCTTTGTACAAGTAGGTGGCTGATTTTTAGGTTCTCTGTCGTTCCAGTGTAAAATGAGACGGAAAACTGAATATGGATTGTGAATAGACATCTGAAAGAAGGGTGTGATTTTTCGGAGTACATTTCGGACATTCACTTCTAGAAACCGAATATAGTCTAAGCACGAAAATCTTCAGTGAGAACGACTGGTATAAAGGCGGAAATTCAGACTTCGCGCCTGTCGATTACAAGTGTAGAATGTCACTACCATTCCAACACATTCCATGCCAGCGTTACATAGAGATCTTGTTATCTGTTGCAATTAAATGCGTGCCCCGAATACACCAAACTCCTACATTTGAAAGCAAAAACGTGTTCAGAAATTTGTCAGTATTTTCCAAATACCTACCACAAACAACAACCCCCTGGAGCAGAGACTTGCGTGGGAACTTCTTGTTCTCTCAGCTGATAAAAAATTCTCCACTTTTTGTGATACCCGAGAATTATTACTGTGTTCAGCAGATCCCGCCATTGTAGGTCTACTTTACCCTGGACCATATCAATCCAGTCTGCATTCTCACGCTGTTTCTTTAATGTCCAGTCTAATGTCATCCTCTAGTTTATGCCTAGGTCACCAAATGATCTATCTCGTTCAGGATCCCCGCATAAAATCTTCTGTGCATTTCTTCTATCCCTTATTGTTCCAAACCACCGTCATGCACAAATAATTTACAAAATGTTTACAAGTTACTAGTTTAGGCTTATCAATTAAGCCACCATCAGACCTATTAAATATCAAGAACCATACAAGAACTTATACTTTCATGTGGGTTTGAGATCTCATACCCTTACAGAGCACCTCATAAAAACTTTGTTAAAATCATGAAGGTTGTGTAAAATTATAAGATGAATATAAAAACTATAGTTTTAAATAAAGATGGTAGGCAGTTTATAATTGATATATAAGGTAAACTTCAATCTTGTATTTTCTTCAGCACAGGAATTATCAGTTTATACGAAGGTGAGTTAACCCGATGTTAATTATAATTCTAATTTAATATATATAATATTCCATGAATTTTTCTAAAATATTAATGACCTTGTTAGTATTTATTTATTATTTTATTTGTTCATTATACACCATCCATCATATTCTTGATTTGACTACCCCAGTAATATTTGGTGAAGAGTATAATATATAAGCCTATAAGCCTATCATTATATTCATTCCCGTCATCCTACTACTTTCTCTGTCTTACGTCCAAATATTCCTTCAGCACTTCATTCTAAAACGCTTTCAATCTATATAGGCAGAGTTTTTTAAAATATGTCGAGACAGATAGGCCTATAAACTACAGGTCGAATTCAACCCTCTCATATTAATTTTTATTTTGGATTTATAACATTTGTCGATGACAGACTCTTTAAGTGTACAAGGCATGTTGAATCCATCAATCGAATCTCTCCTTCCAAGGAATTATTCAACTTGATTTTCTTCACAAAATTCAGTTTACACAGTGAGTTCCTTCTAGTACACATCTTCACAGCCTATTTCTTGAAGAACCATTTTATTTCTATGTTCTTAACAAAGCGCAAATGACCTGCTTTCTCGAGCTTTTCTGATCAAAACATCATAAGAATTTCTCATTACCCATGCATGATATTCACGCAACCCATGTGAAGTTGCTCGATCTATTCATTATATGTGTCGCCAATATTTTCTGAAACTGTATCCAGACGTAGTGAACGCTACGTTTAAAATCGCTTTTGCTTACCTTAGTAACTATGAACTGCAAGACATGTGGCACGTATGGGGGAGAAGAGAAATGCATACAATGCTGTGGTGGGGCAAACTAAAACAAAGAGACAACTTGGAAGACCTAGGCGTAAATAGGAAGATAATAATAAAATGGCTGTTAAAGAAATAGGACGGGAGAGCCCTGACTGGATTGATCTGGCTCAGGATAGGAAAAAATGAAGGGCTCTTTGGAACACGGTAATGAATCTTAGGGCTCCATTAAATGCGGGAATTTCTTGACAAGCCGAAGAACTCTTGACTTCTCAAGAAGGACTCTGCTACATGGACTTGTTTAATTAGTTAAATATTATTTTATTTAGTTCGTAAATGGCAACTATACTTACCCGTTGGACGTTTCTGCAAGACTTTCCACGTTTATTTAGGTTATATCCGACAAATGTACACTTTTATTTTCTATTGTTCAATACATATATTTCATTGAAGATTGTCCAACATGTTTCGAACCTTATATGAGGTTCATCTTCAGGGACATCTGTTTTAAATTACACCAGCCTTTCTTCAAAGGTAAATGTTAGGTATACGCTTTAAAATGTTGTCTTGGTTACTGAAATTAATGTTAAAATACTTAAGTATTTTATCCTAAATAATCAAAAAATGTACGGTATGAATAACATAAAAAATGAATAACATAAATTTCCACTTTTACTGTGCTGAAACCCATTGCCACTAGTCACAATCTATGAACTCGTGTAGACGGAGTGGAAATAAAGTTAAACACATGCCTAATGTCGGTACGAATAGGAAATATGTGGGCAGTTCGTGCTCCAGGCTTGTCACGTCCGGAGGAATGGGACTGGGTGGGAACCACAGACCAGACGTGGTCATGCAGGAAATAACTATAACTGTGACGGCAATTCAATCCCAGTCGGTCAGCCCATAGTTAAGACTCATTGCTTAATGGCGACGCACTGCTCCGAGTGATCATTGCCGGGTTTGCTGCAGCTGGATTAAATATTTCATGCCTACACATACTTCAACAACACTCCATACTTGCATGGCCTATTTAAAGTCGAACATGAAGAGAAAATGACTTTGTTGTGCGTTCACGAAACCTGCCATCCGATCAAACTGAACTACACTAATCCAGGTCACCGTTTGCTGCCTGTAGCCCTTAAGTTTTATTCAGGCCATGCCTGCTTTGTTGTCATCCCATCCTTCTTCAACACTAGCAGGTACTATTTTTTCCTGGGCCAATTCTGTGTTCTTTCTAGTAAAGCTGTGAATGTGAAGATTTTTCAAATGCTTTCTTTAATACCTTCGTATCTTATCCATCTCTTTTCCCTTTACTTGCAGACTAAACCTACCGTTACAAAGTTAATCACATTACAGTTAGCACAGTGCACAGTAGCAGAAATTATTTTTCCTGGTACTTCATGAAGTACTCGCCATATTTAAAAAGTCAAACGAAGTTAAGTTGATTTTCAAAAGAGGTAGGTTCGAAAAAGAAAGTTAAGTGAGTTCGAAGATGAAATATGCGAACGGTCACGGTCTACTAGTATGCGTCCACTTTATGCCTAGAAGGTCCTTTTCAGTGTGTAATATGGGGAAAGGAAACGCGAACGAAGCAGAAAACACGCAAGGTTGTGAATGGTATTCCACACAGACACTGAATGTTTTACCAGAATTCGATCTAGCCACGCGAATGTCCGAATGTGGAACCTGATAAAACCGACAGTTTCATGCTAGTGATTTGGCAAACAGACTCGGAATTCATTTGTGTTCCTGCGGAGTGAAATTTAGTTTACAGTTAGTGCGGAAAACTTCTTGCTATTTACTGAATAGATGAAAATTTCCACGGAATAAATGAATGTAAGTACAGTAACAGATCAACGTCGATAGCCTCAGCTTGGAGAGAGACCCGTAAACCCTCTGGGACGTGTTAGCAAAGAGAACAATGCGTCCAAGCACAACTCATAAAGCTTACTTGCTGTTACACAGCGTACTAGGCCTACAGATCTTGTCTTACTAATGCTGCGTTTGTAATGCACAGATGACCCCACGAAGGGTGTGCAGCAGACTTACCTTGTGTCATTTTAAATAGGACAAAGGCCAGGACAAGTGTCGAAGAGTGAGTACAGATTTTTCTTACCTTCGCCCACTGTAGCGTGAGTTGGCAAGTGAATGGAATTTATGACCCCCTAAATTAACCTTCATGATTGAGATTTCAAGCCTCGTTCCAAGGTACAGGCGTATGTATTGTAGTGACTTAATACTTAAGAGTCCTGAACAGATAATGTTACACTTTTAAAATTAAAACATTCAGTGTTGTACCTGGCAGCTCTGAATGATCTTGTTCGTTACGCTGTTGTTACATGAATGATCTTTCGAGGTAGTTTATGCCTGATCGTATTAGAATATTAAGATTTGTTGGGGGGCATTTCAAGGGATGTTCCGAAATTCCTATTAAAAACGACACACATTTGACACACGAAATGTCAACAATAACGGATTCATAGCTGATAGATAGTATGACTATATTCTAACTAATCCATCGTAGCGAGATGTGATGTTCTCATTACGGTATACAAGATAATAAGGTGTCGAATCTAAGATAGTAAACTTCGTAGCGAGGTCCAGTGCCCAAAGTTTCGTAACTTTCTCTCCTATCTTCGACATAAAACTGAGATTTTCAGCGGATTCTTCTCCCTTCAGGGAACAATAACGTTTGGCTGGCAGTCTCCTGTCTCAGAGCTCTCGTGTCTTGCAGTTGAAAAATCTTAATGCAAATGTCAGCAAGGCATCATTACTGTGTTATGTCACTTCACGCGGTTTGCCTGAGGGCAAATAAATTTCCTCAGGAAGAAACAAAGGGAGAAGGAAGGAGGTAGAGAAAGAAGGAGTGACATAATACGAAACGTACACATAAATATAGATAGATACGTGGGTAGGTAGATAGATAGATATAGGTAGGTAGATAGATAGATAGACAGATAGGTAGGTAGATAGATATAGGTAGATAGATTCTCGTAGATAGATAGATAGATAGATGATAGGATTAGGTGGTGAGGACATCAAGTCTGATGTAGACAATCGGCCTATAAGACTTTAATGCATAGGAATAGTGTTGCAAGTACGTACTAATAAATACTGCCCTCAAGATTTGGTGATTAGCAGTTGGCATTTACTTCATCTTGCAAGTTCCTCTTTTGTATACACGTCAACAAGCGTCTAATACTATTGGAGCTCTTTAAGTGTCGTCTAATTTGTCACAAAAACAATAAATCGTATTTCAGGCCGATTCCAACGTTGACCTCCGCTAATCCTAGAAGATTGGAAGTTTTATTAAATTATAAATACTATGCACCATCCTAGGGAATTGAGGACTTGGAACATTCAACTCTTTTTTACTTTCCTTTTCCTGCTCCCAACGTTCATATTAAGAGGTCATTCTTCAGAAAGAAAATAATCGCTAAATCTTTTGTCATGGTTAGCCTTTGAAAGAATGACAGCTTGTCGTCATTATAGCACGCGGCATACACGGAAGTGTTCTTGCTCACAGAAGGGCATTATTCTTTAAAAGGTTCGTTTCTCCTGCAATTGCACTTCCTGAGAAGTCGTATGACCCTGAAACTGTGTCCAGGCCGAGCGGTTTAGAACAGCAGTCTAAAAAAAAAGTAGGATCAGGGGACCACTGCAGTATGCTGTAAAGGTAAAACGTAAACTTCACCCTACAGCAGGCCATGAAGGCCCAGAGGGGGAGTAGGGATATAGCTCTACTCTTTCTTTAACCTCGGCGCTAGATGCGGGTGGGTAGTGAATGGCACGCCCCGGCTGCCTTACCCCCGGAAAAGAGACCCGGTTCCCATTGTACAGGAGGCTGAGTGGGCCCCAGGGCCACGCTGGACGTGTGCGGAAAATATCGGCCCTACCGGAATTCGATCCCGGACCGTCCAGCCCAAAGTGAGTCGCTGTACCGACTACGCTATCCCGGACCGTGCAGTGATCTGTATAGCAGCTATTATTGTAGTGTGATACAACGGTGCCTCCACCTTTTCATGTGGCGGAATATTAAAATATATTACACCAACACCTTACGATGCACCAAATCGCATATCACTGTAACGTCTGTGCTCCCAATCTTCCATGCATGTATAGATTTTTTATATTGTACTACATGGGTCTCCAATCCGTACTGCGTGGGTCTCCAATTCGTACTACATGAGTCTCCGGTCAGCAATCCGTGGCCCGCCAGGTTGTATTATGCAGCCCGCGCCACATTTACAAATTATGTGTATACTATAAAAATTACACAATAATGTTGGCTGTTAAGTATACCACTTATTGTTATTTTTCCACGTGCGGCCCGCGAACCAGCCTACAATAACCGGTGTGGTCTTTTGCCATAAAAAGTTTGGATGCCCATGTTATACAAGTTCATTACACTTCCTTTAATGTATAATGTTTTAGTATGCATTAGGCACACGTTTTAAATTAAGATGTAAGAGATAAATAATATTTAGGGAAGTAATTAAAAATGATAAAAGTAACAGACACATAAAATATGTCGATTGCAATTCAAAATTGCTATTATGTAAAAGCGCAGCGTGTAAGAAAAGTAAAGAGGAATGGAAAAAGATCCAGGAAGGAACAATCTAACAAGGTTACTGCAGCAGCTGCTGCCAATGAGATGTCGAATAAAGACTCGCTGCTATCGTCACACTTTGAGATAAAGTTTTATTGACCCGTACGCAGGCGACTGAATTAACGGCACATCGACTGAAAAACACGCATTAGTTTTACTTACTGTTGCGACCGGGACAGTACAGTTGGTGCGGTGACTAGCCTGGGGGCTAGATGACGAGAAACCGACGTTGAATGCCCGGCACGGACAAGAGATTGTTTTCTTCTACTCAGCCTCGAGATTGCTCTGGGGCCCACCTAGTCTCTTATCCAATGGGCTGGCCAACCGGGGGCTCCATCCTTGCAGGTAAAGGGACCAGGACACGATGCTGACCACTGGCCTTCATTTAGTGTCAAAGTTAAGAATTCAGAGGTTTATGCCTCCGCTGTCACATAAGTATTCACGGCGTGTTTCTCAATGAAACATTTTTGTTTTGTGGGACGTAACACCGTGTAGTTTGGTAGAAATTTACGAACATTTCGGAAGAACCTGCTACCTCCATCTTGAGGGTAGGAGACTTCTATGTTGGCAAATTTCTACCAGATTATAGGTGTCACATTTCAGCAGTCAGTGATCTTCGTATTTCTCGCCATCGGAACTTCCAGTCTCACGTCTTTACTTTTACCTAGCTAGCAATTAACTATCTACCTGTCAGGAAACTTCATTTAAACGATCCCCGTATTTGGCCTGATCCTGAGCCGGTTCACTTCATTTGCATCCCCATATCATTTGTCGCTAACATCAATTTTCACATATTCTGCTCGGTCTTTAAGTAGTCAATTTCCGAGGAATTCCCTACCACAATTATGTACGAATTTCTGGGCTTTCCTTCCGATGTATTTATCCAACCCGCCTTCTCATCAGTGTTTTAAGGATACTAGGAGAATGTTGTAAATAACAGAAATCACTTCCGCATTATGTCCATTCCCCGCTCGTTTCGCCTCTTTAGGTCTAGATATTTCCGTTAGTACTTGCTTGTAGTTTTGTACAGAATCTTGTGAATGAATGTCTCTCGAATCAGAAGGCAGTGGCCAAGGGCGGGAGTGAAGTAAATCAGTCGTGATGGTTTTTCCCACTTTATCCTTCGCTAAATTTGTCTGGCTGCCTCGTCAGTCCTCGATAGATTCCCTGTGACTATCCCTTCACGGATCTCGGCTCCTCATTACAACATAAAATTACATGTATTTGCGAAGGGAACACAAACTTATTCAGACAAATTTTGCGCTTGCCACAGTGCAAACACTTTCAAACAGGCGTAATATATTTCTACACAGAACTGCAGTCTTTCAGAATTGTGTAATAATAATTGCCTAACAACACAAAAATAAGTTAACAGAAGAACGGAAAAACAAAACCCGGCAAGGCAACAGCCATGTCAGCTTTTATTCCAGCACATACGGTTGATTCATCAGTCACTACTAACGTAAGGATCTATACGTACCATACAGTATCAGTTAATATGTACACGAATTGCGGAAAAGAGCCTTAAAGATGAAACATCAGACATGCCGAAGACATAATCAATACCCACAAACAATTCACAGCATTATAGAATGATGATCGTTACTAGCTGCAAGAAAATGCACAAGCAACTCATAACCATGTGCCAAAGAGTTACAACACCATTGGGTACTAAAACACAGACTGCTCCGGAACTGTATTCCACATCTCAAATATTTACCACAAACTGTCTTGGAAAGCAAACATGCTGTAATTTTCGAGATTTGAGGTTTTCACATACATGTAGGTGACGGTGCAAGTGTTTTGGGATATCATGTGTAAGTTATATCGATAAATACTCATATTTACGGACGTTTTGGAGCAGCATGCTACCTCCATTTTCAGGGTAGTCTAAGAAATCTATTATCCTGAAGATGGAGGCAGCCCCGTCTTCTGAAACGTCAACTATTTACCAATCGACATGGCGCGTAATATGCCAGAAGTTAAGTTAAGTTTAGTTTAGTTTAGTTTATTAAAAAAAAAACATAACCACTTTGCACATAATGAACCGTCACATGCCATACATGAACCTAACAACAAAGGAAAGGTAATTGCCTGTGTGTTAGGTATGTTACACGAAACAAAACTAAAACGAAAATTCACCCTATAACATGCCATGAAGGCACATAGGGGGAGTAGAGTTATAGCTCTACTCATTCACAACCTCGGTACTACAAGGGAGTGGGTGGGTAACACCGTGTCCCGGCCGCTTTACCCTCGGGAAACAAAATTAACACCCAACAAAAGTACCAAGAGAAAGTTTAAATTTATATATTCTCAACAGAAGACATAATGCAGACAGCACCCGAAACAAGTACATGTCCTATGCACGGTTTAAGTGCTTGTCTTCCGCTGCAATCATCCCAGAAAGTCCCATACCGGCGTCGGAAGTCTTGAGTGTCCAATAACATCTGTATCCAGCTACAAATGTCAGTGTCAACAGATAAGCTACATGCTCCATATCCCTCAAGTTTTAAATGGCATACAACGAATAATCTTGAAACTAGCACCGAGCCAGTTCAGCACATTTCATATGTAAATATTTATATTAAGGCACTTGGTATATCTCATATTGTCAACTGTATTATATTCCAAGGTGACATAGTGAGATTTTTTTCGGCCATGAACTACTTTTTGTGTATTTAATGGTGACAATGCAGTCGATTATGTTTAGTCATGAACTCCTTCTTGTATATTTTATCAGTCCAGTGATGTTTTATATGGCCATGAGCCGCTTGTTGTATATTTCGGGGTGACATAGTCCATTGAGCTTTTGTTTGACAGTCATCTCCTTGTTGTATATTTCAAGGTGACAGTCATACCACTGAGGTACCTTTTAGCCATGAAACCTTTGTCTATTCCATTGCATAAGATATCAGTCACGTTCAAATGAACTGGTGCTAACAACTCCCATGTATTACCACAAATAATTCCGAAGTTTAAGGGACCCTACAGACCTTACCTGATATTTAACAATTACAGCAAACACAGCAAAGCGTACCAAAATCATGGACTAAATACGAAAAAGGATTCTTAAAAGGATCAGTTTTGAGTGAATTTTATTTCAATTGGCTCGCTCTAACAGATGTTTTAAAGGATGTTAATATAGATTGCATAAGAAATCAAGGCCTAGAAGGGTAGGAAAAATAAAAGGAAATAAACGAAGGAATGTTTCAATTCCTGCCTTTTTAAGGCCTCGGTTTGGCAAATACCAAATTAAGTGATTATGCATATATATATTATTTTGTTTTATCCAGTAGCAATTTTCACAGAGGTGACACCTCTGTGTTCTAAGCTATGCCATCTAAAGCACAAATGTAACTTAACTGGCTTTTTAAGGGAGAAAGTACGAAACAAAATAAGGGTATGAAAGGAATAAACAAATTGAAGAAAAGAGATTAAGGATGAAGATAGGAAATCAATTATTTTCATTTGAATTTCAGTGGGCATTTCAACTAGTATAGGAAAAAGTAAACACTGAAAGCCGGTTATTTTAGCTAGAAAATTGAGGTATTAAATGCTGAACTTAATTCTTGGTATTTAATTGAAGCCCACCTGTGCTAAGCTTGAACTGATTACCGCTGAATTAATGTAATATGAATTTTGTCCCCTACTGCAGGACTCATCATACACAAGGTAAACGGCCCTCAAATTTAACTGTACCCAAATTTCGATTTCTTCTACTTCACAAAGGCAATAAAGCTCCAGATTTGTTGTATTGTAGGTCTCCGTACGGGTTGAAGATTTCTGTCTTTCTGAGATATGACGCCGTGTAGTCTGATAAGTGTCGGCTTTGCGGAGGAACCTTCTGCCTCCATCGATAGAGCAGAAAAATCCTGCAGGAGTCAGCAGGTGTTAAAAAAGTATTTCGATACTTATCAACCCGACTACACGGCGTCACATCCCAAAACACAGTAATTATTAGGGTCATCGTTGTCAGAACTTTAGCATCTTTCTTAGAAATTTGTATTGCGTTGCGTGCATAAGCTGAAGATTTAAATTTCAAAGAGGAGGCACACTTTATTGCACAATTCACACGAGCGCATCCTTCGTCACTTTGAACCTCCTTCTGTCTGCGGAATTTAAATGGCTACTGTGTTGTTAGAAAATCGTTTGCTTAAGTTACGTAGGTGTGGGCATGGCTGTGAGACCGTATACACAGATTTATCGTCTGGCTGGGGAAGGACACATGGATTGCAATAACGAAACCTGCCGCAGACTTGAGTTTTTAAGTTTTAAAACATTAATATGTGTGTGCATGTATGTATGTATGAAGTCAGGAAGGGCAGAAAGCGAATCGATCGGTTTACCACTACAGTCGCCGCTAAATTCCACTCCACACGCCTCATTAAAGGAGAAATTAATTTTCAAAACAGATAAACATGTTAATTCCTCAGAGCTTTTTCTAGAATCTATAAACTTTTCGCCGAAAATCTGACGTACCTGGGAGAAACAACAAGAATTTCAGGAAAGAGTTTAACGACGCTTTCTCTCCTTCACGCACTTCAGTGTAAACGGTGATGTTAATGGCAGCCAAATTATGAACTAATGATTATGTGGCATATGAAGTTACAACAGCGGCGATAGGGTAGACTGACAAATGTGTATCAACGTGTTCGTGCTACGTTCAGCCTAAACTCTTCTACCCTGATGGTGGAGGTATCACATCGCTTCGAAGTACACATACGTTTCTAAAAAAACTACATGGCATCACATCCTCGGGTAAAGCAACCTTCAAAGTAATTGTGTAGCTAATGGTTCTACATTTCACTAGTAGCTATACGTTTCAACTGTTGTCTCTGTTACATAGCTTAAACACTCGCATCGCCTCCATATCTGTAACTGTTACATACTAGAGAAGCGTTCCATGTAGCATCAAGAGGTACGTACATGATCTGTCCTAATTGCTCGTCAGTTTACCGCTTTAAGGGATTCGAGAGCAGAAAGACACACCGGTTCATGGCGAACATTTTCAATTTGTATATAAGTTTGTGTTTTTGTACCTTCTTTACGCACATTTGTAGAATGAATGCATAATGAATAGTTTCATCCTTCCAAATATTTAATAGCATGAATAATAAATTCGTGTATACAATATGTAATGAATACTGGAATGGGTTGTTTCCACCCTAGTCACATCTGATGAATTTATGGTTCATTTAAATTCAGTATAATATATAGGCCTACTTCGTCAGATACTGGCGTACAGAAAATGTCTGAAGGTTTACTGCTGGAAATCGAATAACGGAAGTCAATTCCACAGCCAGCAGTTATTATTATTATTATTATTATTATTATTATTGTTAGTGATTGTGGTGGTGAGGGGGAGTAAAACGCGAGTATGGCGAAACTGACCAATCACCTCCAACTAGAACCGAGGTCTAGAACGCGTGGTGCTGATGAACAGCGTCACGTTACGTATAATATTTTACGGATGTAACTTTGCATAAATGAGCTCTAACAAGATAAATCACTGTTATTCACAATAGGCTAAATACGTATTTCGTCTTGCAGAAATGAAGTTATTTCCAGCATCACATTGAAAATAAAATGCATAGCGCACGTGGAATGAAAGTGTGTTGGTATACGACATGTCAGCAAATTAATGTATTAATTAATTGGCACTTGTCAGTACGCACCATGTGTATGAGGAAATTAAAAGGTTTCGTCATGACAGCTTATGTTTCCAGTACACATCGCATAATATATTTCGTCATGACAAACTGCACGGAACTGATCACCATACTGCCACCTGTCTGATACACATGGGCTCTAAAGGCGCTGAATTAATTTTTATCCTAATTTTCTCTTACAAGGAAAACATAGATTATGCTACGTGATGTCGGTGTGTAGAGTCTGTCTCACATGGGCCTAATAACTTTGGAACCAACAAAGAATTTCCATGAGATGCAATAATAAATATTACGTGAGTGATGGCTACTTCACACATATTTTGTCTTACCATCAATCATTCATTCATCATACTGTTGTCTGTCTTACGACATGTCCACAGCCTCTCCCAAAACGAGCTCTTCACAGAGTGCAATCCAGCTCTTCTCTTTCAGTTTTCTCTTTTCCTGATGGTCATCCAGTGGCTTCTTACGTCTTCTTCCCCGTCTTCCCGTCACTTCTATCCTTCCCTCTGTCGTTCCTTCAATAACGTGTTTAAAAGGCAGTTCCTACGCAAAATGTGACCAATCCAGTCCAGCCCATACCACCAATAAAGCGGTAGTGCGAAGTTGTGAGGTGGCAGCGAAATTGGCGCCTCGTAGTTTATGTTTCTACGTTTTTTAGAAACATGCGGAGTTTTTGTTAAGGCCAATTTTTATAAAATGTAAAACAACATGACGGAAACATAAAATTTATCGATAGCGCTCGGTTTGTTGGCGGTAGTAAACGAAATGCTGGAGCCAACACGTGAAATTTTGTATCGGGGCAGTTTTACGAATTCTGCATTCTGGATATATGGAGTCGATGCAAGTCTTTGAGGCCACTTCAGACAGAATGTAATTACTCTATATGCAAAGGAGCCGGAATAACGCATTCGGTATTGTCACTAGGCTATGGGTTGGAAAATCCGGGTTTCAATTCCCGGCAGGTGCAAGAGATTTTCACTTCACCAGTTCGCCCAGGCACGATCTGGGAACCACCCAGCCTTCTGCTCAGTGTGTACCGGAGGTTTTTGCCCCTGGGATAAAGAGGCCGAGATATGAAGCTGACCACTCACCTCCTTCTCGTGCCGAGATTAAGAATGGGTGGAGCTCTATCTCCTGTCCTCCTATATGCATTCATGACATGCATAAAGATAAATTTATATTTACTTTGTCATTGCTGTTTATACAGAAACCAGCCACTAAAATAATTAACTTATAATTCTTGCGAGCTTCACCACAAAGAGTGAAGCACTTCAAGGGAATCAGGCGTTGTGTATTATTCCTGTCTTATTTTTAAATTTGCACCGCAGTATACTGTGTTGTGCAATTTAATGTTTATTGCCTACCTACATATGACTATACACTATACACAAACTGGGCTGTCATCACACAGTAGTACAAACGACGCCTTTTTTTTAATGGCTCGACAACCCTTGGGGGCCTAGGCCGCCTCATTTTTCGAGGCTTCACATTCACACACTTTTTAGACACACCACACTCGGTGGATTCCTCTGGACGAGGGACCAGCTCGTCGCAGAGACCTCTACCTGACAACACACAACACTCACAACAGACAGACATCCATGCCCTAGGCGGGATTTTTTTTTTTTTTGCTTGTCCGGTGTTTTTTTTCCCCCTTTGATCCATTTTTGTACTGTTTAATTCCTTTCGTCCTTCATGTCACTTTACGTTCCATGCTACCGTCCTTATACAACAAACACAACACAACATCCATGCCCCGGTGGGATTTTTGTTTTTTTTTTTATTACTAATTTCTGGGTTTTCCCCTTTGATCCCTTTTTGTTCTGTATTAATCCTTTTTCGTCCTTTCATGTCACTTACGGTCCACAACCGTCTTTTTACAACACAACACAAACATCCATGCCCCGGTGGGTGTTTTTTTTTTTTTTAATTCCTGGTTTTCCCCTTGATCCGTTTGTATGTTGAAGTCCTTTTGTCCTGCATGTCACTTATGTTTCATGCTATCGTCCATACTCTAACACAACACAAACATCCATGCCCCGGTGGGATTCGAACCCACGATCTAGCAAGCGAGCGGCGAAGACCCACGCCTTAGACCGTACGGCACTGATCGGCGATTCGAACCCACGATCCAGTAAGTGAGCAGCCGAAGACCCACGCCTTAGACCGCACGGCACTGGATCGGCCATACGACGCCTTTCTTGCATCTTGCAATTTAAAATGACGCGCGACGAAAATGCTGCGATGAAGACGCCGACGACGATGATAACTGTCATATGACCTGATAAGACTGTTACACGTAAAGATAAGAAGTAAATACAAAAGATGCCGCTGTGCTCGCCATTAAGGCATATAGAGATTGGAGGCATAGCTACACTCATATTTACCCTCGGCACTATATGGAGTTTAGTGGGCAGTTTGCCCCAGAAATTTTACCCCCTGCATTCACCGAATAGGAGGCTCAGTGGGATACACGTCCGGTCTGGAGTCTTTTGAGAAGAAAAAAATCGTTACCCCTGCCGGGAACCAAACAACTATTCCTCGGACGTAACCTAAGTACTACACTAACTACGCTTTCGCAGCTCCAGGCTGTCACGGCAAGAAGAGTAATTTTTCACTATTTTTAACGCCCACTTGTTCACTTCCATATGTTCATTTCAAACGCAGACGGCGTTGAAGTTTCAAGTCTTCTGTGATGTTACCCTTTGTTGTTCGATAAACAGTTTCTGGAGTTTCGAAAGCACTGCGATATTTCGAAGTGCCGGGAGCTGTTTACCCACCAAACGAGACTCCTTGACCCTGAAGATGTAGATAATACGTTCCTTCGAAACGTCGGGAACTACTTACCGAACAACACAGCGTAAATCTCACAAGACTTCAAATCTTAAGCAACACCTTTGTAAAGCCTTCAAACCTCGTATTGTGCTCGTAGTTTCCAAGTGCAATGAAACGAGTGAAGAAAATATACAGGCCTTGCATGGTGGAGACTAACTTACTTGAAAGCTACTGTAATTTAAAGGACAGCTTATTGTGAAATTGTGAAATCATTGTCATTTATGCACTAATTCGTTAAAACTGCTACTTTTTATTTGAGAGTAAAATTCACTTTCCTTTTTCTAGAAATCCAAGTGAAACCGTACACTACATGTTTATGGCACCGTATATGGATCAGACACTACTGTGAAACGCGCCGATGACTGACCAGCAGTAAGTACTAGATTGAATCCCGGAGATGATACCCTGAGGAATGACAGACAAATTATTTTGCTGCCTTGTTTTCCGACTTTGCCTTCACAGGGTGAGTAAAACCAAAAAAATTCCTGTCAGAATAGCCGGCATTCGACAAATTTCCATTATGTACTGTGAAAGTCTCTCTCTGCCACTGAGGTACTATTTCAAAATATCTATCTACTGAACTTTAGGATGTAGTGAGACGAAATTCTGATTTGTTTCGGGAGGCATCCGGTTAACAACTCGCCAAGCTGGCCGAATCGATGATGTGTTTCACCGAGACCACAGGAAGACAACGTAAAGGAAATCAAGAGTTTTGAGGTACCTGAAGACTTACACAGTGTGCACAAGAGTCCGTCATTGGATCCCATGCTGAGCCAGCTGAATCCAGTTTCGTTTTTCACAACCCGTTTTGGTATTCAAAACTAAGCTAATTTCGTATAAATTTCTTGTTTTCCTTAAAATTCCTCCATTTCCTCTCTGTCACATATGAGGATTGATATTCTTAAGTTGGACAATCCGTCGTGTATGCGCCTGGTTCTGAAATCGGAGACCTTGGCATTGTAAAGTCAGCACGTTTTCCCTAAACCACCAGCTAACTCCAGGGAGAGACGTCCTTCTTGAGTAGCTGGTAATCTCTCAGCCAAGAAATTCTCCGCCTTCAATATAACTTATTACAGCCTTCACAAGAACATGCAACTTGTCCCAATATTCAATCATACGTGCCGCATGCCCACCCATCTCACCCACATCGATTTGATCGTTCGAAAAATATTTGGTGAGTCGTACAAGCCATGAAACTCCTCATTAAGCAGTTTTCTCCAGCCGTCGTTACTACCTCCCGCTTAGGCCAAAACACCTATCTTACCCTCCTCAACACTATTCTTGAACACCCTCAACCTGTTCTCTTCCCTTAATGTGAGAGACCAAGATTAATACTCATACAAATCACGAGGCACAATTACACTTCTGTACATTTTAAGCTTTACCTGTTGAGATAGCAAACAGGAAGGAAGCAGATTCTGGACCGAATGTTAGCAGGCATTCCCTGAATTTAATCTACTCTAACACCGTTAATAAATGAAACACGATTTGTACTCCTACAAATCCAATCCATTAGTTATTTCCCATGTTTAGGCGTCAGAAATTGCTTTCAGATTAACAGGTATCCGACTGGGCATCAAATTCTGTAACGATTTATACAGAAGAGGATGACATGGACGAGTTATGTAGCCATGCAGTAAGAAATGCACACAAAACTTTGGTTGGGAAAATTAACAAATTTGAAAGAAGTATCCGAATCCAAATTTGTTATCTCCCAGAGTCGGTCTTTATGACATTAAGCTACCCTAGCTATTTATCTGTATAGTACATGTATACCTGCTTTTCTACTCTCAGGGACTGGAACCCCAGCGATCCGTGAAACACCAATAATTGTTGCGAGGAAGAAGCCGTCGTCATTCAAAAGATGGCAAACGCGTTGAAAGTGTGTCATTAACACGAAATGGAATGAAGTAGAAACGTAATGAACAATGTTCGTATGGCTTCAAGCTTGCAGAAAGAGAATCAAGTGAAAACACACTGCGCTGTTGACACAGGAGAAGAGAGAGTATCCGTTGCTATGAAACATCTGTTTAATATGATGATCTTCACTGGGGTTTCTGCTCCATGCTTAAGTATTCCAGTGTTTCGGCGGAACGCACTGTATCCGTCTTCAGGGTGACTGGTTTCAAGTGGATGCTGCCTTGGAACGGAGGAAGGAAATTTGTCTGTTAAGAACGGTTTGAAGGATTTGGGCGACTCATAGCCTCTCTCATACGTCTTATATAACTGACATATATCTTTCTTCCGTATCACTTCCAGCATCCACTTGAAACAATTGTCACCCAGAAGATGGAAACAGCACGGACCTCAGAAACGTTTGACCCACTGTACAGACACCCAAAAGAAGGCCATCATTTGATCAGTAATTGCCGTAAAGGTCTTATAACTTAATTTATATCTGTACAATTGAATTGGTTTCCTGCTAGTAACCTTTCTCAGCTACAAAGCATTTGAAGTTACGAAACTCTCTTCCTCTTCTGATGCAACTGGTCCTCCTGTCAGTTCAATTCATAATTAATTCTCTAAAGCCTAAACATGACAACAGTACATGAACACTTCGTAATAATCCTGGAACGTCACTTATGCTGTTCACTTCAGATTTCAGGCATTTCTTACTTAATTCTCTAGAAATGTAAGGCACATTTGACACAAAATATGTGTTTAATTCTTCTCTACATCTTTTGTTTGTAAACATTTTTCTCTGCAACTAATATTTGGTGATTTATGCTCGAGATCAACGTAGAAAGGCATGTGAAGTACATGTTGTCAGGGTTTAGCGAAAAATGAAGTGTACTGAATTATTTTTACCTAAGACCCTGAAGATGGGACAAACAAGTGTTCCCGAAACGTTGGTTATACACCAAAAATTGACGCCGGGCTACAACCCAAAAACTTTTAAGCAGTTCTCAAGTTGTTGCATGAGGACGGACAGACAGACATAGCGAAGCTAACAGCCTCTTTTTTCTAGCTTAAATAAGAACGTGCCAAAAACGCGGAATTCTATATAAGTCGCGATGCCAATGACCGAAGAGTCCAAGACAGCAACAGCCTTAGATCGCGCATCCGCCTTGTAATCTTCATAGTAGTCAATAACAGTAGGCCTAGCAGTAGTTAGTATTAGTATCAGTAGTATTTATTTATTTATTGAAGGGCCCCGCAGCAGATGCTACGGACGCACCGCGGCCTTGAGGCTTATTGTGCAACCCTGTGATGAAGATGATGAGGTTTTTTCTGCTTTTCCATTTTTAATGGAGCACCGGTGGAATTAAATTGACAGGGGAAAACCGAAGTACTCGGGGGAAAACCTGTCCCAGTGCCACTTTGTCCACCACAAATCCCACATGGACCGACCCGGGCCTCCGCAGTGAAAGGCCGGCTACTAACCGCCTCAGCCATGGCACGGCCCTAGTATCAATAGTAACAGCAGCAGTAATAGTAATCGTAGTGGTAGTAGTAGTAGTAGTAGTAGTAGTAGTAGTAGTAGTAGAAGTAGCAGCAGCAGGACCGCCGACAGCTGGTTCGGGCCCGGGTGGAAAACTTTTTTCGGGTCCCCCAGCAAGGGCGGACGGGCTAAAAATCTTTACACTAAATCCGAAAGACTGACTCTCAGTTTCAGAGTGAATGGGGCTTGGTCTGAAAGGGTTAATTTGTACAATCGACAAATAATACTACCGAGAAAGACAAAAACATACGCAAAATAGACGGCCTCTGACCCCTTCCGGACCCGAGGCCCCGGGAATTTGTACCGGCTTTTCCCATGCCCCCCTCGACGGCACTGAGTAGTAGTAATTGTAGTAATCTGTTTCTGTTTTTCTTATTGCTACTGAAGCTATTATAAGAGTATTGGCTGACGTCACGTACTCGGATAAATTGTATTCGAGATTTCACCGGTTTGCCTGTCGCCTTAGATGCAGGAGACTTGCTAAGTCTTTCCGCGTTGCCTCCAGATGTTTACTGGACAGTAGGTCTACCTTGAAACAGCCAAGGCCGCTTCATCCACGGTCCATTCCGTATTACTCTACCTATCTGCTCACCCTATAACGAAATTGACTTCAACAGCTGATTGAGGCGAACTACAGAACGTTGAAAGCACGTCAGTTCATGGCACCAGAATTTCACAACACGGATATATCCATTTATTCTATTCTGATATCATATGGGTCTAAAATGCCGATGAATTTGCACGTACAGCAGTCACCCCAGTTGTCCCGTTGTTTTGGGCGCAGGCAGTCAACAGATCGGAAGCCATCCCGGTCTTATTGATAGTATTTAGTAAGGTTCATCTTACCGGTAAGAATATTAAGATATTTTACGTGACTTATCACGTTGTGTATGTGATAAAAGATAATGTATATGTCAAACAAAACTAATATTTTGATATAAAACCAGCAGCTGCAGGTCTCGACTTTTAGCAAGCCATCATCAACCTGTAGAAGAATATCAGAAAGTGTAAATGTAGAAGGGCATATAAAAAACTATTCAATGATGAGATCTCGAATTTGTTACAGTTGTTATTTATGACCATCAGTCTTAAATAATGATGATTTACTGTGAGTAAAAGCGTCACGCCATGGAAGAGTTAAGGGTATATAAATTTAAACCCTAGGCTTTCCGACATCAGTTTACATTGAATAATGCTATATAGTGTCTCGTATTTTGCAGATAGGCCTATAAGGTCAAAACTCGGAACTGTTAGCCCAACTGAGGTGTACCGTGGGTTTCCTGAGTCCTTCCTATATGAAGCTGGGATAGTACTTTAGCATGAACCACAGTCTGTTTCAGTTCATCTTTCACAATCATCCGGTCATTCGACGGCACATAAATTGTGAAGTTGATAAAATGCCATTAAAGAATCTATGTTAGGAGAAAATATGAGTACCAAATTACAGTACAAATTCTAAATAATGTGGCTGATTTATTCAATGAATTCGCCTGTTTGCCACTGTTTAGGCCTGTAAGTCATGTACCCCAGAATTGAAGACGGCATTCGTTTTATAAGTTATTTGCACGAAGTGCATTAAATGAAAGAATACCTGGGACGTATGTCTGTCTCTCAGCAGAACTTCTAATTCTAGTCGGACTTCGATCAAATTTGGTGTAGGTATTCCACACAAAACGCTGCATGACGAATTTAACTTTATTTCACATTTTTCGTATATGGGCCCTACTTTGCATACACTTCAAATAGAATATCATACTTTTTCTCAGAAAAGGCTTTTCTTACAAAAAGCGACACATAGCCTTGCACCTAACTGCTTACGTTTGAAGTGTTTTCGATATAGTGAATATTGTAGTGAAATAGGAAGAAAAATACTGTGGGACTCCACTTACAATAAATAGATCTGAAACAGTACATTTGTAATTTATAGTTATAGAAATGATTGTTGGACGTCTATTTTTTGTGTCTAAGGAATTTAGTCATACATTTGTGTGTTTAAATACCCTAGTAATTATTTTCGATAATTTAAGTAAACTCTGTTTAACTTACAGGCCTAATGAATTTCATGTGACTGAGATCGTAGGTGTATATAAAATGTAAACGTTTCATCTTAGAAAGGAGTGTGAGAGGATTTATCATTCAAAACGTCAATAAAGACGGTTTTGTAATCAGAAGAATTCCTCCCATTTCACAGATAGCCTCTACAAGACTGAAGACAATGATATTACACATTTTTGAAAGAGAAAACAGTTTTGATTTGCTACGAAATTTTCATCTGCAGTAAATAAATGGATATGAAAACTGAGGTCGCTTTTGATTGGTTAGGACTCCTGTTTCCTGTTAGGGAGATGTAGGTTCAAATTTGGACCCAAAGACCATTTATCCTGAATTGTTTTCCTCGCCTCCCCCGCCCCCAAGGCAAATTTGAGATAACACTTCACATTACATTACGCAGTCAGAATTGTCAGTAGCTGTGAATGGTACACAAGGTGTCGGCAATGAACAGAAGGTCAAGACAGCTCTATTTCAGTCGGCGCTGCAGTTTCGATCTTGGTCGAGATAAAGTTATTGTGCATCTTTATTGAACTCGTGATGGTTTTTCCTCAAGAACTATAGTGTATAAAAGTGGTACGCGGTGGCGCAGTTGGTTGAGGCACTGCGCTACAAGCCGGAAGGTCGCGGTTTCAATTCCCGATGGTGTCATTGGAATTTTTCATTGACATAATCCTTTCGGTCGCACTATGGCCCTGGGTCGACTCAACCTCTAACAGAAATGAGTACCAGGAATGTTTCCTGTGAGGTAAAGGGGCCGGTGCGTAGGGCTGACAACCTTACCACCTTCATGTGCCGATTATCTAGAAATCTGGGAGCCTCAACCTCCTGGAACCCTAAGGGCCTGTAATGGGATTGCTTTACCTTTACTATAGTGTATAAAACTTGAAATCCTAGCTGTAGAGGGGAATTGTCAAATCATCCCATTGACAATTTAACGGATTCCGGGCTATATTATTAAATACAATTAAGTGCCAAGTAACTGTGTAGAGTACCGAACAACACTTTGGTAAAATACGTATCATCCAGTTGCATTTAACTTTGGTGCGATGAACGTGTAAAAATTTTGTAGAGCCTACTCTATATTGGTTTCTGAGTAGGGATTACACGCATCTTTTCAGAGTGCATTCTTTCGCACATTTGTTAGCATTGATGTTCGTGTACTGCATATATAACTGTTGCATAGCTTGTACCGCTACACGTAAATCTGCACCGTCATAAGTAACATAATCTTGCATCTCTTTAAATATGCGCACTATTGGAAAGCAGTTCAATTAACGATCCCAGTGGCCGCGCGGTCTAAGGCGTGGGTCTGAGGTCGCTCGTTTGCTGGGATTGTGGGTTCGAATCCCGCCAGGGCATGGATGTCTGTCTCTTGTGAGTGTTGTGTGTTGTCAGGTAGAGGTATCTGTGTCGGGCTGATTCCTCGTCCAGAGGAGTCCTACCTAGTGTGGTGTGTCTAAAGTGTATGATCGCGAAACCTCGAAAAATGAGGAGGCCTAGGCCCCCTAGGGCTGTCGAGCCATAGAAGAAAGTAATTGTAAGGTAATTATACACAAAAGCTAAAATACATTAATTTAGTTTCGCTTAAAGTAGGAGCTGTATTGGACAGATTCGGAAATAAATTAAATCTTCTCAACAGTTATAAGCATAGACTTCCAATACCAACTGAATTTTACGTTGCATTGTATAAATTGTTTAATTCCAATACCAACATTTATCAAAATTCGTTCATGAATACCGAACATGAAATATATGAGCAGAGAGGCGGACTGAAATTATCTCCCATACATGCCGTCATTTAGTGCACTTCATACAAATATAGGTAAAAATATTCCGCAGTTAGTAAGTAAAGAAGCCTGATCTCCTTTGGTTCCAAAACATAGTTACTCACAACTGCAGTAAGACTGTGACGTGCGGTACTTTGACCTCTGTTCCACACACACTGTCATGTTTGCGGGCCACCGCATTGACCTGTGTCGATCTGCTGGAACAGAACGCGATGTAATGTGCAGGCGTGTCCTGCTTATACATTACGATTGCCGTCGCGTCAATGGCACGCCGCCATATTGCTACAACCCGAAATGCTAGCAAACTGCTCCATCTGACTGACTGTACGTAATGAAGTTCATGCATGTGTCAGGCTTGCCTGCAAAAGCGCTTCGGAGGAAAGGGGCAGTAATGACGTCTTCACAGTCATTTCATTATAGCGCCATAATTTCTATCACACTCATTCTAATGTCGTCTTTTTTATTTGTCACTTATTATAACAAGTATTAATTTTATATAAACTTGTAGCTTATATGAGAATTATCTGTTCAATACTGAAAAAAAAAAAAACGAAAGGAACAACCCACTTTTCATTAGGCGAGTGGAAAACAAAGGAGTTGCGACAAGAAATCACAAAGCCTCTGCTTATATTTAAAATCTGTGGTATTAGTGTTATTAATGTTTTACTTTATTATATTTGTGAAGAAATTTTACTTAAGCAGATTCTGTAGAAACTGTGTATTAAATTTATTGGATATATCCTCAAAATTTCGCATAATTTCGTGTTTGTGATTGTGGTCTTACAAACAGTAATTGATATACAGGTGTAGTTATGTCTGTGATCTCTCTCCATACCAGACTCGACATGCCTACCTTCAGCCGTTCATTGGTCATCGCCACAAACTAAAGGCAACAGAAAATGTTCGCGAGCCGTTATGCTATTATTACACATTATACAATTATGTTACCTCAACAGAATTTTCGTATTTTAAAATGTCTTACCATACAGCATTTCGAAAATTTTTTCGTAAGTGGCTCTAGTGTAGCGCTTGCTCCTCACACTTTCGTTCATTCGCCAAGTTATAATATTATTCATTCTTGTAAATTCAATGATACGGCTTTGGCATGTTTCCAGTGGAATAACGCTCTTAAGAATTTCGTGAAAATCGGTCAGTTGTTTCAGAGTTTGAAAGGGTTGACACACCACACACACACACACACACACACACACACAACATACATACATACATACATAATACATACATGCATATATACATACATGCATACATACATACATGCATAATATACATACATACATATATACATACATACATACATACATATTACAAACATACATAATATATACATACATACATATATACATACACACATACATACATACATACATACATACATACATACATACATGCATAAATATATACATACATACATACATATATACATACATACATACATACATACATACATACATACATGTATACACACATATATTTATCCATTTTACGAAGCAAAGTGCTTTGAAATTGTCTTCGTGCCTTTTTCTGCTATTGATATTCCTTTTGCTTTTTTCTCGGTGTTAAATCTGCATGCAGAATGATAAAAACGTGACTGGCAGTTTGTACGAACAGCTGTTTATATATAAGAAAATTTAATTCATGTAAATACCTTAACATAATCATAGTAAGCTAGTTTGGCTCTCGCAACTTGCTGTTTATTTAACGTTTTATGTTCTTATGGCCGTTACTATGAAGATATTGATTTCAGGTCTGTGAGAAGTTGTCTGGTACATACGTACCGACGTTTCAAAGGAACCTGCTGCCAGCATCATCAGGCCTATACCGATGAATAAGGCAGCAGGTTCCTCTGAAAGGAACGTACAAGTACCTGTCTACCACGACACACGGCAGCACGTCTCAAAAGATAACTAACTACCTTTATTGTTCATCTGTTCTTTTGTTCAGTTGTAGAATGCTCGCTCATCTTTCCCCGCTGTTTATATGAGCGTATGCCTTGCAGAAAAATCTGTCCCAGTGTCACTTTTTCTACCACAGCTCTCACGGAGACTGATCTGGGATCGAACATGTTCTTTGCGGTGGGAATCCGGCGACCGGCCCCGTGAACTATGGCACGGCCATACTTTGGTCATCCTTTGCTAATGTTGAAACCAACGGTCACAAAAACATTCCGGCTGCATTTGTCAAATTGTATCGATTTTCTGGGTGAAGAGACATGCTGGCAGCTTGTTTTTGCTACTTCAGGGTCAGTAACAGCCCAGTTTCCCAATAATTCACGTCACTATTCAGACCTTCTTCATGCATGGACGGAAATACCCGTATTCTATACAAGAAACATGACAAATGGCACTGACAATATAAAGAACTGAAAATCCAGTCATTCATTGCAGCGGATGCTTGCTAACCATCGTCCCTACTAGCGTACGCCTTAGGCCTCAGAAAAGGGAGGAGGACAATAAATACACCAGTTTCTCTTGTCAAGGTCCGCTTCTTCCTTCTGGTTCTATTAGCAAGTTATATACATTCACGTAATGTAGCATGTGCCGAACGCTTTTGTTCGCGGAACCGTTTTGGTATGGAAATCTATTGGCAAAACTCACACGAAGAAATCACGTGGCACAAAATAAAATACATTGATCTTTTACTGTAAAAATAAAAACCATTAAGATACAAGCTGTTTTTCATCAGTAATTAAACGATTTATTACAAAATTACCCTGTGTAGTAGATTCGTATATCGGTAACACTGTCTATTTGTGTGAGTGACAAGTTACTACGTGCTAACTGAAAGTTTTACTGCCACCGGGTGAAAACCCAATTGCAGTAAATAATAATAATAATAATAATAATAATAATAATGGCATCTGAATCTGCAGAATATATACTAGTAGAACTTAACTCGCCTAATCACGAGGCAGTATTAGGATGTGATAAATGTCTTTAAGCCATTGTAGTCATGCTCTTCTTCTTCTTGTTTTCACACAACTATCTGAACTCTGCTTATTAGCCCTCGGACAAAAGTGTAAAATGCTAAGCCATCTACACAAGGAATCAGAACGTTGTAATTGAAGGCTTCCGCCGTGGTCGTAATGTTGCTTAAAAGTTAGACCCTGAAGATGGGACAAACAAGTGTTCCCGAAAAGTTGGTTATAAACCAAAAACTGACGCCGGGCTACAACCCAAAAACTTTTAAGCAACACTCAGAACGTTGTCTACTTGTCGAGTGGTTTATTATCCCACCCTCACGGCTGCTTTCGTAACGGAGCATTCTCTGGCATTGTTACTTCGATAGTAATTTAAAAACAAATACAATTTTGCAATCACTCTTGCTGTTATTCATTCAGCATTCAACCATATTTGGTAACATTGTATTTTCAAAACATGTGAGTCAAAATACCGTCGAACTCAGTTATAACGTCATGAAAGGTACTGAATATTTTGTGTCGTTATAAACGAGTCTTATTCTGAGGAGTATGATGTTATGGTTAACAGTGAGGAATTAATTGGTACCACAGAATATCTGACGGTATAGACGAGGTGTCGCATAAACCGATGTCGCTATAACCGAGTTCGAATGTGTATGAAGGAGGCCAAAGAGTTTTGATGAGGCGGGCAAAGTGATAGATTCAATCTCCCAAACTTGCCCCTTAGAGGGTACATGGACCATTTTGCTAAATCGTGCGGGAAATTTCGCGCTGTATTGATAAATAATTTTTAGCATTTCTCTTACACAATATATTCAACCAGTCTGTCTGTATTTCGTACGTTTAAAAATAAATATACCAATAAACATTCCGAGCTATCGTTTTCCCAGGCACACCTATATATTGCGGCAAATTAACAGTGTCAAAAAATCTAAAGTTCTCCTTGTACCTGCCATGAAGTCACAGAGGGAGAGTAGAGTTATATTTCTGCTTTTTGTTTAACCTCAGCGTTAGATGGGCATGGGTGGTTAACGCCACGCCCCGGTCGCCTTACCCCCGGGAATGACCTGTTACCCGTTGTATAGGAGGCTGGGTTGGCCCCAAGGCCGGAAAACTCGCTCCTACTGAGTTTCGATCCCCGGACTCTTTAGCCCGTAGCGAGTCGCTGTACCGATTACGCTATCCCGGCCCTTAAGTGAAGGGTGTTAGACTTCTCAAAGACGTTCTTGCAACTAAAGAGTTTACAAGAGTTGAAGATATGTTCTAATACAGTATACAATTCTCGAAATGCGTTTTCTGCTATTTGGAATGTTTCATTGTCCTTGATGTACATTTTCTACTAACAAAATGTACTGTTGCGAAGTTAATTTCACAACAGATATCACACTGCACAGACCAGGAAGCACTTGTCCTTGTACCTCCACAAGTATTCACCACGTCTATAACATCCTGCCGGGCCAACTGCCGCGTGAAATTCATCAGGGTTCTCACACCTGACCCTGATGATGAAGACGGAATTACTCCCTGCAGCTTTGGCCTATCTTAACCACTAGACATGCCTGTCAGCTCGAAAGGATTTTATTTATTCCAATCGCAGCGAAAGCTTTAACACTTACATTCATCACATCGAATACACTTTCGGATACATGTCGCGGATACTGATTGGGAATATACCCCATATTTCATGTCATTTACAAATATTTCGAAAGAAGAATCGATTTTGATCAATTCATGTAAGTTTAATTTGTAAAGGGGGAAAAGACCATTTAGAAGATTCAGGTATGGTTAGAGGGATAATATTAAAATGTACTCTAAAGAAACAGGGCGAGAGCGTGTAGTCTGGATTCATTTCGCTTAGGGCAAGAACTAGTGGTGGCATTTTTTTGAACATGACATTGAATTTCCGGTTGTACAAAGTGCGGAGAGTTTCTTGGCGAACTGATTGGCTGCTAGCTTCTGAAAAATGAATCTGCTCCGTCAGGTTATAGTTCAACTTGGACTGTATATAAAGTGGAAGTTGTAGTTGAGAGATAGCCACGAAAATTCCATTTGTTCGAAAAGTTCCTAAGAGAGACTCTGTGAATCAGATACAGATATTTTTACTGTCATGTTACAGAATTGTTTCAATAAGTTCACGGGCTATCTTCAGATATGAGTGCATTCGGAACTTCATGGACCTTTGATTCTTTTTAGAAAATATGCAATGATAGATTTGAAGGCCGTTTTAGTTCAATGTTGGAGGTGAACTACAATATTCATTTTAAAGTTTAAACTTATTACTGGACTGTAGCCTCAGAGATCAAAGTCGTGTTGATTTTAATTAGCTCTCTCGTAACAAAGTCCACTGCTCCCAACAAACCAACATAACTTTCTGGGAACGTCCCATCAAGCCAGTGACTAACGGGAGTGTCTAATGTGGTGTGGCATCATTTTGCAAATACCACTTTTTTTTTCCTCCAGACGCATATGTTGTGGCACTAAGTGATATCTTAGCACAAGAAAAATAGTAACTTCAATGTGCTACTAAAGAGTGGACAAAGGGCACCTTGCTTTTGCTTTCAGAGAACGAATGTGTATTCTCTTATGATAAGCTGCTACCTCGGGTTTTGTTTATTCACCACTACAATTAGATCTACACAAACATTTATAGCTTAATTCGAAAACAATATATTACTTTACAATTATCCATTATTTTCTGTGTTATCGAAATAAAATTCCCACGTTTTTGCTAGCCGGTCTTTTCCAGCTTTGTGTTATTCCTTTCTCCAAGTTTCGAGCTTTACCAGCAGTGAAAGAGTAGCCTTTAGAGCAGAGCTCGTGCATGGGCAGTGGATCCATGGCAGGGCCTCAAACTGTTGTCTTCGGTTGATGTATGAATTCGGACAGTTTTTTTAATCGATATGGGAGTCTGTCAATAAAGGTTTCGGGCAATTCAGCTTTTCAGCCGCGTCGACGACCTACAGTGAAAACAACTTCACTGAAGGACGTACATGGCCTGAAGGATAAGTGAATCATAAACTATAGCTTTTATGAGCAGGTCGTAAGTAAGCATAATTAACGGCAAAGGAAACTACTGGGAATTTTATGTACTCACTAGATTCCGGTGTTTTTGGTACGTGTAGAAACGCACTTGAATCACTTTTACGTAGCGCAATACCGGCTGAGAAATACTTGATTAAGCCGGTAAAGATCATGATTGATTAGGGTTTTTATTCGTTTGGTTGCTGTTATATCATAAAGGTACTTGCCTCTTTGGGCGATTATGTTGCAACGTATCATAATTAATCTCTCTACAAGCTGCCACCAAGACCTTGAAGCAATGAAGTGTGATTATATACGTAATCGAAAAATTTACCAAAATATGTGGTGGGCCTCTATCCTTGCAGACTGCATGGTAATTCAGAATTATCCCGTTTTCCTCATAATCACAAGTTTCGATTTCCAAGGTCGAAAATATACAAAGTAAAATTTCCTCTTGCGACTTAATTATGATAAGGTAACATTTTGTCCCTGGTCAGTCTAGTCACCAGTACACCTGTGTGGCCGATATACACCTACACTAGAAATCCGCTACTTGCTGTCGGTTTGTGCTGGATATTCCTGTACGTACTTATCTTCCTGTCTCCATTTTTCGGTGTGCAGTGGTGCCGGGATGGCGAAGAAGTCGACTGCTGCGCCTGTGAGGAATTGGGGGTGCATGTGCCATATTAAGAAGCCCTGGTCTTTCGTAAATGAATACATCTATGTAGGAGCAAAGCGATGTTTTCATATGCATTTCTGCGTAAGTTTTATATTTTAATGTTGAGGTTGTGGAAGATTATGACATTTATTAGATTTTAATACTATATACAGGTATTAATTGTTATGTATTAGATAAACATATTCGTATGTGCTGTTAATAATTGCATTTATTAACTAACACTTGTTTTGTAAAATGTGAGACAGTCTGGATGCGGGTCGTCGGAAAACCACTTTGGTTTACCGATCTATGAAAGAGAACCACCGCTATTTACAGCATGCAGCAAAGAATTCACATAAAATGAAAGCGATTTGATGACGCATGAGCGTGACGAGAGTCGGCAGAAGTGCCCACATCTTGTCCATTGGTGCATTGCGTAATGATTATCAGAGTATCTGGCCATGAGAAAAATACATGTCTAACACAAACATATGTCACCTTAAACTGTCGTAGAATTAAGAAGGATGATATGGGCAGGACCTGCAGCATATATGGGGAAACATGAAAAGCCTACAAAGTTTTGATTGCAAAACACCATACGACAACACGAAATGGGCGACCTATTCCTATGCGGGAATAGTATTAAAACTGGATTAGTGAAGCAGGATCTGAAGGAATACTGAACCAGAATGGAATTCAAAGTTGGATTTTGGGATCACTACAATAATAATTCGGTTTTCATAAAAGTAGGAATTTTCTTGGCTGTCTGAATAACTGTCAACTTGTCAATTAAGTTCTGCACAATGGATTTTGATTTGTTAATTAGTTAGGCGAGTGAAACAGATTTATACTACTGGACTGAACTTCACTGGTTCTGTATGGTCGGTTACGGGATGTAACTTAGTTTCCCTTGACCGAATGTCCGGTGAATTTTCTAAAGGAGTGGACGGCGAGGGAATCATTGAAAATTGTCAATATTTCCAATAAAAATGCCAAGGAAAGAATGACTTCATGTTTATAATCTTGAGAGGTACAGTACATTATCTGCCGTGTATTTACAGGAACATCCTGTAACCTGGAGTTTCTTAGTAAGCTAGTTATTCAGTGTGGTTGGTAAGCATCAACTGAAGACTCTATTCTCCTCCAAGCTAATAGACAGAATGGTTGTCTGGTGAAATGGAAAGGATTAGAAAGGATGCGGTCTTTAACTATTTCAAGGTTTTCTCCCAGCATTCACTTGGAACTACTGAGGAGAACCACAAGAATCATCAGCTAGGGCAGCCGGTACAAAAATCTAAATTCAAATTGTCCATCTTTGAAATGAAACATAGCCTATCTACTAGTTATTCTGATATATTTAGGGTTACGTAAAACAATCAACTAGGTACGAACTCAATTATTCAGTAAATTAGCTAGTCAGCCTAGGTTAGGTAGTCAGTAAGGTGGTGTCTGGTAGTCAATCAGCTGTACAGTTGTTTTACTAGTAAGTAAATCAGTTATGTAATTAAGTTCGATTATTTACTGAATAAGGTTATTAGTACGATTTAATTAATCAGCTGGTTAGTTAATTCTTTAGTGAGTGAATGAGTGATTCTGTCAGTTGATCAGTAGGCAACAGTTTAGTTAGTTTAGTAAGTCAGTCGATTACTGGGTTGTAGTACGTTCGGAGAAAAGAATACGGTTATATGTCCAGAGCAGTGTATTTATTACCACCTCCACGCGCTCCAGTGCCCCAGTTTGCACCACACAGGAAGAGAGCAACCAGTTGGCAGGGCTGAAGAAAGTTCCTCCCGCGCACTCTCTACAGTCTACCGGCTGCCTTAGCCTACTTTCTATTTCCCCATCCCTTGACTCCAAATTTGGCGATGAAGACTTAGGAGGAAAGTTTTATGAATCAACAGTTTATTAAAATTCTTCTCTCAGAATGGAAAATACATCACAGCATCACACCCACATTGTAGGAAACCTAGGGTTGATCAACTGGGTTGTGTCTTTAGGAGGAAAGTTTAAATTCAGTATTATATTATGGATTTGCCTTTCTTTTATTTTCCCTTGCACCCTTTCTTCGTTCCTTCATATCTACTTGCCTGTCTATTTTACCTCCTTCCTCCTGCTATTCAATTTTCCTTTGTTTATTATACATTTAGACCTATATTTTGTACATTCTTTAGTCTGATTTGTTGCGTTACTTATTGTTTTGTCTGTCCTTGCTTCGTCCTTCCTTTCTGTAAATAATCCAGAATGTGCTAGACACTTATTCTTTCAAAGTGTGTTTTCTACATTTCGCACACAGTAAGATTAAGGTTCATAGCGATAAGCAGATGAGATATGTGGCGATTAAAGAAGCATAGAAACAGCAGTCGTCTTACGAGAATGCCAGTCCCTCGACCACAATGTTCGCTTGGCCTAAAAGGCTGTGCATACTCACCGCAGTAGGTTAATTGTGCTTAGTCCAAAGAAATCGTGAGATAACAATCACTTAAATATGCCGCTGAAGCACAAAATAGGGTAAGAAGAAGAAAGCTGTAAAGGTTAGTAAATTCTTTTGCAGTGAAAAAAATTTAAAAAAAAGGCGTTTTCAAAAACAAATACTTCGCATGACATTTACACCGCGATTGAAAGGGGGGTGAATTGCGACTTGAACTGGAAAGGGTAAAACACAGAGATCCTTTACGGCAAAGCATTCAAGTTCTCATCTACAGGGTTGTTAGGCCCTTGGATCGCGCACAATTTGTGGAAGGTTTGTCAACGTCGGGCAAGAAATTCTTTACAGCAGCCGACGAAGGAACATCACAGCACACCTCATAAACTCGTTTTACTTCGTAGTTTAAAGCTTGCAGAAGTCACAAACGACTCTCGTTATTTATGAGATTTCAATATGTTTATAAACTTCTACAGCATTTGGTAAACTTAAATAACCTACATATCTAACTCTATAAAAGCTGGTTGAGGAAAATCACAGTTTCAGAAACTTTCTGAACTTAAATTTCACTACTTCAAAATGGCTATATAAACAAGCGATATTTATCTCCTCTAAGCAACATTTCCAGAGTACAGGAGCTCTCTGTATCAGTTGAGAGTTTCTCAAGAAGAGACTGTTCATCGCCGTGTTCATAAAATTTTATTGCACATTTTTATGAAGAATTTCAATCTAGTCCAAACCTTCACACTCATGGATACATTTTAATATTATCGTCCCATGAGTGTTACAGTTGGGGGCTTAGCACTTCTGCTTTGTATTCGTGAAGTCCTGGGTTCTCGTATCGGCCCGGGAAACGGCTATCCTGCCTAAGGGTTTTCTTGCATTTGTATTTGTCCTGTATTTAATTATGTCAGTAGCTCAGATTACATGACTTCGTATGGTAGGATGATAAAAATAATAAAATATAAAATATATGGAAGCATATTTCAGCATTTGTTTGGAGAGACTGAGCAAAATCATGAAAATCTGCAGTCAGGATAATTTATGTTCCGGCCGAGACTGGAGGTTTTCCGTGGTTTTTCACTGTCCCTTCAAGCAATGCCGGTATAGTTGGTCTACACCAAATTAGGCCACGACCACGTCCTTTCACATTATTTCTTATTCATTTTTTCACTAATCATGTTGACATGCTGCAACAAATTTCGTCACAAGCCACTGGATGGTGTGCAAGGCATGCTTTCATAGATTTCCTGCAATTACACAGCAGTCATTAAAATGGCAGTATTGCGGGCAAAGAATAATGAAGCTGGATGTAAAATTTAATTCATATAGAATAGAAATATGTAAGCCTAAATTTATCAGACCTGAAGGGTAGTGCAATAATACATTTGTGTTAAAGAGGCACGCACGCATAAGCCTACATGATCTAAATGCACTGGATTGATTCTTAGGTTATTTAAGAATACACAGGTGTTGTGAGTGGGTGAAAAACTGGAGGGAAGAGTGTATTCACCTAGCAGACTACACGGTATAATAACTCTGCAGGTCGTAACAAATCATATTCTGCATAACTGAACACGAAGGTTCATCTTGGTCTTCCCAGCGGTTTGTGATTTGATCGTATCTCAACCAGTTGACAGCAGTTCACTCCTCCGCACCCTATTTATGTAAGATCGGTTTTAGTATTACCTTTTCATCTAGGTCCCAGAATCCCAAATGGTCTCTTCGTGTAAGGTTTCCTTACCAAAAAGCCATATATATATGTATATATATATATATATATATATAGTCTCCTCATGTGTGTTACATGCACCGTCCATCACATCTCCCTTGATTGACAACATTCGTTGAAGATCACATATTCTGAAGCTTCCCATCAAATAACTCTCTGCATCTTCTATTTACGTAATATTTCTGACATTTAGACATCTTCTGTTACTCTTCGTAAATATTGTAATTATGTGCTCTTCTCTTAAGTAAGAGACCTGCCTCTTTTATCACACCACTCAACTGCTAAGGACTACAAAAGCGAAAAAGTATCTGTAATTTTCCATTACTGATAGCCCTACCCTTGTGCAGGTTTTAATCAATGTCTTTGTCACAGTTTCATGCATTATGCAGTATCTTATCCTGCCGTACCTTGAAATTGTCAAGCATATCTATAAACCGGTATTAGTTACATTACCTAATTTTGCAGAATATTTTTCCGGCATTTTGATTTGTTTCATTTGTATGCCCATCACGACAGTATTAATAAGAGCACATTACGTCCGGAAAATGCTGTTTAGCCACCATCAGTATATTTTATAGCCCTAACTGCTTTAGAGAATTATTAAAATTAAAACACGTCAACGTTCATTTGGCCTCTTACTTACATTGTTGTCAGATGTACATCTCACAGCGATGGTAAAATATAGACTGTGTTTATCCATTTAACTCTAACGTATTTAAGGAAGTCGTTAATAACTTAGGCTATATAGCGTAGAATGATCTGATGATAAATGAATAATGAACTGGAAATTATGTGGAAGAAAGCTGTCGTGGTCTAATTGAAGGTACTATCTAAGCACTTGCCTCGAAGGACTGAAGAAAACCACTAAAACCTAAGTCAGGGTGGCCATATCCCAGGCAAAATTCAAATTGAGTGCCTCCCAAATACAACTTTGAAGTGGTACCGCTTGAACCAACTTCCTGGGTTTGTGTCTCAGAGCAGTGCTGAGTAAAATATTTAAACGTGAGGGCGAAGTCACTAAGAACAGAGAGATGTTACGTACGTGATGTCAGGCGGTTATTCGCCGGCCTCTCACCGCAGAGGCCCGTGTTCCATCCCGGGTCGTTCCATGTAGGATTTGTAGTGGACAAAGTGGCACTGGGACAGATTTTTCTCCGAGTACTTCGGTTTTCCCCTGTCAATTTCATTCCACCGGTGCTCCATTAAAATGGGAAAGCAGAAAAAACCTCATCATCTTCATCATTTTCCTCATGGGGTTGCACAGTAAGGCTTCAAGGCTGCGGTGCATCCGTAGCATCTGCTACGGGGCCCTTCAATAAAAAAAAATACATACGTGATGTGGAGCTCCACTACATGCAGAGTTTACATGAAGTCACTGAAACACAGGCGATATTATATGAAAATGAGCTTCAAAATTTGTACACTTTACGTGAAGTCACTGGGGTATTAGGAGGTATTACGTAAAGAGGAGCTCCACAACTTATGCGCTTTGCGTAATATAGGTGCGATATTGATCAGAGGGGTGAGGGACACACAGCGCGCGTAGGATAAACAATAAATTCATAAAACTCTTTCGTTAGGAACCTCTAAAATAACACTCTATTGTTGTACAGTTACATTTCTTATTAATCAGAAGACACAGGAATTTTAAAAAAACCCCGGTGAGTAGGTTGAGTTTTTAACTTTTTATTTGCAAAATGTTACATCTGTTCAATAAGAGGACACCGTGAGTGGCGCTGTAGATGCTTCTTCCAGTCCACACACTTCTGAGCATGCCGTGAGTAATATGAAAGTGATGTAAGGTTTTTTAATAGGTAACTGCATGCGGATGTAGGGATACTACCTTGAAATAGGCCGTGACCTCCTTCCGAACCTCACTCTTCAGTCATTCTAGCTTTCCCATTTCAATCGACATCATACAGGAAGCAGCTGAAAGGCCTCCGTTAAATAACGCAATACTCAACGATCTGACTATTGCAAAGATGTATTACCGGGCAATTAGATGTAGCACTGATGTCCTATACGTGTATTCTGGAGACACTCGCTTCAGGTCGGCCGGGATTATCAGCTATAATCTCTGAGAATTTTCGTGGTTTTATTAAATCTGTCCACGTGAATGTCCCGAAATAAAACACGACCGCCTCCTTCCTAGTCCTTTTCAGCTTTCCATCTCATCAATACGTGAACTAAGAATCACGGTCATGTTCCGTGCGCTGTCTCCATTGCCAAGGTATAGTCTTGCAGGTGTGCTTGTAATTGTGTAATGATGAGTATCGCGCAACACTGCAACGGCATGCATTCGAGCGTAGAGCGCTGCAGGTTTCCTGACTGAAAAAGCAGACGGGGGAAGTGAAATAGGAGATATCAGTTATGACCTCATAAATTGCATTTCTTAAAAATTATGCAAATCTATGTAATTTGTTGTATCTCCTTAGCTGAAGGCTAGATAAACTGTACGGGTGAAATCCGATAAGAAATTTTCAGACGGTGTCTATTTTTATCCATCTTGCTACATTCAACTTTGGAATTGAAAACTATCAATCAAAAAACGCCTTTCCGATCCGCAGTTCCGCCTAACAATCTCAGTGGTGTAGGTGCAAGTGTGATTAGTAGTTTCGCAGTTGGAATCCAAAGATTCCTTTTCGGGTTCAAAAAAAGGCAGAGGTCGTAAAATTCAGTCGACACCCTACCAGTCAAAGATTTGTTACATTATCCCGGCATTAGCCTGGACGGACTGAGGGAAACCACAGAAGGAGTTCAGTCAGAATGGTCGGTGTGCTGACAGAGATTCGAACTGAGCCCTTCTCGAATATAAGTCAGAAACGTTATCGTTAAGTCAACTTGCTCAATTTACTAATGCTGTACAGGGACGTTGTGGTAGTTAGGTTACCATATTTCTGCCTCTAGACAGGATTAGAGTCAGAGTTACGTTACCACATTAAGACTAAGGGCTATTTAGCCAGTCTGTGTTGGTTTCGAGCCCCCCTTTAAACAGGACACTTGGGAGGGCAGTCTTTTCCTTAGAATTTTTTCATTACCAGGCTATCGAGTCACCCTACCAATAGTGAAACTCTTTTCAACTAGGCACTCTGTTTCGGCCAGTCCGGCAATGGTGGTAGGCCTACGCTACCAGCAGCAACGCTATCGTCGACATAGCTTTATTTTACCATGGAGTACAATCCACCACCAAAAAGTGGTGTCCCTAGGAGGGTCGTTTCTTAATTGAACCTAGTATTTAACGCACATGTACGAGTAATTTATGATTCATAACCACAACATAATTATTAGTCCTTTCTGTTTGCGTCTCTGTGGGTTGGCTTGAACTGGCTCACGATAGGGACAAATGGTGAGCTCTTGTGTATAAGGTAGTAAACCTTCGGGTTCCATAATATATGGAGAATTTCTTGGCTAACTGAGGAAGGCTGTCCTCAATGGAGTTAGTTGAGTATAACATACGTAAGAGGTTTTGTTGACGTTACATGTTATTGCTCCAAAATTAACTCTTTAACTCACAGTGGTTATTATATAGACCACCAGGTTTAACATTAAAACGCTCCGCATTTTTCGTGTTCAATCCCAGGCCAGTCCACCGTTTTACCCCGGGGGTAAGGCCCACGGTACCCATTGAATAGGAGGTTGGGTGGACCCCAGAGCCAGTCTGGACCCTTTTAAAAAGAGAAAAATACGTTGCTTCTGGCGGCAATCGAAAAGAAATCCTCGGTCATCTGGTCCGTATCTTAATCATTATACGGACTAAGCTATGCAAGTTCTTTGCATTACTTTGCTGGCAACTAGAAATGTAACATGCAAGGCGAGAAAGTTGAACACTTGACGATGTCTAACATTGGAGACCGGTTGCTGTCGTGTCACTTGGGTATCAAGTGGGAAACAAGTTTCAGCACATCAGCAGGGAAACGAATGAGGTCAGCCAGTCAACAAGTTCTTCCTAGTTCCTAAATTGCAGGTTCTAGCTCTAACCGTCCGGCACACCTTTACTCACTCAGTCGGTAGTATGAAACCTAATTTTCAGGGATTACTGGGTTGAGTCGGGAAAGTAGAAAGGAAGAACCATTAAGGAAATTTACGTTCTTTCTTAATAATCTGAAGTATCCTTTAGATTGTTTTATTATAAATTTCTGGGCGCTAATAGGTTAATATTTTGATGTATATGATGATAAACGTAGCACGGATCACTTTGTTGTTTGGCGTTGTCGCTGCACTTCACAGATATGTTAAGTAATAGTGCCGAAACTGGTGTAAACCACTTAAGTCCAATTTAACAAAATTATACACTCTCTGTACCCCGTATCAATAATTTATTGATTTTTAATTAAAGAATTTTGTCTGTAGCTCTTCGAAATTTAGGAGTAATACGATCGTGCGTCCTCCCTCTAAGAAAGCCTAAATACTTCTGTGTCGTTCGCTGTCGTAAGCAAACTTGGTTGTCTTGTTCAAAATCTTCCCTACTCTAATTTTTCTAACTAGCCTGATTGGTCATATGTTAATTTAGCAATCCCCCTATAGGTCCAAAACTTTAAAATGTTGTATTCTAACTCCCCATTGGTCCCTAATGACTGACGCGGTATCCCTTAACGTAACGTATGTAAACCCCGTATAACGTCTTCTACCGGACAATTTTAATGTGCTACCGTGACTAACACGGTATTCACCCACTCGTGATTTACATCTCGAAAAAGTGTCAAACCCTCGAATTTTGTCTGACCTAACAAACTCCAAAACCCCATTAACTTTGACATTGACAAATGTGTCACAAACTAAAGTCTCCTTTTGTACTAACAAACGGTATCTCCTATTCTATGCTAACCTCTACTTCTCTCTCTCACTGCTCTTTGTAAACTATCTTTGTCCCTCCTGCCATAATGACCTTTTTGTTAACTACCAGATGCTACTGACTTCCTTCCTAATACCTGCATTCTCTGTCACTACATTCAAAATTAACTTTAATTTGCCTAAATAAAGTAATAACTATTTCCAACGGTTATAGACTCCCCTGTGAAAGGTTAATAACTTTCGCAACGCTAAAGTTAGAAAGCTTTCAGTGCTGCGTCCATCCTACATCATCAATTACACAAACACAGAATATTACATGTATTTTGTTTTCAAACTTATATATGCTTAGGCAGCTTAATGTGTGCCCTCGTGCTTAGGCAGTCTAAGTAAAACACTTCTACTACAATTCTCACTCAGCTGACCGTACCATTGACCCTTTTCTTCTTGTCCCTTCTTGGGCCTTTTTCCTGCAATTACAATACCTAAAAAAAAATCTCGCCCTACATTTCTTCCCTTGCTTTGCTACGGTATGTCACAATAGCATCTATACCTCCAAGCAACTTGCTCAGATTTCTTACTGGTTACACTCACATGCATGAATACAATCACATTGATTAATAAAGTAGATATGAACATACAAGTAATAAGCAAAACAATCTTACAAACAAATCCTGAACTGAAATCAATCATAACCAAATGAACACAAACACAATTGAATACATGAATAACCTCTACAAATGCAAGAAAACTGCTAAAACAAAAGAAAATCATAGACCACAAACTACATTAACACTCAAATTCTTACAAGTATATCGATATTTATAACAATGGTTGTCACTGTCATTACCCTCAGTTCATGCTGTAACATCGACAGTTTCAACTTGTCTGTCACAATTTAATTACTCCTTGCAAATACCAGTATTGCACACGCGTTTTTTTTTTTATTTCACTCGTGTATTTCACTTTATAATCATTTCAATGTCTCCTTCCACACACGTTATTCATATACCTCGTGGTAAACTCAAGTACAAAGAGTTCAATCATCAATTCAAGCACACAGGATTACTGATTTACCCTAATTAAAATACCTCAAGACTATATTGGTTTCACCTGCGCATTCAAAGACATAAATTTACTACAATCACCAGTATTTCTGTACTCATGATAGGCACGTTACAGGTTAATCTTCCCTCTTTCTTATTATTTCTTCCTTTGTAAACTCAAATTCTCTCTCGCTACACATCAGTCATTCGTTATAAGACATAGCAGTATATTACTTAACTTATTTCTTTTTTCTAAGCTGGTACTTAATCATGGGATGCTATAACTACTTATTCCCTATACAATTACAATATAAGTAATTTTATGCGAATCTGAGTTGCTCTAGAAGAGTGTTTGCTTTCCCTAATTTCCTAGTCATGATTTCGTTTCTAAATAAATTAGTCAACCAATACATCAATAAATACTATCATCTCATTATCTCTATTTTCTTCTTCTGCTTTCATTCTCATACCTTCTCCAGTATACATCTACCTCTTGTCATGCGCCAGTATCTGGTCCTACTCTTCAATTCTTTCATCACTCTTTCTTCTCTCTCATTTACCTTCTTGTCTTGAGTTCATATCCCTAAGCATTTGTCACCTTGTTGTCGTTCGCACTCACTTCTAATTCGCATTTCTGTTCTCCTTCTTCTTTGTACTGTTTTAACTGCTTTTTATTAAATTCTCCACGTACCCTGCCTCGTCCATCTTTCAGTTCGTAAGCTGAATAGTCTAGAATTTTGCTAATCACGAACGGTCCCTCGAAAAGGTGCATAAATTTAGAAGTGATCCCCTTTACAGCATCTGAAATCGGTTGTGTTCTAACCAAAACCTTTTCATTCACCTTGGGTTCCCATTCTGCATTCCCTCTTTTACGGCGTTTTTCTCTAGCTATAGCTCTCCTCCTCATCTTAGCGTAAGCTTTCTCCAGCTTGTTTGCGATTCCTTCTTCTTCTTGGTTAAGATTTTGTACCTTTGGCATTAGTTTCCTAAAGATATTAGGACGTTCGGACCCATACATTAGCTCACTAGGGGTATATCCCGTGGCGCTAGTTACAGTGTTGTTTATCCAGTTCTCTATGTATGGTAACAGTTCAGCCCATTTCTTGTGATTTTCATTGCAATAAATTCTACAGAATTTCGACAACTCTCGCATATAGCGTTCACTTGGATTTGATTCTGGATGTCTAATCGGTGTAAACTGGATTTCAACTCCATATTTTTGCAGTTGTTTGTGCCATGAGGGTGATCTAAACTGGGTCGCATTGTCAGAAAGAATAACTTTCGGTGTAATTACAGTTCCAAAATAGTGATTACTCAGTTTACTCAAACATGCTTTGGTCGTGGCTGATTTTAGTGCATACAGCTTGATGAACTTTGAAAAGACATCATGGCATACGAGAATGTAGCGTACGCCTCCCCTAGATGTCGGCAAACTACCGTAGATATCCACAGCGCATACGTCACCAGGTTTCTTTGGAAAATGGTGCTTTTCTTCAACATCAACTGATCTGTTAGGGTGTTTAGTTCTCTGACAAATGTCACAACAAGCTATAAATTTCCTCAGTTTTCTGCCAAGATCTTTGACCTGAAATACAAATTTAATTTCATCTAAACATTTATCAACGCCTAAATGACCTAAAGAAAAATGCACATACTTGAAAATTTTTTGCTCCAGGTTGTTCGGCAACACAGCTTTCCATCTTTGCTGGTTTTTGTCTTCCCTACAATACAACACATTTTCGTGTAGCATGTATCGGACCTTGTCACTAGTGGGGTGGGACGTAACTTTCCCCTTAATAGCAGCTACCCTTTCGTCTGCATCCTGAAGTGATGCTAAAGTCTGTAATTCTTTCTTAAGGGTTTTGTCCTCATATATCTGAATGCGATGTACCATTATCTGATCTGGACGCGTTAGATTTCTTGTTTCCTTGTCAGTTAATCCGCTTGGACTACGACTCAAAATATCTGCAAGATGATTTTGTACCCCTTTTATATGACGTATTTCCAAATCAAATTGTTGAATCTCTATCATCCACCTAGCAACACGGTTGGATGTGATGACACATTTCTGAAGGAATGTAATAGCTTGATTATCAGTAAATAAGATAACCTTACGCCCATAAATATAAATTTTGAAGCGCTGTAGGGCATAGACAATCGCAAGAAGTTCCTTCTCACAAGTGGTGTATCGCTGTTCAGCGGGCTTTAAAACTCTTGAAGCCGTCGAAATGATATTAAAATTCCCATTTTCACCCTGCTGCATCAAAACACTTCCAATGGCTCTGCCACTCGCATCTGTGTTAATTATCCAACTCTTTTCTTCATTTGGATGAACTAGGTAAATACTTTCTGCAAATTTGGATCTTAGTGTTTCAAACGCTTGTTGTAGTTTAGCTGTCCAACTCCATCTGTTCCCTTTACGTAATAGCACGAGTAATGGCTCAACGTAGAATGCATAATTTACAATAAACTGTTGATGAAAGTTGCACACCCCGAGAAACTTTCGCAACTGTCTTTGATTTTTCGGCGCTGGATACCTCATAATAGCTTCAATCCGTTCTTTGTCGGGTCTAACGGCCTTATCAGATACAACATGGCCGAGAAACTTAATTTCTGGTTTGCAGAATTGACATTTGGCTGCATTAACAGTAAAGCCTGCAGTTGTTAATTTGTGAAGAACAGCATCAATATGTTGTAGATGTTCAGAAAACGTCGATGAATGAATTAGAAGATCATCCACATACATAACCAAGTTATTGTTGATTTCATCATCCCCTAAAACCTTTTCCAAAGCCCTGATAAATGCTGATAAACTATTCTTAAACCCGTAAGGAACAGTCTTAAATTGGTACACTTTGCTTTGAAACTGGAACGCTGTCCATTGTCTAGAAGTTTCTTTAAGTGGAACTTGAAGAAATGCGCTACTTAGGTCCAAGCTGGTAATATAACTTGCACCATGAAATTTCTGAAGCAGTTCGCGCAATGGTAAAACTTTAGTGCGGTCTGCAATCATTTGCCTGTTAATTCGTCGGGCATCAACACAAATACGAATTTGTTTCGCTTCCCTAACGACCAACGTCAGTGGATTAATGTAAGAGGAAAATGATTCTTCCAAGATGTCGTCTCTCAACATAGCCTGTATTTGATCACGTACTTGATCCCTCAAAGCAAATGGAATAGGTCTAGAATTGGCACTATTAGGCATGCTACCTTCTATCTTGAATTCGTACTCAAACTTAGTACATTTCCCGGGTCGCTTTGTTAGATATTGTTGATATTTAATTAATACATTATACAAATCTTCTTGTTGATGTGTTGACAAGTTATTATTCTCATTTACTTTGCCTCGTAATTGTTCTGCAGTTATCATCCTGTCATCTGTCATCATTTGATTTGTGTCCAGTCTCTGTTGTGTGTCGACAGCATTAGTTTTCAAATACGTCGTTGTAAAACATAGGCTCCTATGTTTAGCAGCATCGTTCATATTCGTCTTACATTCTTCATTTATTCTGTGCTCCGTAGCACTACTTTCGTCAACGATGTGACCTTCCTTGTCGTTTGCAAGGGTACTCAACTCATTACTATGAATCATCCGACATGAACCGTCGTATCTGGAGGCTAACTCCACATATTCATCGCGATCACCTAATCGTCGCGGAATTAATACATCTAGTCTATCTTCAATTTGCTGCTCGTAACTTTTCTCAGTTACACTAGTCTCTCCTTCCCCATTCTTAACTAATGTGTCTTCACTTTCTGTCACAATGTGCTCGGTAGGGTGTTGACCTGTGTCAGCTGTTAGCGGTAGTGGTTTACGAGGAAAATTTGACATAAGTCCACAGCTATGGAACTGATCTGATGGTGACTCTTCTACACATCCTAACTCATTTGTCGCTTCTTTGATGCCAGTAAACTTAATTTTAGTGCATTCATCATGAATAGTGAGTGTAATACTCCGCTCTGCAAAATTAATCACTGCATTATAATCTACTAGGAAGTCTAATCCCAGTATGGCGTCAGTAAGAAGTTGCGGTGAAAACAACACGATTTGCTGTACGCTGAAGTCACCTATGTGTACATCTAACATTGCTTGCTTCTTGACCCTGTTGCTTTTCTTATTAAACGCACTGAGAAGATTTACATGCTGCGTTGGTAGCTCAAAACATTTAAGTCCTTCGTGCCGTAGTCTGTTGTACAGGTGTTCATTCATAATAGACAATTCACAACCCGTGTCAACTAAAGCAAAAATCTCCTGTTCTACAATTTTGATCAATAATCTTGGACATTCATGGCGCCTGTTCTCTGCTATGTATAAAGTATAACTGATCTCATCTGTTGCTGCATTATCATCTGAATTTTCTTGGTGTCCACCGTCGTTAATTCGAAGAATTTCTCAAATTCAAATGTTTCTACAAGTTCCAAAATATTCCTAAAATTCCTGTCAACATTTTCAACACTTCTGCTGTCTGATTGGTTGGGCTTAGGGATGGAATGATTGGTTATGTAAGTGGACTTGGTCCGCCCAGCAATCAAGTCCGTTAGTTGTTTAAAGACTGGGCCTCACTATTCTGGTTCCGGTCATTTCTTTCTAGGTTGATTGTTGTTCTCGCAGTTTGTGGGAAGAAGTGCTGTGCGGTAGGGTTAAGTCGGCCTGAGCTATTGCCTTCCGCTCTCCCCTGCCTGCGTCCATAAAATTCCCGGTCGTCTGAATTATTATGACGTCGGTTGCTGTAATTTGAGTTGCGTCGGCCTGTTTGTCCGCGCACGTAGTGGACATTGACATTATTTTCCCGATCGCGTGGTCTATCATCTCGCCCTGAGTTTACTTGCGGTCTTCGGTTCGCGTCTCTACTGGCATATTCGCGTCTAGGTGCCTTGAAACTGTCCCTGTGTTCACCTAACCCTTGAACTTTAGCTAAGTACCCCAGAACATCTTGCGTGCACTTAAAGTTTCCGCATAGCAACCCCTGTTGCACTTTGGGTTCATAATGTGAAGTTAGTGCTGATAACAGATCCATGTCTGCTAATGGTGGATCCAGAGATGAAGCAAGATTGGCGTATCGGATATAGTGGTCTACATATGATTCGCCTGAATTAGGGGAATGTTTATCTAAATATATTTGACTTCTAATGCCTGCCTGCCGATTTGGATTCCATAATAACTCTGTAAACCCTTTCTTGAATTCATCGTAGGTAGTCAGCTTGTCGTAAGTGCTGGAAAACCACTGTTTTGCTACTGGCTCCTGTACTGCTCTGAAGGTTAGTGGTAACTTGAGATGGTCGGGTGTCTGTTTGAGTTTGAAGTATAGGTCTAGGTCGCGAATGAAATGCAGCGGAACTTGTTTAGTACTGTCAGTAAATGAAGGCAATGTCAGTTCACTTAAATCCACACTTCTACTTTGCACCTCAGATGTCACATTTACATGTTTGCAAATATCTGAATTTACATTTTGACTGACTACACTATTGCTGTAATGGCATGCAGAATTGCTACATACATTTACACCATTTGTACTAGGCAGTAGGTTGGCCTCTACACCACTTTCTGTTACTGCCTGTTGATCTGCAGTAGTAACCCTGACAATGACATTTCCTGAGTCAGCTGATTGAGGGGTGTTAGAATTTCCTGCGACTAACTTATTCTGTAACTCCTCCAACGTGGCATTAAGTTTTGAAATTTCGTCAGTATTCCTTCTAATCTGCTGTTTATCTCCTGAGACTATGCTAAATTTATCATCTACATATTCTATAGTTTTAGTCACTTCTTCCCTGATGTTGTTAATGACTACCTCTGTCTGCTCCTTATGATCATTTATGTTAGCTAGCACAGCTCTAGAGGCATTTAAAACTTCCTGCCCATGTATGTCTACTTGCTTTCTGGTTTGGGTCACATGTGCATTAACTCTCTCGCTCACACTTGCATTAACTTTATCAATAGTAGATGACAACTTGCTAATTTCATTTTCATTGTCTTTTCTCACATTCTCTATCCTCTCTGAAACAATTAATATTTCTGAATTTAACTTCATATTAAAATCTTCCCTAATTTTTTCCTGTGCAGCATCAAATTTTGCAGTAAGACTTTTAGCCAATATTTCATTTTCTTTCTTAATTTCTGATCTCAAACTCTCTACAGCAGATGTGAATTTAGCAGATTCTGCCTGTATGGTCTGCATCACAGTCATGAGAAAATCTTGCAACTGGTTTTTGGAAATATTGCTAGGTTGTTCATCAGGATTTTCATTACTTATGGCGTTTTCGTTGCCTGTACTTTGAAGATTTGGATTTAATAAAGCACTCTCAGAAGCTCGATTTTCTCGGATCGTGATTTCGCCCTCCTGACTAAAACATGTACGGCTATCTTCATCCATGGTATTATTGTGATCACTACCTGCCCTGCTGTCTACTGAATTGCTTCGCCTACGTAACTTCCTGCTAGACATTTTTGTTTTATTAAATAAATGTCACTAAACTGTTGTGCAGTCAGTTGTCACTTACTGTGGCCTACAGTTGCTTACTTGAAGACGCCACTCGCATTTGTTGTAAACTGCCTCTCGGTTGTTCGCCCGTCGAAATCCAGTCTGCGGTGTTGGCGATGGGTCACACTGTAGTACACGCAATTCCCCTACTTCCGTGTAGCCGCTGGATGTCGTCGTCTGCGTCTTCACTGTAGGTTCTCACTGGGCAGCTCCTGGCTCCGGGCGTCGACTCCAGATAGGGTCAGGACTTTTCGGCAACTTCAGCTGTAGTTCTTGGAACAGTTCTTTCTTCACGTTCTCCCCTTCACTCAAAACATCGCCCCGCGTTGGGCAGCCATTCACTCTCTCTAACCGTCCGGCACACCTTTACTCACTCAGTCGGTAGTATGAAACCTAATTTTCAGGGATTACTGGGTTGAGTCGGGAAAGTAGAAAGGAAGAACCATTAAGGAAATTTACGTTCTTTCTTAATAATCTGAAGTATCCTTTAGATTGTTTTATTATAAATTTCTGGGCGCTAATAGGTTAATATTTTGATGTATATGATGATAAACGTAGCACGGATCACTTTGTTGTTTGGCGTTGTCGCTGCACTTCACAGATATGTTAAGTAATAGTGCCGAAACTGGTGTAAACCACTTAAGTCCAATTTAACAAAATTATACACTCTCTGTACCCCGTATCAATAATTTATTGATTTTTAATTAAAGAATTTTGTCTGTAGCTCTTCGAAATTTAGGAGTAATACGATCGTGCGTCCTCCCTCTAAGAAAGCCTAAATACTTCTGTGTCGTTCGCTGTCGTAAGCAAACTTGGTTGTCTTGTTCAAAATCTTCCCTACTCTAATTTTTCTAACTAGCCTGATTGGTCATATGTTAATTTAGCAATCCCCCTATAGGTCCAAAACTTTAAAATGTTGTATTCTAACTCCCCATTGGTCCCTAATGACTGACGCGGTATCCCTTAACGTAACGTATGTAAACCCCGTATAACGTCTTCTACCGGACAATTTTAATGTGCTACCGTGACTAACACGGTATTCACCCACTCGTGATTTACATCTCGAAAAAGTGTCAAACCCTCGAATTTTGTCTGACCTAACAAACTCCAAAACCCCATTAACTTTGACATTGACAAATGTGTCACAAACTAAAGTCTCCTTTTGTACTAACAAACGGTATCTCCTATTCTATGCTAACCTCTACTTCTCTCTCTCACTGCTCTTTGTAAACTATCTTTGTCCCTCCTGCCATAATGACCTTTTTGTTAACTACCAGATGCTACTGACTTCCTTCCTAATACCTGCATTCTCTGTCACTACATTCAAAATTAACTTTAATTTGCCTAAATAAAGTAATAACTATTTCCAACGGTTATATAGCTAAACTATTCTTTCTTTCTTTCTGCATTTCCCCCCATCTTCCTTCATTTACTTGCTTCTTCCTTTATATTTATTTTTACGACATAAATAAATAAGTGTGGAACAGTTCAAATATTTGGGAACAACCCTAACAAATCAAACTTCCATTCATGAGGAAATTGAGAGCAGACTGAAGTCAGTGAATGCTTGCTATCATTCGGTGCAGAATCTTCTCTCTTCCACCTTGCTATCCAAAGATGCAAAGATTAATACTACGAGTACACAATTATAATTTTGCCTGTTGTCTTGAGCAGGTGTGAAATTTTGTCTCTCACATTGAGGAAGGAACATAAGCTGAGGGTGTTCGACAATAGGGTGCTGAGGAGGTTAATTTGGGCCTAAGAGGACAAGGTAACAGGGGAGTGGAGAACACTACATAACAAGGAGCTTTATAATCTGTACTACTCACTAAATATCATTCGGGTGTTCAAATCACGAAGAATCAGATTGGCGGGGCATATGGTACGTATGAAGTGACAGGAGAGGTGCATACAGGGTTTTGGTGGGGGAACATAAGGGAAAGAAACCACTTGGAAGACCTAGGCGTAGATGGGAGGATAATATTAAAATTGATCTTCAAGAAGTGGTATGGGGGGAATGGCCTGGATTGGTCTGGCTCAGGTATGGACAGGTGTTGGGCTCTTCTGAATGCGGTGATGAACTTTCGCGTTCCATAAACTGCGGGGAATTTCTTTATTAGCTGAGGACCGGTTACATTCTAAGGAAAGATTCTTCTCCACGGAGTTACCTACATAAGTAAATACATTCACGAACACGGTGGCACAGATACTTTCCTGAGCAGATATTCTCATGAACAAGAGATTTCTCCTTCATTCTGCAAAGGGACTGACCATGGGATAGGTGGCCTTTTCTCCTTTTTACGAGACCAGCTCTTGAGCCTACCAAGTCTCCATTAAAATGGGTATGGGATATATTTCCCTTTTAACATCAGTCTCCAAACTTGTCATGACATGTAGGCCTTACTAATAAGTACTGCAATTTCGAGTGCAATGCATGGTATATCACGTGATAGGAATGCCTAAATATATATTATATATATATAGCTGATCATCCTTTTAAAACGTGACAAATTTAAAATATCTTGAAATGACACAAAAATCCAAATTACATTTACGAAGGTTACATGTAGATTAAATCCGGAGAATGCTTGCTATCATTCAGTTCAGAGTCTGATAATTAAGACGAGATTATTAATTTCTACAAAACTAAGGTTTAATGTCATTTTGTACATGTATGGGTATTGTCCCTCATATTAAGGGCATAAAAATCTGAGGGTGCTACAGAACATGGTCCTGAAGGGAGAGGTGGGAGGTTGGGGAAATTACTCGTACATAATATGGAGCTTCAGGATATGTAACTTCGTCAAGCGATTTTCACAACGAGCAAAGCAAATCAAAAAGAATGAAAGAGGGACGTCATACAACAAACATAGCAGTGTTTTCCGGGACCTTCTTGGCCTGAAATAGTAAGGTTGGGTGAATCTCTGACACGGAGGACTTACACCGTCCTAATAAGTGATATGAATAAAGTATGAATATAAGTAAGCTTATAATATGAGAGATTCAAAAATTACATATTAATATGGATCAAATAATGAGCCCTACAAAATCAACATACCAAACACAGTATATCCCTTATCATACCAAACAAAGACGTCTAAGAAATCACTCCTACGGGAATCTAAAGAGAGCAAGACCACTCAGAAGTCAGACAATGTGTACTCACGTCCGGTAGCTTATGAGTGGTGTACACAGATGTAATCTCTAAAAGAAGTGACATGGTTTAATCTAGGCACTTCCTCTCACAGAAAAATTACACCGGCTTCTCGAACCTCAAGAATTCTAAAAATGCGAAGGTATAACGAGTAACACAGATCGCTTGCCAACGCCCAAATATCGGCTGTTTTGTTTGTTACACATTACGTGTTCATGTTTTGTTGACACCAATTATGGCCAACGTCCTAATGCAGTACTTTAATTAACAAAGGCCGCGGCTGTAGCAGTAAAATCTGAAACAAATCCAGACGTGCGGTTGTAAATCATCCTTTCATTTCCTACCATCCTCTATGCTGAGTGCGTTCCTCGCCCTGAACTTTGTCACCTCACACTTCAGAATGAAAGCTATGATGTTTACAGCAAGCAATGAAGCCACACTAATCAGTAGCAGAACACAAGGTAAGATTTCGTGCAGAATCTTTGTCGGAAAACCTGAAGGGAAGACTTATGCGTTGATAGCAATACAAATTACAATGAAGTTTCAAAAAATAACGTAACAGTATCTCACGGAAAATACCATGATCCGCCCGCGGTTTTCGCCATATAACGGGCACGTGTAGATCGCTTTTGTCGTCATACAGCCACTATCGCCGTACAATCTCTTTAAACATGACAGGCCTACTGACAACATGGTCAAAAGTCGAACTACGTCTTGTGATACGATTTTTGCGTATCCAGTTTGTGGCGCCGGCGAAAATTACCGCCATTCAGTGAGTGGAGGTATTACTGAGGACGTTGAATGTCACTGAAAGTGGGGCGGGTATAGCGCAGTTACTGCGATAACGTCGAGACAAGCAGCGACCCGCACGCGCAAGCATTTGCACAACATATGAGAGTATGTGTCGTGCACATGCTCTTATCAGAGAGGACATAAGCATTAAGATGACTGTCATCCACCGAGATCTAGACATTTCGCTGCGTAGTGCGCACAGCCCTGTCCGCGAACAGCGTGTTAGGAGAAAAGTGTGTGCATGCTGGATGCCAAGGAACATCACGGACTATCACAAACCTCGCCACAAGGGGATCTGTCTGTCTCGTGCATTTGACATATTACGCCGATAAAGGAGAGCAATTTCTGCAATGCATTCTTACAGGGGATGAAACATTGTGTAATCACGGCCGAAGCCAAAAAAGCCCCCATGACTGGCACCCCTAGTCTCCCCCCCCCCAATAAAGGAATTCAACGCAACGCCATCACTAAGGAAATCATGCCATTGCAATTGTCTTATGGGCCAACCAAATTATGTGGTTCTTGTATATTTCCTTGAACATGGTGGCGCTGTAACTGCTGAGTGTTACTGTGGCACATTTTAGAGGTTACTGCAGGCCATTCGTCGCAAAAGGCCTGGGTTGCTGCGCCATCATCTTGCACGGTAACGCCAGGTTCCATACTCCCAACCCAGCTTTTGGATAGTTACGGCGCTGCGGCTGGGAGGTTACAGACCGCCCTCCCAATAATCCCGATCTCGCGCCCAGTGAGTTCCATCTCTTTGGATTCTTTGTAAACCACCTGACTGGGAAGCGATGTGCAACAAATGCCGACGTGAATCAAGCAGTCACGTCCTTGCAACCTATGCCTAACACTGATTTCTTCTACGACGGCTTACAAGTCTTGGTGGCAGCGTAGGAGAGATGTTTAAATATGGAAGGTGACTACGTGTAGATCTGATGTGTACCATCTGCTTGTCATGTGCCATGTATAAATCGAAGTCGGAATACGTTTCGGCATCACAGTGTTTCTTGCCTTATTTTTTGAAACTCGTGTGTAATATTAAAACAATGTATCTTCAGTGAAACAGTGTACAAACGTGCGAACTGGATTGATCTGGTTCGGGTTGGGTCCAGTGATTGGTTTTTGTGAACACGGTACTGAACCTTCCAGTCTTATAGACGGCAGGAATTTCCTGAGTAGATGAGAGATTACTAGCTTCTCCTGCTTTATGTAGTCAGTTATTCATTCAGAGAATAAATCGTGTTGTCTAACCCTTCCAACTGTCGCACTCACTACTGGAGAGGGACTTGCCACACAAAAGTGCAATAACGAAGACTGCGGTCCATTTGCACAAACACTGCCTGCCCTAATTCCATTTTGTTTGCTATGAAGAAACAGGATGGTCAAACATTGCATAAGGAAAGGGCGAGAATCATGTTCCACTCATTTAACATTGCTACCGCGCAGCTTTTATGCACATGATCAAACGGACAAGAACTGCTGACAGTCCCGGTGTACTTTGTGTGGCCAAATTCATTGCCAGCAAGCCAAGCAAAAGCAATGAGGAAGTGCGTTACCATTTTCCTTGTCAGTGTGGAATCTCCAATAAGGATGTAGTACAACTCCTGCTATTCCCGCCACGCTTGCACGGACGCGCAACGCTGTGACTACGAGTACAAAAATCGGACGGCACACACTCCCATTATTAGGTTCAATACTTCAAGACAAAAACACGTCCGTGTGGTAACACGGAGTTTATGACCGTTAAAGCGTGGTCCGTTCGTTTCAGACTAACTTCGTCGCAAGTTGAATTTCAAGCAGGGAACAAATGGGTTTACTCTTTGTCATGTAGTGTGCAAAAGGTCCCTTAAAATACGCCTGCTTTAATGCCACCCTCATCTTGACGTGGTACACAATGCTTGTCGCAAAATGTTCTGAAAATAGTCATGTTAGTTATAAGTATTACAGTTGACACGTGGTGCTTAACTTACCCAATTCGATAAGACCTGACGTAATCATCATGTGGAGTGGAAAACCTTGCCGTACCATATAAGTCACTTGGGCCGATTGTGTGAAAAATTAAGAAGTATTGCAAAGAATCAAGGAGGAAAGGAACATCCTACATAAAATAAAATGAAGGAATGCTAACTGGATTGGTCACATCTTGCGTAGGAACTGCCTTCGAAAACACGTTATTGAAGGAAAAATTGAAGGGACGGGAAGACGAGGAAGAAGGCGTAAGCAGCTACTGGATGACCTTAAGGAAACGAGAAGGTACGGGAATTTGAAAGATGAAGCACGAGATCGCACTCTCTGCAGAACTCGTTTTGAAAGTGACTTGGGCCTGTCGTTAATACAGACTGCGTGATGATGACCATCCTCTCGTCTGTTTACTTGTAAGTTTGGTTCTTAAACTTTCTGTGTTTCTTGAATTCATAAATTAGCAGATAGTCGGATATAACAATTGACCACTCTTTCAGATCAGTTAATGCTTTATTTCTACCATTTGGGTGTTTATGTATATATGGGGCCGTGAATGATAGAGGCATCTGGCGTATAAGATATAATACAGAAATTTATAACCTGTATAAAGAGCCAGATGTAATTAAAGTGGTAAAAGCCAACCGATTGAGATGGCTAGGACATCTATTTAGAACAGATGATAACAACCCCTGTAAAAAGGTCACTTTTAATGATCCATTTTATGTAAAAAGGAAAGTAGGAAGACCAGCTACACGGTGGCTTGATGATGTAGAAAACGACCTCAAGACTTTTAAAGTAAACCAATGGAAAAGGAAAGCCCAGAAAAGGAATCAATGGAAGAAGATCATTGGGGCGGTCTTGGCCTAAAAAGGCTGTTGCACCAAAGAAGAAGAAGAAGAAGGGTGTTTATGTAATGGATCTCACTCCATGCAAGTCAATAAACGTTAGGCTAATTACCGGTGGGAAGTAAAATGCAGTGTTACATACGCCTGTATTCATACCAATAGTAAACCCCTTCTCAGAAGAAACCTAAGAGAAACTCTGGGCATTTAGACTATATCTGAGGCCAAGAATACGAAAAGAGACAAGCCTGTTTTTAACACACTCTCCTTGTTAAAAACGCAAATATCATGTCCGATTGTCCATCCGCTTCCTTGTATGCCTGAAATTTTAAACCATGAGAGTTATCATTTAACTTCTTACGAATACCACGTCACTGGAGCACAACCAGTTTCTGTATTTCCCAGTTTCATACTACCAAAAATACTAAAATGGCGGCAGTGCGAACTTGCGAGATTGGAAAGGCATTAGCATGAGTAGTAGCAACCTAGTGCCAGATCGTCTTATCTTTTGTGACAGTAGACTTTCGAAATATACGCTTACCCTTGCACTACACAGCGCAACAACAACGACAGCAACAATTACAATAATAATACAAAATCCCGAGTAATAACCATGTCAAACTACGTATTTTAATATTCACTGTTGTTATGACGAAGCATATCTTTTATGCCACATCAGGTAAATATAAAGTAGTCGGGTTTTATACTGTTGGAAATCATGCACCGACGTGATTTACTGAGTACTGTATTATAATTATTAATGTAGCCTGTAGTTCCTGCTAGCCGCACCATGTACAGGGAAACATTTGAAGAATTTGAAGAAAAGCAGGCTCCACCATCTCTACTCTGAACTTATTTCACATTTTCCCTCATGAAACGAATCGTTTCCGAGATAGTGACCGTCAAATTCTAAATCACATGAATTAACATATGTATAGAGCTTTTTATTCTGACGGGTTGTAAAACTTGTGTTAAGCCACCAGGAACGTGATACTTTGTAAATTACTTCTACGGAATAGAACAATGATAAGGTGACATATCTTGCGTCTGATAATAAAATTAAATCAAAAGTTTGCAATGCGGCGAAATCGGAGAAAACCGAGGGGAGTACGATAAATACGTAACAGTGACTTCAACATTATACGGAGCTATGCAGAAGCTACTTTCATTTGCTACCGTCAAGGCTTAGGGTAGTTCTAAATTTAAGGACGGATAAGATTATGCACAACATTTATCTCTGTGTATGCGTGCGTGCATGTGAGCGCTTGCGCTGTTTTGTATTGCGAAAGGCATTCAAAGGATGAGCCATTATCCTTTACAAAATAACAGTAACATAAAATTCGCTGGAAAATGAATCATCGTTCCGACAGTAAGCAGTCACTTTGTTCAGACATTACGATTTTGGAACATGACCTTTACAAATTCGATTTGTTAATTCTTGGACACTGTTTCCGATCCTGACCACTGCCTTGGCCTGGAAATACAAGAGGAACGGCAAATATGTGTATCTTTCATATGCTGTATTTCCCTATCGAATAACACGTTTAGACCTGAAGATGAAACGGAACAGAGAAAGTTACGTAAATAAGAAGTGCAGCCGTTGCTTGTCTTCTAATACAGTTTTGGTGATTAAATCAATAAAGATTCGATGTGTGGCTTGGATGGGGTAGAAAGTACCGTTGGAGGTCCTAATACAAATATAAAGCCAATTCATTGTCCTAGTCTTAGTTACGACGATAGTATTAGCATGAAACTGGGAAAAATGTGATGACTGAACAACCATGCAGTTTCATAATAGTGTGAAACTTCTCCATTAGACGAAGAGCTAGTAACTGATATTTGAGGTTCTGACATGACGATGGCTGAGAAGATTGCTGACTGATGGAACGTGACGCCTTGTAGGCTGATAAAAGTGTACAGATATTTCAGAATATCCTGATGCCTCCATCATCAGGGTTTATAATGATTATGCAGGTATCACCATCCTCTGAAACGTAGATATTCGTGTCCTTGTACCAACATCACATCTCTGACTACAACAATTTCAACTACCCATTCAAAATACCGTGTAAAGTGGAGGACGTCTGTTGTATCGTAGCCTGTTTACAGAACTTCCTTATTTACATGGGTTATATAGGCTATAACGTCTACTGAGGAGAGATAGTGAAAGATGAACTGCAAAAGATATGGAAGGACGCTGTCGTGGCATGTTGTAAGATGCTATCTCCGAATTTCCTGGATCGACTGACACGAAATACAAATAAACTTCAGTCAGTGCGGCCGACATCGGGGCCGCTATTCAAATACGGGATTTCCACAACATCAAGCAGGAACTGCAACCACTCGAGCGCAAAATGCGATTGCTGGTTACAAAACAGCGAAACAAAAAAAAAAACTGACTGTTACCAAAGCAAAACCAATCTGTTTTCTGTCAAGATGAATGAAGTAGATTCATTCATGGCCTGATGTTCATTTAACATTCATAATCGGATTTTAACCTTCCCCAACTTCTAAATTTTATATTGCTTTCACCGTGCATTTTCACTTAGTATTCAGTAACTAACAAATGCACAAACATAAACTACTTTATAGTTTTATTAATATCGATGCATTCCCCTACACGTGTTTCGGTCCGTAGACCATCTTCAGGGGGGTAACAAGCTACTACACTTCACATCGCATGTTTAATGTGCCGAAGAACACACTTGTCTCAGAAGTAAGTTATAAAAACACATTTGAATTTATAAAATATGTAAAACTGTATAGTAACTTATAATTTTATCGTATAAGTTAAAGTCAAAAGTTAACATAGCGGTGTTGTCACTTGATGCACAGAATCATGGTATTGTATATGCTGGTGAATATAAGCTGTAATATGAATACAAAATATATATACTCGTAGTTAGATCGCTAATGCGTAGCAGAAGAAACCCCGCTATTCCAGTTCATCAACCTCACCCCACCTACCCCTGCTATTATACAACCACCAGAACCCGATACACCCCCATAACAAAGTCCACCAGACAACATTCAGCTTGTACCACTCCACACCACAACACGCGTAACAAAACGGTACGTCATTCATGCAAAATTAAAATTAAAATTAATCTGTTTATATGATAAATAATCGATACAGACAGAATATTTTCTAACTATATATATTTTGTATTCATATTACAGCTTATAATCACCAGCATATACAATACCATGATTCTGTGCATCAAGTGACAACACTGCTATGTGAACTTTTGACTTTAACTTATACGATAAAATTATAAGTTACTATACAGTTTTACATATTTTACAAATTCAAATGTGTTTTTATAACTTACTTCTGAGACAAGTGTGTTCTTCGGCACATTAAACATGCGATGTGAAGTGTAGTAGCTTGTTACCGCCTGAAGTTGGTCTACGGACCGAAACACGTGTAGGGGAATGCATCGATATTAATAAAAACTATAAAGTAGTTTATGTTTATGCATATGTTGGTTACTGAATACTTCCCCAACTTCGTTACGTAACGCTCATGGCCTAACATTAGGTGCGAAGACGGCCCAGTTGTGGCAAATGGTCAAGTACCTACTGATACTTGGGAGAAGAGATATTCACAGTGTAGGAGTGATAGCTTTTATAAACACTCATCGTTGGAATAATGCCTTCTTTTTTGACTACCGAATACTTCGACTTCAGGTTTCAAATTAATTCTTACCACAAATAGAAGCCATTGTGACATGCGACCTCACAAATTTCAGATACCAAGTTGTGTTTCGTCTAGAAGTCATCATCGTGTCGAAATATTTCTCATTGCCGCCATTATGTTATATTCGATTTTTGTAATGAAATACCGTAATAAGAGAAGCATCCCTTTTCAGTTGTTTATAGCAGCTACCCTACTTCAGATCTTGGCGCCAATGGTTTTCCTACTTCACAAGTTCGCACTGCGGCCATGAGCAGGAAATCTAAGTCAAAGAAATAAAAACTACCTAATGTTCAGACCGAAAATTACAAAAATTGGCAAATTAGTGCCTATAACATTGATGTGTATACGAGCAGATCTATCACACGACGGAACCTCGAGTCATTTTGGTGTGGTTTCCGAGAAAAAAGGTTAAAAGGATAATATCCGAGCCAAGCTACGTAGAGTAGAATCTCGTTAGTTCGAGGTGAAAGGGACCGAGGTTGGCTCGAATTATCAAAAAGCTCGGACTACACAGATTAAGACAATTTGGAACATATGATTACGTATATAGTATTATATACATATATATGTATATATTGTATTAACACGTACTATATATATGACTTTGTATTAGAATATCAAAGTATGCAATAGTACAACAGTAGAATAATAATAGAATATAGCATATACTATTAATTTAGACTGTAAAGACATCAAACCTTCCTTCTCATTTAAGACGCAAAAAAAGTCTTTAAGGCATTGGCTCGGACGAAAGGGAAACTCGAACAATCGCGACTCGGAGAATCGAGACCATGTTGTAACACTTTTGTTGGTCTTCGGCTTGTTTCACGATGCTATATTGCCTGTTGGGTTTCTGTAGCTTGCGAATAATAAATAAGAATGGAATTGAGAGGATGCGGTAGAGGCAGGTGTAAGGTGTTATTTCGGAATTCACGTGAAGTGGCTGAAGCAAGATAAAAAATCTTCGATCAGGACAGGTGGTTAAACAACCTGGCGTCGAACCATGTACTTCTCCAGTACAAGTGCACAGTGTTTGTGCTACACAAACCTGCTTGGTGCCGAGACAAAAATCGGGAACTTTCCAAGTACAAAGAGACTAATCATGACACCGAAAAGTTCGAGAGTGGAGGGGCGGAACCAGAAACATCGGTCTCGATAATTCTTAGTTTAAAAACACGTATTTAAAACCACGTAATGAGAAATTTCATATAAAACGGTCTTCTTGGATGTGGCGCCTCGTAATCCAGTTGACAGTACCTACGTTTTGGATTAACCTGATGACTCCATCTTCAGGGTTGCATAGTTACTGTTCTACTACACGGCGTCATATCCCTTAAGACTTCATTCTTGACACTCACCGCCTTTAAAACCTCATGTGTCTTAAGTTCGTCACGATTTGCAAGCCTATAATTCCCCTCATACTATTAGAGTAATTAAATCAAAGGTGGTGATATGGGCAGGGCATAAGGGAGCTGAGAACTGCGTTCAGTATTTCATGGGAAGGGAGACCACTTGCGTAGCCTAAGGTTAGATTGGAGAATAATATAAAACATTTTGAAGAAAAATAGCGTGAGATTGTGGACTGCACTGAAGCTGGCTCATGATAGCAGCCAATGGCAAACTTTTGTAAACACGCGAGTTTTCTGGCACGTCTGTTAATTGTCAGTTTTCAAATACATAGACAGACAAAGCACGAGTTCAGAGGTTCTGTTGTTGGAACGGGGTAAACTGTGAAAGCGCGTGTAGCAGACAAGACTTCCTTGACTTCTAGTGACGTCATTAGCGTGTTGATTCGGGATGCAATCCGTACGTCCGTAGAGTGCGTTGGTGGGGGGCTTTTTAAATACACAATTCGTATCTTCGCGATAAAAGTGACGCAAGGCAAAAATTTTTATTTTCAATTGCAAAGAAGATGCTGCGATGCAATTTTTTCCAAGCATATAATACCGTGAATCTACAGACAAATGTACATATACAAACCTGTCATGTTTCAGGTAATATTGAAGCTATTACCTTTTTCCACTTTTCTTCCTCGTTTCATGTACAATGTTACAGTTCCGACTGTCTCTTTTGTCGTGAAGGCGCGGCGTGATCAGTGGCAGTTGCTAATTTAGAGCACGTATTTGCTTTAGCTGTAATTAACGTGCGCCGCTACGTAACAAGCTTTTCTCCGTCATGTTATGCAAATAACTTCTCAGTCTCTGTTGATACTGACAGTCTGGACCACAGATTTGTGTAGCGCACTTGTATATTTACTTTCCAAGTGATTAGATAGTCTCGTTTCCTCCCGGAAGACAAGTTAAACACTTTTTTTTTTTATTTTTTGCGTCTTCCTTTTGCTTACTTTGTACAAACTGTGCAAAATAAAAACACAATGGGGAGATTATGTTCGTCTGTCTATCCGCATGTTTCTTTTACAGGTTTCAATGAAAGTTATGTACAAAACATCCAGTAAATGTTGTTCGATGAATGAATTTTCGGTACGTAACAGCCAAATATAAGGGCCGAGATAGTGTAGTTCGTACAGTAACTAGGCTACGGGCCGGGCAGCAGAGGAATCTTTATTTCGATTTCCTGCACGGGAAAGAAATTTTTCTGTCCTTCGCAGTGTCCAGACCGGCTCTGGGGCCCACTCAGGTGACCGGGGCGCTTTTCCCGGGAGGGAAGCGGCAGGGTCATGAAACTGACCACTCACAATCTAATGTCGAGGTTAAGAATAAGCGTAGCGATACCTTCATTTCACCACGCGCCTTCTTGTCTTGTACAGGAATCACTGCACCTTTACATTTATCGGTCAAATATACGGCTCTAATCAAATTACATAAATTTCTGAAAACCGGCAGATCATGCAAAATATGAAGTTATCACATGTCCGTAGAATGTCATTTTGATCCAAAGCTTTTATTTTAAAAGCCTCTGTGATGAGTAAATCATTTAAGGGGTATCAAAGAAATGTTAGACTTCACAGCTCTAGGCTGATACTTAACGTGGAAAGCGAAGCATCAAAGGATCAACATAGAGGTTACACATGAAATTGTAATTTATTTTGTGTAAAATTTTGGCCTGAGGATGACCTAAATATGGTTCGAAACATGTTGCCATATAGTCTGAAGATCTAATAGCGGTATTAATAAACACTTGTGTCGAAGGCAATTACATGTTAATTTGTAATACTTAAAAAATTTTCGTCTACTTCTTTTTATTGTACAGTTATGCTGTACGTTTCACATTTCATAAATTCTCGTTTCATTGTTTAGTTTTTGTAAAATTATGGAAGCCCAAGTAATAGCAGGGCAGTTTCGTTGCAAGAATAAACTGCAAATTCTCGTACACACAAGTTTAACAAAACAGGTAACGTACGTATAAAAACGTAACATTGAGGCGCGTTCGCGAAACCATTGTTGCCGTGGAAAAGCAATAAGTATTACATATTCCGAGTGTGTGTCTGTAGCCTTAGATATCCAGCATGTAAAGCGCATGCGCCATATTATATTTCCATCTGTGGCCTGTCTGGCTATACCGTATTTCTCCACATTATCTCATCAACTGTTCTACTTCTGGAAAAAAAGTTATTCAATATAAAATGTGTGTTTTAATTTTCTCTACAACTTTTGTCTGAAACATTTCTCATTCTAAGAAGAATTGAGCGAGATATTATCACAAATGTACTTACGTTTTCATGTAAAGTACCCGTTAATCTTGTCAGATTTTAATGAAACTTGAATTTTCTCGTCAGAGTTTCGAAAAATAATCAAATATCAAATTTAATAAAAGTCCGTCCATTGGTAGCCGAGGTGTTCCATGCGGGCGGGCGGATAGATAGACAAAGATCATTTCGTCACCATCCTTCATGAGAAAAGAATGGAGAAATTTTAATGTACACAAAAATATCTTCAGACGTTATGGTCCAACAATGTGCATCTGCAGAATCTGTTGTAGTGAAACCCAATTTTCAGCTAAATATAAATTAAAATAGTGGGAACTGTCGTTATATTTAAAAATTTTACTTCTATTTCGTTGGTTTCCACATTAAAGTCCCGTTCTTTTTCCATATATTCCTTCATCTGTTTTATGATTACCTAATACCTTCATAGTACATTCCTTAGCACAAGAAAGATGACTATAAACTAATAATACAACCCAAATTTTCAGCACTAGTAATAAAACTTTCTGTTGTAAGCAGTTCTGAGTGAGTTACTTGCAAACCCCATTATGTAATATGTTTTTAAATATTTGCTTTAATATTTCTAAGCGTAGTCTCTTTCTTTGACATTTTTAAAAGAATTCTTTCTACAAATTTCTTGCTTCTCTCAAACGTAAAAGTCTACACATCTCGCCCATTGCATTTCTTGTAAATTCTTCTAGTGTTCTATTCACTCTTCTATCTCTATCAACCTCGTTAATGTGTATTCATATACCTACAGTGTTTACTCTTCCCTCAAAAAGAAATAAACGTAGTTTCACTACCATGTATCATAACAAACAGGATTATTGTTTTATATTCTCTTAATTTAAAATGTTTTAAATTAAATCTTTGGCCATCTTCTCCCTAACAGAAAAGTTGGGCGTTACTCATCGATCACCTTGGTGTAAAGGACAGGTTTCTATTTTCCTTAGTCATTTGCATACTTAGGTAAGAAAGTGTGTCAATGTTCTGTCAGTTTTGCTTCGTACACAGAGAGATAACGATTTTGGGGTCACTCTTGCAAATGACTGCGGAGTCCCAATATGGAAAGACTGTTCATGTCCAGCCCTAAGCTTGCCGCTCGGTGACTACAGTCATTCCAAATCATGTCTGATCTTACGAGCTTGAGACTACAGAGCAGAGAATTGATAGCAGGAGACTGGTGAATGGTGATGTATTGGCAACGATGTGGAAGAAAGTAGTTGTATATTTGGGGTGCTATCCCGGGATTTTCCTGGAGTGACTGAGGAAAACTAGGACACAATCAGGACGACCGATGTCCCTGCTACGCCAGTATACGCAGTGGAAGTAATAACTTACTAACTCACTTAACTATGTACCTTCAAGGTGTAGCGTTTTCCTTAAAAATTTGACAGTTGCTCAATAGGTCAAGAAATGTCCTGCTTTTTCTTTAATCTGAAAGTCATTAACTTGCATGCGAAAGCCCGAAAATATTCCCGTAATTTCATTGTACTTACTTCATGCACGGAATCTAAACTCGGGTCAGTCAGAACAGAATGTGAAGAGAAGTTAAGCTAAATTATCTGTAAGCTACTTGTCTACCGTGTAGCCAACAACCGGAGACAAAAAGTTGTGTCAACTGAAGTAAGTTCTGTCAAAAATGGAATTTAAGCGACATTGGTGTATTAATTCTGCCAATAGATAATAAAGAGTCCCGTAGAATAAGTGAAGCCCAAAATATGCAACAGTAATATGTGGTGACACTCATAAGACCACTGTATAATTTTTCATCAAAATCTGCAAAAGGACACAAACGATTTTGAAAAATTGTATTGAGTCTCTTAAGTAAAACGTTTCTTAACGTAAACCAAAATCAATACAGCTTGACAGCATTTAGTTTGTGTCCAAAATACTGAGTTTTATTAAAATCGATCCCATGGTCAGGGCAAAGTTACATGCGTACAGGCCTAACCTAACAGGCGCGATTTTATGTTAAACAAGCCTGAAGAAAAGCGAAATTGGGAAAGAAGAGGCAGGCTGTCGTTGGCAGTATGCTGGTTACGGGGAGTCATACACGGCAGATGTGAACCGGTTGCGCTGACTGATAAACATATAAATTAGACTGTGGCAGGTGGGAATTTTGGATGGGCTTCAGGAAGCAAGTTTGCAGCTGCAGGCATCGGAAGTGAGACCAGTCACTTAATAAAAGAGAACCAGAAACAAGCATCCAGCAACTGTAAGCAACAGCCATCCGCCAAGTAGAGTCTAGAATTGCTCTACAAAGTGCCAACGAGAATATTTGGATTAAGATAATATTTTATCATTAATTTATATCAATCAAGTTTATTTTTTTAGCCGTCAGCTGTCATGTCCTCCAACAATTAGGCCTTTCAGTGGGCGTTCAGGCCGTTGTGGCCATACTGCGCCTACTGTGTGGCATTTCAGGACTCCCTTTTATGAGCCTGCAGTTCTTTATTTGGGGAACGTATTGAAATTGCATGCTTTTATAAATGTGGAGTTTCTCTTTTGCTCCTCAATCTTGAGTTTTAAAATTTCTTAAGCTACTTGTGATCCATAACATTATACTATACTATCTGCCGTGATAATTCCATCCAAGAAGTGTAAAGTGAGCCTTTTTGTATTTATCCTAATTAAATACACCCTTTGTCCCCCATATTTCTCATGAAAATAAAGTATTGGTCATTATATTCTGTTAGGCATACTCGTATTTCAAGAGAATATACACTAAAAATATATTTATTTACTGAAATTAGTTTTATCTTATACGTTGTAACAACAACGAAGATTGAAATGAAAATGCAGAAGTTATGTTCTATTCTATTCTTTTCGAAAAGTACTCGAAAACTGTGCCTTAAGATAATTTCTCTTCAATTTAATTCCTCTCGAAACCTGGGTACTATTATAGTGAGGGACGTATGAAATTAAAGAAGTGCAATAACGGGGTTGAAAACTCTGCAGATTGTTTACTATTCCCTGATGCTGTTAGCGCCAGTAAACGAAGAGAGATTGACGGGTAATGTAACACGTATAAAATTTATTGCTGCAGAAACATTGCACCAAAAATCAATTCACGAACGTACAAAAGTTTTACGTAGATCCTAATCAGTTCCGTAGTGTGTTATGCACAAATTTTTATAGGACGAATTTTTATATAAAATGGAAAATAAATTCGATTCAAGGGCCTTGTCCTGTAGGCAGTTAGATAAATTAGATTTCCTTATATCTTGCTAAATATACATCACACTGAAATGTGCTTCGTTTGACAGCTTACGTAGTTGGAAACAACGGCGTTAAATAACCTGAATTTCCATCGCAGTTTCGTCGCCGACGTTCGGGTTAAAAAGCTCAGAAATCAATAGCTAGTGATTGGATTGATTAATTATTCTATTATTTAAATGAAGTTTCTTTAATTACGCTGGTTAGGCCTATACTATAGCATCGAATGTTGGGAACGTTGTGACTGATGCATTGGGAAGAATGTGGAAAGAAGCTGTCCTGGTCTAGTGTAAAGTACACACTACTAACCCAGCATTTGCGTTGAGGGCCTGAGAAATATAAAGAAACGCCACATTCTGGACTGCTGTCCCGGGTCAAATTTCTAAACTTGGATATACCAAATGAGAAAGAGGAGCCACGATTGATCGAAGATGTCTGTTGGTGCGAGATGGATGACAGAACTTCTATATGCAGCAGATGTTGGCTGTATGCTGATACAGTCTTCTGATTGATCGGTCAGAAGACGGACATTGTGTTCGTACTGCATATTTAGAACTTGTTTCGAGATAGCCTTAGTTTAGACAAAAGAAGCAGGAAACAAAGAAACAAATGAATAGAAGCAAGAGACAGCTGCGAGTTTTTACGTCAGCTAAAGTCGCCTGTGCTCTAGCCATGTTTCTGGCGGTCTACGAAATTAGCAGTCTGCTAGTAAAGAACTTTGCTATCGAAAACATTTCTCACTCCCGAAGTGCCGTATTGTTACCTCTTATTGATTTTTAACTTATGGTATAAAATCTTTGATCGAAAATGCTTTTGTCGTCCTGGAATTGCAAAATGTGTTTGGTCTTTCTTTCTTTCCTTTTTCTTTTCCTTTCTTTCTATCTTTCCTGCTTTCTTTCTTCCTGTCTTCCTTGCGCAAGAATATGAGCCCGATTTTGGACGGCAATGCCTATCACTCAGGACACTTTTGACATATAGGTAGCCTGAGGTGCGCAGATGCTGCTGATACGTCGACAGAGCCAGGTATTAGCATTGGAGTGTGGATTCCTGTTTATTACCAGAGACATCCTCCTCGTACTACGGTGGGAATTAGGTGTTCCTGTCTACAGCAGACATACTACAAGTATAAATCTTTCTAAAGTGGGTCAAACAATTTTCATGCCTTCTTATGCATGGACACAAGAGATATTAGGTGTAGTACGTAATTATAAAATTAGCCACCCGTAAAGTTTTCACTTTTAATCAGAGATGTTAAGCAACTGTCGATAATTTTATTATGTCCAACAGTGATGCTGAAATTTAATGTCGTAACTGATAAAATGATTCCCGTCCGAGTTCGTACAAAGCAGAGAAACGGACTATGCCAATGATAAAGTAAAGCAATCCCAACACAGGCCTTGGCAGACCCTTAGGATTCCAGGAGGTCGAGGCTCCCAGGTTTTTAGACAATCGGCACATGAAGGTGGTAAGGTTGTCAGCCCTACGCACCTGCCGCCTTTACCCCCAGGAAAGATTTCTGGTACCCATTTCTGTTAGAGGCTGAGTCGACCCCAGGGCCATAGTGCGACCGAAACGATTATGTCAGTGAAAAATTCCAGTGACACCATCGGGAATCGAACCCGCGACGTTCCGCGCAGTGCCTCAACCAACTGCGCCACCGCATGCCACACTAAGAATAGCATAAAGAATAGCATCCAAGTAAGTTTGCAAATCGGTAAGTATATCAGCTACTTTGACATTCAGCCCAAGTCAATACTTTGGTTTGTTTGTCCTTCACTTAGTCGGTTATCTTTACAACACAACGTACCGGTAAATGTACTTCCGGGAACAATACTAAAGTTTACTTGTGACTATCTCGTATAGCTTGAGCCAAATGAATCTGCCGCGATGCAGAATACAACTGCTCAGTCCCTACTATTCCACCTCTCCCGCTCTTTGTATCACCTTAGTTGATACGTAATCAGTGTACTCTTTGCTAAGTTGGTCTGACAGCTTAAATTTATGGAAAGAGCGCCTCGTTCTTCCATGCCGACGTTGCATAACTGAGGAACACACTCTGCCAGTCACGGCCCACACTGCTCTATTGCTAACTCCACAACAACGTACAGGGAGTTGGGTTCCGCACCTACGCAATATATGAACTCGTAGGTCCATTTCGTACCATTTTGGAGGTTAAAGACAGACTGTGTGGCAAACTTGGTGAATATGTCCCTCTCCGTTTGCAAACAGCGAAGGTCCTCCCTCGAATGCATACTAAGCCTATTATACAAACACTGCGATCCTAGCCCTCAATGACAGTAATGTTCGTCCTATCTGCGAGTGTTAACTACAATGTCCTTACAGTCGCTAGCTAGCAGCTTTTGTGTTATTTCCCTGACCCCTGCTTCACAGTTTATCTTCCTCTCGCAGATGTCGCTGCAGATTTATTTGGCTTTAGCTGCACACAAACTGCACTTGGTCCAAGAACACGAATTCACCTGTTTTATAGTCTCATTAATTTCCTGTAAAACTTTCAAATAGACATTTCTTTAGGTACCAGGCATAAGTATATACTAATTGCATGTTCATGAAAAGCAGTGTGACCAGGCTTTACCTTTAGATGTTCTTGCGACACGCATGCTCTGTACGTGGTCTAGCTACGTATGTGTAAGTTACAAAACAGTTAACAGCCCTTCTGTGCCTAAAATCTACGTCACAATGAGGTACGTTAGGAGTGAAGGCAGAATTCCCCACATTAAGTTCGGCTCTAATTGGAGGTATCAGCTTCATTTTTATTCCCTTAATGCCCGTAAAATAGCCCACTGTGCCCACGGGATAGGAGGCAGCATGGGCCTTAGAACCAGCAAGGAAGCGGAAGAGGAAATAAAATACTGTGTCCCGACGTTATCGAGTCAGTCTTTAATTTTCCCACAGGAGACGACTATTGGGTGATGACGTGACAGCCACCTCACAGCTGTCTACTGAATTTCCTGTGTATTATTGTCACAATACGGGGGCCCTAATAATACTGTGTGTTTCTGTCTTTTTTCCTCACTTAATTTGTAACGAATATGAAAGAATTAAATATTCTGATTTGTGGTACGTACGTTTTATTTTACGCAGCTGAACTGTGATTTCAGAATGAATCTCCCTGGCTCGCATCTCTTTTTCTACCCTTTTTTGCTTTTATGGAACCTAACATATGAACGGTTAGCACTCTGCTTCTTATTCAAGAGACCGGGCATTATTTTCATGCATCTCCCCTGTCTTTCCAGGTGAATGCTGTTGTCTGTAATTTGAAATAATGAATATCAAGGCCGCTTCGTTTACGTGTTTCCTAATTTATTGTTCACAAAACATTCAAAGATTTGACGCTTTTTTCTCTATTCAGATCAGAAGAGATTTTCCTGTACAGGCATGAAAACGACCTATTACGAAACCTTTCTTCATAGCTCTCCTGAGTATTTTGTCGCAATAAAGAAATTACGTCAGCAATCGATTGTTTACTCTTGTGTCGCTCCCGTAACTACAGCAAAAGCGTAGGATTTTGAATTGCTCCCAGGACACCGTTTTTTTCCATCTGTTGAGTGCATGTACAGAATGTTACGTAAAATGTTTATTTTCTAGTAAGCAATAGGCCTACGTAATATGTGCGTAGTATGGGCAGAGAGAGAGAGAGAGAGAGACAAAGACGGAAAAATATATTTTTCTGTCTCCCTCTGTCTCTACAAATTGTATTTATGTCTGTCTTTGCCTGTCTAGCTCTGCTTATGACATGGCCCTTCGTTTTCCCCAAGGACGCATTAAAAAATTACATTAGTTTTTATGCAGGGTACGGTAAAGATGAAAAGTTTCTTCCATAATTACTTGCTACATACTTGCTTCGCTTGGAAATTCTACACAAAAGAGCTTCAGTTTTCTTTCTCTCTACCTCGTATGTTAGTGGACTTTTAAGCAGACCATGCATAAGCAGATTAACTGAAATTAAGCAGTTTTAATCATTGTCTAAGTTATCATTATCATACTAAATGAGTCTACAGAACAAAGTACTTCTTCTTAAGAATATAATAATTTCACCGCTAGTTAAAAAACTCCCTATATTTTGTGAAACCCAAAGGTTTAAACCTGCCCGCCACTGGGCCCTATCCTGAACCAGATAAATTCTGTCCACGCTGTCTGGCCTAAAATTTTTAAAATCCATATTAATATTATCACCCCATCCACCCCTGTTTTCCAAGTGAAACCCCTCCCTTCAGGTTTTCTGACCACAATTTCTTATTCTTTACTCATCCTTCCCATGCATATTACATTTCCCGCCCATTTCATCAACGATATGTACGTTATGCAAGCCCCTGTCGCTCCCTTTTCTTTTTTATATATTTCTCAGGCTAGTACTCTTCATCCTCTTGCTTCTCAACTTTCCTCTTCTTAATCCTCCTAAGAGTACTTATTATCTACGTCCTTCTCTTCTGTCTTCTTGGTTCTAAATCAGATGAAGAGCGCAGCAAAGTGAATTCAACAAGTACAGAAGTAGTCAGTAGCCACAATCCGTTCTCATGAGCATTGCTTTGCGCTCTTTAACACACCCCTGTTTTTTACGAACCCCTTGCGGTCCCAACAATGTCTCTTCGATACATCATCCATTCTCATTATAGCTTTCCTAAGATCCTATGTTTTTCTTGTTTTTCCAAGTTTACTGCTTCCGGGAAAAATTAGCAACAAGATATCTCATATTGCACATGAATTCTATATGTATGGACAGATTTAGCTTAAAATTCTTTATTTTATCGCCATTATAATAGGCTAGTGCGTGAAAATTACACAACATGAAGGATCTGCATTTTGTAGTGATACATTTCTATTAAATCCAAAAATTCCACCTCGTACTTCGTCCTCAAGTAGGTCTATCTTCAGTCTTAATTGCCAGCCCCTTCTCCTGCAGAGCCGTGCTGCCTGAAACTTGTCAAATATAAAATGTAAATATTCTAAAGTCCGCTTTTCCCGTGCATGATCTCCACGATTTTCGATTTATATAACCAGATTTTCGTGTGTGTAATTTTCATCATACCAAAGAAAATATCGGTATGAACTGTATGTAGGCATTTAAATTATTTGTCTACTGTGGTACGAAATTTCACGTACTCAGCTTAAAAGACAAGTAGTTGCTGTTAACAAAGGGAGAGCTAGATAGACCTCTCGCATGATCATAATATTGGTACATTACATTCTACAAAGAGAGACGCTAACGGTATTTGCATATTCTCCAGATGGCTGTCACTACACAGAATCATAATATCGTACATTAAACGAAGCTTATGTCGCTTAGAATTTCAAACAAATGTTACGTTAGCTTTTTGGTTAATGCTCATACCAAATGTAAAGAATATCCATTCCATTAGAGGACACACACGAATGGGCACATGCATGGACATGACAACGAAACCTTTTCCGTACAAAACGGGGAAATAAGGCCACAAGTGAGACAACATATTTGCTGTATGTCATAATGTACAATCGTAGAAGAGCTTGTAAGTGACCACCATCAAGCTAAAAAGGAAGTATAGACTTTCTGTTTTTCAAATGTTAGTTTACTTTTTATACTTACAACAAGACGGGCAATATACAGCTTGTATAAACATAACATTGAAGCTCTTTTGCGAAACCATTCTTGCCGTGGAAAGGCAATGTGTATTACATATTCTTAGTGTCTCTCTATGGCCTTAGTTACCCAGCATGCAAAGCGCATGTGCTGTTATATTGTCATCTCTGGCCTGTCTGACTCTACCATATTTTTCCACATTATCTCACAAACGGCACGATTTTCGGAAAAACGTTATTGAAAATAAAATGTGTGTTTTGATTTTCTCTACGACTTTTGTCTGAAACATTTCTTATTGTAAGAAGAATTGAGCGAGATATTACCACAAACGTACATCGGTCTTTATGTAAAGTACCCGTTACTTTTCTCACATTTTAATTAAACTTGAATTTTTCCAACACAGTTTCGAAAAATACTCAAATATCAAATTTTATAAAAATCCGTCCACTTGGAGCCGAGTTTTCCATGCGGACAGGCTCACAGACATGACGAAGCTGATGTCGCTTTTCGCAGTTTTGCGAACGCGCCTAAAATGACACGAACAGCACGCTTTCGAGATTAGAACAGAGCACCGGCGCAATATGAATCAGTTTTCCGCTTCTCACAGTGGTGCCTTAGACGTGATGATTGTTTCTGATGTGGATACCGAAGATTATTCCCAGAAGCTGGCTGTTCGAAAGTATTTCCTTCTGTAAGTTGTACGACGGGATCCTCGAAAACATCAAACCCAGAATTCAGCGTATTTCACGTTACGTTGTCAGAAACCTCCTAACAAGTTTGACGTGACCAAACTTTCAGCCTCCTGTCCCCTACGTCAAGGAATATCTACATCCGTCTTGCAGCTGACTACATCTGCTGAAGTAGGCTAAGTTATTTGCCGAAACATAGACCGTCTCCGAATTCAGGCCGCCCCCGAATATGCACCACCTATGAGCATAGGCGTCTCCCGATTCTTGTACCTTAAATTCAACGAGTCTGAAAGGGAAAATCAAGATTTTACAAAATACGCGACCTGTCACAGACAGGTGTGCATGCTTGGGAAGTAGGCTGTACTAACATCACAGCCTCGAAAATTAAACATAATATGCAGCCCAATAGTACACTAGGCCTATATAACCCATGAGCGTCCAAACATTTTAAGGCAAAAGGCCATATCCGTTTTCGTACGCTGGTTCGCGGGCCGCACGCGAAAAAAAGAAGTGGTATACCTAACCGCTTAAATTAGTATACAATTTTTATACTATACACATACTTTACAAACGTGGCCGCAGGCCGCATAGTACAAGCTGGCAAGCTGCACGCGGCCCGCGGGTTGGAGACTCTTGATATAGTCTAACACAGTATTTATTTCATTAATTCTTAAACCTCTTACCCGAAACACTTTACCTTATACCGTACTCAATCTTTATTGACATGTGAGTAATAATCAAGGAACGGATAATTTGGTTAAACAATGAATAATTTGGAAATGTTGTTTTAAGTTAAATTACTTGGAATTCGTAGCAGAATACGTCTAATACATCAAAATTATGTTCGTAATGAAATTACGAATAGATAAATATCTCAAAATTCCTGCTGTTTTGTCGTTCAGAATCTTGCATTTTTTCTTACACTACCTAAAAGCCTAAACATACGTATGCTATTTTAAATGGATATGAAACTGATCTCTCACTCTATGAAAAAACATTCCAGTAGATTTAAGTGGTCTGAGAAAAAAACCTGTTGAAGAAAATAGCTGGACTGAGAGAGGAATGAAAAAAATGATGGAGAAAATTGCAGAAAATTAAGCACTTCGTCATTTATATTATTCAGATAATATTACTCCAGCAATTCAACCAAGGCGAATGAGATAGGCCGGATAGTAGCACGCAAATGGGAAATGAGAAACAGGCCTATAGTGCATAGTAAAATTTTGATTGGGAAGTCTGAAAGGAAGAAGCCACTTGGGAGACTGTGAAAGCAGAAGCTCTGAGAAACAGGGCTCAGTGGCAGGCTTTTGTGAATACAGTAATGAACCATGAAAGACGGTTCCTAATAGCAGTAGTAAATCGATTGCTCCTGCTGTGGTAATTGAAAAAAACGAGAGTAAAGGAAATCTAGCAACTACTTTTCACGTCTCCGTTAGGCCTATTTATTTAAAGACTGTTTCAACTGCAGATTTTGTAGGTCTGCATCGTCAAGAAGAAAATGTTATGGATTATAGCTGGACAGGGAAGCAGCCATAGTTTATTTTCAGAAAATATTCCGCCATTTGTTTGGAAGAATTGTGTGGTTTCTTATTCGAAGGGAAGAGTGTGTTAGAGACCAAGGTGCGGAGGAAGATATCTAGAGAAAGTCAGAACATGCAGAGCATCGGAGATGGTAAGGACTTGTCATGGAAAGAGACCGCCTCTGGCGACGAGGCTCGTATGGAAGAGTAAGATTACAACAGACTCAGAGTGTGGACTGAATTCACTCACTACGGATGGGGTTCAATTGTGTTATACGAGTATTAAAATGTTGGTTGCATAACGAGAAGATATTTATAGACTATCTTAATAATTATCATCTGCTCAAGGAAGAACCTGTGCCATGCAATCGGTGGAAGTTACAAGAAATACCATTTAGGTTATCTGGCTGGCGATCGATTTTCGAAATGTATGAGCTTTCGATTCTGAAACGAGTACACGATGGATGTATGCAGTAGTTCTCATGAAATGCATATTTGTAAAGTAGGTGCCAATTTTGAATAAAAATTTTTGGTTAACAAGTAGCCTGTACTGATTTTTGAATCGCTATCATTTTACGTATTACGCTCGCGGATTTTATTGTAGTACAGAGTTAGTAAGGCAGATGCCGGTTGTCGCGCAAGTATCCTACTTCCGAAACGTCAGACGTTTACTTAGAAAGCATGTGTAATTAAATGTGTTCCAGTTATCACTTCGGAAGTCCTAAATTTCATAATTTCTTTTAAACAATTTTATAAATTATACAATATATTATCCGTTAAGCAAATTGCTTTGATATAGGCCTAAATACATACAGAAAATCAGTGTTCAACATTCATTGTTTATACGAATTAATTTCATTTGCTTTCATTGACAGCTTGTCATCAGTTTTTTATTAGAGCTGGGAACGGTCATGACAACGCATTTTGATGTAACAGACTACAAAATTTTTTGCGTCCTGCCCTACCTTTATAGCAATATAAATGCATTTAGCTAATCAGACAAAATGAGTATTACATTCCTTCCGTTCAATAACAATGAGAACTACAGTGTTCTTTCATCCATGAAAATATATTTATTGTGGTGAGCACGCGTGACCTACATACACTGCCGTACCCGTGCATCCCGAACTGTAGGGAGTAAATCGATTTTTAGGAAAAGGCATCGATATGTCAATGCTACACTACTCCCTGCGGATGCGTATGTTTATGTTGAGAGGCCATTTATATATAAAGAAAACAGGTTCGTTTTCAGAGAAGAACGGACGTCACGCTTTGAATAAAAAGGTTGAGCATCGGGGACGCTTCGTATCCATCTGACTTGACAGTATTAACGAAATAAGCTCGTACGAGGTAATTAGACCTTAAAACAAATAAACAAAGAAATAAATTCCTTGTTTATATGGAATGGGCAACTTCTAAAATTTTTAATAACTGGTTATACGTACGATTGTAAGAATTTCAGTTTCAGGGTAGTACAAATATTACCTGGCATGGGGTGTTTCTTCTACACTTATAAGATTCAAAGTCATTTAAATCGGAGCCTGTAACTGAGAACGCATTGTTATGCACATACGTACAAAAAGCGGTCACTTACTTTTTAACCTTCTGGCATAACGCCCATATCAATTTTTGTGAAAATCGGTCATACAGAGACACATACAGACAAAACTATAATCTCCTGAGGCTATTTATTTCCCTTTATGTAAGTAAAATAGGCTTTAAAACGTTGCATAGGCCCCAGTAGTGTGATGATGATAGCCAGCTTCATAAGATTACAGCTATTGGGCAGGAGGGAAAAGGCACACAGAAGGATAGACGAACACACAGAGACGTGCGGCCGTACCGTAACATATATTTTCTTATAAAAATAAAGAAAGTACTCTGAAATTGGTAATAAATTCGTTAAACCAAAACATATTCTGAACAACACAGTACATTAGGTTCCTTATAATGTGGAAGGCCTCACTAAGCTGTATGAATGTATTTTTGTATTTGAATGGACACACGCTGCAGAAGCTAGCAGCTTTCTAATCTAATAGTTCCATCACGATAATAGCACTTCTAAACGTGGTGTTGTAGAGGGAACCTGGAATTAGGCACAGATAGACAGACAGACAAAACAGAAACATTTGAGCTTGACGTTCTTAGGATTTGCATGGAGTAAATCACGATAAACTCCTCCCTTTTTTTGCACGGGGTTAAGTTCCAAGACACCCCGCTAAAAGCGAAAATCCGCGAATAGTTGAACGCCCTTCCCAAAAAGCAATGTTTTATTATTTTTAGTGTTTTTCTTTTCTTTGCAGAAATATTGTGATGGGAGCTGCTTCTTCTTCTTCTTTCTTCTTCTTCCCCCCCCCCCCCCCCCTTCAACTTCTTTAACATCATGCGGTATGGCCTGAAGACCTGTTCGAGTTGTCGAACAATTTTGATTCTCTTATTCATTGATGGGTCCGGGTGATGTACTTTTATTCTTGGGGCGACCCCGCGAATTTGCGAGATCGCGAAGAATTAAGCCGCGAAAATCGAGGGATGAGTTCATGTTTAAATATTAAACAATTGTAAAAATAGATGCAGAATAAACTCAAGGAATATACCATTCAATAAAATTCAAAGTCAGTCTAAACACAACTTTTATTATACATCGAATTTTTAAGGATCTACATGTTTCGATCCTGTACCCGGATCATCATCAGGCCTGCATAAAAACGATGACTAAATGGTAAAAATTACACACTATGTTATACACTATATATATTATAAACTACATTGTGAGATTCGTGATCTAAAAACTGTAAATTACAAGATCTCACAATATAGTGTATAATGTATATGTAGTGTGTAACATGTTACGCACTTTTAACCTTCTACTCGTTTTTGTGCTGCCTAATGATGATCCGCGTACAGGATCGAAATGTGTAGCTGCTTAACAATTCGATGTATAATAAAAGTTTTGTTGAGACTGACCTTGAATTGCATTGAATGATAGCAAAAGCACAACGGAATGGCAATCATCAAAGTCAAGGGATGTATACTTCTCCTATTCTTGTCTTATTTCCGCACGCCTAATTTGTATAAAACGTGGAATAGTCGCTTGGAATTCTAGTAGGCTATTATTAATCACCGGGTTAAGAGTGTTACGTATAAAAATAGCAGCTATTGAATTAAATATGTTGCCTTTATTTACCATTCATTATTAGAAGGGTTGCGGTCTGCTGCCATTGGGATTTCCAAATTTTCAAACAGACAGTAACTGTCATTCGCAGCACCTCTTCTTCCTCCCAGCAGTCTTTGTCAAGCAGCATGTAGTTGAATGACGTACGTCATTCAGGAGAATTATTTCAGTCACATTATCAGACTTCAAATAAAAATATATGTTACAAGAGTAGCTAAGTAAATTCTATTTGACAACAAAGCTGTTCAAATAATTATGTATTATACTGGCAATGAATTAGATAATCTAACAATACAAATTGTTAAAAAATTATTTACAACGCTCAACGTGTATTAATAGCACAAAAAATTGTTTGCCGAAACTCCTGTAAATATTATGTTACAAACTAACGTGTCAGTGTGTCCTATGTGAGTACGCAACTTGTTCTTGCTGAGAAAAGAGCACAAATGTAAATGAGAGCAAAATGTTATGGAAAGTATTGAGAGTGGGCATGTCAGTTTTAGTCCACGGTTAATCCCCTACCCTTCGGGAGGAATAAGGTCATATCCGTTTTCGTCCACGACCAGCAAATATGTATTCCTTTTTCGTCCACAGCTCATAACTCATAAATGAGCATAAGGCAGTTGCGGAAAACATCTATTTCGGCTGGTGGAAGATTGTTTAAAATAAAGTTGACTTAATGTAATGAGAAATCCTTTATTAAAACAAAGTACTAAAATAATAAAACAATTTTTTATCAAGCAATATAGCCTTAGTTTAATGAGATTCTTAAATAAGTATAATTACAAAAAGCACTAAAATACAGAGTGGGGCAGAATTCATTCATTGTGTTGATTTGGTGACCCCGGAGAGGAGAATTAACTAATTGTGTTATGGAGTTCAACCAGGGACGCCAATTAGTAAACATGGATCATTGCTCGGCTGTACACCGTGTGTTCGCCTTAGAGACGTTTTTAAAAAACTCTGTGATACCAACGCAACAAATATTCAGACGACATATTAACATTGGGAGACACGAAACGGTTCCTCATCGCAACACCCTCAAGAAATGAGTACAGAAGTTTCGAACCACGGCTTCTGCAACAAATAAAAAACCTGAAGGCAGAGTCAGAACTGTGCGGACACCGGAAACCATTGAAAGAGCACGAGCCGCTGTTGGTCGTAGCCCCAAACGATCAGCATGTAGACATTCAGTTGCCCTCAACGTATCGAGTAGACCGCTTTGACGGATACTTCACTCTGGTTTACTTTTTCGCCCCTATCAATTACACATTTTGCGATAACTGTCAGACCGTCATTTTGCTTCAAGAAATGCATTTTGTGAGCAATTTGTTACCTTAGTGAACGAACATTCATGTGTTATTCGTCAGGTGTTAATGTCAGAACATTACCACCTGACGATTAAGCTCACTTTGAACTGCCTGGTTGTGTGAATAAACAAAACAGGAGTGGAGATAATCAAAAAGGAATTGCATGTGAAACCACTTCACAGTCAGAGAGGAACAGTATGGTCTGGGATATTAGCGTTCGGTATCATTGGTCCTTATTTTTTCGTGGATGAAACTGGCAATGCTGTTACTGTGACATCCGACCGGTATGTGCATATGGTGAAAGAGTTCTTACTTCCAGAGTTACGCCGTCGTGATACGGACATTGCCACCTTGTGGTTCCAACAAGATGGAGCAACAGCACTTACTGCTCGGCAGTAGAAGAACGCCTTGAGAACTGTGTTTGAACATCACATAATCTCCCGCTATGGCGACATTTCTTGGCCAGCCCGTTCGCCCGATCTGTCGGCTTGTGATTTCTTTTCGTGGGACTGCTTGTAAAGCAAAGTTTTGTAAGCACGTCCGGCAGAATTACATAGCCTCAAACAAAGAATTCCTGATGAAATTAGTGCCATCCCAAAGGCCATGTTACTTCACGTAATGGAAAGTGTTTTGAACCGAGTACACCAATGCATCAATCTTGATGGGCGACATCTGACGGGTGTTATGTTTAAGAAATAACTCTCTTATAATGTTCCTAAATAATGGAAAACATCTTTCATTTCACATTACTTTGAATAAAATTTATTATAATGTGGTCGAGTAGTGTATCTTTAAAAATGGTCGATAAACTCTGCCTTCTTATAATGAAATTGTTAATTTAAGCATAATTACATCAGGCGCTTAACTATTCGTTTTATCACAGTTTGTTTATAATTCTATTACATGTAATTTTCTGTATCTGTAACTAAGTTTAGAAACAAATTCTAACCTAGAAATGTCTCCTCTTTCATATTTTAAAATTAAATCTTCTACCAATCCCTTAGCAACGTGACTTCTTTTGTTAGTAACTGTAGCAGTAAAATTAGCACTTCATAATTCTACGTAAATCATATTTTGATGTTCTATTAACTTAATTATCAATCAACTGATGTCGGGGTGAGGATGGTAGAAGTATTTCGATAAGTGTGAGTGAAAAGACTCACAGGCGTTCGTTGTCAACTTGACACTACAGCTGACAAAATATCCAGTTAGTTAAATATTACGAGATAGCATGATCTCGTTGGCGCCCAGACCGGGACATGAAGTGGCGACTTCAGAACGCGGACAACGCAGTGCATGAACAAGTGAAGTGTCAGCTGATTCTCTTACCTATCTGCATATCTTTCTCAGAATAACAACAATTAGAGCTACAAACTGTGAGCGGAGAATGTAAGAGCAGCGATCGGTTAGAAACAGTAATTGAACTTGTTTGGCTAAAAAAAAAGTAACTTAATGGAAACTAATTGGCTAAACATGTTGGTGGATAGGGGTGAAAACAAGGTTACGTCATTTAAGCAGACCAAGTATGTTTTGGCAACCACATACTTGGATACCTTGGTATTGTTTTCGTTGAAGGGGATACTTTATTCCATGGCGCGATAAACCATAGTGGGCCAAGGCCTCCTCATTGTCGAGGCTTCACGATTACACCGCACTCGGTAGGACTCCTCTGAACGGGTGGTCAGCCCGACGCAGAGACCGCTACCTACACAACACACAACACTCACAAAAAAGAGACATCCATACCCCCAGCAGGATTTTTTTTTCCTGTCCCGATTTTTCCTTTGATCCATTTTGTACTTTTAAATCCTTCTGTCCTTCATGTTCCATACTACCGTCCTTATACAAAAACACAACACAAACATCCATGCCCCCGGTGGGATTTTTTTTTTTTTACTAATTCCTGGGTTTTCCCCTTTGATCCATTTTTGTTCTGTATTAATCCTTTTTCGTCCTTTCATGTCACTTACGGTCTACAACCGTCTTTTTACGACACAACACAAACATCCATGCCCCCGGTGGGATTCGAACCCACAATCCTAGTAAGCGAGCAGCCGAAGACCCACGCCTTAGACCGCGCGGCCACTGGATCGGCATTTCGAATCCGGAATCCCAGCAAGCGAGCGGCCGCAGACCCACACCTTAGACCGCGCGGCCACTGGGATCGGCACCGTTGACTGGGATGCAAACATGAACAATGGCGGTGGACTAAAACGGATATATCCTTCGACTGGCTTGAGAAGTACCTGCTTTTCTCGTAGATGAAAACGGATATGATTTTGAAGCCTTCGAGTGACCGTGGACGAAAACTGACATCCCCTTGAGATGAAGAAATACTACATGAGAGGGAAAATAAAACGTTACTTATAAGTGGGCTCTTTTCCGCACGAACACGTGTTTGCTCCATCTTAACCCCATATATCTGAGTCAGTTGAAGTACAGTAGTTTCATTCATGCATTAGGTCCTTGGGCTACTGAACGACGCTTTCCAAATTGCATAGGTTAGCTATATAGCGTAGTGTAGTCGTACAAGTCCCGGGTTCAAATCTCAGGTTGTAAGCTAGTATGATTGCAAAATTTACATTTTTGTTCGGCTTTTCTAAGGACATGGTCCGAATATTAGCATTCATAATAGATAAGGCAGAGCCGGCTTAAGTGATGGGTTTCTCTTGGTCAGGTACCTGTGGTTAAGTAGTTCCATATGCAAAGCTGTTTAGGGCATTGGGGGTTAGAGTGCCCTGCCATAAATCAATTACCGCTTGACTACTTGCAACCTTTTAGGTAGCCCACTTAGAAGGCATTTTGAGAGGAATGTGAAGAGTAAAGGCGGGAGCACTCTGGCGTCTTGGTGCATACAACAGTGTCTTACACCGAGAGTTCAAGAATGCACACAATCACGAAACCTCCGAGAAATCTTGTCTCTCGCGTGCCGTGTAATTCATTCGTTCTGGATTTTGTTTTGAGCTACAATCGCACGTTGTACTTTATCACAAGAAAACGAAGAAGACTTCATCATTATTTGTGAAAATGAACATATCAGTAAGAATCCGCATCACTCTATGCGCTATCATAATTTACCGCCTCTCACTACTAAATACACACCAGTTCCCGAGAAACTCTCATGATTCTGGTGACCTCAACCGGCACCTACTTGTATTCATGTTATCCACTATATTCACCTACCCAGGTGATGGTGCCCAGCCGCTAAAACTAGGTGGTAACCACAACGGCAGATTTGCTGTTTGTTCGGCTACAGTACAATGAGAGGGCAGTTATGAATGATGAGAGACTAAGAATCCGGCAAGTAGAGATCTTGGCTCTGACGTGACGTCACTAATCAACATAGCCAATTTACGAGCCTAGAATCAGAGCCAGGATTATCAAAAAGGGGAAACAGAAATTTGAATCACTTAAATGCACCCTTTGGTGACCGATGTCCGTAAAATGTTTTATAAATGACAATCGGTACCTGCATTAGCCTCAACTATACATTCTTTACAGACAGTATGTTCAATAGACGTCATAAGATCTCTGCATTACACTCGTTTCATCTGACTACACAAAGTGAACAGGGTCTGCAAGGACGTGTTACCATGCAAGTACTAATTACATTTTCCTAATCGAATTATGAAGAATGTTTAGTTTATTTGAGGCCTCAGCACTTTGGAGATAACTGAGAGCTGTTTAACCCAGTGGAGACTGAAGAGTGAAAGCACTTTTCAGCCCAGTGCCCCCCAATTTCCACAAAGAAAATGCTCTCGCCCCCACAATAAAATTGCTTTTCGAAGGTTACCAGGGTTCGACGGTTTGTCTTTGTGTTAAGAGTAACGTGTAAACGAAGATGAGTATGGAGCTTTTGTGGAATGATTCTCACAGCGTAAAACCGAAGTACCGGTACTCGAAGGAAAACCTTTCCCAGTGCAACTTTGTTTACTACAAATCTCACATAGACTGACCCGTAATTGAAACCGGGACTCCGCGGTGAGAGGCCGGCAATTAACCACCCGAGCTATGTCACGGCCTTTGAAGACTAAAATTAGTCTACGTTATACATAAGGGCACTGCCTTTGAAGACTAAAATTATTCTACGTTACACATAAGGATTCAGTTTGTACCTCACAGAGAACAGTTTGCTTCCATTAGAAAGACCAATCAATACAGTATTGGGAAACGACCGCTGCTTATTGTGAGAATTATATGGAACACTTAAACACACCCTGTAGGAAAAATCAGAGCTTTTGGTGTCAAACCTGGCCGTATATATACTAACCACTAGGCTTTAAAGAGTTAAGTTATGAACAGTCAATTCTGTACGTGAACAATGACCAAACGGTCTACTCCTTCCACACACACACACACACACACACACACACAGCGCTTGTAATTAAACGTAGTGATGGCGATGATCCCTCTGCAATGTACAAGCGTCTTACACCCAGTGGCGTAGCTAACTTTTTTATACCCAGGGCGAGCAAGAACAATGGCCGCTTCTGACAAAAAATATGAACTTTTAAAAAATTGCAGTTATATATTGAATTTCCTTTTATTTGTCTCAATAATATAACATTTGTTGAGCACAGAAGATCAAATTTTTTCATTTAAAATATTAATTTTACGCCCTTGGATTCTGCTGCCCGGGGCGGTCGCACCATTGGTCCCATCCTAGCTATGCCCCTGATTACACCAGACAAAAACGCAGATTAGAGGCAAGCGACCTTTATTGCATGAAGGCCTCAATTTAAAACGCTCAGAATCCCTCACGGGCCAGTTAAGACATGTGTATGTTCTACTTAGTACCTGCTTATGCGCTCTTTACACAAACTGCATAAAATGGCAGGAAAACAAACCAACAATGTACACTATGTAACACTCATTTACTATCGATCCAGCATGTTTCGGCCTAAATGGTTATCATCAGGGATCACTACAATATATTCAGAAGATTTCAAGGCCAATACATGTCGAAATTTTAAAATATAATATGATGTAATAAAAGTAAGGTATATGGGCATACGTGATAATAAAAATATTAGTCAGTACAGGATCTTCTTGCAGTAACTAATAGCTATTCACCAGGTCAAGTAATTTTTTCATGTTATGAAACCCGAATGTTCATCGCTTTTGCACCATATCACGAAACAATTTAATCTACTCATACCTACATAACCTATTTTGTAAGATCGTTTTCCTTGTAACTCTCCCATGAATGAGGATGGAATCTGTAATGAATGTGATAATCTGGTTCGTTTCTGCGGATGGTTTGGATCCACTGAATTAAATACAAATAAATCCCTGTGTTTTGCGCTGTTTATCTTTTACGCCACAACACATCAGGCAACTGGAGAGCTGGAACGACAGTTGAGGCGGTGGCGAAAGTTGAAGCGAAGATAGTAAAGGATACATTTGCAGCGGGGTATATGTCAAGAGGAGTACCTCGTTCCACATGCGTATGACAGAAAGAAACAAACGTGGGGCATAGAGGGAGCAAACAGGAGACAGGAAAAGGAAGAATAAAAGAAGTAAACAACGAATGTTGAAGCTGATGAAATATGTAAGGACCTCGCCGGAGTTTGTAATCTATAACACGCGTTAAGAGATTCCCGTCTGGTGGTTTAGCATGTCTAGCGTACAAATGTAGGTCATAATAGAAGATCATCCATCCTTGTCTTCCGTCAATCACCCCAGTGACATTTCAACGTCCTACAGCATTGTTTTATGTTTTGTAATATAGATCTTACAAACAAGGTGATAGCCATGTTATGACATGAAATGGCGCATGTCTGCAGCGTTTCGTTGAATAACATAAAACACTGTTTGTACGAGGCGGTGTTTTTGTTCTTGGTATTTTACCTCTATAAAGCGTTGCCTCTATTTCTGAATATCAGATATGAAATCAGTTCCTTGCATATATTTTTAATTGATGTTCATACAATCGCCCACCCACAAAACGGTATGTGGAATATGTAGACTTAACCTAGAATTATAAATTGTGTTCCGAACTTCTTGTATTTTAATTTTGGCTCGTGCAATATTGACACATTAGTAGTTGTCATACTTTCACCAATGAGTTTATGTTTTGCTAGATTAATTTAGAATCATCATCGCCCTTCTTTGAAATATTAAGCCTATTAGGATTTTTAGGTATAGTCTAATATCAAATACCAAACAGAATCTTAAACCACCTCTCTGAGGTACTTCTAAGTACCTCTTACCTTGACATAATATTTTATGTATGATTTCGTTGCACTACGGTGATATCAGGACTTATTTTTTTAATACGAAAGGTATGTGTGTAATTTGTAGTGAAAGTATGCTATTTGGAAGAATATAAAACTGCGTAGTCTCTTAAAGAAAAGTACTAAATTTGTTTAAGTTACCTTAATCGCAGTGCGTCTGGAACGTGGGCTCATTTTTGGCAGCAGCACATGTTCATGGTGTGGTGCTTGATTAAGCACAGGGAAAAATTTATCCTTTAGAAAATCGATAGGTTTGTAGGAGGAGACACATGATGCCGGTGTCTTACACATTCATACTGACTTTAAGGGTACTAGAACCATGATCAGTTGATATTTAGCTAGCAAAGGAATTTGATGTTTGTAGGCATACTAGCAGTTTATTAGCGTGTGCCCTGTCCTAAACAGGTGGGTTCAATTACCATTCTATTCTGCTACCCACTTTAGGGTCTATTTTATTATTGCCTTCATACCTACACCTAGGTGTCCCAAGAGTTTCCTTAGTTCAAATTCAGCTCTTCTGAGATATGACGCGGTTTTGACTATAAAAGTCACCGACGTTTTGGAAGAGCTTACTGTTTCCATCTTCATGGCCTGCATATACCTTGATGGCAGAGGCAGTACGTTCCTCTGAAACAGCGATAACTATGTACCAATCGACACTATGTCATGTACCGGAAGACGTGAATCTTTATCAACACGGCTGTCAGAACCTCAAATTTTGCATTGTTTCTTCTTGTGTGTTTCTCTGACATTGTTATGTGCACCTCTTTTTCTCTCGTGCGGGCTGCATGTTACGCCTGCCGTATCCCCCTTTAATTAATCATCCGGACGGGTTTATGTGTAGAGAATAAAACGTGAAGTTCCTCGCACGGTGCGTTATTGCCTCCATGTACTCGTCTTTCCAAATATTCTTTTCCATAATCTGTTCTGAAATTCTGACTACTAGGCTGTCCCCTCTTTACCTTGATTGTTTGTCTCGCTTACACCACCACCATTAAATGTTAACATGTTTGTACCAGATTAATCACTTCTTAGCTCCCGACTCTTTTTGTGTTTTTAGGTTTTACGCGCATAATTATGTTCCGGTAAATCCATCTCTGTATTCACTTTGTCACTTACACTTCCCTAAAGCCTGCGAACGGCGCCGTTTTCCTATCAGTTAATCTCTTTCACGTACAAATACTATGAAATACTTCAATAAAGCTAGCGAACAACTTTATTCTCTTACCAGTTTGTCTCTTTTTGGTTCAAGCATTGTCCTCTATACTGCTTTGAAATACCTTCAGCTTTTTTCTGTCCTCAATGTGGACGACGAAGTTTCAAAGTCGTAAAACATGTATTACATAACATTTATAAATAGTGTAAGAAGCTGAATATGTCATAGCAGACCTTGACTTCACTGAGCTGTACAGTAAAACATAAGCATATTTGTCAACATTATACGTCCATACAAACACGTCGGAAAATACGTTACGTTACGACAGGCTGCGCTTCATCGCGTTGCATCACAGCAGCTCACTTGCTTGTTGTATTATGCACAGCAGTGCGCAATACGAATACGCTGATACATCAAGGCCAACGATAAATGCCAGACATGTACACTACATGTCAGGTCTGCAGATGTCAGTGGAGCACCTTGCTTACAAGCGAAAGATGGACGTTTCGAATCTCAACATTTCCCGATTACTGTCACTGAAATTCTACTCTGTCTGGACACACTCTGACGATAATAGATCTGCCTCGAAACAGGCTGCGACCATTTCTATATCAGGTACACGTCTTACCTTACAGTTTCTTATTCAGTTCTGTATGACTTCTGAAGTCGACACAGTGTCGTTAAGTAAACAACGAAGGGCGAAAAACAAAGCGGCTCAACTACGTAACGGTCAACTATAAACAAAACTTATGACCAAGTATCCACAGTAAATGAAGTTTGAAGTCATTTTCGTGGTCTCTTTAGGCGAATGCCGGGATCGTAACTGGAATTTAGGCCGAAAACTCTTCTTTCCCCGTCCTTTCAGAATTCCTGCGCATTATCACCCTTTCGCATCATGTGATGCTAAATTGCACGTGTACTTCTTACAGCGTCAAAAGCGTATGATTTCATAAAAGACATTTAAAAGGGGGTTAGGCCTACACATCTGTTGTGTATAATTAGGCGGTCGAGTAGATTGCGATCTGCCTTAGCTGTCATCGTTTAATATTCAAACACATTTGCAAGAATGACAACTTTATATATTTTAATAAAAGGTTTTGTCATTCCTCTCTATTGCAATTCTGCATTGTGTGGAAAATTGTGCCAAAAAGCTATTTGCACTTTCCACAACAAGGAGGCCAAAAAGAAAAGCAAAGTAAGGTGAAAGTAAAGTTGTCCCTATCAACGCGTATGGGGGAGGGGATTGAAGGTTTAGCTCCATTTATTTTTCTTCAGAATTTCGTTAATGAGGAGGGCTTCTCGCATTCTATACGAGTATGCTTGTTAAGGCGGAAAGAGGTGTTGCGCAACGATTAAAGTATCAAGTGCTCGCTACACTGGCTCAAGCCGTAAAGACTGCAGAGAAGCGCAACCAACTGTCGGAAGATAGGCCTACGAGTATAAACGAGTTTTTGCTAGTTGGCGTGAAACTGTGTTATCGGTACAGCATGAAGGGACATTACGCACAGTACTGCCCCCAGGCATTTAATGCGGAAAACCGTACGCAGATTAATAAAAACGGAACTTTATAGAAGTAAATTTTCCAGATTTTGAAGAAAAATCAGTATGCAAGGGGAATGGCAGGTTTATAACGCAGAACACGCATAGTCGTATGCTGTCTAGATGGCAAGGGTCTGAGAATTGCTCCGTTCTAGGTTTTAGTGTTGCCACTGCGAGAGTATCAGGTATAAGAAACGCAGCCTCCCAAAGTTGGCACAGATTGTCTTGCCCCCAGAAGGGCAGGGTTCGACGATGCAAACGCTCCTTTCGACCCACAATCAGGAGCATTAGGGAGGCTGACCTGAAATAATACAAAGACAGACGGGGATACACGTCTGGTCCTAATCAATTCAGGGGCTTTTATCATGGTAAAGAAGAGAGTTAAACATGCGGCAATATAACCTACACTTATGGCTGCAATGAAAGCCACAGGCAACACACCGAGAATGTTGGATACAGGATACAGTTGTGGCGATCTGGAGCAGATGTTTAAGACGTGTAAAGGCACGGGTTGATTAACGTACCAGCACTAGTCGTTAGGTATACACCTTATGTTTTGTCAGGGGAGAAGTTTGAGCGTTGTGCCCAGACGCGACGTCAGGCGCAGGTCTTTAGACATCGCCAACCGGAGTGTACACCCCTGAAATGAGAAGCATGAGGGCAGCAGCGGTGGAAACTACCCCGGGGTCGAATGGGTGAACCAAATGCTGTAGCTGGGCTGCTGTGGTTCTAGGGACGATCGCCCTGCCTCCAGGGTCGCTTGGGTTGTGTATGAATAACATTGTAAGGAAAGGAAATGGTAAAGTCTAACAGGAAAAGCCTGGATGACGTAGAATATCTTGATTATTTAAACCAATGAGACAATAAAGGATAATGCTAGAAACATGAGGTTAGTTTTCGACCCTGTGAGGTAAGCCACCTCTAAGATAACGTTGTGAAGTGCGCGTTCGCGGTACCTTCGGTGGCTGTTCCGGGTACGACGTGTCAGTAGATAACTGCTGTTACAGACAGTGCGGGACGTCAGAGTATCTTTTAGGCTTATCGGAGCATTATCGTTCGTTCCTTCACGACGGAATACGCTAATATAAGTCGGCCCTCAATCGCCGTAACTCGTAAGAACGTAACATGTACGTGGGAAAGCACACTCCAAAGGTCACGGCAGATTCGATTCTGGCACATCCCCGATTTTCATATTTAGTTGTGACGCGTCCAGTTACGCAATATCAGCTATTCTGAGTCAGCTTCAGAACGGCAAGTCATGGCCCATTAATTTTACTAATTTCGTGATGATGTCTGCTCAGATAAATTGCAGCACAACTGAAAAAGAAATGCAGGCAGCTCTGTTTTATACGTGGACTCAGAGGTGTTTTCTTTACGGGCGAAAATTTTGTGACTGCTCATGCAGCAACGAAGTGGTTAATTGCAGTTAAAATTATCCTTGTGCTCGTTTAACCACATGGGTGTTGAAATTAGCAGACCATGACTTGAATTCGACATAAAAGCGGGAAAATGCAGACGTGTTTTCTCGGCATATTGCCATTATTTCTGCGCAGAAAGGTGGAGGTGGGGAGAACCCAGAACTCGCGCTCATGCGTGAGACTTGTCAGACAGAGAGGACGATCTTAATGTCGAGCAAAATGAAAGACGTAAAAGCAGGAAAGACGGTCAGCTTCCTGCTTACTGGGGCGTGAATTTTATTTCAGAGAAAGACGCTGAAGAAAGCCAAAGCAGTAATTCCTCATACCAGTAATTGAGATGCATAGTGGTAAGAACTACAGTTATTTGTCGGACACTCGGGGATTAAAATGACACAATATTAAATCGTTGGCCGTGATAGCGTAGTCGGTATAGCGACTCGCTACGGGATGGACGGTCCGGGGATCGAATCCCGCTGGGGGCGACACTTTCCGCACCCGTCCAGACCGGCCCTGGGGCCCACCCAGCCTCCTATACTATGGGTACCGGGTCTCTTTCCAGGGGGTAAAGCGGCCGGGGTGTGGAGTTGACCACCCACCCTCATCTAGTGCCAGGGTTAAAGAAAGAGTAGAGCTAACCTCTACTCCCCCTCTCGGCCTTCATGGCCAGTTCTAGGGAGAACTTTACCTTTACCTTTTATACCTGGTTCACATGAAACTGTGAAGCGGAGAATTATGTTAAAGGTGCGTAGTGGTGCAGGATAGAACTCCACCTGTCCAGCGAAACTTCCGGATGGCAATGGATGTTCACGGACCTTATCTAGAAACACTGAAGAGGAGCAATTCTTGCTTATGTGTTAGTAGACACCCAGAAGCAGTTCCCATCCCATGAGGAGACACTTCCATTGCATCACGTGTTTTAATTGCAGAAATATATCTACGTTACACTTGCCCAGTGACAACGGTTCTACTTTAATTTCAGTTCTTTTCCAGAAGATATGTGAGATGCCGGAAATTAAGATAATTAATTCAATATCATTTAACCCCGCAATTACAGGGAAAGTTGGAAAATTTTTACTTCAAATTAAACCGTGTCATGAGCCATTATATCAACAAATGCGGCAGTAATTTATAGGGTTTTTAAGTATTAGTATAACGGAACTTTGAACCGCACTCCCCTCTGTCACCGGGTGCAAGCCATTTGCTTATTAAAAAGCAGGCAGATGCAAGTTCCCGTGGAAGATGCGTTAACTATCGAGAAGCACGATACAGAGGACCTAGCCTCGAATCGAGACGCGATTCCGAATCATCTTGATTCCTTGACAGACCGTTTATGAATAGCGTACCAGGTGGAGAAAAACAGAAACAGTATTACGAGACAGGGATAAAGTAGTGGCGACCTTTCATCCAAGGGAAATGACACACGTAACGAGAAATGAAAATAGAAAAAGAGGTTTATTCAAATGTTCTAGCGTCAAAATGAGAGGGCAGTTCGAGGTCGTCAGTGGGGTGTTTAATCAACACGAACTTGTTGCACTGTCTGAAACCAAGGATACTGTGGTGAACGTTAAAAAATGATGAATGGTCAATCCCGCGGCACACATCGTCGCTTTCCGTCGTAAGTAAGACTTGTAGGAGCAATGATGGGACTGACGATGACGAACCGCTCTATATGATAGCGCGGCCTCTTTCACTGCCCTAGTCAGGACTGACAGCGAGAGGAAGGAAGATCGGACTCGGGGAATCCAAACTGGATTCCTTGTAAATATCACAGGTCCCAGGAAACGAATGAGGTAAAAGCTGGGGTGGGAGAAGCTGCCACCGCTAGTCCCTTACGTTCATTCGGCATTGGACTCCGTTAGCTCAGTGCCAGCCCGCCAGGCGAGCGAAAGGAAATACAAAAACAGAGTAGGGAACGTGTCCGTATAGACGTCAGACATTGCACCAGAACCATCAGCTGATTCTCTGACGCAACCTCGGAGGAGGGGCATGAAATACCCCTAGGTTATGGTCCGTGAGTCATCCCGGAAAGAACATGTTCAACGACGGACACAGAAGCAGAAAGAAAAAGACCATTCGCGTACGTATGTTACTTTTGTCTACATTTCGGTTGCAGACGCATGGGTGGGTGAGCGCCAAATGAGAACAGATGACGTATGTTGGCTCTAAAGTGCGTTATTTGTTTGTCGTCGGTTGTCACAGGCCACTTCTGTTAAATATTATGTCCGTAGAACCCATCATAAACCTAGTTAAAATAGCAAACAAAGTAACTTGCTACTAACCGATCTCCCATCCACGATGTCGTATCGCGTTTAAGTGAAGCAGAAACAGTTACACCACAATTTATCAGTTATTTGTAAACTGGTTGCGACAGAATACGAAGTAGCCGTGAACAACTGATGACGTTTTCAGCTACGAACCTGCGTGTAATTTAGCTCCGAGCGTCTGACATCTGCAAGAAACATAAGCACGTGTGTTTACAGACAATCCCAACTTCAAATTTCACACAAAATAAAAAAGTAATACATGCATGTATATACAAGGAACTGTCAATGAAGGTGTATGTATAAAACGTCGTTTGAATTGATTTAGTTAATACGAAGAATATACACGCGAAACTACCTCCCGAATCACCCCACGATGTATGGCAGATAGGTTGTGAAACACACTGTATATAAAGTGTCAAATTAAGCAAACATCTACTAATTCCTACCGTGCACCTCCACCACCAAATGTGTGGTACCTCTGTGCGCTCTCAGGGTCACTGCTCTGCAGCGTTCAGTAAAACGTGGAAAGACGATCAACTGAGAAACAATTATAGCCTATACCGTATCTAACTGAATTAGCAACTTTCTAGCATAACAAGAGGCTCTGAAGGTTCAACAGTGCTAAAGCTAGAGTTCTTTATTGGACACTATCCATCTCTCATCCTCACCATTTACGTCCCTAAGATCCACAGTGATGTTTTCTTCTTGGCCCTCAAGTGCCTGTTTTCCCCCAAACTTCTGAATGCATTTATCTTCTGCCCCATCGTAATTATATTTCCAGCTCATTGTGACCCATGTACCCTTGATGACATGCATAAATCATAAATTTGCTCCTTATGGAAAAATAAAGTTCACCCTAGAACAGGCCGTGAAGGCCGAAAGGGGAAGTAGAAATATAGCTCTACTCTTTCTTTAACCTCGGCGCTAGTGGGGTGGGTGCTGAAGGCCACGACCCGGCCGACTTACCCCCCTGAAATAAACCCAGTATCCATTGTACAGGAGGCTGGGGGGCCCCAGAGCCGGTCTGGACGGCTGCGGAAAATTTCCCCCCTACCGGGATTCAATCCCCGGACCGTTTAGCCCTAAGCAAGTCGCTATACCGACTACGCTATGCTGGCTCTAAGTCATCTCTCTTACACCGGAATGTTTTTCTTGAACAGTCTTGTAATTTAATTCCTTTCCTGTAATAAAGCTAGCGATCTCACACCTAGACCATGCAACTGGCATAATTATTGTTTTACGTAGTCGTGTAGGTCTATATTCAACTTCAGCGTTTTGGAAATCAGAGGCGATAATAACAGGTTGCGACCTAAAAATAACAAGCTTATCTTAAATTTGTAACCAGTGCCATGGAGATTAAGCCCTGAAAAACTAATATTCACTCAGCTATTCAAGATGTTTCGCCTTCTTTTGTGGAACGCAAAAGTTCATTGCCGCTTTCACAACAGCCCGCCACTGGACTCTATCCTAAACCAGATAAATCCATTTTACATTTTCAATTCTTGTCTCCTTAAGATCAATTTTAATTTGATCCTTCTATTTACGCGTAGATGTCTGAAGCGTTTTCCTTTAAATTTTCCTATCAAAATTTTTATATACCTATTTCTTAGCACTCCCAACCTGCTACATGCCCTTTCCATCCAGTCCTCCTTAATTTTCTGATTTTAGTATTTAGTGAAGAATGCAAATTTTGGATTTCTAAACTTTCTTTCTCGTAATTTCATCATGAAATTTAATTTTGCCTCTTACTGTGACGTAATGTTTTCGGCGATAAATTACTAGGCTACTCCTACATTTCTGGCTCAAATGCCGGAATTGACATCAGCTATGCTAAGGGGTTTCATGATTCTCCCATGCCTCTCGCCGGTCGAATGCTGATATGTTGCCTCAAATGAGAACACGAACTTTTTCACTGCATTTACAATGAATCACTCAGTAATAATTCTTCAGTTCCACTTTATAGCCTACAACATTGTCCATTATAAGTGTTGTTAAGTAAAGCATAGAAGGTAAATAAATAAATAAAATTTAATATTTTTATGGTATGACTCGTCTGCTTATTAAAACGTTAAGGATGTTCGAGCATTTAATTTTACACACGATGTCCCCTGTTTTACGACAGTGAGGCCCGTGAGCAATAGTACTTTTCATGTTGATGACTACTAAGAGAAAGCATACTGACAAGGAAAAATGCCGCTCGAAGTCATCAAAGCCGTATAAATAATCTTGAAAATCGAAGTGAAAATACCACCTCAAGGCTGTTAGTGCTGTTAAGACATGAAAAGTTTCACAGTCTACACCTTTTTGTGAAACTTTGGTTATATTGTTATTTTAATTTTTGTTAGAATATTACAATAGTAGATCTCTATTATTATACACATGTTATCGTATGCTCTCATCTCTTTCACCTTCAGAACCTTTCCGCTCAGTTTAATTGATTGACACCTCAAGGTTCAGAGATACGTTATAACAAGAAATGATAAGCTATCACTGTCCCACAAAGAAGCGGTGAAGCTCAATTCCCTAATAACACCTCCACCTCACTTATGAACCACCTATAACAAATAAATTAACTATGTGGTATTATAAGCCGAAAGTTTAACACCAAATCCTTACATTTCAAATTAGCAAAATATGCCTCCCTATTTTCCAGGATAGCTTTGTCCTCAAGTCTATAGCTGCCTCGGTATTCCAGAAGACCTTTTCGGTTACTTCAACCATATTTTCAAGTCTCCTTCCGGGCGCATGCCGTGATAACCTGGAACAGACCACTACCGCTCCGTCTCCTATACTTTCCTAACCGGCTTTTCACCTTATTTCACGGTGAATGAGCGGTGGATTTTGTATAATGTTGATGAATACGAGTAAGCCACGACCCAACTGTCAAGCCAGGGCGAGACAATTTTCGTCCCTCTCTTTCTTTTATCTTTCTCGCATTCTCTCCCTTTGCCCGATTTGTGGGCTTCTACTGTAGAGAAGTCACAGTCTATGTTTCAGGCATTCTTTACGAAGTAAAAAACAAAGCCTTGTGTGCAGACCACGTCGGACTCTGTCCGTCCGTGACCTAGTATCTGGAGCTAAACCGTCGGGTTTTCATAAAATCTGATATGGGAGTTCTCAAAAATAGTTGCCAAGCTAGCGTGAGTTTCGTCAAAAGCAGCGCCGTGGTAGCCATATTTACCTAAGGACGTAAATAAATTTTTACAAGTAACTTCCGATTCTCGTGAAACTCGGTAACGAAGATATCCACGTGAAGTTTTTCAGCAATTTTAAGTCCCAAGAAAATCGGGTTACTCTAAGTAGGTGAAATTTTGCTTTGTTTTGTACACGTCTCCGATCTGGATAAAATTCGGTATAGCAGATCTTCATGAAATGCCGTGGAGTAATTTTGAACCCGTGAAAATGGGTACAGTGAAAGCCACACTTTACTTACGGGCGTAAGTAAAATGTCCAATTTTCTACAGTTTTCGTGCAAGTTGGATAACATTTGTTGCAAGAGATTTTCACAAAAATTAATTGAATGGTTGTGCATTTAGTGAAAATCGGCAGTACTGGACCGTCATAATTACGTCAGATTTGAAGAAGCTTAGCTATGGTCTACATTTTCCATCATATCTACAAAGATTTAAATTGATAAGAAATTACTTCAACATTAAAACTCAAGTATGGAGGAAAACATTCTTGGAATTTGTGCAGTATCTCGTAATCGTATGTAGGCCTACGTGAGGTGGACATGTCAGTTTCGTTTATCGCCGTTAAGCAATATTTCTCAGATTGCTTGCGGACTCTACTTTCCACTGTCATTACTGAGTTTACTCACGTACTTATCTGAGACCAAGGATGGTTATAATACTCCTTATTATTGTTATGTAAAAGAGAGATTTGAGACTGAACAGAAGTCTTTTATCAGTGTGTCCTTGGAACGTAATCATAAGCTACTTGTTAAAGCACCTTTCTTCTCAACTTCCACGTCGCTTTCCCAGACTCACGGGTGTCCAGGCACGTTCAGCATTCTTTAGTAATAAAGAAAGGCGTGGAACAGAGAGCGGTAAAATATTACACGTTATTTGAGCACAGACTCTGTATTAATTTGTTGCAGGTACAAGTATAGCGTTCACAGACCCGATCAACATGATTAATTACTTCTTGGATAATTTAATGTCTCCCTTTCATATATATATATATATATATATATTATATATATATATATATATATATACGCTTTAGACCGCTGAATGCTGGGATGGCTGTGGACAATGATTTAGAAAATTTGAAGAAGGAAGTGGTCGTGATCTATTTCAGGTAATCACAGCATTTTGCTGGAGATAATTAGTAGGACGATTAAATATCAGTATTGCAGATATTCGGGCCTGTATTCGGAATCGAAGCCTTCCGAATATGAAAAGGGTTTACTAACATTGCACCGCCACGTTTGGTGTAACTCGTAAATAGCAGAAACGCTAGATTATATAGATTCTGTCGTATGTGGTTCAGTTTGTGTACAAAATGTCTACACATATTTCCAGTGGAAAGTGTAGATGTTAATGAGATGTGTTTTTATTTTTATAGTCTTCTTATATATACCAATATACATGCAATAGTTATTTTGGACAGACATGAGCAACGTTTAGACGTCAATAGATTTTCAATATTTTTACAGTTTAAGAGATGACAAGCATAAATGCTGAGGACACATTTGACGTACGGTTTGGTGAGAAACAACGCACTGTCGTATGTCTTAAGGCTGCGTATGACGAGCAGCTACAGTCCAGCTTACATATCCACGTGTTGAAACGTCTCGACACGCAACGCGCCGTAACTATGTACATGCATGTGCTCTCTTAGTAGCCGTCATTGTACTGCAAAAAGGGAATATCATACGTTTATTCAAAGAAGAATAGCTGAAGTGGCTCTTTCCAGTTTCCGTTTCATGTAATTTTCGAAGACATCTTTAAACACAGCTTTTATAAATTCCCTGAGAATTCTGTATTGCTTTTGACTTGGGTAATGAAGTTCTCTGAAGGCACTCTAAAGGTCTTAAATTTTAAGAAAACTACTTCTTCTGCCAAATGAATGTCACTTGTGTAAGTTCAGTTCCATTGAATCCACAAATTTATTTTCTTCTCTTGCCGTGGGCGGTGAAGTTAGCACTTGTACAAATATACAAATAGCAAATAAATTGACACGGCATAGTACTTACGTCTTTCCTTCTTTTTCTCCCTTTCATTATGTTTTATATGTGTATATTATTTATTTGTAAACATTTTAAGCAAGACGTAAACAGAATATAGCGTATCCGTAAATATATTTTGCGATTTTGTAGCTTCAGTTATTCTGTTGAAATTAGTGCAGGAAATGTGAATGAAAAGACTGTATGAAAAATTAAGTGTGGAATTTTGCCTGTATTACTAATGAAGTCCACATTCCTCCCTTGGCACACGTTCTTTCGCTACGTCAGTGCTTGATACGTACTGGACAGAGAACATCTGGAGTTACAGTGTCCCCTGTTTCTCTGATAATTCGCTTTAGAAAATCCATGTCGCAGTTTTTTTTTTTGTACGAGCGCGGAGTAAGTTCCGGATATCGAGGTGCCCAAAGTTTCGAACCTCTCCTTTCAATCCCCCTCCGAGAAGGTTCAATGTAACTCACGACAAAACTCTTGACATGTTGAAACTTTACTTATAATTACAAATTTTAGGTGATATGAAATTTTTCATCGTATTGAAACTCGACATACCTATGTTGAGATCATTCGTGAAGGTGTACATGAAAAATTTCCAAGTCGGTGGACTGGAAGATAAGAATACAAATCTTCGTTTCATCGATCTTCGACCCATAGTCCGCTAGACCTTTACTTTTGGGACCTATCTAAGCAGGTGACATCGGATATGAAAATCGAAAACACGGATCATTTATAGCGAAGATTCAAAGCTGCTGCTGAGGCTGTGAACCCACATGTTCTCGCTCGGGAGTGGCAAGAGATGAGATTTGTTCTCTTTCATTTCGTATGTAATTAAGGGTTGTTGCATTCTTACAGAACAGCGAATAACTTTAAAACTGCAACATAATTTTTCAGCACGCTGTAGGTTTTGAACTGAATGGAAACATGGATTTATTGGGCATTACATGGCTTATCAGTATTATTCATCTACTACAGTTTCAATCAAACTGCAGTAACTGTTATACCACGTCTTTAGAAGAGTCATGCTTTTATATCCAGGTGATAATTTTGTGTAGCTTACGGGAGAGAGCGAAATCGATATTCAGGGTCTAGTAAATATACATTCCTTATGTAAAAGCAGCTGCAGCAGACTCGCGATTTATTTGTGCAGCCAATTGTGAAGCTCATGTGAAGCTCGGTGAAGCGTAAATCGTACGCAGCCGCTACAATCGCACAAACAGGCCTATTGATCGGAGTTCAGAAATATAGTGGACACTTGTCTTGCCTTGAGCGCACATGTTCACCAAATGAATGCCTTCCTCTTCTGCTTATCGTTTTCGCGTTCATGTTGATTTATTGCGGATAGGCATGTGCTGCTGCAAGGCTAACCGCACTACATATACTGTGCAGGCAGAATCAGAACTGTGTTTTTCTTTGTACTTCGTTCAATATTCAAGACGCCGACAATGTTTCGGGTAAAAGTTGCAAATCTTAACGAAATGTATATTTTGCATGCTGCACTAACATTTTGTAAAAACCTTTTTTCTTTTAAATCGATGATAACTTCGATTTGAGCTTCATGCATAAATTAGTGGTCATATTTTATCCGTAAGAACCAATATGGTCTAACATTAGTTCAATACTTTTCAGCGTAGAAGTCTGTAGTACAAAATTTCATTGAAATCTCTTCAGTAGTTTTGAAAAAGAAATACATGGACAGACGGACGGAAACGACCCCCTCCACCGTGCTATTTACTTATTGAAACACTTGTAAACCGCAGTAAAATGACTAGCAGCGGGCTACATGTCCGGGGTTCGATTCTCGACAGTGGTGATGCAGCCAGGCCGGCCGTCGGGCTCATTCAGCCTCAAAGGGTACCTAGAGCTCTTTTACCGGCGCAAAGCGGCCAGAACGTAAAGCTGACTACCCACCTCAATCTAGATGTGGAGTGGAGATGTATGTCCAAACATCATGTAAACATCGTGATGAAATGCTAAGGTTTTCTGTAAATTGCATATCTGTGTACAAACCTGGCTGGTATAGACATAATTAGGACCAAGTTAACTGTGATTCAGCCCTTGTTAGTCTCGCATCTTGCGCTGGTAATTCTTTGGATTTCCTCACATGCACTATTTCAAGGCTTGGAGCCACATATGGATGCTTAGAGTACAGACTGCGAAAACGATCCAGTCCTTTTCCAGCCAGTGGTATACTGCGTAATTTATTCAATGGAACAGAGTCCTCGAGTAGCTAACAAAGACTCACTTGGTGATGAAATTCTTTCCATTTTTTATGGAAGCTGAAAGTTCATACAGCCCGCCACTGTAACCTGTTATTCATCAGATGAATTAATTTTACACCCTCCTATTGTATTGTTTATTATTATTCCATCTACACCTAGGTTTCTCTTCAGATTTTCTGAAGAAAATAATTTGTAAATTTTACATTTATTTTATGCGTGCTGTATGTCCCTTCTATCTCGTACACCTTGATTTGATTGCTCTAATAATATCTGGTGAAAAGTACGAATTATTAAGTTGGTCATTATGTAATTTCATCTTCCCTCCCTTAAGTCCAAATATTGTCCTAAAGAGACCCTTAATCTATTAAAATATGCTTTGCTAAACGTGAGAGCAAGTTTCACGCCCATTTAATGCACCGACAGTGTTCAGGTATTTTTAATAATACTTTGAAAAAACGTTTTGCATGCTGATTGATAATAGGCTAGATCAAGCAAATCGCAGCAAGTGTATTTGAAATACATCGTCGGAGTTTTATTAATACTTAATTAGACAAATTGCAGGACTCTTTGGAAGTGATCCTGTCCATTGTGATTTCTCTGAGATCACATCACCAGACTGGACAGTAGTCTAAAAATATTTCAAACAATATTCACGTCGAGAGCGTTTGTTTGGTTGGTTCGATTGATTGATTGATTGGTTAGTTGGTTGCCCTAACATTTTAGGGTCAAACGTGCACCTAATCCTTCAACCTTGAAGATGGAAGCAGCAAAGCAGCATTTTAATCCAAAAGTCGAGCTCTACCTGTAAGACTACATGGTTGTAAAACCCAGTAAATAGCTATCTGGACAATCCCCGTCGAGGAAACGCGAAACCTTACATAACCTTAATGTTATCACGAAGAGTAGCGTGGATAACATGTGCTTCAGAAAGCAGTTCATTGCGTCGAATGCTTGAAAGCTTGGGGACAAGAGACTAACGTCACATTCAAATTGTAAAAGGAGAAAACACGTCCTTTGTTATTCGTACTGCAAAGCAGATTGTGTTTTGTGTAGCGTCATTGAGTAATGAATAGGCAAATAATGCACAAGACTTCCCGGCGCTTCTGCCGGAATCGCAAGTTGCGACGCTACCGTCGGCATTTGGATGTCTGACTCTACGAAAGCGGTCGAAAAGACGATTACAAAATCCTAGTATACTGGGGTATCATGCAGAGTGGAATATGAGTCAGATTGTACGACGATAGGGATTCAAGCTCCTGCTTTTGTGACACACTAAATTGATACGGCACTATATAAAATCGTGTTCCGACAAATGTACACCCTTTATTATCTGTTATTTAATACACTTTATATTAGAAATAGTCCAACATGTTTCGAACCATGTCACAGTTCATCCTCAGGGACTCAATTATTTATTACACCACCTATCTATGTATGGTACTCATTTATGGTATATTTTAATGAGTACCATACATAGATAGCTGGTGTAATAAATAATTGAGTCCCTGAGGATGAACTGTGACATGGTTCGAAACATGTTGGACTATTTCTAATATAAAGTGTATTAAATAACAGATAATAAAGATTGCACATTTGTCGGAACACGATTTTATATAATCAAGAAAATGTACGGTACAAATAACATAAAGTTTGCCGTACGGCACTATTTTTTTTATTGGTGCCAGATGTTTGATGGCTGTCAGAGTGTACCGACATCAAAAACAACTTCTGCTCGGACTTGTTCCATGAGCTCGGTCACACTCCCTGTGGTTCAATGACCAAGAATCGATAACAGGCCTTTGGCACCACGTTGGCCGGCTTCGAGGTCCCTTTAGCCTCCTACTGAACGGGTGTCGGGGATACTGCCTATGGGTAAAGCAGCCGGAGCTTCAAATCGAATACTTATCTCCATTTAGTACTGAGATTAAGAGTACACGGAATGTTCCTCCAGTAGCCTTACAAGCCTTCAAGGCGTAATAGAGGGACAATTGTATCGTTACCACTTGACCTTTATTATACACATAAACTAGCCATCTGCCCGTGACATGACGGGCTGGCATAATATTCACGCAATAATCAACCCCGCCCCCAATCCAGCCCCCGTTCCCCCACCCCACACACACACGTTGTGGACGTGCGAGGACTATTAGCCCAACGACACAGTGTAACATCCCAGAAGACATGACACTTCGGAAACCTCTGTAAGAAACTCAAATGTCGCAAGAATTCAGGACTTTCCTTCTTCTGTCTCCACGGATTTTCTCTGATTCTGAATTAATTGTGAAACAAGGAACCTTTTTGTTTTAGCCACAAAGCAGTATTTTTCGCATGAGAACAGCCGCATTTCTGTCTCTGTCAATGAAAGTTAGTACAAGAAAACATAGGAAACCCTGAAGGAGATTCGAACCTGCAACCCTATTGTGATCGCGGCTTAAAACAACGTTCTCATCTACTTTCTTATCAGAATAGGCGAATTTGAGGCCTAATAATTATTACTAGCCATTGAATTTATGTTATTATTATTATTATTATTATTATTATTATTATTCGTTATTACCTTTGTGCAGGGTATTTACAGTTATATACCTGAAACAAACCATGTTTCTAGGGTATATAGTTTTGCAGGTATTCTGTATTTACAGTTTATGGTGCGTGTAATGTTATTTCCCATGTTAAATGTTTTGTACCTTTATATGAGTACTTTCCGAAGTATGTGTGTTGTGCCCAATATGGATGTTTATTATTATTATTATTATTAATTTAATAATCCCAATTGAAGTAGAATTAACTTCCTTCTTCATTGTCTGTGACATCGAAGATGTTACAGCTACTGTTGGGGTAAATATAGGAGAAAGTTTATGCAGTGCATGCTGTATGAATTTTACTTTCTAATATGCCCTCTATAAGAGAAAGTGAAAATGTGACGGTGGAGCTGGAAGCTCTAGCTAACCCACACGTTTTAAAATGGTGTCTCGAATTCATGTATCGTTCCTGGCCAATTTTTAGGCGCGTTCGCCTAGCAGCGTAAAGCGCCTATGAGCTTCGTCTTTTTCGTTCGTCTGTCCGTACGTATCAGCGCGGCTCCCACTGGACGGATTTCCGTGAAATTTGATATTGAGGACTTTTGTGAAAATCTGTCGAAAAATCCGGATTTGGTGAAAATCGGGCAAAACTATTGGGCACTTTACGTGAAGATCTAAGTACGTTTTATTGTTGCCGACGACACTCAATCGCCATAAAAGCGCGCTCTTCGAGTGAAATGGTATTAGGCTGTTAGGATCGCCAAGGAGGTGTAAACGTTACGTGAACTCGTCACAGTGTTACCTTATGCGTATAATTTATGTTCTGATCCTGTAGCCCGGGCTAGAACAGCGACTGCAAGAACAATGGTTTGACAGAAAATGGTGTTTAAATACGTAAGTGGGTGGTACATAATCAATTGTATAGTTTATTCTTAGTTTTTAGTGAACTAAAAATATATTCGCGGAAATGTGCCTGAGGACAAAAATGTTTTGAAATAAAGGTTATGCGGACATTCCCACCTACCTATTTGAAATATCTGTACTTCTTTCGTTTAGTACGGTGAATATTCTAGCACTTTAATGTTAAAATGGAAAACAAGATAGGAAATGACCGCAGAGCGAAACATTTCTAGCGAAATCGCTTAACCATAGAAACCAGTGAAAACTGATAACCTTGGTAGCCTCTGTAGCAAATGTAATTGTACGAATAATACAGGTGCGCAATCCCTTATACGAAACTCTTGGGGCCAGATAAGTTTCGGAATTCAGAATTTTTCGGATTTTAGAAAGGTAATACGATGCATATACCGTATATTACGCAACATCCCAAGCTGGGTCTGGGACAGCACCATGTAATCAAACACATTAATATTCCTGCAGCGAAATGTATGAATATTCACACGAAGTGGGATAAATAAAGACTATAAATAGTATTACCGTTTATTTAGGTTATATACTGTAGAAATAAACTGGTAAGTTTCGGTTTTCAGAGCTTTTATGGTTTCGGAATTGTGGACCTGTAGTAACCTAGATAACCAAGGTAACCATGATAATCATGAAATCGATGGTAACGTCTCTGACTACGGCAACCTTGGTAACAGCGATAGTCTAACAATAGGAGCCGTAGAAACATTGTTATCCTTGGTAAGAAAAGATAATCACGATAACAGTGACCAAAGTAGTCACAAACGTACCCAGGTCTTCATGTAAAGTGCCTGTTATATTTGCATGTTTTAACGAAACTTGAATGTTCTCGACAAATTTTAGTAAAAATCCTCCCATATACAATTTTATTCAGTGAAAGCTGAGTGGTTTCATGCGGAAAGACACACATACACACAGCCAGACAGACGCGACTAAGCTGACAGTCGCTTTTCGCAACATTGCTAAGCTGCCTGACAAGAAAAATAAAAGAACAAAACTACACCACTTCCGCCGTTTATAAACTGTATTTTTAACAAGACTTATCATCAGTACAGACATTCCACTCTGTACGAAAAAATCTGTTTATGTAGTTCGTGGAATAAGTAATCTGTTGAAAAATGTCTAAACTAAAGTGTATGGCTCTCGAATAGGTCTATATTTTATATGATGCACCTGTAACCATTTGCAAAATACCTCGTCCATATTAAGAATGGATTAACCGGGACTGATGCACTACTAGGACATGTAGATACACGAAGAAATAATAAAAAAAAAGATAAATTCGTTTTGACTGGAACAAACCAGAGGACCTACTAACACTTGAAAAAGAAAAAGAGGAAGAATAAGAAAGACAAGAACACTTTACTGTAGGATGGGCCTTTTTTTCTAAATATATTTTACAGAAATCAAAATGTTGTTTGATCGAAGTGCAGGTGAAACATACGAATCAACATCCATGACCTTTCAGTTTTCCTTTAACTTCATTCATTGTTTGTATAAAAATTACACTTTTGTGCTTCGTATGAACCAGTAACTGACTACGGGCTGGACGATGAAATTCAAATTATGGTGGGACATTGATATCGTGTATGTTTCTTCTCATAATAACACGTCACAACCAGCTATGCCAGGGAATAGTTGCCGGGAGAAATGCGGCTAAAGCATGAAGCTGACCATTCAGCTCCGTCTATGGCTGAGAAGAAAAATTCGTAAAGCATGCCTTTTGGTCTCCCTGTGCCAGCGACCTCTCTTTTAAGTAAAACGTGGCCACGGTCATGCCACTGGCTAAAACGCTTCTGACGTGTTGTTTATCCTGTGGAAGCAGGTGACTGTTGTGCAGAACCACGTTTCGCTTCCACGTGGCGAGCAGTATTCTTCCTATTGAGTGGTTACACGTTCTACACACAAAAAAAAAATTGAAGACGTGTTACTACGCAAAAGGTCGGTACCCTACATTGTCTTTAATGTTATTCTAATTCAGAAGTTTACATGGTCATAACACTAGTATTAATTATGGCAGGAAATTAAAAGTCTGCCAAGTTTCAACAGAATCCGTCACTGTTATTTCAGAAATTGAGGACAGATACACGGATTTGTTAATACCATAAACCCGTTATTTTTTTTTAAATTGCTTCTGTCACGTGATGTATAGTCTTGATAGACTGGTACACATATTTCGGAGGTTCCTTTTACCGCCCTATCAGAGTACACGGCGTCGCGTTCCAGAAGGACGCAATCTTAGTATTTAGCAATGCGTGAACCTTAAATCTCATATACTCTGCCCTCACTTTCTCCCCACCCTTCCATCTACTCTACGCACTTGTTTTATTTTCCCGACTGCAAAGTACGCTTTCGTTTAATTTTAAGGTGATTCATCCCCACTGTGCTTTCTTTTGCCTCCCAAAAAGGTGAGTGCGCTTTATATTCACAGAACCCTTTTGTGGATAAGTGTGTAGCTGCTTGCAGTGAAAATAGGACTGACACTTTTTATTTATTTATTTTTTATCGCAGACGAAATAACGGTGGAGAACTTAGTAATTTATGCACTTCATCTAATGTTGTGACAGTGAAATTGGTCAGTAAAGACGGTGAGATACAACTTGACAGGGTATAGTATTAAAGTGTATCTTAAAGGACAGATATTCAACGGAAGGAAAGACTGGGCCTTTACAGACACAGAAGCGAATCTCTTGACCACCCGACATTAATAAGAAAGACCACGCGTCATAATGCTCCTCTGCTATTAAAAGAATAGACAGTGCGGAAGAGTAAAGGCTGCATCGCCGATCACAAAGCCTATAAGCAGTAGAGATAATATGCGCGTAGAGGCGTACTTTCCTTGCATTCTTATGAATGGATCTATATATGTCATATCGAACCATAAATACTATAAAGAAAGACACAGAAATTTTTAGCAGTCGCTGCTAAGTAATTTGGTCTACTAGCAGCTAAATGCGAAGAAAACTAAGTATATGTGTATGTTTATGCGTCGCCACCAGAATGTATAACAGCACAACATAAACATAGCTAATAAATCCTTTGAATATGTGGAGATTTCAAACATTTAGGAACGGCGCTAAAAATTCAAAACGGCATTTATGGTACGAAGGAATTATGGACAGATGAAATACGGGGATTGTTTGCTTCGGTTCCATTCATAAGTTTTTGTTTTTCCGTTCTTTTATCGAAAAACAAAACAATATATGCGGTGCTTTGTAGGTGTGTGAAATTTGGTGTGTCATATGGAGGGAAGGACACAGAATGAAAGTGCTTGAGAACTGGGTGTTGAAGAAACTATTGGGCCCTAAGAGGGGGGGGAGTAATTGGAAGCCTCAGAAAACAGCATAATGAGGAGGTTTGTGACTTGTAATATTTGCCAGAAAGAAGGAGGATGAGAAGGGCAGGGTATGTGGTACGCATGGGAGCGAAAAGAAATGGTTACACGGTCTTTTGGGGAAAGAGACGGCTTGGAAGTCTTAGGCTTCATTGGTAGGACAGTATTAAAATTAATTATCTAGAAATAGGATGAGAAGGTGTGGACTGGACCCATCTGGCTCAGGATAAGGCCCAGCGCTGGGCTATTTATAACACGGTAATGAACTTTCGATCCATGGAGCTAATTACACCTCATGTCGAAAAAAGCTTAAATGTTAGGCAAATGTATGTTAATAAGATGTACATAATTATACGATGTGCGGAGTTTCTGTATGATGAACAGTTTCTCAGATTTCATGTAATGTAGGAGTTGTGATGAACCGGCACGAATTCAAGTAGCATCTTCTAACAGGTTGAACATGGGCCCCGCATATCAAATTGCGTTGACACGTAGTGATCGGTTCGGGTGATGACTCTCTGACTGGTAAAGACACCCCTTCTCCATCGTGCTTTCACTTCATGCATTGACTCAGTATGACGAACGCACACCGTAAAATGTGTTGATGAAAAGATATTAACGCAACATTACGTAACACAGTGTGGCATAACGCAAAGATAATACCTTGAGCATTATTACAATCTTATCCTTTCAAATCTTTATCTACTCACCAGCAACAGCCATCTCATTAGACACTACATATGAGTAACTGATATAAATACATATTTATTTTTTGGTCTTTTAAATGAGCTCTTTGCCTTTTGAGAAATGGCGAAAGAGATTGACTCCCTCTCCACCAAAGGAAATTCAGATACGTATTTAAATCTGGCCGCGCGGTCTAAGGCGTGGGTCTTCGGCCGCTCGCTTACTAGGATCGTGGGTTCGAATCCCACCGGGGGCATGGATGTCTGTCTCTTGTGAGTGTTGTGTGTTGTCAGGTAGAGGTCTCTGCGACGGGCTGGTCCCTCGTCCAGAGGAGTCCTACCGAGTGTGGTGTGTCTAATGTGTGTGATCGTGAAACCTCGACGAAAAGAGGAGGCCCAGACCCATATAGGGCTGTCGAGCCATAGGAGGAGAGAGATTTAAATCTGGCCACTAACCACTAGTTAGTTAGAAAGTTTCCTGGCTATCTGAAATCAGTGCATGTTTTGTATTAACGGTGAAATTATATTGCCTGGGCCTTCTTGGTACAGGTTAGAAACAAAGTAAAAAGCGCGGTAAATTGAAATTGCGCGAAGTAATTTGCACAGATACGGTAATTACTGTATGAGTTTCATTATGGCTTGGACAGCTGAAGGTTCATTACTGTAATGTTGATTCTTGTGTGAATTCATGCAGAAAACATACACAGTGCTGGTTGCGGTGTCCGCAACCGTCTTAGGCGCTTGCGATCTTGGGCCACTGGAACACTTGTACATGTTCTCAGTTTTGTGACGACCTTGGGTACTGATAGTCCTAACGCTTGTGTATATAGAGTTTAGACAAACTGTGTGATTAGAGGGAATAAGGGTCTAATCAGGCTGTAGCACGAAGAAGAAAACACTTGCTCGTTTTTAGCTCTTTTTCGACGTGATTTTTGCTGTTTCACTTCAGATTAATCGCTTTTAGGTGAAGTGGTGATTTTGTTTAAAAATAATTCCGCTCCGGGCTGTCCGGAAAAAAAGCATAAACGCGACATATTACTCCCAAAGTATTAATTGACAACTTAGTACTAATTAGTCCACGGCAGACACTTTCTCGTGGGATTTATCTACTATAGATAAAATCTTTTTTTTTTAACTTCAGCAGATTATTTTCAGTAAAGTCCTTTAAATTTCGATTTAAAAAGGTTTTGGGTCGCCTCATATTCAAAGCAAGAGTAGTACAATATAATATAAAATATAAAATTCAAGAGTAGTACAGTTTTACTGCATTTCTTCTTTGACGCCAAAGTCCATGTTGTGCCCGAGCGCCCTCGGTTGTGGCTAAAGGTGAATTGTCCTATGCCTTAGCACCTGGAGACATATAGCAGCAGCCTCAAGCACTGGTTAGATACTGGTTCGGCTACCCTTAAAAACGATGACCAGATCGACAGAATGAAGTATGCCTAGCAGTTTTCGGATATTCTGACTGAGGTTTTCCGTGGTTTTTCTCAGTTGCAAGTTGAATGCTAGGGTGTAATTACAAGGTAGAACACGGCCCGCATCCATCCCTCTCCCACCCCTTCAACCAAACTGAATCCTCCCAGGTTGCAAAAGCCCACGCGCTCGGGCTAGTCTGGCTTCAAGCCCCAGATATCCAGCTAATCTTCTTCCCCCATACCCTAAATGACATATTGCCATGTGTAGCAGAAATCTTCAGCATAACCACGTCAAGACCCTCGTCCAAGATGGGAAATCCCAGCGACGCACTTCGTGCGTTGGAATGGCGAGATGGATCAAGGGACGTCGACTTGCGCGTGTTTGTTTTGTTGGTTGGCCTTGGAATAACGTATGGAAGAGTATAGGGGAGTGAAAGTAAAGCTCCACAAATTCTTATCCTCAGCACAAGGTAGGACTGAATGGCTTTACGCTTGGCCACTTGACATGCAGGCGAAGGAATCCCTGTTGTCTACCGGATACGACACTGGGTGAGCTGCATATCAGGTCTTTAAATCATAGTGAGAGAAGAATCCCGCACCTGTAGGCAGTCCAACCGTGCCAGGAATAGGCATTTCACTGATAGCTACTCTCTGTGTCAGAGTCAGAGGTCATTACGACTGTCTGTCAGACAGTCCGTCTTGATGTCAATTCCCTTCCGGGTTTCATGATCGGATATTAGTCCAGTTTTGAAAGGTAGGTTCTTACTATCTTGTGTCGCCCTCTCTGACGAGACAGTGGGTCTGTCCTTGGTCAGAAATCAGTCTTTGTCAGTTATACATATTTACACATTTACAGTTTCGTTGTGTATGTACAAAATTACAGTGTTTAAACTCATTCAGAAGTATGCAGTACATACATGGTCTCTGTCAGTCCAGGCCTGGTACTACAGAACATGAGTACCTTACCTAGCTTTGCTATACAGCATCTTGCTTAGTCACTTGAACGGTCGTATGCTTGACCGCCGCCAAGTTTAAGCCTCTTATATTTTCTGTATTGGGCTTCACCTGCTCCAATGCTGCGAACATTTTCATTCTCATGATCTTGTGACTTCTGCTTGTTGCCTGCATAATTCTGTTACGAAATCATGAACGTACGGACTTTTGAAATCCAGATGTAAATCATGGATCGGTGTGCGCCCTGGAAAGTTGCCAATCGGGCGGAGAACCTTGTTCTGCAAGTGCCGCGATTTTAAATGGTAGGCGCTGCCGCAAATTCCCAGGCGGGGCAGTCAGACCTACTGAGTGCTTTGTAGAGGTGAGAGCTACTGCATAAACGCCGCCATCTTACTGGTTGGTCGCACGTACTATAAAAATGACGGTTACACTGCTGAAAAACTCCCTGTTTCAAGGCGTCAAAGAAGACCCAGAATTACATGCGAAGGTAAAATTATTCCTGAAAACGCCATGAAGACCTATGGGAGCAGTGGAAGTGGAGGTATAGCTCCACTCATTCTTAACGTCGGCACTAGGTGGATGTGGGTGGTGAGATTCACTCCTCGGCCGATCTACCTCCGGAAAAAAAAAGCCTCCGATACTTATTGAACAGGAGCCTGGCTGCGCCCCAGACCGGTCTGAACGCTTTGGAGAAGAGAATACGATTTCTCGGTCATCCAGCCCGTAGCGTAGTCACCATACCGATTACGCTGTTGCGGCTCCTCGTAAATTATGTTCTATAAAACGCCTTGTGATTTAATTTTTTCTTCATTTAATTTAGTTCCAAACGTCTTCCTCGAAACTTGGAAGCAGTTTATACAACGACATTAAATAATCCACGAATCAATTCATTTAACATAGCCGGCACCAGTCGAGATTTAAATTGCGTACATTGCGCCTGAAGCCGGCCTTTCCGGAGTTGAGCTGACCGAGCTGGGCTGTGTAGCGACATAGCGGCAGACTTGTAAGCGGGAGGTGCGACTGGCTATCCGGACAGAAGGTCTCGTTGTATTCCTTAGTCTCCCCAAGAGAATGGTGTAATAGCACATCGAATACATGACGAAAGGCTCCTTCCGGATTCATGCCAGCGATTTTTTTTAAGATTTTGTGCAGCGTATTAGCTTAAAATCTGTATTTAAGACTGTGCTGCTAGCGAACCGTAATAATCACAAGATAGGCAATGTACGTATAACGTAACATTGTGACAGTTTCGCATAAAAGTCGTTGCAGTGGAAACGCAGCAACGCATTCTGTGTTTTTCAACATTATCTCATAAAGTGCACGACTTTCGGAACAAAAACTGTTGAACACAAAATGTGAGTTTGATTTTCTCTACAATTTTTTCTGAAACATTTCTCATCTTAAGATGAATTCAGCGAGGTATCATAAATTTACATAGGTTTTCATGAAAAGTGCCTTTTACAGGTCAGATTTTAATAAAACTTGAATTTTCTCGACAGATTTTCGAAAAAATCCTGAAATATTAAATTTAATGAAACTCTGTTCCGTGGAAGCCGAGTTGTTCCATGCGGACGGACAGACATGACGAAGCTAATAGTCGCTTTTCGCAATGTTGAGAAGGCGCCTAAAAAGTAACCTGATTTATCCTGTACACCGAGGTTATATCTAAGTTTACGTTTATACTACTCCGTGACTGCAGAGTTGTTCTTAGTCTACAGACTGGTACTGCAGCGTGAAATCTTTTATCACCTAGATATTGCGTACCCAAATTTCAGTCATATTCTAAATACGCACAAGCGTAGGCTTCAAATGCATTTTCCGTAACTGCAGCCAAATTTTAATAATGTGGCACATTACAATTTAAAATCCTAAACGCGCAATAGTTATTGGTTGAACCTGTAACCGTCTTACACAAAGATGTGAGTAATTAGTATAACCCCTTTTGAAATTTCAGCTGAAAAATTGGACAGTTTTTATCTGCAGTTTGATTTCAACATTGAACCCCTTCGATTGAACTACACTTATAAAACTTTACGGATGCTATGTAATCACAATTGCACGGAGTATGCACGTCATGAAGTTGAACAGTTCTTGATAGACAGGACATTATGGACGGTAAAGCCTAGGCTGCAGTACCGATCGAAACATACGTACCTTTTTTTATACATTGTTCATTCCGTGCATTGTCGTTAATCCACTCACAGCACACAGACCAACAAAATGCACAATATTGTTCCCAGATATTTTATGTTACAGTATCACTTTAAACACTCCTACATGTTTCGATCCCAAGGGATCACACTCAGGGAATCAAATCAAAGTAACACTGCACGAAACCAAACTAGCAATCCATGTACACATAAGAAATGTGTAAAAAGTCAAACAATCAAAACGTAGGCCATTCTTTGTGATGTAGTTGTATAATGGATCCTGGTATACAGTGTCTTGGATGAAGACTACGTATTTAACGAAGGGTACGACCGTACGGCCTTTGCCTTCGTTAAATATGTAGGCATGCATAATGGAGAATATGGAAAAAGGCTACGTCTACGATTATATTCTCTCTGATAGTCAAGCAGCCATCAAAGGGCTTAACAACTTCCAGATTAACTTTTAAACTAGTCTGGGGCTGCCATCAGTCACTGGTGAGACTGGCAGAACATAACAGGATGGGTGCCAGGACATATAGGAATTGATGGGAATGAAATGGCTGATCAACTAGCTAGACAGGGCTCCTCACGTCCATTTATAGGACCTGAGCCTGTCCTGGGCATATCTGCAAAGGCTGGCAGGGAGTTGATCAGGCGATGGACGAATAGGAAACATGCAGAGTATTGGCAGTCCATTCGTGGACAAAAGCAAGCTAAGGGCTTTCCTAAAAGACACTCTGCTGAAAGAGCTGGAGTATTACTCAGTTTGAGTAGAAACCAGCTAAGAATAATGATAAGGCTGCTAACAGGACACTGTCACTTAAAAGGGCACCTATTTAAACCGAGGATGGTAAACAGCCCCGAGTGTCATAGATGCAAACAGGCATCTGAAACAACCTCACACGCACTTTGTGACTGTGAGGCTTTGGCCACATTAAGATTTAGGCACCTGGGTCATAATTTTATGAAACCAGGTGACTTTGAAGACATCTCTGTCAGCAAGATATTGCACTTTGTTCAACATGTGGGGCTGCTGAATACATGAATATAAGGGCTGCACCAAGGATCAAGTATGGTCGACGTACATGGGACACTGTTGTGCCCACCCTTCTTATTTTTATTCTATTCTATTCAAACTGCTAATTTGTGAACTGTATTACAATAACTTGTCAAGTCACAACTAAAATGTATTATCTTTTCAAGGCAATTCTTGCATACATTTAGGATACCTAGAATATATACAACTTCAAAATTATGTCAAAAAGATTAATCCTTATGAATTATCAGCCTTTATGTAAAAATAAAAATTTAATTTATTTTTATAAAACGTTATGTTACAACTAACCTCCCAAGTATTTTGTATATTTTTGTATTTACCTGAAGGTGGCCAAGTCGTCCGAAACATGTAATGAATAATACGTACTGATAATAAATTTTAGTTGTGATTTGACAATTTGTTTGAATATAATTCATATATTATCACAATGGGATGTACATAATAAAGGTTATTTCTGCTAATTTGTAATTTGATGTACGATGTTGTTGTCAACAGTATGAAAAATATTTTGGTCTTCGTGTAAAGTGCCCGACATTTTTGTCAATTGTAACTAAATTTGGATTTTCTCGACAGATTTTCGTAAGTCTTTAATATCAGTTTCACGAAATTCCGTTAGTGGGAGCCGAGTTGATACATTCGGACGGACATGACGAAGCTAATAGGCGCTTTTCGTATCTCTGCGAACAGAATGCAAAATAATACTGTTCTTTTTGTATCCTCATAATTCGTTGTGAGAAACACAATATGTCCATGCCTGAGATCCTCTTTGCGGTCACTAGCACTTTTTATGCGGAATCGCATTCCCTTATTTTCATTTTTGTTGTTAAATGAAAAGTGTCAAGAACGTGGGCCTTCCGGTATGTTTATTATCTTTGAGTCGCAGAATACAATTTAAAGCTCACGATGAGTCAGTTCACGTGATAACAATGAAACGAGGAACTCGATTGTTATGTGACAGAAAGAAAGAAGGGTGTTTAACCGTACCGTTATCTTGGTGCAATGCCCTGATGCACTAGCGTACATCCAGGTTGGTGCTTTGAACCTGGTAGATTTATCTACTCGTAAATGTGAATTTTGGCCCTGTCAGGATCTTTGAACTTTACCTGACCGTATTGTGCTTGCATTTGTGTCCGCCAAAAAGCATGCGAAGTACTGTACCGTGGCCTTGCTGGTGAAGACTGTCATCGTTTTAGAAGGGCGTTCTTGAGGAATGCAAGTGTTTATGACTCTGTTGCTCATTTATAATATTTGGGGAACATCGGGTTCTACCGCGAAATAGATTGCAAGCGTTACGTTTTCTCGGACCCTGTACAGGAACAATGACGTGTTCTATGACGCATCCTGGCAGAGGGTACACTCATTTACGTCACGCGCTAACGCTATCAGTCCGTGAAAAGTAATCGCAGTGCTAGTAGTGCAAACGAGGCCACGGAGTGAGAGTGCGAAGAGGTTCCGCAACTATGCATTCTAGATGTCTAGTCTGCGTCCACGAGGATATCGACAACGTGGAAGTTTCCTGCAGCGGCTCATAGCGGTATTGAGGTGAAGCCCGGCATGCATCGAGCGTGCTCGGGCGAAGTCTCTCTGCCAGTCTACACCGTTCCCGCCATTACCGGTGGTTATAGTGCTTGTGCTGCATGGCAGTGTAGTTGGTTACCGTGTGTTTATCAGTTTTTTTTTTGGTGGAAAGGAGCAGGCAGCTATGGCGGATGCCGGCTCGGGAGCTGCCGATTTTGCAGTGATCGTTATTACATTGATAGTTTGGAGCCACAGTGTTTGTTTTAGCGTACATATCCAGTCTGTTAAAGTCGTCAAAAGGAGAAGATGGTTCGAAAAGTAAGGGTATCACCATTAGGGACGCACTGCGCCACAGGCGTCGACCCCTTTTTAAATGTCCATTAAAGCAACATGCACTGACGGAGCGTCTGAGCTAATTTTAGGTTTAGTTTTTGTTATTGTGAGAAGTGTGTAGATACGCTTGCATGCTTTACATTACTCGGAATAAGTAGTACTCATTCTATTACATGTTCGACGATTTATTCAGACCACGTGTTTCAGACGCGTCCGTAACAGTGCATGTCGTCTCATTCGAAATTTTTACAAGGTTTAAGTATTAGCATTGCAGCGTGCGTTGTGTGGAAATCTATATGGGAACTGGAAGTTAATTTTTAGAAAGAAGGCGCAAACTGATCCCGCCGAGTTTCAGTGTATATGTATTCCTTGTGCCATCCGAAGTACGCAAGTGAAGTTGCTATGTTAAATGTAATGGTTGTCGTGTACGGTTTAGCTTAGTGAATATTTGTTTCATGTTCCAAGCTGTGAGGTACACTTTCTCACTTTCATAACTTAAAATCTTGTTTTTTCTCATGTCAAGAAAATGAGACTGACTTGAAATTCATTGTCCTATAGCCATACTGTTGCTTGAGAAGAATTAACAGTTGCATTTTTCTTGATATTTGAAGAATATCATGTATGTAATACATGAAAGATTGTTATTAATACTGTTCTTTTTCTGTTGCTCATTAGTCCTCCCAGTAGATATGTTTATTGAGAACATGAAGATGTGATGGACTGAACGTAGTTACATGTTGAGAATTTTAGACGGGCCTTTACATATAAATGTGACTTTTTTTAGTGAAACTTCTCAGAAATGTTTGTAAGATGTTTATATTGATAGCCCGAAGTAATCATCTCTAGTAAATTTCCTCAATTTCTTGGAATATTTTCTGCTCTTTTATTTACAGTGTCACAGTTTGTACTTTGATGTGCTGTATATTACATTTCGTTTAGATGTAGCTGGTACAGTAACTTGTGTACATGGAATATTGAAATATGAAATTGATAATGTGTGTGTGAAACAGGGGAAGATAGTTCATTGATGAAGATCATTGTTCTAGGTGCAGATACTGAAGTGCTAAAGAAAGAGAAGCAGAGAGATGTTTCAAGTTCTAGTCTGAAGTCCAACAAGAAGAAGCATTCAGAGAAGTGGGTTCGAGATTCTAAGCATAGCTTTTCACATCCATGGCTGTTGACTTCTCTCAAGGGCCATAGTGGAGAAGTGCTCGATATGGATTTCAGCAGTAACGGAAAATTCTTAGCAACTTGTGCAGAAGGTAAGAATCTCTCACATAAATGTAGTGTATGACTCCCAAAATTTAAATAATCATAACCCTAGTCACATTTTGAAGGTTATTTTGTAGGATATGCTACAGTTACTTGATGCATATGTACATAGCTGTCTCAGATTGTGGTTACAGTTCAGAATATATTATGACTCCTACATACACCTGTGTGTTCCTGTTTACATAAATTCTCCCATTATCCCTGTCACTCAGGAATTCAAAACTGTTATGAAGGTGACTTTGATTTCTCACAAATAAGTGACTTTCAGCATATTATTTTGCTGGTAGTTTTACCTTAGTTCTGTTTTATGGAAATTCTTGATACTGTTCATAATATTTCAATATTTGTCTTGAATGTGGCATGGTGGGGAACCGTAATGTAATTTCACAGAAATACACACAATGGCTGCATGTGAGCCACAGGGACCTTGCAGCAACTCTGATTAGTAAAGTGCTAATGAGCCGGCATGTGGGCTTGTTTTGTTTTTGTACTATGACGGGCTTGGTGATAAGTGTTCAATTATTGACTGCCATGGCACTGCAGAATACTCATCTGACGGCATGTAGTGCATTCATTTGAATGGAGCACAATTATGCAAGGTTTCAAAATGAAAAAATTATATGTGTATTTCACGAAACGCGTCTTTTATCATAGGACACTGTTAACTCTATCAGATTGTTGAAAGAAGAAATCAGTTCCAAAAATTTTTGTCTTATGATGCGTTTGAGATCAAATTGTGGGCACTTGGATGTATGACAGGATGTAACTATGTAGAGTAGGTGCACAGCATTCAAGTGAGTGAAAACTGTTACTAAGAGAAAAAGACAACAGTCCTTGCCTGGACTGAGTGCAACAACTTCTGCTGTTACTTGTAAGAATTGTATTGGCTTGTCTTACAACCTTGTGTAATTAACAAACAATGCTTTGTGTCCTAAAGTGTGTCTTTGATATACCAGATGCAGGGATTTCATTATAGGACACTGTTTAAACCCTGAATTAGTTCAGGCTTGCTTGCTTTTACAAGCATGTTTGCTGTGTTGTAATTTTAAAATCCTGTATTATTGGCTCTTGTAAGGATTTGTGAGACGTGATACGTTCCAGATTTGACAATAATGTATGTATATTCTGAGTTTCTTGTTTTGTATTTTTCTAAAAGTTTGGTGTATGTGATGCTTTCTTTGTGGAACATGCCTGTGCCGTCAGCCCTAAAGAATAAGAAAATTCCATTTGCAAACAACAGAGATAGCATTCAATGTTGTTACATTTATGGAAAATGAAGCCAGTGAGGGGACATAATGCCTGATCATCAGGCACGTAAAACAGCAACAGAAGGAACAGGAGTTCAGTGCATTCTGTATGGAAAATTAAAGAAGTGGGAAAAGACACATACTGGTGAAGGTAACTGTATTTCAAACACTAGATGTGTCAGTGCTGTGTGCAGCTGGTTCTTGACATCAGTCATTTTAATGTAACAGGAGTTAGGAGAACGGTGTGTGACTTGTATAATGTTGGAGCAAGGCCTAGTTCTGTGAGCCCTGTGAGTGAAAATTGTTGAGTAAATAAATTTTCAGGGAGGGAGTAAGTACATATCTCAAAATAATTCTTACATAGGTGAGATTTAAATGGGAGGAAAGAAAACAGTAACAGGGCACTTCTAACAGCCAACTGAGCATGTGCTATCCAGTAATAGTACATATGCTGTTTGTGCTATCTATACGTTACAGAGTGTGTCCTCACACACTCCGTAACGTATAGATAGCACAAACAGCACCGCATTACAATCCCACACAACATAAGAATACACAATCCACGAAAGCCAGTATTTCCGTACCAGTGGACTTCATATTTACGTCTCATAATTTTAATAACGTTTTAACCAGCTATAGACATATTTTTGTTCTATAATTTTATCAAGATAACTCTACCACAATAGTGGTATACGAGTGATGTACGTTTGTGTGAACATGAGCTTGTTTTAGTAGTTTTTAATAGTACTGAAACCCCATGATGATGGACTTTGAGTCCGAAACACGTGTAGGGTGATACAAGGACACTACATTAAAGTAGTTACGGAGTGTGTGAGGACACACTCTGTAACGTATAGATAGCACAAACAGCACCGCATTACAATCCCACACAACATAAGAATACACAATCCACGAAAGCCAGTATTTCCGTACCAGTGGACTTATATTTACGTCTCATAATTTTAATAACGTTTTAACCAACTATAGACATATTTTTGTTCTATAATTTTATCAAGATAACTCTACCACAATAGTGGTATACGAGTGATGTACGTTTGTTGTGAACATGAGCTTGTTTTAGTAGTTTTTAATAGTACTGAAACCCCATGATGATGGACTTCGAGTCCGAAACACGTGTAGGGTGATACAAGGACACTACATTAAAGGAGTTAAATAGTGCATTTGTCGGTCTTTTTATTTTAATTTGATTAATAGAAATGCACGGTGATAATAGTGTGAAAATTAGTACCAAACTTTCAGCTGGTTCCAGTTTTTCCTTGATAAGCATCTTATAGCAGGCTTTAGTTGTTTGGAAACTGCACACAAGAAAAATTGCAAGAGATAAAATCATGGGTATAAGAATTGGATTAGTAAAAATAATACTGTTTGAAATAATATAATATATTTTAGGAAATATAAGAAATACCAGTAAATGACTGCTGCTGATGATGATGATTCTTTATTATTAATGTCCTGGCACAATAGCCATAATGCCAATCACAGAGACAGCAGGGAAACATAAAACAAAATACATAAGATAACAACCCACAAATGGAAATATATAGAAAAGAGATAATAAGAAAAATTCGCATCAATTAACCAACAGCATGAATAATATTAGAATTTTTAAATGATGATGAAGTGATATTTCCCCCCACACCCAAATGTATTGATAGTTCATTTAGTTCAGTTCATTAACATGCAGGAGTAGCAGTGAAGGGCCAGTTGCAAAACCAGCATGAATACATGAATATACAGGTACAGCATAATTATTCAACAAACAAAAACAAAACAGAAGCAACATGGATAAGTGTGAGTACTAATTCAGCAACAATGGGAAACAAAATTTAACTTAGGGAGAGGAAAATAGCTCGTTATAATGATGATGATAATAATAATAATAATAATAATACAGTCAATTCTTTGTAACATATAACTAGCATAATTTAATTTAGTAACTCATTAAGTAAAATTAATTTTGCCGACAGTGTTCAGATATCTATACAGATGGCATTAGCACCTGATGTGCATGTAGCTGAAGGCCAGTTGCATTGTTGAGAATCGACATTAAACAAAGTAAAACATAGTTACTGCACAATAAAACAAGTATGAAAGAGTCTGTCTTCAGATTTGAACTTACATCACATTGTTTTGTTATATTTGAACTTTCCATTGTCATACAAGAAATGATGTGGCTCGACCAGTAATATGATTTGTTGCAAATGATGGAGCTGAAGAAGTACAAAGTGCTGACCACCTGCTGCTTTGTGGGCTGTTCACCTTTTGAAAATATTTCTCATATGAAAGGATTCTGATTTTGAAATTTTGAATTTATTGTTGAATACGGTTTTTTTTTTTTTTTTTTTTCAGTTACATTACAAATAATTGGGTGTGTTCAAATAAACTCTTCTTTTAATACCACCCACAAGTAATAAGTGCATGGATTCAGACCTGGAGACCAGAGAGGCCATAGTCCACATGTTAACGACCATTTGCTGAGTACACCCCTAGTGCAGTGATTAGTGAAATTCGCTTTGTGGGCCATGCCATGGTTCTGCATGATGTAACTGTACATTTTCTATTATGTTAATTTCCCAAAGAATGATGTCAGAAATAATCAAATGTAACAGTCAGAATTTATTGTTTTTTCAGAAAGCATATGCTTTCACTGCACACCACATTCTGTTCATGAAAATAACTTTATTAGCTGCGTGGGGATTTTTAGAACACCAATATCAATTCAATGTAAACCATGCCCCATCTCAGAAAAACACTTTCTGGCTACCAGTTCTTGAAACAACCACCAATACCAGTTTCTTGGTTCCCAATATGGAGGAAAGAGTTCTTGTATGCCTCTAGCTTCATATGACCATAGTTTTGAAAGTGTTATTGACAGGTGGACTGATGCTTTAGGCATTCCACATTGAAGAGCCAATATGCAGAAAGATTTTTTGGTACTTCATTCCATTCAGGCACCAAGGCACCCAATTTCTTCTCAAGTTCTATTATCTTTTTGTCCATTGCTGAATCTGTCATTTGAAATGTTTCCACAATTTTATTATGACACTTCCCAGCTTACGCAGTACTTCTGTTCCAGAAAGTGCAGCACAAGTCAAATTTTGTGCATGTTGGAATTGAGTGTATATATATATATATGGTGAAATTCATGTGCATAAGCAAGGGAGTCCAGTTCAAGTCCAAACTCCAGCATGCTGGAAGTTAATTGGCCACAGCATGACCATTCCACTACTTGTATCATCTAGTAGTATTCTTCAACCACTTTCATCTCATTGCATTTTAATTCCTGCAAGGAAAAATTTGGGTGCACGTTTTAAAGAATTACTTTTTTAATTGCATACTTTAAATTGCCCTAGTTTTGGAGTGTCTGTATTGTTTTTAACACAATTGTTGATGTGTGATTTTTTATGTGAATTTGTTTCACATAACAGTGAGAGACAGCTGGACAGTGGACTGCATAGTTAATTTTATGGGCTTTGTCATAGAATGATGTAAGGAAAGAATGGTCAGAGTTCGTCATAGAATGATGTGAGGAAAGAACCTACAGAGTTTGTATTGTGTTCTTCTGTTTGTAATTTGTATAGGTGGGTTCAAGTGTTTTGGAGGAACACACTGCCTCCATATTGAGATCTCACTTCCATTGAGAATATGCAGATGAATACAGTGTGTTCATGGATTATGACTGCATGCAGACATGTAAATGGATAACCAGAATTTCAGGCAATCAACTGCCTGTGTTCAGTGTAGACTACTGCTCTGAAGATGGAGCAACATGTTTCTCCAAAATGCTGGTATAAACCTACCAGACTGCACTGTCATAATCCAGAAGACCACAGTATGAATCTTTTCAGCCCCCATGCCACATTTCTCCCCCAGATGTTTTCCCGTGAATCATAACTTTGAACAAGATCTTGCCATAAAGCATTCTTTCTGTAATGTATTTGTCACATGCTATATATTTTGAGTTTGTTACTCCATTCTATGGTTTGAGGTAACCATATTCTGGTGCAAAAACACTTCTGTTGACATAGATTTTCCTCAGTAACGTTCCAGATTTTGTTTTATGGGTTTTTGTACCAAGAACAGTGTTGTGTGAAAGAATGAATGTCAGCGTGTGCAAGGATCCATTATTTCCCAGTAAGAAGTTTTGTGTGCAGGTATAAAATTAGGATACATAATTTGTCTTAATATTGGAAGTGCAGGATTCTGAAGTAGCATCAACTTGAGGTATCATTTTTGAGGCTAGGGAATGTTTTGCTATGCATCTGTTATTCTGAATGAAGACTGTAACTTACAGCAGTTGTGGTTTCTTGTGTTGTGGAAAAAGGAATTGTGCCTTTTCCTTTTTTGATGATTGCATGGGACAGGCACATTGAGAAGTTTAAGTTAAGTGGATTTGTAATAAATGCTTCTCTCATACTTTGTATTTTATCAAGCACACCTTGACTGCTGGTAGATAACAAGTGGAATACTTACTGGATAAATGTGGTTTTTTTCCCTTCTGTTTTGCACACGTCCTTGGCTTTAATTTGCATTCATTGAAAACAAAAGTTTTGCTTATCAGAGCTAATATCATTACAGTTATCATCACATTGCACAGTCAAAAAATGTTTTTTCTTCTCTTTTATTAGCTGTTTATCATATCAACAATGTTGTATGTAAAGTCTGTCAATCTGAAGTATATCTGTAGTTTTCTCATATATTGGGTTTTTGTATTGTGTCATTTTTTTAAAAATGTGACTAACATTCAGTTTCAGCTTTATATAAAATAATGGTTATAAGTGACCACTGTGCAACAAAATTAATTTTATGTAACACAAAATTTCATCAAAATCCATTACTGAAATTTGGACATGGAACATGTACGGCACCTCCCCATTATGACTTAATCTAATATACCGTGTGCAGAACTTTTATAAAAATGTTGAATTCAAGTAAACCAGATTTGAAAAGTATGAAACTCTTTTTGGAGAAATGTAAGTAAATCTTGCTTCTTCAGCAGTCTGACTCTGAAATACCTGCTTTAACTTAAAAACATTAATTTTCCTACCTAAACTGTTACTGAATCTCACCTGTGCTGTGGTTCATTTTCTTAGTTTACATGTCTTACCAGTTACAGGCCACTGCCTTTTCTTCTTAGAAAAATTCTCTGTTCTGGCACAGTTTTAGTTTGAGTTGTCACTGAAATTGTTACTGTTTTTCAAAGAAGTATTTTTGAAAGTGAGAACCATAAACCCAGATTATTTTCTAAGAATGCTACACAGACATATTAGTGTGATTTCATATTTTATGATAATTATATTGACTTTTGTACATAATATTGCTTGAGAGTGGAAGGTAGATCATTAAAGTGCTAGTTGTTACATGTAGCATGCACATTATTGTTGAATAACCATAAATGTTACCTCTGTTGAAGCCATTTACTTTGCTCAGCACACCAGTAATCCCCAGGCATGCCTTGCTATTTCCTTCTACTTTTATCTTTCCATTGGGCGCTGGCATAGCGTAGTCAGTATAGTGACTAGACTACATGCTGGTCGACTGAGGAATGGCGGTTAAGTTTCTGTCAGGCATGAGTTTCTGTTCTCTGAATCATCCAGCCCAGCTCAGGGGCCTACCCAGCCTTTTATTCAGTGGGTAGTGGGTAAAGCAGCCGGGCATGAAGCTGAACACTCACTTTCATCTCATGCCAAAGTTAAGAGTTGGTGGATATATACTTTCACTGCCCTCAAGCCTTCATGGCATGTGTAGGAACAATATCTTTACCTTTACTTTATCTTACCATTAATATGTGCCCTGCCATTCTTTTTCAGAAACTTCTTTGAGGGTGGGTCATGATCAGAGAGTCACTAAATTCTGTTTTCAGTATACTTCTGGTGTTCACTCATTAGTGGAAAATTCAAACTGCTGGCGTAGTATTTGGAACCACTTTTGTGCCATAGAACTAGCCTACTTCCTGAATTCCCATGATGTGCCAGTAAAATATCTGGATTGAGTGGTTGCATTACTGTCTTAATAACAAGGGACAAGATAGCCACATTCTTGAGCAGTGAACAAAAATTACATGAACTTTGTTATTCCATGTGTAATTACTTGTAATGTATGTGCTCATAAGTTTTTTTTAAGACTGATGGCAGTATTTATGGATATGAAGGTGTTATTGATTTTGTAAAGGTTAATTTTAAATTGTGAAACATTGGTTACCAGGATTGCCCATGAGATCTCATTGAAGGGGCAGGACTTTTTTCCATGAGCTTGCTTACTAAGCATATGGTGCGCCCTCATAGATGTTGTAGACTAAGTCTGCCCTCTGTTGTCAGAGTTGAATGCCTGGTGTGACTTCCTGTTACCATTATCATCTGCTGATATATACATGACACAGTAGTTGCGTTCCCAGATTTATGCAAGGCGATCTTAGTTCTTGTTTGCAGCAGTTGCCAGTATGAATGTTAATTTAGCTCGTGACTAAACTGTTAATGAACGAGTTGTATCAACCTAAGTACAAAGGGAGTAGCAATTTTTCTCTTAAAAGTGTGTTTGTTATGAAACTTCCCTGGCTTCTGAGCTGAGAGATATTTGCATGAATATGCATGTAGTGGTGTAGTGCAAAGGGTAGCAGTATCAGTGAGTAAAAACTGGTTATTGTTGGTTCCCTTTTCTCATGGTTTTTTTCACACCACTGAAGACTCTGAGGAACTGGACCCAGGAGGAGGTGGGGGTAGCAGTGAGCAATGCAGTGGGAGTGAAGGCAACAAAGAAAACAGTCCACAGGAAAATGGCAAGGGAGTTCTCACTCGTCGGCAGAAGAAGAACCGTGTTCGTCGAGATGATGGTTCCCCTGTGGCAAGTCAGAATGGATTCTCAGCTGTCAACATTAAGAAAAACAAAGCCAGGGCAAGGCGTTCAACCAGTTCTGGGGATGGGAGCAGTAACCATCGCAATAGTGCCAATACCCCTGTGCTACGCCAGCATGCCAAGTTGAACCTTGCTGACAGTGATCTTTCAGTGTTCCTGCGTCATTATATCCTGAGTCCGGACCAACTTTTAGGTCTGGGCTACCCTGTTGAGAGTTCCTTGTATCCAGGACGAGCTATTATATACAAAAATCCTGCTGCAAACACTGGTCCTAATCCATCTGCCATCACACATTCTCATCCGCTTACAGCTTCCTCACACTTTGATGTCAATGCTCAGGAGTTTGTGCCTATGAGTGCCAAGCAACCAAAGGGAATACCATGTTATTACAATGATGGACGCTTGATTAGGGATTCCCAAGGAGTGAGTGGTGCAGTGCACATTTCAAATCTGGTAGAAAAAGGTCATGCAGTGTTGGATTATGGTCCAGTTGGTATCGAATGGAATGTTGACAAAGATGTGAAGCGAGAAGACCATGAGAACAATAATGTGACTATCACTGCCTTTCTCAGTGACGGTCATAAGAAGACCTGTGAAGAAGGGTTGTGTGAAAGTAGTGAGAGAACATCCACTGATTCATTTGTACAGTGCATCTACAGTGAGAACAATTCAAGTGTGATATTGCAGAAGACTGAAGATGTGAAGGAGAAACAAGAGTTGAAGACTCCATTGAAGAGCAAGATCCAAGAGCCGCAGATCAGTAGTAGTGATGAGAAGAAGTGTGTCCGTTGTGGACGTGGTTTCTTTGTAACGGCGGATGGTGAATATTTAACTCAGGAGCAGTGTCTGTATCACTGGGGAAAGTTACAAAAGGTAGTGGGGCCAGGGCCTACCAAGACACGTCCTATGGCAGTTCGTGCTGAATACAGTTGCTGTCATGGCAAACCAAGTGCACGTGGATGTACCACAGGAAAACTACATGTGTGGAATGGCGTTGGTCCTGGGATCAACGGTCCATTTGATGGCTATGTACGTACTCGTCTTCGTAAGACTCCACCTCCTGATGGGAATTTTGGGGTTTATGCATTAGACTGTGAGATGTGTTTCACAACTCGTGGCCTTGAGCTAACTAAAGTGACTGTAGTGGCTGCAGACGGGCGCCTCGTGTATGACTGCCTTGTGAGGCCAGAGAACTTTATTATAGATTATAACACAAGGTTCTCAGGCATCACTGCACGTGATCTCAGTAAGCGTGCCACAAAATCCTTGCGGGATGTCCAGAATGACTTAATGGGCTTCATCAATGCTGACACTATCCTTGTGGGTCATGGATTGGAAAATGACCTTCGTGCCTTGCGTATCATCCATGGCACTGTGATTGACACATCCGTGATATTTCCTCACTATTATGGGCTTCCATATCGTCGCTCGCTGAAGTCATTGGTTGGTTGTTTCTTGAAGAGAAAAATTCAGCAGGATTCTTCTGGACATGATAGTCTTGAGGATGCACGTGCATGTATTGAACTGATGTTATGGAGAATTAGAAAGGATTTTCGCACAATTCTTGAAAATTGGGCACCACATTTTCCAGTTAAATGTTGAATGCCCAAGTATTTCTCCCTGTCTTATTGGATATATATTGTGTGAAAATTATGTTCTGGCAAGGTACTGTACCACTTTTATTGAGCTGTAAGAGACTAAACGTTTTTATAATTGGAGTTGATCTCTCAGGATCATTTTGTTTTACTTAGGTTTGGTTTGGCATTTGTAAGGTGGGTGCAGTGTTTAGGTTTGTATTTTTTGCAAAGAGAAAAAAATACTCATACAATTTATATAATAGTGGCTTGTATTTAAAATAAAGATCTGCAGTAACTGAATGTGATAAAGTTCAAACTGAAATAATTTGATTTGCACTGCACTTACCACTCCTATTACTCCACTGAGCCTGAATAATATGCAGATGTTGACACTCGGGCAAAACATGCTAGTCATTATGTTGTATTGTTCCTTGGAAAAGGGAAATAATAAATTTAGCGACATCAATAAGAGATGAACAAACAGGTTTTAAGTCATCCCTTGATTGCCAGAACTGAGTGTGATTTATGTATTTTTGCTTGGATTAACCAGTCCCTCAAGCATGTGTGACATGGGTCATCATACAGATTATGCATACTTCAGCACGCATGATGCCGTAAGTCATTTGCACCATGTGCTTGATGAACGGCAGTGTGATAAAAAGTCACCCTGTGGATGCAGTTGCTGGTATGGATAGGTTACACCTGAAGGGTTTAGTGAATATTTGGGTTTTGAAATTGTCCTTTTCATCACAAAATCAGTGGACCTTCTGTCCATTATACCAGAAAAATACTCTTGTTAATAAAGATCTAAGCACCCAGCCCCTTAGATTCGCACGCTGGAAAAGTACAGTAAATGGATCACGAATTTGGACTATTCAGTTTTCTGTTTGAGGCCTGCTGTCTACTAGCTTGTAGTGGCACAAATACTTGTGTCATGTATGCAATCACTGTCGTTAACAATGTTTTACATATTGTCCAACCATTTTATTTTAAAAGAAATTGAACTGAAGATCCTGGGTTCTGTGTGTGAGATGATGTTTCACAGTACACATTGACAACGACCCTGTGATCTGGCATTAGAGTACATACTCCAGGAAGATTTTGTGGTGTTCAGCGCATGAAGCTGTGCATAATAGCAGATCACTGCCTGCCTCCACTGCCACAAACATTAGCCATTAGGATTGTGTTGTGTAATTATGATATTTATGACAGGCGTGTATTTATTTGTGTCAGTGAGTGACGTACTATGAAGCAAATTGTCTTGTGGAAAGAACCAAAGTTATTTTGAATCTATTTATTATTTATGTATGCAGTTGGTGTTATGAAGGTGTTGATTGTAAGATTGTGATTAACTTAGGAATTAACCTTAATGCTAGTAGCTGGGTATCAGCAATTAAATGGTGAATATATGTAGTTTGTCTGAAAAAAACTGGCACTGCAAGAACAGTGAAATGTCAGCTTGGCGGTAGAATTAAATTGTAATGGCATAGTGTAACGTAAGAGATAAGCAGAGACAGGTGTTTTACACACATTGTAGATATGAAGGTGACATTTGTCTGCAAGATGTTTTAGTATGCAAGAAAGGTATGTGATATTTAAAGTGTTTTCAGTATTCATATTAATTGTTACTGCTTTGTTACCCCAAATTAAATAATAATATACCTAATGGTGAATTCAGGAAGAATGATTACATATCTGTCAGGTGCAAAGTATTTTTATGCTTTCTGTTTCCACATGCTGAGTTGTTTGGGTAAATTAACCCTTTACATTTAAATTCAGAAGTTGTCAGATCATTTAATTTAAATGACCTTTATATACTCTGTGTATGTGTGTGTGGGTGTGTGTGTATTTCAGATTACCTGTACATTAAAGAGTGGCAGGAGATACCTAATGCTATGGCATTGTACTGTATTAGACATAGCAACAGGTTAATAAGATTTCCTATTATTGTTGTAAGAAAATGTTTTTTGATTTGTATTAAAATTCATTTCCATTTATCTCATGAAGGTTGGCACAAGAAATGTGTATGTTGAGGACAAGTTAGTTTATTTGTTATCATCAGTGCTGATGGGAGGGGGGTAGCTGTTACAAATTACCAGGGCCTGGCAGTCCAGAAGGGGGCCTGGGGCTGTGTTGCTTATGTTTTTGTATTTCTCGATAGTATTATTAATTGTCAATTGTACAAATTAACCTTTCAGACCAAACCCAAGTCATCCTGAAACTGAGAATTGGGGTAGGGCATACTTTTCTTTTTGCTCATCAATACAAATCTCGTGTACAGATTTTTAGTCGGTCCGCTTTTTCTGGGGGCTTGAAAAAAATTTTTCACCGGGTCCTGAACCTGCTCTCAGTGGCCCTGCTTGTGATAACAGTTTAGGGTTGCCTGGGATGTGCAGTCAAAAGAGGCTTAATTTGGACTGCCTTCCATTTTGAGGGTCTATCAGTATTTTTCCTCTATTCTTTTAATACCAAGTGGATTGTCCATTTTGTGTAAGAATTAGAAGGATGAAGATGCAAGTCTTGTGGAATGTTGCACTTTTTAGCTGGTAAAAATGTTACCGATGGTGGTAACTGTTTACCAAGGGACATGGCATAACACCTCAGAAGACTTGTCTTTATCAACACCACTGTGAGAATGTTATCTCTCACATGGAAGGATGTTTCTTAAAAGTCATAGAACAATTTTGCATACAAGTGAAAGAGGAAAAGTACTTGAAGATCAAGTGGTTATCATGGTTTTAATACATATATGTATGAATTCCAGTGTAACCTGCATTTATCCCTTTCTTTTCTGAATTACTGTTACCAAACATGCCAGATCTTTGTTGTATGTGTCCATTGCAATGTAGTGTAACTTTCAGTGGTGAAATGACTCAAATTATACAACTGCTGATATTAAATGCTGAAGATGTTCAGAGCATGTGGCCAGTGAATTATCTTGTCCATAGCATGGAAGGTTACATATAAGAAATAGGCATTATTGTTGATTTTACAACTACAGTGTGGGGTTTTCTGGGCAGTAACAGCAAATGGAAGTGGTCTGACTGAAGGTATTCCAGAGCACATTTCTGTCTCCGCTTACTGTGCAGTGTTACTACCTAAAAATCATCTCTTTGTTATTTAAATAGATATTTTAACCTTTATCATATGGCCTCTTAAATGTCAGGTTTCTGATACAGCCAGAGAGAGCACTATTCAATTTAAATGCCCATTGCATTACAAGCTTTTCCCTTTTGGACAAAAAGGATGTATATTAAATGGGTTGTTGTCCCAATTGCTTGTTTTGGTCATACCCAGTGAAGTCATGTCTTGAATTAGACTATTTAAAGGATGAGAAAAGTAACAGATTTTTTTTATGTAATCTGAGCAGACACACCCTTGCTAGAAATCGATAATGTGATAATGTGTCATCCAGTAAGTGTGAAATTGTTACAGATTTAAATACCCTCAAGTATGAGAAGACAGACCCTTTTACAAGGTGATTGAACAGAATTGAACATAACCACTACCAGTAGGTTCTTTATCTGAAACATCAGACAGTGCACTGGTATTAATCTTGTCCATCAATTTCTTCTTGCTTAGTCCTGCAGTGGGCACCATGCCCACACCAGGGAATCAAGAATTACCAGAACTCTAAGCATTTGTATCAGAGGTGCCAAAATCATTGTGATGTTTGTTCTGCAAGCCTCATCAAAACACATTGGTGCTCCAAATAATTAACTGGCTTGTCGGGTAATCTTTCTCTGCTATGCGGATGGAGACGTAATAGGATACATTGAATTTGAGTGAATGTGTGAGGGCCTAAACAATGCAGATGCACACAAAGCATTATTTATTATGCATTTTCCATGCTTGGGTAGGAAATATGGCAGATTGTAATATGGAATGCAGATTAAACAGTTTGACTACACTTTCAGAACAGTTGTAATTTACAAACAGTAATTATGGCATAGACTTCTTGTAAAAAGGAAGTCTCCTGGCTTGCAGTTGCAAAAGGTTGTTCTGTAGTCAGAGATTAATTATTCCAGTAATAATAGTGTGTTATGTCTGTTTAACCACAATATTCTTTAATGACAGGTTTATGGTTAGCAGTAAATACCATCTTTGCTGTTTGTAATGCAAAGTAGTTATTGTATTTAGTGTTTGTATATGTGTGTTTTTAGTTGTGCAAGTGTCTATTGTCTATATATGCCCATTTTGTGAGTTTTGTCATAGTTTTATATGTTCACAATCAGTGAAAATTAGGTGGAATTTTAAAAATTAAATAGTTGGAAAATTCTGAGTAGTAGTAATATTTACAAGTGTAAGAATAGGATGTTATTTCTTTCTGACTACTTCCCATGTATTTATTTCCTTGTTTATTTATTTATGTATTTATTTATTTAAGTGATGTCCTGTGTTGCATATATGTAGAATAGTGACTCCTTTTGTAAGATAAAGTTGTCCCTATGCTCATTGAAGTTCCATGTGTTTTTAACCTAGATGGAGACAAGTGGTCAGCTTCATGCCCCAGCTGTTTTATCCCTGTACAAATATCCCTTGTACCCATTACATTGGAGAATGGGTGAACCTTGAGCTGGTCTGTATGCTGTGGAGCAGGAAAAACTATGTCCCTGCAAGGTGTCAAAACCTGATTCCCCTGTCATTGAACCAGTAGCCTAGTCACTCTACCGAGCCAAGGTTTTGAAATACATTGCATCGATAAACTCTTGACTACTCAGGGCAGAAAATAGTGCCAAGCATTACAGTTGCATAGTGTATACACCTGGTTTGTATTAAGGATGTCCGCCCACAATGTCTGATTTTAGTTTTGTTGTGGATTTACCCAGTACATTAAGGTTATTGTTGGATAGTACTGTGAAACTGATCATGATGAATTACATCCACATCCTTTACGATTCATCATTCAGAACTGTTCTCTCTTGATGCTGTACAATCAGTATAAGGGAAGTCATTAAGACTGAGGTGATCATAATCATTAGCCATCCACAGACACCATAAAGTGTCAAGATTATGGTCTTCTGGGATGTAATGCCATGTGGTTTTGTAGGTAGGTACCAACATTTCAGAGAAACCTGCTGCTTCCATCTTCAGGGGAGAAATGTGAGAACCTCAGATGTCACAATTAAGTGTATAGCACCAAAGATGATATGTATGTTTTTATTTTCTTCAGCTTCATGTGAAATCACAGCCCAGAAACCACAAAATCTGTGATTTATCAATCCCTAAAAGTAATGCAGGGGTACTTCTGAAAAAAGTGGCTGTGACCATTGCTCACAAAAATAGGTTACGGGTGAGCAAGAAATTACAGAGTTCTCGGTAGAGATATTTTTTGTAGATGGCAGTGTTTCAGTTGTCAAGTACTATGCGTATATAGTTGAAAGTATTGTGATGTTTGAGGCTTTCACATTGGTGCCTCTGAAGATTCAAGTCTTCTGGGATGTTATGCCATGTCATTGGGTAAATCTTCATGTTCAAGCAGTCTAAGAAGGTACTTCTTGGGACTCCTTGACCCTGATAATGAAGGCACTACTGCATTCCTGTGGGACATTAGGAACAGTTTTCCCCCATGACAAAGCATATCGTCACAGAAGACGAATCTTCACTTAAGGTACAGTATTGTTTGAATGATGAAATCTAAAAGATTGTGGTGGCTGGACCAAGCAGAATGTGTAAAGGGATGTGGAGATAAGGGCAGTGTACAGAATTCTACTGATGAAACCTTGACAAACAGCCATTTGAAACCCATGAAGGAGATGGTTAGATGGTATTGAGACGGATCTTAGGGAGGTGGATGGGATTGACAGACGGTATTAATCCACCTATTCTGCTGTCAGAATTAATAGTTATATTTTGGCCCTGGGTCCTGTTTCAAACCTAATAATTCACATGACACTGTTAATACCAATGGTTTTTTTTAGTTGAGGGCTATCATATAGGGATTCTGTGTACGTGAAAATCTTGCACAGTGTGGTTTAAATGAAAGTTAGGGTTTAGCTTAAAATCTTACATACACAGTATTTCACTTACCATTGACGAGAGATCCATATTTCCAAAGAAATAATTCAAACCCCAAAATTTCATTGTATGATAATCGGCAACACAACTGGCAGTTACCAGCCAGGTTGGTGTAATGGTCGGACTTCTGGTATCCAGTTTGAATCTTGGTTGGATTGTCAGCTTTTCTGGGGCTGTGGAAGTGTTTCTCCTCCCTCACCCATAATCTGCAGGCAAATTCAAAGCTTGCGTCATGACTGCCATCTTCCAAATCTTTGTTTATGTGCTGTTATTTGGAACTGTGTAACCTCTCCAGCTTGCATATGATTAAATAATTTAAAAATCAAAGAGAAGGAAGAACTGACAGAAAGAAGCTACCAGGTACTAACTAGTTATTTCTTTATGTCTTAATACTGACTATAGCCTGCCATGCATTGACACTTGTGAGATGTCTTTGTTGATTTTTGTCAATACTGTGTGTGATTGATCACTTTTTCAGGCAGGTTTTTGGGCAGTTAAAAAACAATGCAAATGGTTGACTTATGACATAGGTATGTCATTACTTCGTTGATTGCATTGTCCTTTGTTCTGACAGAATCAAAGATGAAAATTGTGACATGGCTTTGCAGCATAGATAGCAGATGAAATTGGCTGAGGGCATCTTTTATTGTGGCATTCTGGGTTATGACACTGTTTGTTTTTGCTAGTGGTTACTAACATTTTGGCAGAATGTGCTGCCTCTGTCATCATGTAGAAATCAGGATGGAGGCAGCAGGGTCCTGTCAAACACTGTGAACTTCTGTACATGGTGTCATGACCCAGAAGACAACAGTCTCAGGTTTCATCACTGAAAACCTGAAACCCCAAGTGCATCAAGGTAAAACTTTTTACTACCTTCATGTGTGTTAGTACTGAGCAGGTAAGCTCAAGCAGTAATGTATGTAACTTGTGATCAAGATAATACGAGTTTCAAGTCCAGGACATAGTTTATCCTTATGTTCCTCATGGTTTTATTCAGCACCTGAGGACATTCTGAAGTAGTTGCTTTAAATAAGTCATGGATGCATCCTCTGCAAGTCTTCCGTGTTTTCTGTATGTAAGCACCACAGGAAATGAAACAGCTCAATGAAGAATCTACCTTTATGAATACCAAAGTAGCCAGGTTTGATGTTTGGCATATTTTACATTTTTTGTTCCCAACAGTAATCTTTAATGCCTTTAAAAGTGTAACAGATTAGACTGTGGCTTTTGTTGTTGTTTTATGTTTATGTTTAAAATTGGTTGCATAATGAGTGAGTTTATACATGTTATGTTGAGAGTTGCTGTGTGCTAGTCTCTTGGTATAGTCATCTTATGCAGCAAGTATCCAGGACTTCTTTCCTTCAGGTAAAGAAGCCAGAGTGTGAAGGTAACCATTCACATCCATATTGTGCTGAGGTTTGTAATGCATGGAGCTTTACCTTCAGTGTGTGTTTTTTCTTGTTCATAACATTCTTTGTTGAGAGTTGGAAATAGTCTAATATAAATAACCCAAGGGCAGTTTTTAATTATGGTTCAGTCTTTGCTGCTGCAGTAGAAAAAGTTGTATTACCTCTAAGAATGATTGGTAAGTATGCAGGTGGCTTATATAACATAGGGGGCATGCGGTGGCGCAGTTGGTTGAGGCACTGCGCTACAAACCAGAACGTCGCAGGTTCGATTCCCGATGGTGTCGCTGGAATTTTTCACTGACATAATCGTTCGGTCACACTATGGTCCTGGGGTCGACTCAGCCTCTAACAGAAATGAGTACCAGGAATCTTTCCTGGGGGGTAAAGGCGGCCGGTGCTTAGGGATGACAACCTTACCACCTTCATGTGCCGATTGTCTAAAAAATCTGGGAGCCTCACCCTCCTGTATCCCTAAGGGCCTGTAATGGGATTGCTTATATAACATAGCACCAAATAATATTGTCAAATGGTTGTAAGTGTTCAATGTGGAAGAAGGTGTTCATGGCCTGTTTTGAGGTACCTTTGTGGCATTAGCCTGAAAATACTGAGGAAATGAGCATTAAACTTAAGAATAACTGATAGTTGAGCTGATTTTTAAACCAATGCTTTTAAAATGGATATGTAATATATTAACTGCTTGATTGCTGTGGCAGATGGCACACTTTGTGAGTGTGGTGAATGCTGGGGCTGCACTGGTTTGGATGTTGCCCAGCAAGCCATTTCTTTAATCAACTTTTATTGGAAGTAAACAGGAGCATGAAATTTAAGTGTGTTAATTGTGGTATTTCTTTTATTTGTATGTTCACACAACTTATTTTTAGGGAGCTGCATATGTCAGTTGTGTGTATTTACCTTAGTGTTTTTTTTTTGGGGGGGGGGGGGGGGGAGTGAGGAAGTTAATTTTCTTCTTTATTGTGCTGAACTTCTGGGGAGAGAGACAGTTAAAAGTAACATGTGAGGGTTGGCTGTTTTTTCTTGTTTGTTGTAATGGTGCATGTACTGTGAGTTTTGTGTAGTGCAGCTGTTAATGTATGTTTATTACACAGATGTGGTAGTTATGCAGTATGTACAGTTGATTAAGCAAGGACTGTTAATTTGTACCTCAACCCTAAATGCCTCCTGTTAAGTTACACAGCCATAATGTAGCCTATTTCATGTTGTACTGTTAAATTTATGTTTGCTTTATATGTGTGCTTCATATTCACTTTCACATGCATGTGACATCTGCTGTAAGGTCCAGTCTAGAACATATGAATTTTATACAGTTTCCTCAAGTAGCAATATGCTGTATGTGAAAGAGTGGCAGGTGTCAGAGAATTACTGCATGAAAAACTTTTACCGTGTTTCAGATACAGCCCACAATCTCTATTTCAGGGCCTGCTGCATGTTAGCAGTGGTTTAGTGGTTTACAGATCGCATGTTGAAAGACACAGGTGTAGCTGCTTGTGAAACACTGATTTAATATGTAGTGTAGTGTGACAAGAGGCAATTCTGATGCAGTTTGAGACTCTGTGCTCAGTGGCCTGAACTGTTGTGTTCTTTTGTTTATACAAGTCATTGAGAAGGAGGTGGGAGGAATTGAAAGGAACTGGCTCAGGGTCTTGTTCATTTGTTAGCTTTGGTATTAGTAGTGTTGAACTGGTATTACCAGAGAGCTGGGTGGTTAGAATTTTATCAAACCTCTGCACTAAATGTTATATAGGTGGCAGTTCTCTTTCCATTTGTTCAGTAAAACAAATGTCAAAATATATGAAACAGTGGCATTTGACATTTAGAAGAAATTCTGGATCAATGTGTTATGAATTTTAAAGTCTTGAGCAGAAATCAAGACATTTGAATTCTGTGCAACTGTGTACACAAACAGGGCAGCATATACTTTTGTTGTAACTAAAATATATCTTGCAGTGTGAATAATGAAAGTAGATGATTTGTCAGTAGGTGAAAATTTATTGCCTACATTTTTCTCTTGTAGGTAAATGTAAGGTGCATAATTAAGTACCATGCCATGAAAACATATAGGCTCCAGCATTCTGTACCTTGGCACCAGGTGGGGTGAGGTGAGGTGTTATCTTCGTGCCTCAGTCACTTTAACACTGTGGAAAGAGTCCTTAGTATCTGTTGGATAGGAGTCTGGGTGGGCCCCAGAGTCATTCTGGATGTTGTGACAGAAAAATCATACCCACGCTCAGAATAAAATCCCAGTGATCCACCATTCTGTAGCCTTCTCATTGCCATGAAAATACTCATCAGTGTAGCAGCTAGTGAAGATACACGTTTTGGTATGTTTGTCTTTAAATTCATTGTGTAACCTCTTATGTAGGTATTACAGAAGCAGCATTAAAATTCTGAACATTTAATTGGTGTCAGAAGAGTTGAGCTGGCTTTTTTATGTCATATATTTATACTGTAACCCAAAATGTTAGGTGTACTTACTATGACTGAAATGTAAAAATTACAGTTTTCCAGCAAATGGCTGTATAGATTTTGATTTTAATTCTGGTTATCTGGAACAGTGTGATCTCTAGTAATACTACATGAATGATATTGTGCAGAAGGTCATCTTTTTCTTAGTGTATATCACATACTGAAATGTTTTTATGGATCATGTTTTTCAAGGACAATGTCATAAGCTTTACTTTTCCATGTCCATAATCTTGACTCTCCACCAGCCAGCATGTTGGTGTGTCTAGAAGAAATCATCAGAAATGTGTAGCTAATAATGTTTATTCTTTTGCACTGTAGTCAAGCTGTGGTGTACTGTGATCTTTACTACAAAATATGAGTTTGAAGTGTTATACTTATATTAAATTAATGTTTTCCTCATATATGTTAAATCATCTTTTTTTAACTGGACATGGTGTTCTGTGTAGTTTTATACTCATATGAGTTGCTCTTATAACATACATTTCTTGCTTCTGTTTGTACCTTATCATTTTGATGATCGTGTGTTAAGAATACAATACAAGCATCAGTAATGCATCTCTTTGCCCTAGAGGCAAGTTACCATGGCCATTAATGGTGTAACATATGAAGTTATATAAGCATCATTAAATAAACTAAAAAGACTGTCCCTGTACCCAGTCAAAATTCCCTGAAAGAGTGTTGCCAATATCAACATACTTTCACCCTTGAAATATAATGTGGATGGGCATTCTGGCTTTTAGCCCTGGTGGGGTGGGGAGAAGCTATATTGCAGGAAGTTGAGTGGATGCTACAACAGTTTCAGATGTCGTAAAGCAAAGAATTTGATCTTCCAGTGTATGGATCTTCAAAGATAAATTCTAAAAGGTTCTGACGATGGTGTGTAACATTGAGAACCAATTGTCTTCTGGACTTTGTCGATCGTGCGGATAAAATATAAAATCACGACGTTGCAGAAGCTGGTTCTTCTTCCGTCTTCAGGTGAAGGGAGGGGAGACACCTACTCAGATGGGTCCTTTAGACCGAGTCCAGTGATTGAGATTAGCTCGGTCTAAAGGACCCATCTGAGAAGGTGTCTCCCCTCCCTTCACCTGAAGACGGAAGAAGAACCAGCTTCCGAAACGTTGTGATTTTATATTTTATCTGGACAATGGACAAAGTCCAGAAGACAGTTGGTTCTCTTCAAAGATGTATGTTTGAGATGATGAATGCAGATAGCTGTCATCATGCTCACTGATCACATATCAACTTTGTGTATTATTAATGCTAGACTTACATTTGGGATGTACCCAGTTCTGAGCTTGACCATGTTAATTTGTATCCTGATCAAAGGTTTTTTTTGGGAAGGAGGGGTGATAATCCTCCATCTGCCTATGCACATTCTGGGATAGTACCCTGATGTCAGCCACAAAACCACCACCACCTTCAAAATTCTTGCCTACGCAACATTCAGAATCATCTTTTTACCTCACCCAGCACTGTAACTTGTGCATTCTCAGTGTCATAAAGCAATGTAACACTTGTGAGCTTTTACTTGCATGATGTGTGTTGTCAAGTTATCTGATTCACTTGTTGGAAGGAAAGATTATCCAAAAGAAGGCAATCTATGCTTCTTTGCTTACACAACTGTTCTTTGAACTGACACTTCTTCCCTTTATGGAAATAAAATCAGGTACTGAAAATGAGGAAATAATTGTGGCTGCATGGATAAAGACCTGCCTTGCCTTGCTGAGAGTTTTAAATGCTTGTATTTTGTTAAAAATTATAATTTAGGTCACCACACCCTTTGTCACGTCTTGAGTACCAGCACACTTCTTTTAATAAAAGGAACACTGCTTGTACCCAGCAAATGTTTTTATTGGCTTATAACACACTGAAAGCAGCAAAGTAACTGGTTGTGAGATGGACGGTTAGGGTTTTATTCTTGACCAGAAAGAGGTTTTTCTCTTCACCGCTGTGTTTTAGACTGGCCTTGTAGTTCATCCATTCTCATTTTTAGTGAGTATTTTCCCAGGATACAGCATTTGGTGCTTGAAACTGGTCATTGCTTCCATCAAGTTTTGAGATCTAGACCATGTGTCTCCACCATTCTGTACATCTTGATGGTGTAATGCGTAGGCGCTGGGCACTTTTGTATTGAAATTTTAGATAACACACTGAAACTTTCAGAACATAATTTACCATGGTTTATTTACTTGTTCAGTTGTAACCCATTCTACAACACTGCATCAACTGAAGCAGTTATGTGGTGCTGAGCAAGTCATGTTTATGTAGGATTATGACAAAGAATGATAAAAAAATGTGTTAGTGGGTTACTTCAAAGTACTTTCTGGAAACTAACGTACCTTGTACAAAACCTCAGTACTTGGCCAACAGCATTACTTCATTAAAATTATATGACCCTATTACTGTGTACAGTGAATCGTGAAGAAGTGATTATGGGCTATTTCAAAGTATTATCATTTCATTGACCTGGAGGAAGAGGATGAATGTGAGCTGACTGCTGAATAGCCAGTCCATTGCTGGGATTTGAATGTGAATCAGGTGTGTTCTGAGGATCTCAGTAACCACCTGTGTCCTTCACTGTTGTGTCTGCACTGTTTAATGTTGCATTGTGTTACACTTGGTGTTGAAATAATTATCAAGAGAGCGAGAAACAAAACAATCATGCATGGTTAATCAATGTATGATGAAGGTAAAGTCCCTGTGTATGCTGTGAAGGTATGTGAGGGAGTGGAGGTATTGGTCCTTTCATTCTTAATGTCGGCAGTAGACAGGCAAGTGGTCAGTCACATTCCCCAGCTGCCTTGTCCTTGAGGAGAAGCTCTCCCATAAGACAAAAGCATTTTCTGTCCTTACATAAATGCTGCTGTTGTGTCTGTGTTACCAGTTCCTGCTGTCTTATGGATATTTTCCTTCACCTGGTCCCTGTACATAGTTTGATGTCTCCAATTCCCATTTTGCTAATGTTTTTTGATTCAGAGGAATCTTATTGTTGTCTGTATAATGCGTGACCATATCACTGTACCAAGTTGATCAATTTAAAGACAAAGATTAACATGAATTACAGGTAGTGCTTGTTTTACACCTTTTTGCCTTAATGGATCGTGACACTTTACACCTCTTTTTAGTTAATGCTTCTCTCATATTTGGTTTAACACCCTTTGGCTGGCTGCACATTAGGCAGTGCTGAGAGTGTGCAAAATTCTCAAGACTGGGAGGCAGTGCACTGACTATAAAGTGCCTCAGTCACTGTGTGCACATCATTTAGTTCACAGTGATCTTCTGTGGTGTGTTTATTTGCTTTTGTTTAATAGTACCAACATGAATGAGGTAAATCTACATCCCCTAGTGCAGTCCCAGTGAAAAAGCAGCGAAAGGCAATCGGCATGGAAGACAAATTAGATGTAATAAGTGGGCTTGAGAAAAGGTGAACACACTGCTAATATCTGCCTTGCACTTGGCTTGGCCAAGAGTACTGTATGTACGGATGCTGAAAAAGTCATCTCAGCCCATGTTTAACATAAGTGTATGCAAGTTGTTTACAATTGCTTTTTAATATACATAGGCTAAGAATGAATATTAATTTTTTCTTTACTAATATCAGTAAGACACTAATCATATAATAAGTATGTGCATATATGTCGTATATGAAGAGACTGTCATCTTTATGATTTCCCCTAACCCCTTCCTATGCTATTATTTCATATGGGAATGTCATGTTTGATTTATGCCCACTTTCTCAAGAACACAACCAGGGCATAAAAACAAGGACTACCTGTATGTGTAAAGATTAGTTGATGCTGCACAGTAAGAACACACTGTCTAGTTAATGTTGCAGAAGGAAATAATGACTGTTAACAGATGCCTACAAAATGCTGAAATACACTCTGTGGGCAGAATGTAGAAGGTTTGAATGTTAAACCTGGTGGTACGTAACATAACCACTGGACTTTAAATGGTTGATATCCTGCTTTTATCCCACCTTCCTATTTGCTCCCATTTCTCATTAGTAGCATCCGTATGTCAAAAGAGGCAGATAATACATTTTATGGAACGTAACTTTAACCATTCCTGAAAATTTCCAGTTCCAAATGATATCTTTATAATCTTGTAATCTTATGAAATTTTATTGTACAAATGAAAGAATGTATCAGCTTGCTTCAAAGTGTTGTCTGGATGACTAATCAGTACATCAACTGAATTCCATAAACAGCAACTAATGTGGCACTCGTTCACTCAAGATATCCCTGATTTTCTAAGGAGTCCAAAGTTCTGTTGCCATGTTCGCAAGATCATGCATGTTGAGCCATATTTGTGTATTAACTAATGAGATGGTGAAAAATGATAAATTAGTGCTGGTGAATAGGTTGACTGATTCTTAATTTATTTAACAACACTTCTTTCAAGTTCAGAGATTATGTAGCAGATGACTGTGACTAATGAATTGGAGAGGATGTAGCAGGAAGCAGTTGTGACCAATTTCTGAGTATGCGAGATTTCATGAACATTGAACCCTTGAAAATGAATGTGACATATTCCTGTGAAACACTGGGAACCACTTACCCAGTGGTGCAGTGTCACATGCCAGAAGACCAGAATCTCCAATTTCTGAGTACTTTCCCAATTTTTTGCTTGGAGGGAAAATCAAATTCTGATAGCCTGTCACAAACCTGAGATCTCAGTATGCTGTATGCCAGTGGTATTCAACCTTTTTTGTTTGCGTACCCCCACATTTAATTTCTCTTCAACTTTGTACCCCCAAAGTTGTTGGTGCATAATTCAAGTTATACACAGTCTATAATCTACATATAAAATAAGATAAATTACATCCAAAATAATGTATTAAATAATAAGTTTTAAATGAGAAAAAGGAGAATCAAGCTATTAAATAACAAATATATTATTGCTTATCATATACAAATTAATAAAGGAACAAAGGTATTTTAGCAAAGCAAAATTATATACACTGTGGAATAAAATGAAACTGGCCGCCCAGATAAGAATTGCATAAAGGAGAGAGAGAGAGAAATGGCGCTCCCAAATCGCATGTCCTTACTTCCGGGTCTCTTGTGGCTAACCCTAAATCTGGCCCTGATTATTCAGTGTTTATCATGAAATAATATATATCTTTTTTAAATTTTACGTACCCCCTAAGATGTCTTCGCGTACCCCGGGTTGAATACCACTGCTGTATGCAATGAGAGTTTAACAGAAACCTGTTTTGTATGACATTAGTCAGAGGATTCTGATTGAGATTGTGACTACTAGCACCAGTCTTGAAACTAAGTCAGTAAACTTTGTCAGTATAGTCCGGCCATTCATGGAAGATAGGAGTGCAGCCAGCTTCTGCAGCCAAATACACTTTAGATGATGGGCATTGCTCAAAATGTGTGAATACCATTCATGTCTTCCATGAAACTACATGTTCATTCTAATGGAATTGAGTAGGCTAGTTCAGGTTGATATGTCTGATTTCCATTCATGAGGTACCTGACTTGAATCTCAGTCAGAGATTATCATAGGTGAGGTTTCCATGGTTTTTATTATGCGAAGCAGAGGAGGAGACCTCAGCTCATGTTTTGTGTGAGTGTGAAGCCTTGGCGACACACTTATCTGGGTTCCTTTTTGGACCCTGAGGATATCGGAGAACTAATTCTGGGGGCAATCTGGAACTTTATTAAAAGGACAGGGCTCTTATGACTTGGACTTTAGTTAAGGGGCACAAAGGGCCTGTTAAAGGCCTATGTGCATCGGGACTGCAAGGGCTTGACCCATTATTTACTCATATTCATGGTTTTTATTGTTCTCAAGGTGACTTCTGGGACAGTAGATTAAATTGATCATTACTTCACCCTGATCATCGCATTCCCTTGTCATGACCTTCTTAATCTTAGTATTACTCATTTGACACAATAATCTCAACAACTGAAACTTGTAAGTGAATTTCTTGTTCGTGCATCTAATTTCAATGTAATATCTGCTTTACATGAAATCCAAATTTAACTTTTCAGTTTTCTCCACAGTGGCTCATTGTGCAAACAACTGGTATGACATGTAAAATATAGATCTAATTAAGATCGGTAAATTCTATTTGAAACATTTTGGACACAAATACTACTTAAATGTAAAGAAAAACAAATCTGTTTGTAGTATTTATACATTTGCAACAGTAGATTTGCTTCTGTAATAAATGAGCAACACCACTTAATTTAAAATTAAAAAGAATATACTTGGAAAATACATGTACTCCAAATTGGAGAACACCTTTCCCCTCTAGTTAGGCGTTCTTTACAAAGAGGGAAAAGAAACCGCCTGTTGTGGAGACTATGTATGTCCATCTGTTTGTATCCTAGCATCAGTTTCTGAACTCAGATTTTTGTGAAATTGGGGTATAAGAGTTCTTGACAAAAAATTATTGATCAAGCATGAGTTTTGTGAAAATTGGTTCATTGACTTAGGCACGTAAATTAATTTTTACCCATACTTTCCAGATCTTTGACTGATTTGGGTAAAAGTCGATATAGAAGACATCCACTTAATATTGTTGAGTAATTTTGAGTTTTATGAAAATCAGTGTAGTGAACCCCATGTTTAATTATGGGTGTGAATGAAATTTTGCCTCTACATTTTTACTTGGATTTGGATAATATTCAATACAGGAGATGCTCATAATTGTTTTTTCAGTGAATGTAAGTTTTGTGAAAATTTGCACAGTGAAAGCCATATTTTACTTGGGTGTAAATGAATGTGTATATGTACTTTGTCCATTTCTTGTCTGATTTGGGTGAGATTTGATATAAGAGATCTGCACACAGCACTGTTGTAACTTCATTAGTTTGTGAAAATTAGTACAGGGAACACCACACTTTTCTTATGGGCATAAATTAAGTTACACTTACACATGTACTGTTAAAACTGTATGACATTTTGAAAGTAAAGAAACCCTTGTACTGCATCACTGGGTACACCATTTGCACTTTTGTTTTCTGTATGAAGTGTGTGTTGCAGGAATGTGAACATTGCATCTTAAGTTAACATTTTTATTTCAGATCGAGCTGTTTTGATATGGAGCACTAAGAATTGGAATCAGAAAGAACACAAGTGTCTGAGAATCAACATAGAGTTTGATCATGCAAAGTTTATTAAATGGAGTCCAGATTCTAAGGCATTCATCATACACAAAGCTGCCGAAAGAGTGATGGAAGTTTATAAGGTTGCTAAGAAGCCTGATGGTTGGATCAGTGGTGTCACTAAAGCTGTAACATTTCCTAAGGTAAGAATACGTTTTCCTGCCCCAAATTTAGGTATCTGCACCTCAGTGCTTGTATGAAAAGGGCATTGTGAGTGCAACAAGGGCTGTACCGTAGTGTAAGAACATGAAGCATATATAAATGTTATTTTTCTTTAATTTTATTATCATAGAATGAAAATAATGTCCAGTATAACAAACAGAAGACCTTAACTAAACTATTTTATACTGTGGCAGTGACAAGGTACTGCCATACAACTGAATTGTAGTTACATTTGTATATTTGTTATCACTGTGCATTACTGAGAAATTTTCTTTCAGCATCATGGGGATGATGTGGTTGGTCTTGGCATTGCTTGCAATGGCAAGTACATGATGTCATGCTCTGAGAAGAATGATTTGGTTGTATGGGACTTAAAAGGAGAACAGTTGGCAAAGGTGGACACATACCTCATGACCACAATATGTGCCAAGATCTCAACATGTGCTCGTTTTGTAGTTGCTTCAGGTATGTCATGACATTGCTCTGTAGGTTCCACCAAATGGCAGAAAGTGTTATTAACTGAAGGTTGCATATGAAGGAAACAATAGCCATGGCCTTTTTTCAAAGATTTCATAAGTTTTTTCCCAGAATGCTTGAATTTTTGCATCTGCATGGGGGCTAGGCCGTGGCAGAAGGACTCATTTCTGTCTGATGATGTGCAGAGTGATATCTAGAGATAAACACCACACATCGACACCTATGACCAGGTTGGTTTTCAACAGTCCTTGCATTTGTTTACCATTTGTAATATGAATTAGCCTGACCTATTAGTGCAGTAAGCAACGCAATAGGTACGTACTGCATGAGCCTCATTCAGTAACCATTTACAAGTCGTCCTACTTATCCTTTTACCAACTTAGGCACAGTTTGAAGACCGTGTAATGTGCAGGCACAGTTTGATGACCATATAATGTGCCTTTTAAAATAAAGCTACCAACAACAGTTAAGTAGAACCCAAATGTTTGACATTACTAATATGGGCATCTGCCCGTGGACATGATCCTGAGGCTGTTCCATCCCTGTCCCTTCCTCGCAATGTCCCTCAGTCCTCATGCAGGATGGACAAAAATAAATTCCAAAGTTTCAGACGTTAATTATACAGGGCATACACAAAAGAATGGTGCGGTTACAAAAGTGAATAAAAGTTTATGTCTCACATTACACGGGCACAACATGCACCGTCAGCGGCGGCAACTGTCCAAGTTTCTCATGCGCTACCGGCAGTTCGCTTCTCATGCTTACTGCGTGGCCAGTTTGGGGAAATGCGCTGGATCAGACGTGCTGCTGCAAATGGAGACAAGAACCTTCTCCCTTGGCCACCCCGTTCGCCAGATCTTACACCGTGCGATTTCTTTCTTTGGGGGTTCGTTAAAGACAGCGTTTATGTACCACCATTGCCCACGTCCATCCATGAAATTCGTGATCGGATAACACATGCACTGCAGGCCATTACAGCGGACATGCTACACCGGGTCTGGGATGAGTTTGATTACCGTGTGGATGTGTGTCGTGTGACCCAGGGTGCACACATTGAAGGATTGTAATTACCAAATGAGAAACTTGGACAGTTGCCGCCGCTGACGGTGTATGTTGTGCCCATGTAAGGTGAGAAATACATTTTTTATTCACTTTTGATACCGCACCATTCTTTTGTGTATGCCCTGTATATTAGCTGCTGTACATACAACAAAACCAACTACGTTCCTTTTTCTCCCCAACTCTCAAAGTTACCCTTGTAAGGCACTACCCTATCCGCAGTTTTTCCTCTATGCTGTGACCAGAGTCACATAGGTATTTAAGAGTTGTCGTTCAGGAAAGATTGTCATGCTTCAGCAGAAGACACAGTGTGTTTTGTGGTTTGGTGAGTTTGAATTGATAGTTGAAGTTCAGTGTGAGTTCAGGTGTGTATACAGGATGGATCAATATGATAATAAATCCATTGGACAGCTTCACAGAGACTGGTAGTTCAATAAGATGGAGGTGGGAAAACCTGGTGCACCAGAACAAGACAAGTGTATACACCATAGTTTTATGTAGGGTTCCAAGAAACTATTAAGACATGCAAGTTTGGAGCTTAATATCCTGAAGTCCACAGTGCATGATGTGTTCCACAAGAAACTGAACCTCACAGCTTACAAGCTCCAATTAATGCTGCAGTCACTCCAAATGCAGGAAAAAAAATACGAATTATTGTAGTTACTTTGGGAAATGCTGGAAGCGGACAGCCATTCTTTGGACAAAATTGTATTTATTAGTGAAAGAGATTTGCATGTATAAAGAAAAGTTAATCAAGACAGGTGGTGAATCTGGGGCTCATAAGTGCCAAATGAACATACTGGGGCTTGAATGCAACAGCCTGAAAGGGAGTGTGTGATGTAATGAAGAATAAGTGTTTGATCCCTTCTTCCACACAAATAAACCATAACCAGTGCAGCCTTTGTACAGATCCCAGAAATATGTGTTATACCTCACACTGAAGAAAACCCTAGCCACATCTTCCAGGTAGATGGTGTTGCTCCCGTTTTGGGGCAAATTTTTTGTACAAGCTTTATCAGATGTTTTTAGGTACATGGATTGGGAGATTGGGACTGATTTGTTGGCAGTCTATGTTTCCCAGTCTTAATCAGTGGAGGTTTACTTTAGGGTTAATCTGTATTATCAAACATTTATACAGTGCACATGTGTCATGTAAGACTTGGAATTTTGAAGTGAGACTGACTCAAGAAGAAAAAAATAAATAAAATCTGCTGATTCTGCTCATTGTATGAAGCTTTTAGAAGCCCCATGCAAAAAGCAAATAAGAATTTTGAACTTCATATGATCATTGACACAGGTGTGAAAAAACAACTTGAACCAATAATACAGTGGTGCTTTTTAGTTAAAAATTTTATCACCTTGTAATTTTTTTGGTTTTGTATGTTGCAACATAAATCAAGAATATCAAAAGGATAAAACAACTATAATAAAAACATGTTTTGTTTATTTTTGGAGGCTGTAAATTTTATCTTTTACATGAGTCTGGCAATACTGGTAGCATAAAAGAAAGTGTTATTTGTGTATGTTACAGAATTTGTAATGTATTATTTGTCTTTCTGACTTACAGGTTTTGCTCCTGATGTGAGAGTGTGGGAGGTGAAGTTTTCAAAGTTAGGTGAATTCCTGCAACTCTCACGTGCATTTGAACTAACTGGTCACTCCTCAGGCGTTTATGATGTTGGCTTCTGTGCTGATTCATCTCGTATGGTGACTGTGTCTAAAGATGGGACGTGGAGGGCCTTCAATACCAAAAGTAAAGAACATTTCTTTTTACATGGTATAAAAGACTATCGTTTTACACAAGAGGACAGTTACCTCATTCATTATTTGTTGTTTCTGAACATACAGTTACTGTACAAACTCCAACCAGAAAATTCTAGACTTGGCTGCTTATAGTGTCTAACAAAACTGTGAGATAATAACCTATTTGACCTTTTGATACCGACCTTAGCAACCCATACTTGGTACCCATCAGTCATGTCCCCAGAGTACATAAGCCTTATGGACATATGCAGCAGCAGTGTATAATTTAATCTGTCTGTGGTTGCATGTCTTTCCTAACACACTATATCTAATGGCTAAGTAGGTAAGGCTTTGCTCTTGCCGGTGGCATATCTGTGTGTCCATTTCAAGCATTATATGTTCATGTTTTTGGTATCTTGCTGCTGTATTTTTATCATGCATACTTGTAGACAAAACATAGAGTTCCAGTTTGATATGTGTTCCCTACTATGAACTGAGTTGCTTGCTTCTGATGTGTTTCACTTTTCCTGTTGGACTGGCAGCTTATAATATTATGTTATGTATGTATGCACATTTTGTTCTGCCATTCCAAGGCACCTTATAAAACCATTTACATTCACTGTTGATGTTTTTACCTTTGTACGAGTAGATACCAAAAAATGTATTCTGTACATCAGTTAGTATCTTATATAGTGTATATGGGGCAGTGCATTCAGAGAATTTAAAATTTTGAAATGCATTTTGTGTGTTAGTATAGTGCCTACAAGCAAACTTTTGAGATAGGAGAAAGTTTTGGTCATCCTGAATGATTCAGATGAGTGTCTAATTAGTTATAGTAGCAAAAACAACACTAGTGTAGATGACAGAAAGTCCCACACTGCAGAGGTGGTGCATGGTATGCACAAAACATATGAATGTTTGCTACTTGCAGCATGAATTCAGACTGTGTTTTGAAGCTACAGTTAAAGTAGCTGCACTTTGATCTCTTGCCATGAAAGTAACATAATATAATACTGACGTCATACGGGAACCATTTTTCAGTTTAGTGAATATTAAATCAGATGTTTTTAAAAATTAATTTATGCTCCCAAGTAAACTGATAGCCGTGATTTCCTCTTTACCTCTTTACCTTGATTGTTGAATGAAGACCCAAATTAAATTTTTATCATAATATGTAAATGTAACTTCCTATTCTGGATTTGTATTGTCACATAAGTGATAGTCCAAATTGTCCAATTAAATTGTTTCATTAAAGGCACCTACAGGGTCATGTTTAGAGAGGGCTGAATTTTATGGGTTCAAACCCGATGATGCTTCTGTGACAGCCTGAAAAACCATGTTTGTTCGTACAAAATAAAAATCTAATGTATGTAGTGCCAACATATATGTCAGCAGCCTATTTATTTATGTAATAATGCTGTCAGTAGCTCAGACTATACAGCATCAGATGATAGAATGATTAATGAGTAAGTAATTGGAAAGGGCATAGATGAAAATAGTCTTGGCTTAATGTAAGGTACTGTACTGGCATTGACCTGGAGGGACTGAGGAAAATCGTGTAAAACTACAGTCAGGATGGTTGGTGTCCCATCTGATATTCAGATCAGGTGCATCCCTAGTAAGCAGCATAGTTGATTAGTGAGTCTGTGTACTGAGATGCAGTTTATGTTGACTTCATTTTGTAGGTACCTCCCTAAATGAAATCCTGGACATGCTAATGGCTTCATTGATCTGCATGAACATATATTCAAGCAGGGTGTGGCTTTTCATGTTCACAGAAGGTTAATTTCTGAAAATCAAATAAATCTTACAAACATTTTGAAATTCAGCACATATTCATTTCATTCTGTAGTCTGTCTTACAACAGGTCCGTAGCCTCTTCCAAAGCGAGTTCTCCATTGAGTGTGATCTAGTGCTTCCTCTTTCAATTTCCAGTATCTTCTCTTTTCCTTGAGGTCATCCAGTAGCTGCTTACGTCTTCTCCCTCGTCTTCCCATCATTTCTATCCTTCCTTCTAACTTTCCTTCAATCACGTGTTTCAGAAGGCAGTTTCTACGCAAGATATGACCAATCCAGTTAGCCGTTTTTCTTTTTATTGTATGTAGGATATTCCTTTCCTCTTTGACTCTGTGTAATACTTCTTCATTTCTCACGCGATCGGTCCAACTGATCTTCTCCATTCTTCTCCAGCACCACATTTCAAAACTTTCCAGATACTTCTGATCCAATTTCTGAAGTGTCCATGTTTCAGTACCATACAAAGCTATGCTCCAAATGTAGCACTTTACAAGTTTCTTCCTTAAATGTAAGTCCAGTTTGCTGGTGAAAAGATTCTTCTTCTTGTTGAATGCTGCTTTTGCCATGGCAATTCTGGTTTTAATTTCACGTGTACACCTTGCATCATGCCATGTCATATTTGGCCATTCTCATATGGATTCTCTTTTAATGTCTTGCAGTTGAATATGATAAAGGGGAAGACCCTCGTCTGCTGTCATCAGGGAAGTATAATCATGCTGGCAGTCCCTCACATGTTGCAATGTCTCCAAATGGTGAAGTTGTGGTTGTTGCCAGCAAGAGTTCTCTTGCCTTCTATTCTGTCCAGACTGGAGAATGTGATGCTGTTATTGATCATATATATTCAGGTGAGACATCTGGTATTTTGCTGATTTACCAGTTTTGGGGATTTTTAATACACTTTTCATCTTTGTCAATAGTAAGATGATTGTGAGTGAAGAATTTCAGAGGATGTGAAAGATCCCAAGCATGGCATATTTCAAAGTACCACTTAGCATTTGCCAGTAGGGGTGAGGAAGACCATGAAAACCTTCAGTCTTGATAGCTGGTTTCCAGGCCAAGGTTTTAACCCAGAACCTACCCATTATGAAGCAGGAATGCTGATAACTGCAGCGAGACATTCTTTGTGAGATTATAATGTTATTCTAAGGAACAGCTTGTTAGTTGGCAGATTCAGATGGGTTTTGAATGATGTTGTTATTGGTAGAAATTTGGGGAGAGTGAAGGCAAGCTGCTAATTGAAGCAAGGTAACTTCATGGTTAATAGTATTGTCTCTGTGGATGATGTAGATGCAAGGTTAAGCATTGCAAAGTTGCCATTTATATTTAATAATAGACATTTCAAGTAGCAAGATGACAAATAAAAATTGATCCAGGGTAACAGTGTAATTAACACTGAATACTGGTCATTTTTAGAATATTATAGTATGTTCTAGAAGACACAACTTCTTTTTCTTTTGTGGGGCAGGTTGATGTTAAGTTCAAATTTCAGTACATTCAGATACTATGTAAAGGACTAAGATTTACAGAGATGTCTGGTATGTTATGTATTGAAGTTGAATTATAATGAAAGCTGAATGTTTTTGGTATATTAGGAAAGCCTTAAAGCATACCCTAAAGAGCCCTAGAAGCATGATATTATTAACTTTCCAAATAATGCAGATAAATTATTTAAATGAAGGTATCAGTATATCATTTAGCATCACAGGTGGCTAAAACAATCTTAAAAATCCACATTGCAAATTAAATAGTGATTAAATGAATCCAGTACACACCTTCCCACTCTACTTCTTCAACATTAATTTTAATGTAATCCTTTCACCTGCATCAAGGTCTTCCAAGTGGGCTTTTACCTGCAGGTTTTATGATCAAACGTTTGAATGTTTCATATTCTTCCCATGTATGTTATGTCTCCTGTCCATCTCAACCTTGGTTTGATCATAATATTTGGTGAAGGACACAGGTTATGATTATATACAAGTGTACAGTGAGGTTTATTCCTTCATTTGTGCCCTTTGGGAGCAAGATACCTGATAAGACAGTCCTATCCCACGGTCTATGAAAGAGTCTGCCCATGGTAAGTCCATATTACTTACCTTATATTACAACAGCTGCTGCAAGTGGCATCCTCCAACACTGCCACACATTTCACAGTGACATAAATTCTGTGACACATGCTACAGTTTACATTCCATTCTAGATTTCTATCTGTAAAGCCTATGAAGTACGTTGATAGTTTATGTACAGTTTTTGTTTTCACATTTCCCAACATATACAAATTACGCACCTTCGGAGCATATGAATGTGATGGTTATGTTTCTGTATCCTGTTCATTCACAAAAAAAAATGCCCATTATGTCTGCACCAAATTTTCTGTTGTGTGTGCTGATGCAGTGTCCTGCTGAAACTATGCATAACCTTCTGTTTAGAGGGTTCCATAATACTGTTCACATACTGTTCTGAGCAGACTGTTTCATTAAATCATATGAGATGTATGATTTTTTATTTGGTTCGCTACGTACAGGTGAATAAGGATACTGGTGACAAAGTTTACAAATACATTTGTTGTAAGATTTATTTATTTTAATGTAGTCCTCAACAAGAAATACACGGTGTTCAGTACTGTATCTCATCATGGTTCTATAAAAACACAGTGAATGTTGACAGCTGACTGATCACAAAAACAAACCTGCAGCAACTGAATGTACTGCACACTTATTATCAGAGTAGCTGTGTACTGAAAACTGGCTAAATGATTAAATATTGAGCAGAGTCCTTCATGAGAAGCTAGTAGGTTCTCAGCTAATCAAGAAATTCCCCACATACCCTGGAACCTGGTAGGTCATTACTGTGTTCACACGAGACCACCACTTGTCCCTATTTGAGCCAGATGACATCCAGTCCACACCCTCCTATCCTATTTTTTAAGATATATTTTAAAACTCATATAATTACATTTTCTGTTGCATGGGTTGTTCCAGAGGGTACATTCAAGTCCATGATCTGCATAACATTTTGTAACATGCTGTTTCTTTAAAAGAGTTTTAATCCTCTTGCCCAACCCCCACACGGAGGTCCACCCCTTGTCAGCTGTTTGCAGCTACCTTCCATATCTGGAGACCATCTCCATTCACAACATGAGGACACACCATCCTGTGGTGACATGGACAGACTTAACATGGCCAATCTTCATACTTTTTGGCTGAACCTTTCTTTATATTCATACTGAAAACAGAACTCTGTTGTCAGTGCAGTTGGACAGTACTGAGCAAGTCTTCTACCTCTATGTTGAAACTGAATTCAGATCTCATTGTTCAAACTTAAAAATACATACAGGGCTCCAGAAGTACACTCACCATGGGAAAAGTAATGGGGACAGGTAGCAAGAACATTTATAGGCTCACACTAAATCTGTAAGAAATGCAACAAGTAATTAATGTCCACTTGTTGCTGAAATTAATGACCTGTTGAAAATACTAGCATTAAAATATTTGAAGCATTCTACAAAACTGTAGACAAGCGGATTTTGTTAGTTGATGGTACATTTGTCTTTCTGGAGCTACGATCATCTTTACATGGATTATACCTTACAGGATCTGTCACATGTCTTTTGTTTGACTCTCTGGGAAAATATGTGCTGACTGGCGGTGAGAAGCACGTCCGTGTGTTCCATAATGTGACAGGCTATCGTACCACTATTGCCTCAATCCAATCAAAAATCCGCCAGCCTACCAGCTCTGCACAGAAGGAACGAATGGAGCAGCAGATTCGAGAGGCTGAATTCTTCCTTAAGAGTATTGGAGAAACAAGTTGAAACAGATCCAGTACTTGCCAGTGTTAATATATTACCAATACAGTGGATGAATGATTGGTTCTATTTTGTGTGAAATAAAGGCAAGTTAAATGACTTACTTTATTAAAATAAGTGTTCTTTCATATTGCAGGTTTGAGTATATGCTGTTACTTTCTCAGCAGTGTTGTTTAATGTCTACAAATAATAAAGAAATGAAACCCAGCAGATTTATTGTGCGAAAGTTACATGAAGTGTTGATAATGTAACTGTGTTATTGTACTTTCTTTCAGAAGTATGGATGGATGTCTGAAAAAATAGCATGTAACCATGGGGACACTAATGATATATGAAATACAGCACTGATGGGAGAGCCAATATATAGTTCAGTTCTTTGCACACTTTGTCTTCTGACAAGTCCATGGCCTCTTCCTAAGCGAGAATATGTACACTGCTGAATTTTGTTTGAAAATTCGTCATGGAAGAGGTCCTGTAGAGGACTCCAAAAACATAAAGGAGGAACAGAAGAGTATTAAAATTGATCTTAGGGAAATAGATAATGAAAGTGTAACTTATTGAAGTCTTCACTGGCACCATTTCTCATATAGATGTCTCCATAACTTGGGGACCTTGACCAATTCACAAACTATGTAAAATGTGCACTGTGAATCAGCCCCCCAAGTCCTGTAGTAAGTCACTATATAACAAAATAATTTACAAACTGACAGAGATGTCATAACAAAATTTCTGTTGCACAAAATTGTATTGAAAAGCCAGGAAGAATTCCAGAAAATGCTGTATTTCATTGCCCTGGTTGTGCTACCATTGTCAGTCATTTCTGCATCTGGTGTTTTCCATGTTCCCTACAGTCATTGTCAGTACTGTCATAGTTACAGCATCCCCACCTTGTTCGGGGATTTCCACATTATGGTTTTGCTTACTTGCAGAAGAATTACTGTCACCACCCTCATGCATCACAGTATAATTCCTTCATGTATTTGCAGCTGTGCTGCATGTGTGCCTTGCTCAGTAGCTACCTAGATACTATATAATATGAAATGTACATTGACTACTTTTCACAATTTTTAGAACCAGCTGTTGCCTTGTGTTTTAATTGTCCAGAAAAGGTGATGTACATGCTGATAAAGAGATTAATGACAGGAAGAAAAGGAAAGTACTGTCTCTGTTAGGGAAAGCAAAGGTGTTGGATAAGTTGAACAGAGGAATGAGAATTGCTGCATTTCTGCAAGTTATGATGTAAACAAAGCATTGATTGTGGGAACCCAAGAAATTAATACAAGAAAATTTCTTGCGCAATCTTCATGAGCCCTTCCTTGAAAAGATGGAGAGGGCCTTGTGTGTGTTGTTGGAAGGTGCAGCACAAAGGGTTGTCAGTGGTGCTGTGGTGAGGGAGAACACCATGTAGTTATGCAACAACTGAGCAGAGTTTGTGGGTGAGGAGAAAAGCAGTTTCCATGCCAGTAAAGGGTGGTTTGAAAACTTTAAGAAGCAGAAGGCCTGCATAACATTAAGAGAAACAGGAGAATCAGCATCTACTATCCTGTGGCTGATATTAAATAACTGCAGCATTTCAAGAAGGTGAGGAAGGCCTGCAATTTAAGCGTGAGATGGTGGCTACCATGACACCATACAAGGAGGTGAATACAGACATGCAGAAGAAGGCAAAGCTGTGAAAGATCACCTCTTTCCTCATAAAGTCTTCAGTCTCCCCCTCAGCTACACACACTATGTCATTTGATCACTGACAACTTTTGGCCAAGAACTTTTGTTTCACACAGTGGTGTTTGACAACTACAGTAGTAGAAATAATCCATCAACAGTTACCAAACTTCTGTAATTTTATTGTACACATGTTTTTTGGCATCAGCGTGCCTTCGCTATTCAAACAGTATTGACAACATATGAATTACAGTCAAATCAGATGTAGCAAAAAATCCCACAAGTAGTAACATGTTGACAGTGAAGATGGCACACTGATGCCTAAATGTGTCTGTGAAAATAAAATTAAGATGTTCTGCAAATGCTTATGGTTTATTTATACTACTATTTTTGACTCCCCATCTACAAATTTTTCATGGAACAGGGGCAAGTAGGTTAATGTATCTGTTGAGTTCTGCATACACATATACCTTAGAAACCAAAACGCATACACACATTAATAATAACTGTAAGCCTCATGAGGGAACTGGTCCTTCTCCAGTAGCTGGAGGAGTTTCTCCATAGCAGTGCTTGGCTCGTGGATCACGGTATGAATTCTCATGCTGTACACTCTGTGAACTTGTGCGACACTTTGCTAAACAGAGTTCAAAATGGTCTGTCACCGACGCAAACAGGACATTGAATGTTTCTGATGCTTTCCCCAACACACTTTGTAATAAGTTTTTCTGTAGAAAAAGGAAAAACCATGTTTCAGGTACAGTTCAGATCTATCATATAAACACATCCTGACTAAGTCCATCATACAGGGTTTTTCTTCAGATGTTGATAGTTGTTCACCTGGTCAAGAAATTTCCCAAATTTTTGGTACTGGAACATTCATTACTGTATTCACAAGAGCCCAACAATTGGGCCCTCCCATACAAATTATGAAGCTTGTTATGTAATCTCCTCCATCCTACTGTTACTTTGTCTTTCTTACATCCACATATTCTTCTGAGCACTCTGTTCATAAACACCTTAGCATAAGTACTTCCCTCAGAATGAGAGACCCATTGCACACTCATATAAAACAAGTAACATTATACGTACTTAAATATACATGAATTATTACATTCTTAAAATAGGTGAGAGGAAGAGTCTCTGAACTGAATGTCAGCAAGCATTCACAAAATTTAATCTGCTCTTAACTTTTTGTTAATGTAAGTTTGATTAGTTAACTGTTGTTGCAAGTATTTGAACTTTGTCACATTTTTAAGGCTTTTTAGTTTCCTCTGTACTGGAAGTCTGTCTTGCATTCTTGTGGTGGGACATGAACATATAAGTACTCAGTTTTTTCTGCATTTACTTCTAGACCAGGGGTTCTCAAACTTCTTTTGCTCACAGCACAGTATTCCTTTGTGTGGGGAATCGCAGCACACTGAACATTTAAGTTGCCAACACCAAGAGTCTGAGACTCGTGTGTGAGGTGTAGGATGATTATTTTGTGAATACTATACTTACTCCACACTACATATGTGTAAGTGAAATTTATTTTAAACAAGATTTTATAAATGTTCTTTTATCTGCAGTAGTATAATATCCAACATTTTGCAACACACCCTTTGAGAACCACTGTTCTAGATCAACTTCCTTATTAATGAATAGTTAAAATATATGAACCTCTAATTCAACTCCACCATTGCTTCTGGGGGGGGAAAATTTTGATATCTTGACTGTGAAGAAAGAAAAAACACGAAGTGCAGAAAATTACATAGTGACAAGCACATATGTAATTCTGAAACATCTGGCTCTTTAAGACATCAGATGTCAGTCTAAATTGGCAAAATTTCTTCCTATACTGCCAAACCACAACGATCCTGTGTCTGTACTGGTGACAAACCAAAAGAGAATACTGATGTGTACAATTATAATAATGCTTATGTATACTTACTTTATCTGGATGTAAGCAACATGATATGCAATACTCATATATGCTGCAACAACCATTTTCTTTGCAAGTTTCACATGAATATCGTTTTGTAGTTTCAGAATCTGTATTACAACAGCCACTTGACAAGATGTCTGTTCTTGAGCAAACATAGCCTGTAATGAAAATGTTAACTGCTTAACATGTCTTGTAACAAAACAAGACAATACAGATCAGAGATAGCATGACCGCCGTACTCACAGCTATTGAAATACTGGTTTGTAGTACCTATTTTATGCACCAGGCAGTACTTCATTATTCTTGGATCACATTTCCAACTGCACTTGCTATATAAACATTACACTGTAGGATCATTATGAATGATGAACTGGAAATGTTATGTTAATGTCTATCCATACATTTGCCTGCAGAAATCAAGGAAAATCACAAAGATATCACATAGGAAAGGTGGTCTCCAGGTTGAAATTTGAACGTGACTTTTCACAAGAATGAAGTGGAATACTAACGTTTGTGATGTTTGTTGACCGTATCCTGTGTGAATATCCCATTATTATTAATGTTATTATATTCAAAGATTATATCATAAATGCAGAGTTACATTTTGGTGACAGATCTCTTAGACATTAATCATATGGTTCACTAATAAACATACGTTGTTACTGTTTGTAATGTTGTTACTGTTGTTAAAAAAACAGTGGCTCAATTTTCAGTATTCACAGCCAATTTAAATACTTTCTGGGTACACATTTAAGGGACACAAGGCACTGGAACATACCCAAAGTCAAAACCCTACAACTTAACCATAAGGGGGAGGGCTACAGGAGAGAGTATGTCAGCATATCAGGAATCCAGACCCTGGCAAAGCCATGGCATGTGTGTGTGTGTGTGTGTGTGATCTAATGGAAATTTTGTAAGACAGACACCAGTCGAGAAGTGTTATCCTCTGTTTTTATTATTGTGATGAATAAAATGTCAATTCTTTTACAGCTGTACTGGACTGCATAATAGTTTTTTGTCATTATGTGCTTACCCACTTAATGGAACCTAGAAATATAACTATCAGCACATGGGTTTCTACGTAATAATTTAAGGTTAAGGGGTCCTCATACTCATAAACCACAGATATGATTTATGGAAACCAAAGCACTGCTGAAGATAAAGACTGCTTGATGCCATATAAACATGTCTGGATGACACAGAGCAGGTATATGTGCATTACAGCAGACTTCCAATCTATGATAGTATTATTGCAGGCTGCATGATACAGAAGACTAAAAGCATCACCTTTGACTATTACAGTTTTAGAATCTGAAATCAGCAACAAATTACAGATGGAACAAGACGTGAAAGAAAAACAATAAAGAAATATAAACTAAGAGTGAGAATAAATTGACATACAGCACACAAATGTTTTCACTTAGCACTAGCAGGCTCAAATGCACACTATACCACACCTGGCCTGGCCATGCCAGGTCTCCTGTCCTGCCCTCTAGAAGGTAATAAATATTTATAATTATTACAAAGTCATTATGAAGGAGGTGTGTTTCAAGGACAGTGTGCGACTCTTAAGCTGGGATGTAAATTATGGAGTTAACTTTTGGGGGAAAAGTGTTACTATCTTATCATCCATAATTCAACTTTTGTGCCTGATACTAAGTGTAAAATGCTCCTGTAGATACTTTCACTATCCCAAGAACCTATTCCTGACTTTTCATTAATATGAGTACTTGAGAGTATGAATATATGAATTGTGAATACTGATACATTCAATAGTAAGGATTACAAACATACATATTTACCTCTGTCATCAACAATTAATACTTTGCCTTGTACTGAGTTTCTGCATGTTGTCACTTTAACATTGGAGCCATTTACATCATCCTTAACAGAATGCCACAAAAACTGCTGATTTAACCTTCTTACTGGAATTGCTTCTACTTCACTGTTAAGAGAATCATCTGCCTGTAAAAGAAAGAAAAGTTAAAATGTGAATAGCATTAAATGTGATTTTATTAATTTATTTATTTATGCACACACACACACATCTTTACTGTGCCTTAACCCACTTAAGACAAGGACTATGACAGCTCTGTTTATGGCTGTATTACAAAGACCGAACTACCTCTCTTAATTGTAAGACCCTGTTTGCAACATTAGAATTTGTCTGGCTACTGGTGCCTTACATTCAAGCATTTCATCTTGTGGGTATATGTCTTCGTCACCTGCTTCAGCATTTTGACATACTTGCCACATATTATTTCCAATGGACTCTTGGCTCTTCTGCCCTGGTATATCATACAATCATCCAGCAACCTTTGACTTGACAGACACATGAAAGGAAAAATATTTGCCCTAATGTACCACCAGTATTTTGTGGTCCTTGCCTGCTTATATAGACTATGGTTCTTTTTTCAGCAGCAGCCTTGGCTGTGTCATGTTTCTGCATACTCTCTAAGCACCCTGAAGACTCTCTACAGGTACACAACAGACTATCCACTCATCAAGATACTATAGCAACTGTCCCATCTCCAAAAGGTAGGAAAATTGTCTTTTACTGTGTATGTGGCCATATGGGCCTGCGTGGCAATGAGGCCACCTGATTTGGTTGGTCCATACTATTAATGACACTGTAATTAACTAGATTTATTCAAACTATGGGAAAAGGAGATTATGGTTGTACATACTGCTCACTAAAACCCTCTCACAGATGTAACTTTTTCACAGCAACAGGACTTAACAGTTTACTCGTATGTTTTACCCCCATAAAACCCTAACAAAATCCCCATTTGATGCATTGCACTGAGTCTCAATTCTGTAAGACAAGAAAATGTCTGACCAATACCATTACAATTTACTAACTAAATTAGGATATATATTTTAGCTAGGTGCAACACAAATACTGGGGCATGCTGAAAAACTATAGTGACAATGTACATGCACCACATTAGGTTTGGTTATGTTATTGTCTTTCACGTGCAAAATTTGTGACAGTTTACCTATCCATTTCTGATCTTCATAAGCAACTGTAAACAAAGTGTACACAATCATCTGGTGTGCTATTGAATCCTATGAGTTATTTAAGATACTACACACTACAGTGACATAAGGCCAATTTTATCAGATTTATTTCAGTTAATGTACATGGCCGATTTGGGGGACTGAATCCCAGTACTTGTAAATGTAAAGCACCAGCACAACATAACCTTTATATGTTTATTCCATGCATTGTCAATAACCAATTCACAACACTCAGACCAACAAAATGCACAATACTGTTTCCAGATATTTTATATTTATACCTTTCTACTGTATGCAAAGGTTGTTGGTTTTGTGCGGTGTTGCTTTGATTTGATTCCGTGATGATGGTCCCTTTGGGATCGAAACATGTAGGAGTGTTCAAAGTGATATTGTAATATAAAATATCTGGGAACAGTATTGTGCATTTTGTTGGACTGAGTTGGGAACATAACCTCTTAATTTGTTACGGTACAAGCAACAACAGGACATCTTGCAAATACTAAATAAACCAAGAATTGTAACCTGAATAAATTTTCTGATGTTAGGATGATTACGGGAGGGGTCATTATGTACACAAATTCTTACCTCACGTAAAAAGCTCAAAATGCAGTACGTTAAAGACAACACAAATATTATTACAAGAACGATTCTTTTCCTTAATATTCTCATTAAAAACGCCGCCCACATGTTAATATAATGTAATAAAAAATTTCAAATCTGTATTGCATTATTTAATACTGTCCACAATAACGTAATTCAACGAGAACAGTTAACATAACAGCTGATCACCCTGTTGCACCCACCACTTTTAGACATATAGCACTACTACAGCACACATGACCGTGAACCACAGGATGACTAAACTAACCGGCACGTAAGTTGGCGGCCACTTGCGCAGAAAGATATGGGGTTACTTCCATACAACGCTGCTAAATGAGTACCATAATTTAAAAGCCTTTTCCAACACCTTTGCCGCGACTTGCATGGAAAGCGTGGCTATGTAAAATGACAACAGCGAACTATGCCTGATGTTGATTGTGGCTCACGGTGTTGACATTTTACGAAACGACAATCAAAATCTCTTCTGAAACACATGTCTTTAAAATAATCTGCAAAGGACGACGGCTAAACCTAAAATGACTATGTCACAACTGGGAAGATAGAGGTTAGAGGGGACTGTCCACGTCCAAACCCACTCTTCGCTAATGCAAACACACACTCAGCTCTACAGACAGCAGCAGAAGGCATAGAAGTACGAGTCCTATTACATTATTCATAGTTAAGTTGTTCGAATCTTAACCTCGGCGCTAAATGAGGATGGGTGGTCAAAGCTGCGCCCGGCCGCTTTACCTCCTGTACCTGGGACCCAGAGCCGGTCTGGCCGGATGTGGAAAAGAGAAAATCTCTTGCCCCCCTCCCCCCGGCTTCGAACCCCAGACCGTCCATACTGCAACGAGTAGCTGTACCAAATACGCTATCCAGGCCCGCCAAATATAATCGCAGACAGGAAAAATGTCTGGCATTTGTGTCCAATCTTTTCAACAGAGCGCAGGACACAATCACAACATAAAGCAGCCAATAAATCATGTGAAAATGTGGCAAAGTTCAAATATTTTGGAATGACTATAAAAAATGAGATTAACAGCAGATTAAATTCGGTGAATGCTTGTTACCATTTGGTTCATAACCTTCTGGCTTCCCATTTCCTGTTTAAAAACATAAAAGTTAAAATTTAAATATCTCTATGGGGCAGTTCTTCTTGCAATGCTAACAGTTCTACAACCAGCCAAGAAATTGCCTGCATTTTATAAAACCAAAAGGTTCATCACCGTATTCACAACAGCCCACCACTAGTCCTATCATCAGCCAAATTAATCCACTCCATGTCTTTCCATCCTATTTCTTTAGAATCTTTTTTAATATTTCCTCCAACCTACCACTAGGTATTTCCATCACATACCCATAATATTGTTATTGTGGCAAGATGACAAACATTTTGTTATACTCATAAAATATAGGGAACTGTGAATATTGTATGAAGTTGTTTTATTAGCGTTGAAAAATGGTTATATTTGTGTTTTGTGTATACAGTATTACATACAGTACTCAACTTGACATTGCTTGAGCTTCTGCAGGGTGGTGATATAGTCACTGTGCATCTGTCATAATACTGTACCTTACAGTTCATTTTCATCTAACTTGGTCTAACTTCTGACTCCATAGAGCAGAATCCTCTTGAGAAGTTAATTATTGCTTAGCTAATGAAGAAATTCTCTTTCCATTATGAATCTTTAAGATTCATTACCATGTTCCCAAGAATGTGTCACTGGTCCCTGTTGAGTCAGATTGAGACCACACCTTCGTACCCAGTTTTTTAAAGCTGCATTTTAATAACATCCTCTTTTTTACAGCTAGGTCTTCCAAGTGGTCTCTTCCATTCATGTTTGCAGATGCTTCTGACTTGTCTGCATTTAAGTTATTCTGCTTACACAAAATATTGGAAATGGTCTGCATGGATCTGCATTATATATATATATATATATATATATATATATATACATATCCACATATCTTATTTTCTTTGTAAAACATATACCACCATTCAAGTTAGGAGATATTTTGGATCGGATTGATTTTATATTCTTTGAGTTCTGTCAGAGAGTGAGAATTTTGTTCATACATTTCTCCTCTTCAAAAATAATAATAATTAGGGGAAAGATTAGGAGATGATGGCCAGATATTATTTGAAATTAATCGTAGACACCCAAGGTGTGTGTATGTTGGTCCTGTTGGCAATGTTGTCCTATAATGGAGGGACAGAGGATCATATTATTGTCTGTTCAACATTAATTGTGTTTTTACAAAATAAACTATGTTAGCCATATTTTGAGGGGTTGGGGTGGGAATATTCCACACCAATGTACTGACCATGTTGTTGTTGTTGTTTGTCCCTGTCGCTCCAACGCGGAGCATAGGGGCCTCCTTTCGGAGGTTTCTATGGTCATGTGCGTTGATGTAGTGAGTGACCAGCCCACTGCCCGCACAAGTTCTACTCAATCCTGATGTGACTGCCAGAGCCATCTGGCAGGCAGTCAGGAGACTTGGGTGAGAAATGGCCGCTGAATTTTGCTTACGAAACATTTCTATTCATGCCCGTAAGGTTCTTTTACATGCCATAAATCTATGACAACTGACCATGTAGGTGTGTCTAAATGCAAGTGCAACTTTTAAGTCACTTCTTTGACTGCATTAAGATGTGATTCTTTAATGTCAGGATGTTTCTTCTGAACCTGTTTTTCTCTATCCACCATATATACAATATAAATCGCCAGACTTGTGGGAATATAAATTTAAATTTTGTTAGTGTATTCTTGGGAATTACTGTATGTATTTGGTATAGTGACTAGGCTGTGGTTTGACTATGAGAAGGTGCAACAGATTTTTATCTTCTCCATAGCATTAAGAGCAGCTCTGTGGCCCTCCCAGTCTCATATTCAGTGGATACTGGGGGAGCATTTCCTGAAGATGAAGTGGTCATGAAGCTGATCACTCACCTCCATCTAAGGCCAAAGTTTAGAGTGAGTTGAGTTGAGTTGTATGTCCACTCCCCATTGTGCCTTCATGGCATGCACAGGCACAAGTTTACCTTTAGCTTTTCGCATTGCATTATGCATTGACACACAAAAATAGACATTTACTGTAAATAATGGGCCTGTTTGTCAATTAAATCAGTGAAAGGACACTTAAAGTAAATTATTACAGGTTCACAGAAATGTTTTGATGCACCCTGACATTTTATTGTCCAGAATTAAAGTCCTCTATATAGTGTATGTACGGTTTATTTAATGACACCATCAGTAGCTCAAACTACATCATGTATCAAACCCCAATCATCCAGTCACTGCACTGACTAAGATACTGTGCATACTGTGTTAGATACTGGTTGACTGTGGACTACAGAGTGTTGAGTTATGTATTACATTATTTTTTGTAGTATTATTTCAGTTAATATTACTTCCCATACATACTCTTTCAGCTGACACGGATTACAGTTCTGGATGTGCTGAATGAATGGATCCCTCTGCCTTCCCCCCCTAGAACTATTTGTGTACCAACATTTAGTAAATAAGAAGCACTTTTGCATTGTTTTACAGTTAATTTGAAAATATATTCCTATGCACTACAGTTGTTACCAGTATATATAGTATAAGTTGGGCCGGGGTAGCATAGTCAGTATATACTCGCTACGGGTTGGACGGTCCGGGGATCGAATCCCGGTGGGGGCGAGATTTTCCGCACCCGTTCAGACCGGCCCTGGGGCCCACCCAGCCTCCTATACAATGGGTACCGGGTCTCTTTCCCGGGGGTAAAGCGGTCGGGGCGTGGAGTTGACCACCCACCCTCATCTAGTGCCAGGGCCTTCGTGGCCTGTTCTAGGGAGAACTTTACCTTTACCTTACGTCTAGGTATACCAAGAGGTGTCTTTCTTTCAGGTTTCCAAACCAAAACACTGTAAGCATTTATCTTCTCCCATGCGTGCCACATACCCCGCAAACCAAACTTTCGTTGATTTGATCACCCCAGTAATATTTGGCAAGGAGTAAACATCCTGGCGCTCTGTGAAGTTTATTTTTTGTATTTACAGTGCTTAAAATGACTTGTCATCTTCATCCTAATTTGATTCACCGTAAAGTGACCAACCAATCCCCGGTTCCCTCTTGAAACAGCCACGCACTTTTTCTCTCTGGTTTGCTCTTGTAAGACCGAGAGCTTCGTTTGCTGGATTTTCTTTTCAGAATTCAGTACAATTGAGTATTACCAGTACTTCACAACACCCAAACTTGCTGCATGTAGCAAATAACAAACGGACGGACGCTGCCTCCAGCCAGACCTGGACCGCCTGGACCTGACAAGCTGATTCGTTTTGACCATGGGTCTCCAACCTTTTTATGGTAAAGGGTCACACTGGTTATTGTGGGCTGGTTCGTGGGCTGCACGTGGAAAAATAACAATAAGTGGTATACACAACTGCCTAAATTATTGTGAAATTGTTATAGTATATACACAGTTTAAAAATGTGGCCGCGGGCCGCTTAATACAACCTGACGGGCCGCTGGTTGGACACCCATGGTTTAGACAGAGCACATGACAGTCTTTTTCCCTGTACAACCAACCTGATCCGCCATTTCATGTGTCGGTTAGTACAGTACGCTGGAGTGTTCATGTAAAGTAAGGATGCTTTCGTCCCGTGAGCTTTTCAGTCGATACCAGGGTTTTAAGTTACCTGCGTTAGAAACAATTCTACACGCAGTGGGAGTGGATACAGCAATACTATTATAGTTGCTAATTTTGTATTTTTAGTGGAAGGAAATGTTCGTGCGATATTCTGCATTATTCTTTGAATTTTCAGTCATCACATATTGAACCATAAAATCATCTTGAACCATACTCTGTTCGACTTCGTTCGTTATAGTCTGCAACAGCAACCGAGAATGTTGTTCTTAATCTTCAGGTACTACATCCCCGTTGTGTTTCAGTCAAATACGTATATATTCCAAACTCCGTTATGCACAAAGAAATTTACAAAAATTTTACAGGTTCCTAGTTCCTGCTTATCAATTAAGCCATTGTCAGACCTATTATGTATTGTAACAAAGGTTTTTATGACGTACATTGTAAGGGTATGAGATCACAACCCCACATTAAGGTACAAGTTTTTGCACCGTTCTTGATATTTAATAGGTCTGAAGATGGCTTAATTGATAAGCCAAAACTAGTAACCTGTAAAAAGTTTGCAAATTTTGTTGCGCATGACGGTGTTTGGAATATATAAATTTTGTTCTTTGTTCTTTTCATTTCCACTCGAGTGTGCGCCAGGTATAGATTCGCACATCACTATTGTCAAAAAGTAAATAGAGGTAACAGAGAAAATTTCTTTGTGAGTTTTTGTGAACATGATAATGAACTTTCGGCTTGCATACAGTGCGGGAACTCAAGAACTAGGTGAGCAACTATTAGCTTCTGAAGAGGGACTTTCCCCTGCGTATACAGCTAACAGCACGCGTGCGAATAATGTGTGAAACTGGCTGTCGTTTGGACTCGGAAATTTGCTACTACGCCGGCGCGCAGGGCATCACCTTCCTCAAACTGACGGTTTCGTAACAGCAGTCAGCTAAACTTACAGCAATGCACGTGCTGTTTGTTTGTGCGTAAAATTCTGCCTCTTAGCAGCTATTTAATATTACTGTTTGGTAAACGTGTTACTTCTCTCACATTGGTATTGAGTTGTTAAGTGAATAGTGCAGCCTGAATAATTACTTGAGGCGTGAAAATTCCGTTTGGTAAGTAGTCGACGTTTTTAACCTGAACCTTCACTGCCACGTCTGTCTTCCGAGCTCCGTCTGTTATATGACGTTACCCAGGCACGGCGACATCGGCGCTGTTGTCTTGTGGTGCTGCACGTGTTACCGGCCATGGAGATGTTTGACACTTCGGACGTTACATCAAGCTTGATGACGTGATTGTATTATTGACAACGTCCTTCATTTCAGTTGACAAAGAGCACTGTCCAAAGTTTTTATGTCACTCCACCCGCAACGGCTTCGCGTTTACTTTACCAGACATGCTAACTCCGAACGTGTTTAGGTAGTGTAGAACACCTCGATTTCGTACTCGCAAAGTCCCTGATGCGAATCTCGAGGGAAAGGTCGAAAGTCTGGATGTTCATTTTTAGCCACGTTTACAAAACATTTGCCAAAAGCGACTGTTAGCGTCACCATCCCTGTCTGTCCTCATGGAACAACTTGGCTCCCACTGGACAGTTTCGTGACACTTTATACCGGGGATTTTGAATAAAATCTGTCGACCAAATTCAAGTGTAGTTAAAACCGGACAGACATAACCGGCCCTTTGTGTGAACACATACCCGTCCATTTATAATATCCCGCAGTTTGCGAGGCAAGGACAATAAATATAGTTAACGATCGAGAAGGCACCATGGAGATGCGATATGCAAAATACAAACCTGGTCGTGATATATAATATTTACTGCTGTGCGAGTATACTTGATTATCATTACGTAACATGACGTCACAGTCGCATAGATTGTTTGTTGTAGTGTGACGTAATATTCCCATGGCGTAATTGTGTTGGTACGTCACGTGCCTGGGCATTACAGATTTTCTTCTTCGTGCGATTTACATGTTGTGTAAAGGTAAAGGTAAAAGGTAAAGCAATCCCATTACAGGCCTGGACAGACCCTTAGGGTTCCAGGAAGTCGAGGCTCCCAGATTTCTAGACAATCGGCACATGAAGGTGGTAAGGTTGTCAGCCCTACGCACCGGCCGCCTTTACCCCCCAGGAAAGATTCTTTTACATGTTGTGTAATGAAGGAAAATATAAATGCGCCATCATAATATTCTATATTTATTGCTTATGCAAGGGAATATGAAAGTCAGTATGCACATAGATTCGGAATGTGCCTAAAAACTGGGAGGAGCAGAGACAGTAGATAGTGACTAGGCTATGGGCTGCAGGTGCGGTGTTCGATTTTCGGCGGGTGCAAAAGATTTTTCTCGCATAAAAACGTACAGACTGGCTCTCGGACCCACCCAGCCTCCTGTTCAATGGTTTCCGAGGGTTCTGCCCCTGGGGGTAAAGCAACCGAGACGTGAAGCTGTCCACTCACCTCTATCTAGTGCCGAGGTTAAGAATGAGTGGAGCTACACATCAACTCCTCATGGCATGGACAGGGACAATTTTATCTGTTATTTTGGAGCCGGGATAGTGTAATCAGTGCAGGGACTGATCTACGGTCTAGACGATTAGAGGTTCGAATCCTGGCTGGGGCAAGAGAATTTTTTCCTCCAAAACTTCCAGACCGGCTCTGGGACTTACCTGGCTTCCTATTCAATGGGTACCGGGGGTTCTTTCCCGGGGTTAAAGTGGCCGCGGCGTGAAGTTGACCACTCATCTCCGTCTAGTGCCGAGATTAAGAATGGTGGAAGCTACACCTGTTCTTTTCCTATATGTCTTCTTGGCGTGGACAGGGTCAAGTTTTCCTTTACCTGGATATATGTAATGATACGTTTTGTTATTCGGATTATACAGCGTCGAATAATTGACTATTAGGATGTGGAAGGAAGAGGTAGTGTCTTACTGCGAGGTAGCCTACTGTTCCGAAACTGTCGAGAAACTGTCTTGACGCTACCTGGTGTGAAAGCGCGACCTCCGGCCAGGGCCGCCGAGGGCGGGTTTGGGCCTCGTTAAAAAATTTTTTTCATGCCAATCAGGAAGGGCACACTGACTAAAAATCTTTACACTAAATCAAAAAGACCGACTGTCAGTTGTAGAGTGACTTGGGCTTGGTCTGAAACGGTTAATTTGTACAATCGACAAATAATGATCCTATCGATTCAGATAAAAACGTGCAACATAGACGGGTCACGGGCCCCCTTCCGGACCACCGGGCCTCGGTAATTTGTACGGTTCCCCCCCCCCCCCCCAACCCCACAACCCCCCCCCCCCACCTCCTCCTTTCGTCGGCACTGCCTCTGGCGACTGGTAGGCCCCCACCTCCTCCTTTCGTCGGCACTGTCTCTGACCACTGCTAGGAAGTCAACTGAGCAATTCGAGTGTACTGGGACGAGGAACTGTATGCGTATCCCAGCCTCCATTCTAGTCTACTCATAGCAGACGAAAAGCGTAAACTGTTCGCATTCTGCCGTTTCCAGCTACGGGTCTACTAGAGAACGTGCGATGATGCAACGAAACTGACTCCGTACTCTTGCAAATCTGCGGTAGCTACGGCTGTTTAAATCAACATGCAAACATTGCGGCAGAGAAGCAAATACACCGATTGTACCAAAAATATACAGAAGAAATTAAACCAGTGGGAACTAATGTTTTCATCATGTAACAAGAGCATTGAAGAGTTTTTGGATGCGATTCTAATCTTTATGCTCAACCTCTCCGCCTTTTAATTACAGGACTAAATTTCCATGCCTTGAGTATTATTCCTTCTTTAAAGTTTTAGCTGCTAGACGTATATACTGTGCTACTGACTTTGGGCTGCACAGATCATGAATTATCCGCACCTGTTTGGTCTTTGACTGTCACCTGTTGTACTTGTATCGTAAATATAAAATTGTGCATTACAGAACCACGCTTGCCTTAATGAGCCCCGAAATGTCCTTAACTTGGAATTCTGCTCTCCAGCGACTGAACCTGAATGTGTTTGGCGTGTTCTAAGCTACTTATAACTCTCTTGATGTCACTTAGCACGTCACGGTAGCTGAGGATGACTGGTTTGCAAATTACAGCGGAACGGACTTCAGAAAACCAAATTGTGATGTGGTTTGATTAATTATTTTGACGCCCATCTATGTGAAGCGTGTATGTGAGCTTTATATATGCTATATATTTTGATAATATTGATAAACTGAAGTTCTGTTATACGAAATGTAAGGTCTATGTTGCTTTGGGTTTAAATACATGTTTGGGTTATATCTCACTAAGTATTCAACGGTAAGAAGAATATGTTGAATATAATGCTAACTAACCCTTAGTCTTTTGCGGTTGGCATTCAATGTGCGGAATTGGCTTTTAATATTACGTCGCTTAGAGGAATGAATTAATCAGCCGATCATCCACCCTGAAGATCTGTAATATTTGCCTAGTAGACGGAAGATTTTCTCTTCTTTATGCAGCTTAAACCCGAGAGCCAATTTAATGCATTTTGTCTCTACCGTTTGCTATCCAAAAACATAAATATTAAAATCTACAGAAGTATAATTTTGCCTGTTGTATTATGTGGGTGTGAAACTTAGTCTGAAGATGATTGACGGGTGCTGAGGAAGATATTTGGACCTAAGGGTTAGGGGGGGGGGGGGGAGGTAACAGGAGGTTGGAGAAAGTTGCATGTGAAGGAGCTTCACGATTTTTATTCATCGCCATATAGCGTATTATGAGGGTGATCAAATCAAGGAAAATGAGATGGGCGGGACATGTCGCACGCATGGAAGAGAAGAGCATGCAGCTGTTTAGTTGGAAAACCTGGAGGAAAGATGCCGCTTTGAAGACCTTGGCATAGATCGGAGGATAATATTAAAATGTAGATTAAATAACTATGATTGGAGGGCGTGGACTGGTTTCATCTGGCTTGGAATACGGACATGTTGCGGGTTCTTGTGCGCTCCATAAAATCGGGAAGTTTCTTGACTAGCTGAGAAATTATTGATTTTCAAGAGGGACTTGCTCGATAGAGTTACCCCTTCAGTGCTAGTACCTGATATCTGGCTGCTATCACTAGACCCTGCGGATATCCGCAACAATATTTTCACGACGGATAAAAATTCCATACAAGCGGGGATTGCGGATAAGACTGTGGGTATGGGTTTAAACAACTAACATTAATTCCAGTCTTTTATTGTTTATATGAAAGCTTTGCCCGCAGTTCCCAGCACAAGCTAAGTAATTATTGCATTGCGATTTGTGAGGCCGGATAAAATGATAGTGAATGAGTGTGGCCAAAGAACATTTCGATCGAAAAAAATCGTCCAAATTAAAACAAGGGAAATACAAGTTAGTGCAGGAAACAAAGCTTAAGTTTTAGATGTGGCAGCCATTCGTTTATATTTTTTATGGCGACGAGAAAGTGAAAGATGTAGTCGGTTGTTTCATGTGTAAGAAAGGACACAAATCTGGAACTTAAAATACATCAATTACAAATGTGAAATTTGCCAAAACAGCATGGCCAGTTTTATCTCAGATAAAGCAGAGGTTTAAAAACTAAACGTTTCTTACAATTTGACATCACTTGCGACAATGCAGCTAATAAATTTTGTGCCCAAGGATATTATCCTTTTTAGATTGCATCTGGAATGTGTTTCGTTCAAATGACACAGTTTCTCATCGGTTTGGGAACTAAACACGGAGCAGTAAGTGCTAAGGAGGTGTTGCCTCACTCATCCGAGATGAGACCACTACGTTGTCTCGAAACGTCGGCTCAGCTAAGTGATTATTCCCGCCATCTGGTAAAACGTACACATTTTTGCAGCGATAAGTTCTGTGGGTTAAATTTATACTGACATCATTCCAGCATAAAATAATTGCCCTTGTTGTTACGTTTATAACATAAATTATAATTCTATCCGCGGATGTGGGTGCTGATGCGGATACTACTTTGTTTATCCGCGCAGGGTTCTATCTATTACAAATATCTGTGCTAGAACCTGGTCACTGTTTGAGTATCGGTCACTGTTTATAATTTCAGTGCTAATGCCGACAGCTAATCGAGACCCTCACACTACTGCATTAATGCCCTTCTGCCCGGAATCCATTTGAAAGTAGCCGCAATTTTCTGTATCAGTACCCGACCGCTGATAAGAGACATGCTGCAGTTATCAATTTCCCAATTGGTACCCACATAGGATTATATCATAGGTTATCATTTCAGCTCCGCCGATCTCAGTGGCCGCGCGGTCTAAGGCGTGGGTCCGCTGCCGCTCGCTTGCTGGGATTGCGAGTTCGAATCCCGCCGGGGCATGGATGTGTGTGTCATGTGTGTTGTCAGGTAGAGACCTCGATAATGAGGAGGCCCTGGCCTACTAGGGGCTGTTGCGCCATGGAAAAAAAAAATATTTCAGCTCCAGAGTTAAATCGGGCCCTGAGCCATGCACTGTGAAATAGGCCTACTTACATTTTTATATCTTGGCAAGACTGTCGAAAGAGCCGTGCCATGGCTCAGGCGGTTAGTCACCGTCCTCTCACCGCGGAGGCCCGGGTTCGATCCCGAGTCAGTCCATGTGGGATTTGTGGTGGACAACGTGGCACTGGGACAGGTTTTTCCCCGAGTACTTCGGTTTTTCCCTGTCAATTTCATTCCACCGGTGCTATTACACGGAAAAACAGGAAAAAAACTAATCATCTTCATCACAGGGTTGCACAATAAGCCTCAAGGCTGCGGTGCCCTTCACCAAAAAAAAAAGACTTTCGAAATATTTATTACGTCCTTCGTGAGATTGTGAGATAATGTGAGATTGATACAAGTGTGTTGTCTGCAATGGCGTGAAATAGCTAGATATGACGGTGTTTTACTGAAAACAGCTGACTAACGGCGTCTCCATTGTACCACGTTGTCGGCCTCACGGCCGACGAAACTCTGCAGTCTGTCGCGCACCAAGGCTGCTCTTACGTCATGGTGTGTGCTTCGAACACTCGGGAGCTATCATGTACAGTTGTTTAATGTTCGTTATTATCAGCGTCAGTAGAAAGGTGCCCACCAATGAAGTACAGTACGTATATTTCAAGTGCCTTTTTCTTTACCGATTTTACACATCATGTTGGGTTTGATAATGTTTCGTTTCAGATACCAATATAGTTTTCAAAGCAACTCATACTACAGGTACTGGGCAGATACAAAATTGTCTTGTTCTTGTGTTTCATTATTATTCAACACGTCGAGGACTATTTTAAATGCATTTGTGGATCTTAATGAGATCGATATTCTTTCATGTACCAATTTTGCGTACGCCTATGGCGAGACGTTTTTCAGACAGGTAATTCAGTTTGATTTTATCGTACTGTAACACAAGAGTTAAATTTGGCCGATACGCACCGAAATTAAATTCGCCTCTCAAATCACCCATACCAAATTTATTCGAAATACTTTCAAATGTTTCAGAGGTGAAACATACAGAAGGACGCGCAGACACGACGGCCCTATTATGCACCTATTTTATACACTCCGTGCGAATAATACATAAAAATGCAACTTGAAGAACGAAATGATGTCTTACTGAGCAGAAATGCAACATAGAACATGTAAACTACATCCCACAGACTGGGCATTCTCACTTTTACTGTAGTATCAAAAGAGAACTGGACCGTTGTGTAGTCAAGTGACTTAACGTATGTTGTGTTTTTCGGAACGGTATGTTTGTAAGTTGCGTGTGTTTAATTGACTACCTCGCAGCCAATTTGTGTTTTCGCCGTCACGCAAAGTAATCATGTACTGAGGATTAATTCCTTCCGAGATGTTACGTCATGTTGACTGGGAAATAGTTGCACACTTTAAAACCCATAAAAATCTAAATTATCCCGGGGAAATCGGGACGAATGGGATCCCTAGCCTAAGACCACAACACTTTAAAAGGACGCAACTTAGGCCTATTATGTCTGTCTTACATACACATAGTTCATTCGCGTGCCCTATGAATATGGTATCTCCATTTTGGACAACGTTCATATGACGGCAAGAAAGAAACTTAGGCATGTGGTCTATCATCAGAAACGTTCCCACCCAGAAAGGGCCATTTTCGTGTCGGTATTTCAGCCTTTACTATGCTTTTAACGCCTGTAGATGCTAGTTTTTTATTTAAACTTTCACCATTCAACCACTGGGGTGAGCTGTCGCCTAATCTATTTCGTGAAAGTTAATATAAAAGGCTTCGACTGCTTCGAGTTGAGATAAGCCTTGCCTTTGTTGTCTTCATATCAACGGATAGTGCGAAGTGCAGATTAATTGTGTTCTTTGTATTTACATCCCACCTAACAGACTTGAGCAAAGTACTTGTGTTTATCTCCACGTCACAAGATCAGCAAAGTCATGCTCTACTTTCCTGAGCACGTAGGGATGCATAAAACTTATCTTGGCATTAGACTGCAAACGTGTGCGAGCAGGTGAGACCAGATTTCGATTTAATGTCGACGTTGATGTGTGGTTGTTTTTTAGTCACGCTGTAAGAACTGCGAATTGTGGTGTAAGTGGATAATTCGCTAACAAAGTACCCAATTTCACGTTATTTGTTGAGTGGATAGTAATTGTGCAGCGGTCAAGAAGTGTCTGCGTTTTTGGGTTAACCTGAAGTTTCCTCACTGAGTTCACAAAACCTGCCATTGGACCCTATGCTTGCCTAGCTGAATTCTGTCCACACTACACCGCATTTCCCTAAGATTAATTCTAACACTTTCCTCCATCTGTGTCTAGGTTTCCGAAGTGGTCCCTTTCCCTGAGGTTTTCCGACCAAAATTTTGTGTGCAGTGTTTGGTTAGCCACAGTTTTACGTCCTGTTCGTCTCGCCAACAGTACACGGTGAAGATTACAAGTTATGAAGCTCCTTTTTGTGTGCGGTGAACTGGAAAGAAATAAAAAAGATTGTGGCTTGTTTTAAAGTACTGTGCCGGCATTCGTCTCCAGAGACCGACAAAAACTACGAATAACTTGAATCAAGCAGTCAGTATGATTATCGAGGCAGGTTTCCGTGTAACGTCGTGTATCCAGGTTTCTACCAATCTTCGAAATTATGTCCTAGCAGATTATTTTAAAAGCGATTGTGATTGTTTAGCAGCAGCGTATATTTTGTATTATGTCATAACTTCTGTACAAGGTTCCGGTTTTGAGACTATCGTTACCCATTTTGTTTATGGCTTCTTACAGCGCGGTCAGTGTCTTAGTACAGTGTCGAATTATAGGATGATTAGTGAAATGACGAATTAATGGATTGGGAATGTCGTGGAGAGAAAGCGGTAGTAGTCTGATTTGAACTATGCCAGCATTTGTATGGAGGCACTGAGAACACCCGCGAAATGGCAGCCAATGTCAGAATTTGGATTTAGACCCAGGACGTCCCGAACAGAATGAGATACCTAAACGATCGCGTTGTTCTCTGAAAATAAAGCTGCGTTGGAACTTCATGTAAAGGATGCATTAAAACTATTGATACAAACCAAAATTAAATTCTCATCACAACTTTCGGTGTACACAACCAGGTACCAAGTATAATCGAAATTGGTTCGTAAATTCTGAAGCTGATGAATGCGGACGTACGAACATGTTCTCCGAATTGTACGTTCTTGCCGTGAAATTACTGCCTATAAAAGAATCCTGCAGCTCAATAGTCTACATTGCGTAAAAAGTTCGGACTGTGACTGTTCTGGCGCGAGAAGGCTTCTAACAATAGGCAGACACTTGTAGGTCGATACAACATTATCAGCTAGCATTATCAGCCGTTCAGCTATATTCGCAGTACAAGAATATGTGATTAAAGAATAAAATTCAATTAAAATTCATTATTGTGCTCTTATCCCTTTAGAATGCGACTAAGAGGATTTATCGCCGTGGGTATTACGTAACTGCATATGCATCTGTAAGCTAGGATGAAGCAAATGCATGCAAAACCAGTGCTTTTTGTGACGGTGTACAACGGTACGGCGTATTATTGACGGTGAGGAATTACTTGAAAATTCAGAACTCGGGGAACAGTGGATCTTTTTGTTGTTTTGATTCCAACGGTGTTATTACCGTATCAAACTACTGTATCAACTGATTTTTAATACGAAGACAAGGGGCATTTTTAACTTTACCTGGTGTGAAGAGTGGGTACCGGCACTTATGTACAAAAAAAAGAGAAGCGCCGACAAAAACTACTGATCGGTCAACATTGTGCTAAGAGCCTAAGATGTCGCAACATAGTAGTGAATCCCGCCACTGGACAAGATCCCGAGTCAGTTCAGTCCCTTTCACATGCTCATAAACTGCTTTCAATATCCACTGTAATATTACCTTTTCATCTCTTCTCTCTTTGTGAAGTTTGTTCCACCAAGTTTCTGTACGCATTTATTCTTTCGTCCATCAGACAGACACGTGTATTAGGTTGTGAGGGTAAGAGGTGGATGGAACTGGCTCAAGATTGTGTTCAGTGGCGGTTTTTCTTCTGTTATGAACCACAAAGCTAGTAAGTTAGCCTACTGGGTACTTGGTTAGTTAATTAGTGACAGCGTACAATGAGTGCAATACCATATACCGTCTGGATGATCCGTTGTTACCGCAGAACTATTCCCCTCTCCCCCCTTACCACCCAGCATATTATTGTAGCGGCGACTGAGTGGCCTGATATTCGGAAACCATTCTTCCTGAGTCTCGTCTGCTTTACCAGCCGTCCTGGGATTTATGGCAGTTTTTTCTTATTCCCGTAAAACGAACACCGGAATGGTGCCTTTGAATAGGTTTCGTCGCTTCCTTCTGAACCCTTACCCGCTCGCTCTTCAATGCTACAGTACTTCTGCGGTTGAGTCAGCAATGTAAAATAACGTAAGAACCAGTCAGTCAACTCATCTTACGTACATATCCTTTGATCGTCATTATGTATTATATGGCTTCAACCACATTAGGCCTATGTTTACAGGGATGTACAAAGGTACATGCCTGCCTTGTCATCCATCATTTTTAGGGTCAAGCAGCTTGACTTGAAGATGCATACTGTATGATCCTATGAAACGCCATGAACCACTCGCCCAACGACACAACGTCACATCCCAGAAGACTTGAGTCCTCAGCAGCAGCGCTGTGAGAACTTCGTATCTCGCAGAGTAAACAAATACATGAATAAATAAATGCGCATTTATTAGATTACATAAAATCAGTGGCGTAAATGAGGCCCTCGCAGACTCCGCGACGCTGGGACTACCCTGGCACAGGGGGCCCCCAAACGTACAGAACACTAAAATTTGTTCTGGGTCCTTTCGCATTGGATTCCGTTCTTCCGACAGAAGGCAGTATTCTGGATCCCTGTTATGAGGTCTGGGAGTAACTTCGCTAATAATTGTGGTGGGGGGGGGGGGGGGGTGATTATCGTGCCGCGGAGTGGCCCTCGATTATTGAGTCACAGGGGGCTCCGGACCGGTTATCTGCGCTACTGTGTAAATGGAACTTAAAAGTCACTTAGCAGGCATCTTATTCGGAGAGTGAACTACAGATTGGGCGTTCAAGATATGGGTGGAAAGAGGTGCCAGCTGTTTACATACCGGTCAGTTGGATGACGTCGGAGACGAAGGATACAGTTATGCTAGATCTGGAAGTAGTAGTTTGCGGGGGTGGAAATGGTTCAAGATTCTGTCCAGTGATGGGCGGAGTTGAACGTCCCGGAAATCAATGACCATTGAGGGTGTTATGAAACCAAAAACGAGAACCGTGAACGCCATGCGCAAATTCCTAGTGCAATTCGCAAGATTTCCGTTCATTTTAGTTGTAAGCGAGTAGCCATGGTAAGCTTTCACTTCGCCTTATGTGATTCCAGTTGGATCGGGGTCACAACCAGCCATTGGATGTTGCCTGAGCCTGTGTCTGTGGCCGTGCTTTGTTCAAACAGGGGATGTTATAATCAGCTGATGTTCACACGGGCACCATGATCGCAACGAGGTGAGAACCAGTTTTGTTTACCGTTACCTTTAAATATATCTTTACGTACACGAAGAGAGTTTGCTCTATACCGTCTTTGCTGCGAACAGGAACAACACAGAATTGCTTTGGTGTGAAAGGGTCCCATTACATTTTGATATCTGGAATGAAACGATTTTGCCTGTTGCTTTTGTCATCTGCCTTGGAATTGTATTTTGAAGGTACTCAGTTCGAATCGAGGCCAGGTTATCAGCTATTTTGACCGAGGTTTGCTCATAGGGTTCCTCAATTTTTCCAGTCGAGTGTTAGGGTAATACCATATAATGGGCCACAACCATCCCGTTCTTGATTATCTGCCCATCTCACTTGACGCCGTATGACCTCTGCGGTTGAGACATCCTTGTTAATACTCGCAATGGCCGTGACAGAACACGGCCGACAGTTAATCCAAATTTTCATTTTTGAGCAATATCCTGACATGTCTTTCCTTGTTACACGCCAAGGATAAGAAGACGCATACTGGTTGTGTTCGGTGCTGTCATTATCGTGTGTGCTGCTGCCCTAGCTGTGGGACTGTATTTCGGCTTTCGACCCGACGTTGAAACAGCAACGTCGCTAAATCCACCAGACCCAACAAGCCCACTTCCACCCTCGGATTCTGAGCTGGGGATTTATTGGAATGCAGCGGTAGCTACAAATGGGCACCCATGTGCAATCATTGGCAGGTTGGTAGTCGTGACGAATAAAGTAAGTATTGCAATATGAGTGCCATACATTGTCAGTCTTTTAGTCTACCTTGCACTGGATCTCACCTGAAGTGTTAATAACCACAAACACACAAATGTAAAGCTTTATCACTACACTAACTTGCTCGCTCTAACATGCCACACGACGCCGCGTAATGCCCCAGAAGACCGCAGATTGCTTACCCTTTTCACACGCTTATTTCGAAGGTTGACTGTCTTCCTATAGTACAGGCCTGTCAGACTCGAAATAGGTTGTGGGCCAAATCCGAAATCGAACTTGACATCTTGGGCTGCAACAATCATGAGTGCGCCACATCATAAAGCTTTGCAAGCCGCATGTTTGACAGGCCTGTCATGGTGCATTCTTTTTATGTTCTTCCTGCAAAGAATGTCTTCATATAGTGCTTTAATGCCAGAATTGATTCATGGTTATGCAACATGTATCGAACTATCTCATTTCGTCAGTATTGCATTTTAAGAAATGACGAACATAGGAGTAAGGTAAAGGTAAATTTCACCCTAGAACAGGCCATGAAGGCCCAGAGGGAGAGTAGAGGTATAGCTCAACTCTTTCTTTAACCCTGGCAGTAGATGGGGGTGGGTGGTCAACACCACACTCCGGCCGCTTTACCCCCGGGAAAGAGACCCGGTACCCATTGTATAGGAGGATGGGTGGGCCCCAGGGCCGGTCTGGACGGCTGCGGAAAAATCTCGCCTCCACCGGGATTCGATCCCCAGACCGTCCAGCCCGTAGCGAGTCGCTATACCGACTACGCTATCCCGGCCCACGATGAACATAGAAGTATGCAGCTTATTCTCAGTAGTTACTGTGTTGGATCATGTTAGTTTACATTTTCTGCAATTTCTTGCTGGTTGTAATGAATATGTAAATGTTTCTTAAAGTGTCATAAAGAATATTCATATTTTCAGGGATATTTTGATGAAGAATGGTTCTGCGGTTGAAGCAGCCATAGCTGCTTTGTTCTGTGAAGGCGTTGTTTGTGTTCAGAGTATGGGACTAGGTGGGGGCTTCCTGATGACTGTCTACAAACGAGACACCGGAGAAGTTCAAACGCTGAATGCTCGAGAAGTAGCTCCCAAGGCTGCTAATAAAACCATGTTCAATGGGAATTCCACACTCTCAACTGTTGGTGTGTATTCTTATTTTTTTAATGAGGAAAAAAGTGAGACTTCTAAAATGATATATGTTAATCATACCTTAAGATATGTGGTTTGTCTTCTGTGGCTGATTCCTATACTTGCAACCCCAGTTAGACAGCCCCGCGGTGTGGGGCCCAAATAGACAGGATATAAAATTTACTGTGGGTTCTGTCGGACTGGATTCCGTTCTCTTGACAGATCTGGGAGTAACTTTGCTAATAATTATAGGGGGGGGGGGGGGGGGCAAATTGGTTATCTATGCCACTGATTGATATATATATATATAGTAGACCTCTGTGTGTGTGTATGTGTGCGTCGTACTGTTAATCCTATAACTGTTTCATGATATACCAAGAAATATGCAGTTATATTAAAATCTGAAAAAAATAATTGTGGGTACAGTAAATAGGCCAGTGAAAGAAATATCCAAGCACAGAAATGAAACCTTCATGCTTGCAACACAGTCTTTCAGGTTGGACATGTATTAATTTTTAAAAAATATTCCCAATGATGGAAGTTTATGTTTTGAGCATAATGTAATATTAATACACCTTGTATTGGTTTATATGTGGTTTATGATAAAGTCGATTTTTTGTAGGTCAGGGCTGATGTAACAATGGAGGGCCTGTAGTTTGAAAAACATGAAAATAGTCACTGGTGACTCAAAATGTTACAGAATCAAGACTTGTAGGTATATTATGACATTTTATATTTTCATTTTGTCTTCTAGGAGGGCTGTCTGTTGCAGTTCCAGGAGAATTGATGGGTTATTGGGAAGCATACAAAAAGTACAAAAGTGGTAATGTGCAGTGGGGAGAACTTGTGCAACCAACTATTGACTTATGCAGAGAGGGAATAATGGTCACTCCATATCTAGCAAGGTTACTGAAACAGAAAGAGGAAGATATAAAGCAAAGTGTTACTCTAAGGTAATTTAAAGAAATACATTAAGTGGGTAGAGTTAAACTTTCCCTTGCTTAAGCACAATGCTAATGGAAATATGGACAGAGTATATGGCAGTGTACAGGGCCTCACAAGACCCTGATTAACATAATACACAGAAGTACGCGTAATAGTCTTATAACATTGCTGTGAGGCACCCCATTGTATATGTAGCATAAGAATTGAATACAGCTTCAATTCCAGTCTTGCATAACACATATTGAAATGTGATTATTATTTGTATCCTCGGCTATATATTTTGGCTGAAATTATAAAGTATGTCAGGCCAAATCTAAGATGTATGTGCAGAGGACATAGTCACAATAGTGTTGTTGTTATAAGAGAAGGCAACTGAGATCTCAGAACACTCAAAGGCTCAAATGGGCTGGACATGTGATTGGGATGAGGGAGAAAATGAAGTAATGCAAAATTTTGGTGGGAAAATCTCTGGGGAAGAGTACATTTGGAAGACTGAGAAAGAGATTGGAAGATAGCATTAAGATGGATCTTAAGGAGATGGGTTTTGAGGATCAGAGGAACACAGAACCAACTTACAATTATGGCCAGTGGTGGGCTGTGGGATAGCAGCGTTGAACGTTCAGGTGCTGCTACTTTTGTGTTAGTACTTTCTTTTGCATATTAATTATGTAGGCCTACTATTAACATTTTTTTGCAGTGAAATTTTGATTAACAAAGCCACAAACAGTGTTTGGAAAGAAGGAGATAAGTACAAACGATTGAAACTGGCTGAAACCCTGGAGTTGATCAGAGACTTTGGTGCTTCGGTACTGTACAATGGTACGCTGACAGAAAGTTTTGTTAAAGACATACAAGATTTGGGAGGCATCATCACTGAAGAAGACATGAATGAGTATCAGTAAGCGAAATGTTTCTTTTTCTTATTCATAGACAGAGAACAAATAACAATAAACTACACAAGATATTGCTGAAAAATCCAAGGTTCAGATTTGTACATGGTGCAGCCCTTTTGTAGGGCTTATTGCAAATGTCCTCACATATGCTGATGTTTGTATGACTCTGTCACAGTTGTAGTTACTGAATAATTAAAGAACTGCATAGAGCAGAGGCCTTTTGAGAATAACATACACAACAACAGATATTCCCACCTTTTAAGAGAGTCAGGCGTTTGTCCCAAGAACACAGCGTTTGTCCTTGTTCTGAGTCAGATTAATCTGGACCCACACAGGTTATTGGAGCCGGCCCCAACCACCCAATACTCCACCACAATGGTGACAAATTCTCAAGTGGAACGTCTGTGATATGACCACCACCTACAAATCCTTTCCTTTCTATAAGCCAGGAATATACCTCACACTTGTCCTCACACTGCTTACTCCTTTCAGCCTCCAGGATGCCTTGATTTGTAAATAACCACTATTATCTGCTAGTTATGCTTTTTGTTAATTACAAAGTGCTATAATGGCAATGATATTCGTGAAATATTTTTGAAATCACACAACAAAGTTATGTATACACAATTACTACTAACCATGATTTCAGGATTCCGCCGCGATGTTGATGTAATCTGTGGTGTTTTGGGTGATTACACGGCGTAAATAATTACCACACGACACCGTGTAATCACCCAAAAGACCACAGATTACTACTAACCATGTTCTTGGCATTTCAGGGTCAGCTGGACTGCTCCAGTAACTGCAAATCTGACAAACAATATTACACTGTACTCTGTACCTCCTCCAGGATCTGGAGTTATACTTGCACTAATTCTCAATATTCTAAATGGCATGATCCCTCATGAAAATGACATCACAACATATCAGAGAATCACTGAGGCCTTCAAGTATGGCTTTGGTAAAAGAACACAACTTGGAGATCCAGACTTCGTTGACATTAGTGAGGTAAGTACAGGAGACTCCAAATTTTCTGTAGTATAAATTGCACTCTTTTCCTTCCTTTATTGGTGTAAGTAGGGTGGAGCTATATTAAGAATTATATTTATAAGTATAATCCTGTGCCTTGCAAACAACTTTGGAAACTAACTAACTCCATGGAGCAGAGTCCATGGAGTTAGTTAGCTAGTTAGTTTCCAAAGTTGTTTGCAAGTTGGAAACAACTGGTCAAAATCTAACTTCCATAAAATTAAATGGTGGTTTTACTAAACATGAAATTTGAATGTGATGTGTTGTTGGACATGTTAAAAAAAAGTTTTGAGAACAACTAAAGCGTTCGGTTTACCTTTCTCTGTTTGCCCTGTCTCTTTCCCCTCTCATTGCCTCCTGGTAATTCTTCCCTCAGTGCCATACACCATTATACCTCCAACAGTAGTGTGGACTGTTCTGACAGCTCAGTTACTGAAGTGACCCATGAGAAAGGATGGAGATAGAAGAGAATGTGACAGTTTTTGCCACAATGAACTATGAGGTCTTCAGACTATCATGAATCCATTATCTTTGAAATCTGAGGTCAGCAGGCCAATGCTTCCACCAAGAAAACTAAATAAAAATGCCCAAGCCGCCTCAGACCAATGTGCAGTCGTTCTTAAAACTTTGTTGCTTCTATACATGCATCCAGATTATACTGTATTGTGAAATAGCATGAAACACAGCATTGAACAGAGAGTGTCTATATAAGGTAGTTCTTGAAGTTCTAAAAGAAATGTTGAAGAGATTGTCACAAAACATTTTGTGTAAATGTAGTGCCTTCCAAAGCAAGAACATGCAAAATCATAGTGAAGTTTTGAGCAGCAAGGTCAGTGTTGGACAAAAAGAAAAGTGAGAAAATATGTACTGGCCGCATAGAAAAACGTGATGTTATTGGAGCATGATTACAGGTAAGCATGAAAAGTCATTACATCTGTTGGATCTTCAGTGTGGAATATCAAGAACGGCAGGTCAGTTTGCCATAAAATTGTTGAAAGTTATGACCATACAAAATGATAGTTGTGTTTAGTCTTGTACCTCCAGTCTACAGACAGGTGTTTTCATGAATTTGTATTCAGTGATCTTCTTGATTCAGAACCTGTATTTTATACCGAATAAAACATTTTTTCACTTGAGTGGTATGTAAACAGTGAGTAAAATAGATACTTGTCCACAGAAAATCCCCATGCTCTTCATGAGATAACTTTACACAATCTGAAAGTCAGAGTGTGGTATGCATTTTATTCGTGGAGATTAACAGGGCCAATATTTTATGACATTTAATTCTGAACATTATGTACAATTAGTTCTAATGCCCTTGTTTCATCAATTGACTGAAAATGAGGTAAACATATGAATATTTCATGAAGGCGTTTGCTGATATTTTCTGCGAATGAATGATACGTCAAGGATTGTGCCCGCCCACTTACCAGATTTAAACCCTTATGACTGTTGTTTGTGGGCATGGTAAAAGTAAAGTGTGTATATGAATAATCCTCATTCAGTACGAGAACTTGAAGACTATATTTGGCAGGAAATTTTTATTATTCCAATGCCATATCTTTACTGTGTGTTTACAAGCATTTTTGAGATGTATGACTTGCTTAGATGCAGAAAATTGGGTTAAAAGACTTTACTTTAAAGTCAGGTAGGTCATACTGTAGCAGGAAAACAGGTAGCAAATAATCGGCATCTTGTGCTCTGCTATGTGGAGAGCTTGACCTAATGCTGCACAAGACCCAGACTCACAACAGACTGGACATTCTTTATAATAACAAGATAATATGCAACCTAACCTAAAGTGATGTGTATCACGTACAATGATGCCTTCCTTTATTGTCTTTGATTAGAAGAAAATCACTCTGCATCTGGGTGGGATATGGATGTTGGACTTCCGGTATGTAGGTTGAGGGTGCTAGTCTAAGCATTCACGCTAGCACTAGAGCAGATGGTGGGGATGCATAGACTTTCAGTCCTGCAAAGTTCATATCATTAGATATAATATAAACCTTCAACATAATTTTATACCCATGTTTAATTGAATTTAACTTTGAAACTTCCTTTCTTTTTTACCTTCAGCTACTCACACAGTTAATATCCAAAGATTATGCAGAAGCTGTTAGAAAGAACATGAGTGATTATGTAACTTGGCAAGATCCTAAGCATTATGGGGCAGAAGTAATGGTGCCTGATGATCATGGCACAGCACAAATTTCAGTTCTGGCACCTAATGGTGATGCTGTATCTGTTACCAGCACTATCAATATATAGTAAGTGTACACAGATATTTATGAATATATATAAGGAGAAATTATTTATTAACACATTCACTTTTAATACGAGGGTTATCCAGAAAGTAAAGATACAAACACAATAAAATTTTTTAAAAATAGTTATTAACAAAGTTGAGTAAAAAAAATCTTAACACATACCTTTAGCTATTTTTCAACATAATCACCACCTTTGTCAAGGCATTTGTTTAGCCTGGGTACGAGGTTTTGTATTCCGATGTCGTAGAACTCCACCGCCTGTGCACGCAATCACATAGTGACTTCATTTTTCACCTCTTCGTCTTCGTGAAACTTCTGGCCAGCCAGATATTTCTTTAAATGCAAAAACAAATGGAAATCGCTGGGAGCGAGGTCTGGGCTGTGAGTGGGATAGTCTGCGGTGATTTCCCTTCCCCTCCCACCCGTGTTGTACGAGTGTTGCACAGGCGGTGGAGTTCTATGACATCGGAATACAAAACCTCGTACCCAGGCTAAACAAATGCCTTGACAAAGGTGGTGATTATGTTGCAAAATAGCTGAAGGTATGTGTTAAGAGTTTTTTCACTCAATTTTGTTAATAACTATTTTTAAAAAAATTTTATTGCGTTTGTATCTTTACTTTCTGGACGTCCTACATAGTAGCTCCTGCATCTAGAACCAAATTGGGAGTAATTTCACTCTTCCAGCACCAAATGTAAGTAAGAATGCTGTAGGTCGTTTGTTGGGAAGCACTCTTTATTTTTCCCAAATATTTCAACATCTTAAGAGGTTAGAATGCAGTGTTTGAGGAATTGGAATATGTTTCCATGTTTTTCATACATACACACAGTGAATCCATTCAGAAAATTTCAGTATTGCCAATGTTACCAGGATAAAGAAGGTCATCTGTAATCTATCTTTAAAAATTCCAAACGTCAAAATTTCATGCCATCCTCTTCTTACCATTTTACATTATGTCTCATTTGATCTACTGCACGATCGTTCATTCTTCTTGTCTTCTTTTCCAAAACCCAGTCTTCCCAGACAGCTGCATTTTCTATTTATTTTCAGTTCAATTCAATTCAATTTATTCACATCCATATTGTTACAAATGTAGCATCTGGACAAGTCTTATAATATTTCACATACATTCCAACACATCCATTACAGTTCAAAATCCTTAAACTATATGATATGTTAACTTACCAATAAAACGATAAAATACATGTATTTATCGTTCATTCATCACCTCCATCCATAAGTCATCATAAGTGGTTATGAGGGGATATATCATTCATGACAGTGTAAACATAATATTTATAGAAATACAAGTTTTGAACATCCCATACAAAGACTTTCAATAGTTAAGAAATTCTTCTACTGAATAAAAACACTCTTCAATCAGAAAGTCAATAAGTTTCTTTTTAAATTTTGTCAAAGTTTCAGTATTTTTAGTTTCCTTTGCCAATCTGTTATAAATATGGATACCACTATAAGTTGTGCTTTTTTCGAACGATTTAGTATTATGACCTGTTATAAAAAAATCCGATTTTTGTCTTGTATCATGTAAATGGATCATAGAGTTTGTTTTATAGTTATTCAAAGACATTCTAAACTGCAGAAGAATTTCATAAATATACGTACATGGCAATGTCATCATCTTCAATGCCTGAAATAAAGGTTTACAGCTAGTAGTTCTTGATACATTTGCTAGGATTCTTATTGCTCTCTTTTGTAAGATAAAAACCCTTTTATAATTCTTAGAGATACCCCAAAATAAAATCCCATGTTTCAAAACTGGATAAAAGTATGCAAAATACATACCTAATTCTAGCAACATTGTCATCTATCAAATTCCTAGATGCCCTAAGTGCATAGCAAAGTTTACTCAATTTGCATACTATTTATCTATATGAAGATCCCATGTCAAATTTTTATCAAACCATACTCCCAGGAACTTCGTTTCAGATACATATGTAATTTGTCTGTCTTTTATTATAATATCTTGAAGTATAATATTTTTATTGGTTTTATGATGGAAACTTATTGCCAAAGATTTTTCGTTGTTAATCAGCATCCTATTCTTATCAAACCAGGAAAAAATGTTCTTAAGAGATGCATTTATGTTAAGAGCTAGATCTTGCATGTCATTTCCATTAACTAAAATATTTGTATCATCAGCAAAAAGAGTCAAATTTACACCTTTTACATCTGTCACACTCTCATCTAAATCATTAATAAATATTAAAAACAACAAAGGTCCCAATGTGGAACCCTGTGGAACAACACATAACTGACACCAAAATAAAACAGACTGATGTTCTGAATTCACACTATCTCATTTATTTCTCCATATTACCAATTTAAATGATAAAACATCTTTTGTAATGTTGGACAGTTTTGGAGCAATGGTCCGATCAACCAGTACTGGGATCATCCTTAATGATGAAATGGATGACTTCTCTGCACCTAACATCACCAGTTTTTATGATGTTCCACCTTCACCAAACAACTATATTGAACCAAAGAAACGCCCACTCTCCTCAATGGTCCCCTCCATCTTCGTTGATGGAAATGGTGACGTGCAACTTGTAACTGGTGCAGCAGGTGGAACAAAAATAACAACTGCCACAGCTCTGGTATGTCCTTTTGGAATAGTTTCTCTTATGGTTGTAATATTATATGCTGTATTACTTTCAATGCATGTCTTCAAAAACTGTCTATATGCTATAAAACCTATGGAAATTTTGTTTTAATTTTTTAAGTATTAAGATTGAACAGTCTTCATCACACCTAAAAGGCGGACATATTTGCCTTAACCTTGACACATAGTTCCAGCCAATGATAATTTTCTTAAAAGTGGTTTCTGTCCATCTATCGAGTACACTGGGAGACAGAATACTGAAGATTTATCGATCTGTGTGTTTTATACCTTTCATTTTATCATTCATTTAATTTGATTTTGCACTGTAATTATTAAACAGTACTAGAAGGCCCATTCACATTGCTGACTTACTGAATTGTGTTTGAATTTTAAGGCTGTAAGTCTAGCACATTAGTTTTGTGGGGGACCTGAACATGTTAATGCAGTCCTCCTAGGTACTCTACCCACATGCTGTGGTGCTTTGTATACATTGACAGTATTGAATATATATGCAATTACAGGTGGCTATGCATGTTCTGTGGCTTAATAGGAATATAAAGGAAGCTATTGATGCACCCAGGTTTCACCATCAGCTCTTTCCTATGCATTTGCAATATGAGTATGGAGTTCTTCAGGTAAGAGTTTCAAATCTTGTATGTCAGCATCATTAACACATGCTTAAGAGCCACCATATGAAAATACAGCTTTTATCCATTAACCAATTTTAAACATTAGACATGGTCTGTTTTCGGTTGGATGGCTGCTTGGGAACATAACATGAAAGCTTGTGGGATGGTGTGCAGGCAGTTACACATTTTTCACTTGCCTCTTTGCCATAGGAGCAGATCTTAAAATTCTTACCTTATTTTAAGGCAAACTTTTAAGAACATAGCTGTACATTTTGCCACCCTATTTATCTATTTTATGATGTTGCCATCATTTTATGATGTCAGTGTCACATCATACTCGAGGTGTAGACAGATATATCATGTGCTTATTCTCTTGCAAGAGTTAGTTACTGATTGGCTTCTGTCTCAGTCTTCAAGTTTGAAAAACCTAATGTATGAGGAGGGAGTTAATATAGCATCATTGTTTTAAACCGTGTTTTATATTAAAGTGGGAGGCCTGCTTCATGTTCCAGCTGCTTTAGAAATTGCTGACAGTGATCATCTAATATGAAATTGTGTGAGTCTAAGACACATGTCATCCAATTAACACAAGGTTGTAATGGTGATACCATTAATTACATGTATTGTTTACAATCCTTTTTTATTGTCAACCCACTTGTATTTAGCTTTGTTTAATATCTGCCTGAATCTGTATCCAGATGTTTGGATGATCATTTCCATTGTCACCACTAAGAATCTAAACTAAATATTATCCATTCTTTGCACCGAGTGCATGAAATGAATGCATAATGGAGTTGTTCCATCAGTTGATCTGTCTCTGCATGTTTCATTTTGAAAACTACTCGTATATAACCATGTGTACTTGCATCTGCAATAAACGGACAACTCAAGTGTCATGTACAAAATAGCAGATAATTCATTTGTAGACTCTTTGAGAGTATGACTCTCCAGTGATGTTAGTTTTACTTCAGGTTTCCTGCTCATCCACTGATATAGTCTGTGTGTTGCAGGATATGAGGTGACTTACACAGGATGACAAATATACATAAAAATTTAGTAGTAATTTTGAGTTCTTTTGTTTAAAAATCTTAGAATGCATTCTGGCTAAGCATGTTAATTAGACCCAGTCCAATTTATGGCAGTGAAGATAGTTTTATTCATTTCTTTTTTCTTGTGTATCAGCAAATAATACATGGACTACAAGAAATTGGTCATGACACAGAAAGGCTAGAAGTAGCTGGTTCAACAGTTACAGGCATTGCAAGGAAAGGTGGAAAAATTTATGCCAGTACAGATTTTCGACGTGGAGGAATAACAGCAGGATTCTGAAGAAGGAACTAGCAATGTTATGTTTTATGGTTCTGAAGAGTTCTTTCTGCATAGCTCTAGTACTGAACTGTGTGCATGTCTGTGCATTTTCTGTCCCCTGATTCAACTACAGGCATCAATATTAACTTACTGTGTGGGGCAGAGGCCTACTTTAGATGATAATACTCATTCAGCTAGTTAAGTAATTCCATGCCCTTAATGAAACCCAACATTTCAGTGCTGTGTTCATTGGTGTGGATCTTAGCCACATTATTGACTATTTAATGCCTCGTTTTACTCAGATGCAGCATCTGCACTGACTTAACCTTAGGAGTGAAGGATTAATATGAATACTGTGTATTTTATAATTGGTCAAAATGTACCTCATATTGACAACAGGAGTGTTCATACAGTTGAATGTGAGGCTACAGGATGTTTTGTTACCAGAGGGTAAAGGGCAGTTGACAATTAATCATGCAGCAGACAGCCCTGCATCCCAGCAGGTGAGATTAAGGTTCATACAATTAAATTGTAGTAACACAATGTAAAAAACTGTGGACTCAAGTACCAGCCTGTACATACATAAATAACTGTATGCCATACAAGGGTGCCTACTGCTGTTTGGTTTGCTGGATCAACAAAAGGTATTAAGAGAGAGAAGAGAGTAGTCTTTCCCTTATGTTGGCTACATGAGTAAGTCCTTTAGGGGCCTGGCTATTTTACGTTTTTCTCGAATATTGCTGCTGCTTTGGAAATTTAGGAACTGTCTGCTAGAGCAGCTGTGTCCAGCATCCACAACGACCATCTGTATTCACTACTCTGTCACAATAAAATCATTATTCGTTGTAGTAACCTGTTTTCCTCCAGGTATTTTTAACCAACCGTTATCAGCACTGTAAGAACTTTGCATCCACGGCCCAATCTCTTGGTAAAGATGGGTCCTTCTCAGGGGCAACTAGGGCCTGGTACCCTGGGATAAGGGATACAGTACAGTTCGTTCAAGCACTTTGTTTGATATAAGCCTTTTTGCCAAATCCTTATCTACTTACCATCTGTAATCAGCAAACTCAATGACTAATATTTTCTTCTAAGATGACACTGGTTAGACTTAAACATCTGAAGGAATATGGATATTTTATTCACATGGATATTTTATTCATAGTAAAATCATGTTACAATATTTTATGCTTATTTAAAAGCTCTCTTATATGCTTGAATTAAAATTTTATTTACACTTCACATGGGTGTCCTGTAGCAGACATATTTATGGTGTTTATATTTACTGTTCGTCAAATTGGCATAAAAAAGGAGAATTATTGCTAGGTAACTCTAATAGCAGAACCAGCTTCAAGCATATGAACATTTCTGAGGCAATGATCAGTTACACACATGTCATTTGTTCTGTAATATAACTTTGCTATGTACAGTAGGCCTAGTGTAACAGTTACATCTGATCACTGCCTCATTTGTTAGGGACTGTATATAACTGCCTTTTCCACAAATTTGGCACTATTTAAACTGGTTTGGTCCTTGATAGGAGTAATTTCTAACATGTTTATCACATGTTGAATCAGCTAGGTGAATGGCAGTAAGTCTAGAACAAACATGATTGCTAAGGATGTACTACTCAATAATGTACACAATATTCCCAGCAGCATTATTTTCACTTTAGAAAGCATAATTTTTTATTTGTAAACGGCAGTTCAGCAAAGTAAAAAACAAAAAATGTAGCATCCCGCATATATCAAACCACTACACGTTTTCAGTAGGATTGAAGCATACAGTTGAATGATGGGCCATGAAAAACAGGCTGTTGTGTCCACAGAGAGTAAAGAACAGTCGACAGTAAATAATGTAAGTCACCCTTGTACTGGATTAAATTCAGCTTGTTTTGCAATAAGAACGGTTAAATCTGTAATGTCTCAAGATGCTTTAAGGATGATATATTTTTCCTAAGTACATTCGATTATAACTTATGGTGTAATTCTTTGGGGCAATTTGCCATATAGTATAAAAATTTTACAATTAAAAAAAATATAATAAGATTATTACAAACAAAAGGAATAGAGATTCATGCAGGGAGTCATTTAAGAAAATGAAAATACTACCCTTATATTGTCAGTACATATTTTCTTTATTATTGTACATAGTAAATAATAAACTATTATTTATATCAAATCGAGAGATTAGTAATATAAGTACTAGATCCAGCATTAGTCTACACCCACCAACCTCAAATTTGACAAAATTCCAAAAGGAGCATATTATTCTGGAAGAAAAATTTTTAATCATCTTCCAACTAGTATTAAATGCCTAACTAATGAGGTAAAATTATTTAGGCCAGCCTTAAAAAGGGTTCTTTACACTAATTCATTTTACAGCTTGGAGGAATATTTTAATCACGATTAAAATACTTTTATATTGTGTTAGGTTTCATAATTTTGAAGATTGTTTTTATAAGAATGACTTTTAATAACAGACATTGTGTTTAGAATTTGCATAAAGTTTGCCATTGATTTATACAGATGGTGATTAATTTTAAGACAATTACTATATTCTTGCACACTGGAATTGTATTCTATATTCTATTTTGTGTTGCTGTATGTTGTGCTGTGCGTGTTTTTATTGTATTGTAAACTAGGACTATTACCACATCCACATAAGTTTGTACTTCCGACAGGATTTACGGAAAATGAATAAAATAAAATGAAAAAAATGAAAGAAGTGTGAGGTTGAATCAACGAAGTACCAACGCTGTGGGCTGTTGCATCCCCCACGTTTAAACGAGTAATATGCCTGCGGCTGTGAGGGATGCTAGACGCACGTACTGGGAGAAGAGAGGATTTTTAAGCAGATTTTAATATCCTGCACCAGTCACTATAGCACTTTGAAAGAACCACCTCCACCTGGTCTTGTAACATTGTCTTTAAAGGTATCTCTGGCAGCCTTTCGAAGGACAGCTTCGCGGGCGTCCAGAGCGAGAGCAAAGCGACTGGATCTCTATTGAACCTCCATGAAGGGTAGCCTGCGATGCAGGTCAGAGCCCCCTTAACACTTTGCCATTTCTCTATCCACAACAGTCCCACCCTTCTCAAGAACTGACCTGTAAAGTAAATAGGTAAATTAGGGATCATCGGTATTAAACACATGACAACAAGAGTTATTAAAACCGCTATTAATAATACCAGTAACTGAATCAAGAGGTGGGCTGTGAAATTGTTCATAGTACCTGTCAGCAGATGGACAGAGAGTTGAGCTTTCGGTTACGGCAACTGGGGTGTGGAATTCGTCCTTGGAGTCGGACGGAGACGGGGGTGTCTCATAGACTTGTGCAGGCAGGGGCCTAGCCTGGAGAGTTGGCACTCCCCACGATATTGTCGTGACCATCACTATAAGCACGCACGTGATAACGACGGTAACCAACGTCCTTTGCCGTTTCTGGAGCAAGCTATAACTGAAACATGGAACCAGGGAAGCCGCCTGTCACTTGGTAAAAGCTGCAACCAGGATATTGTGGAAAAAGGGACGCATAAATTGTGTTCTTGTTATATGTGCTTCTCGCTGATATAACTTCTTGTAGCTCAGTCAATAGTCTCCGATCTGGAGGCCCGTGTTCTATTCCCGGTATTGGCAGGAATATGCTTTTCGCCACCGCGTGCAAACCAGCCCTGGGACCCACCCAGACTCGAAGCCGGGGGGGGGGGGAGGCTTGGCGTCTGGAAAAGCGGTCGGGGCGTGATGCTGACTACGTACTTCTCACTACTCTCTTATTAACCTGGTAACTGCTAAGATTTACAATCCCGTCGATTTACTTCTGGTTTCGATTGGACACGAGACTGGGTAGGACCCATAGTCGGTCTGTTATACGTTATGACGAATACATAAATCTGTTATGTCTACGTTGTATAAAAATGCCTTTAAACTGAGCGAAACGAAGGATTGTATTGTTTTGCTCGCACAAGCTCTCAACCCAAACAACGACCGTGCCAACTTACGCGAGAGACTCTAATAGAGTAGAGCCGGAATGCATTCCTCCCAATGGTATCGAACATGTACGGTAAACGCCATCTTACTGGTGAGTCGTACGCTGTAAAATAATGGAAGTTATAACCTACTGCTGAAAAGGACATTGTTTTGTACACAAGTGAAATGTGCAGGCATCACAGGAGAGAAGTGTTGTTAGAAGCAACATTAGTGATATGGGTGATATAAATAACCGGACTGTAGAATTAGATAAAGGCGCGAAAAGGAATGGAACTGAAGGACACCCAAATACACTGGGGAGAACCACATTTACACGTAAGATACAGCTTATTTTAAAAATTATATGCCTGTAATGTAGTATTTGTATGCAAATCATGCTTACTTGTAGATGTTACAATGTTTAGAGTGCAGTAATCCTTCTGTAAATTTTACCTTCACTGAAACATTAATTTGTAGGTTATCTCCATCGGTGTGAAAAGAAGTTGAATGCAGGCCTACATAGTCTGCAAGACAATAGTAATAGGACTACATGTGTAATCTTTCCTCAGGGATTAAGAGGCCTGTGCATGAAGCTGACCACTCTTCTCCCCCATAAAGTGTTGAGGTTAAGAATGAGTAGATCATAATGGTCAATTACAAAGTCAGCAATAGAATTCAAAGTACATGCACACTCATACAAAGAGACAAAAACACAAAACAAAAAAGAGTATAAATAAAATTATTAACTAACATATTGGAATTAAAATTAGAAAAATTGTAATGAAAATTATGTCACCCCTGGTGAAACAGGTTAATGAATGAAAAGAATTACTAATATCAAATCTGCTTAAGAGTAGCAACTTGTTCTCAAACTATATCAACATCTGTACAAAACAAATTATGGTCATGACCATGGCGATGAAGATGGAAAGGGTGTTGCAGGTTTGCATTAGTATTTTTAAAATTATATCTGAATGCAATCAAAGCCTAAATTCGTTACAAGTTTGGAAAAGTATGAACTTATAAGTCTTTATCCCTGCAATACATGATTATGTGCACAGGAGAAGAACATGCTTGTTTTCAGTAGTTTCAAAAATGTGTTGTGCAGTCAGTTTATGAGTGTGTATATACCATGGTATTTTTAATATATAAAAGTAATCAAAACATATATTTCTTTCTGCAAAAAGGACACTGGACCCAGTGTTGTATGATCCATGATTGTTTACAGTACTGGGTATCAGAGAAAAGTATCCAGTAATAGTAATGTAAGGTTAAACCTAACATAATCACTGTGGAAGAATACCCAAAATTAGATAAAGATAATGTCATAATCCTGTATAACTTTAGTTTGTTAGCTTCCCATTTACTCTCTAGCTTCAGTAAATATTGTACTATTCTTGACAATGTCCTGCTACTCTAGGAATTTCTCTGTTGATAATCAACCACTTGCTATCCAAATACTTATTACCTCAGGACTTTTGTTTCATTCTGTTCTGAAATTAGCACAGTTCTGTACCTTGCAATTTGGACACTTTTCTTCCCCAGTTCCTTATTTAGTTACTTTCACATTTCAGTTTCCTTGTCCCCAGGAGGCTGCTACTTTATTTTCATATACATTTTCCTTATACTTATTCTAATCTAGTCCTGATCTTTTTGGTTCAATATCTGATTTATTCATAACCCACTGATAGGCCTACAGCCAAATTTAGAATTAATGGGGGTTAAGCAGGGTTAGAATTAATTTTAAATTGATGTAGATAAAAAGAGTCATACGTCATAAACAATGACTGAAGTCCAAAGAAATTCAGCACCACATCAGTGCACTTAATTTTGTTCTTCAGAGTACAGGTACCTAAGATCCAGAATTGTTGACTGAGCCATTTTGTTTTTGGTTCAACACCTTGTGCACAGATATTTTGTACATTGTATTCTCTGCACATACTGAAGTGACTTTTAAGAACTCACTTTTCACCTGAATGTCATATGCAACAACCATAATGAACAATATATCTGGAAACAAAATATTATGTCTTAAAAGGTTCTGCAGTTAATTGTCTCTAATTGCACAGTTCTCATATATTTTATTTTTAATGTCACAGCGATGAAAGATATTGTAGAAAGTGTTCGTTTGTTTTGACAAACAATATTCATAATCACTCACAAACATTTTCCTGCATATCTGATCAGTAGTTTATACGTAGGGAGATTTTTGTGCAGGAACTTAATTTAAAGAAACATGTACCTGCATAGCACTGGGGAAATTCAAATATTATGTTCACCATGCTACAGGTAGATTAAATATCAGTATCTTTGGATATAATTAAGAATTTCCCATGAAAAAAATGTTTAAGTATCTTGTAATCTACAGAGCTTGGCGCGAGGGTGTGACGATTTTCGGTAGATGAATGTGAGATGTCTTCATGAGAAAAAAAAATTTTAACAAAGATACAGCCCGTCGATTGTCTTCAATATCTTGCAAATTCGGAACTTAAACACGAAATTGTTTAATGCTAACGCGGTTGGAGTTCGGATTAGTTTGTCTGTTACTCGTGTATGCCAAAATTCAGACCGCCTGCAATGAAGACCTGCAGCTTTGTTCTTCAGCCGGCCAATAACTTTGACTAGCAATACTTTTAAAGACGCTGTATGAACTTCTGAGGTCGTGTTCATGTTGTCGATAGAGTTTTTAAATAACTTTTCTCTCCCTCGTTGTTTCAGTAACGTAAATTTCTCTGGGGTTTAAAACGTCCAAATACAGTGATAAAGCAGATTACGAATTGTCCTTCCACAGATATCAGGCCTGGATACCAAGAAAACCAGTGGTGGTTGGAGAACGCGAGAATTCGTAACAGAGGGTTAGGTTTACGGACATTCGCAACGCAGACAAACGATCGTCTTTTCATGAATGTCAGAGGGGACATTTTTTACCCAGTGGAAAATCAGCAGTGCCTGATATCACATTGATGGTCATGAAATAGTTTGATATTCTCAGACATAGCAATTAAAACAGTTAACGTTTTTACATGAATAAATATAAATAACAGGCATAACCGTAAATTACACGATTCTGTATCATCTTCAAAGCGTGCTGCGACAAGTTCCCTGTTATCTGTGACCTATACTCTGAAACGGTTGCACATCTAATTAGTTATGTGGTACTTGAAAAGCAATGTTCACAAGAAGTTCGAAACAATTTTGGTTTTGTCACTGACTTTCATGGAAATACAGTCGAATTTGGTTATAAGGTCATGAAAGGGACCGATAAATTATGTCTTTGTAAACGAGTGTTGCTCTAAGCGAGGTATGTGGTAAAAGTGAAGGAAAAATATTTTAAGACAAAATACAGGCCTGTAGGCATATTGCTTAAATGTTTACGCTATGATGTATTTTAAAATTAAATTACAATGAAAGTTTAGAAAGAATAAAAATTACTCTATATAATTGTAAATGTCCATACAGGCTTACGCTAGGAAATATGTTAACTTAAATTTAAGATTTAGGAAGAACAAAATTTATCGTGAGAAGAGGACCGCCCACTGGTACATAGTCACTCCTCTGTTGCTAAAACCACCTAAGCAGCGCCTCATCGACGTCACTTCGTTCAGGCTTTCGAAGTCGCTTTATTCTCTATCCGTTCCGTTCAAACGCACTAATAATTCTGGTTCTGTTTTTACAAGACGTTTGGATCTTAAAATTTATGAGACCACATTCCCTACACACTTCAGCTTTCTTTTTTTCCCATTTTCTATTTCTCGCATCACTTTAAATTTTCTTTCGACACTCAAAACCTTCCTTTCGTTCCTCACTGTAGCCATGTTATCACTCTACCAGTCTTCTGTTAACTGCAGGAGTAGAAACGTGGAGGGCAACTTTACGTACAAAGTGAATTACCGTTGGGATCTTCGCTCTTCTGGGATGTTACGCAGCGTAGATTGGTAGTTAGTTACCGACGTTTCGGGACAACCTATCGGTCCCATCTTCAAGGGTCAAGAAGTCCAAGAAACGTCGGTTACTAACTACCAATCTACGCTGCGTAGCATCCCAGAAGATTGAAGATCTCATTTACAACGCGGCGGAAACCTGAAATCATGAATAAACATTACTACTGTCATTTTCCAGGCCTGTAATTTATATAGCTACCTGAAAGAGTAGAGGGCTTGTTTTCTCAAGGACGTGGAGATGGTAGAATTCTCAAAATAGCCTACCTCTTGGAAAATTACATTGGAACGGATGATTGGCAACGTCGTGTATCCGAAGTAGATGCTCTTATGTATGTAGTACTAAGCAAGGCAGAAAAGCACGTGCATGTGGGGAATTAGTTGGTACCGCAGACTGTACGTACTTAACGTCATAAACAAGGTGTTGCACAAACCGAAGTCGTTATAACCGAATTCAACTGTCTTAACATAATAAGCATTTTCATTTTGAAATTGCCTATAAACACTTGTAACTGTCCCTTTGCAGCATTACTTTGGAAGCTGGCTATTGAAAGTACGAACGCAATTTGAAATGTTGCCGAACAATTGAAGGAGTGTTAAGCAAAATGCTATAAATGACATTTAAATCTCGAATTCGAAAAGGCGTCCTACAAAACAGGCTGAGGCTAAGAACTAGAGACCTATTTGATTCAGCCTTATAAACACTATTCATTAAGACGCATCGCATTCGGTCACTGAACGCTTTGGTGCCTTTCTCGTAGAATTCATGGTAGTCTTACTGCTACAGCCAAGTCTGCTGCATTGCTTTAGTGCCTACTTCAGAGGGTCGAAGATGTTAAAATCGCACAGGTAGATTTCCCTTGTGTTTAAGAAAGACGGTAGGCACTTTCGATTGAAGTTGGGTTCTTACACTTTTTCTGAAGGTGGACTGCAAAAATTTTAAATGCGTGCTGGGTTTCTTTGATCCTGGCTCTTAGTTGTAACGCCAGTTTTCATTAAAGGAAACTGGCTGGTCGGTCTCTACTCGGACTTCACCTCTGATAAATGTCCATTAGATGAATTCTAATGATAATCTCTTATATTTACTTTGCTCTTGATTTATGTAATCATGCTTTCAATTGCGCAGATTATGTAGTGTCAGATGATAAGATATAAACGTAGATTCAATATAGTCTTCGGGCGCACAGCCGCGTCAATTCGGATCAGTTTTGCCTGAGGATGGGGACGGAGCTAGTCCCCGAAACGTTGTATTCAAACGAATTGACACGGCTGTGCGCCCGAGAAGACTATATTGAATCATGTCGCCGCGAAAGTTTTAAAACTTATATAAACGTAGATGTTTGTGGGTATTTTCCGAAATACATTGGCTGAGGGGTTGCTTATAATTCAGGATGTTGCCGTTAGCTCATGTTTTATGATGATTGTGCGGTGGCTAGTGCTAGTGCTCAGTACAGACTTACGTTGGATGTTTCATTATTACAAAACTGCAAGCGCATGTCTGACCAGTGTGGATAGTAGCAACCAGACAAAATGTGTCTTTTTGACTGAAAACGACAGTTTGAATATAACACTGCTATCAACCTAACCACTTTTCGTAGTACGGAATGTCAAAGTCATCTCAAAGACATACAAAGTCTGTGCACGTAAGCATTAGGACGACATAAGGAAGTCCACCAATTTATGTGTTTCTGGACCACAAAAGAATTGACATTATTCAAATCTTAATTGGGGAGATTTTGACCTTTGGCATGACCCTAGAGGCCACTAAGAGCAAGCTTATCACAAACGGAATGACAAGTCGACACGAGGAAGCTTATCAACGAATAAATAACTGAAAATGTAGTGGAAGAAAGCAGTCATGGCCAAACGCAAGGTAGATCCTACCCTGTCGACATTTCCCTGGAGTAACTGAGGAAAGCCATGAAGACTTGTCAGGCGAGCTGGTCTCAGAACCGTGATTTTATCCAAGGCCCTCCCGATTATAAATCAGGAGTGTCAATGACTCGACCACGATATTCCGTTAACATGTCTTCGGTGTGTATTATTCTGTCTTCATAAACATTTAAACTGTCTGATATTTAGTATCTGAATACATTTTATAACAGGTGGTTCAGTGCAGCGTCATACAAGCAAAAAAAAGGGTAAAGTTGTCCCTATACGTACCGCGAAGGCGTATAGGGCGACTGGAAATATAGCCCTTCTCGTTTTCACCTCCGCATCAGATGGAGGTGAGCGATCAGCCTTACACCCCGGCCGATTTATCCCCGGGAATAGAGCCGCCAGTGCCCATTGAATATGAGGCTTCAGCGCCGCATCATACTCACTGATAATATTTTACCGTTATAAGCTATTTTTTGTTCTTTCAAACGCTTACAGCCCAGTTAAAAGACTTAACTTTTTACAAAAGGTTTCTCAGTACTTTTTTGTGTGGACATCTCATTTTGATGGAGATATACATGTGGATAATAACCGTCAATCACAACTGAGCTTACTAAACTACTTATCCATACATGTGATGACACTTGTTGGATAAGCATTTCACGTTTATTGTATGTTTCACGATTGTACATTTTTTGCGATGCCTGTTCGTAGCGAGAATTGTGCTGGCATATCTACCGACTTCCGTCGGCCATCCGTTCAGGGCTTTACCGCGTGTCTCGGATGAGGAATACCTCTACAACAGCCAGATTTGTCTGTAGCACCAAAGAAAGGGAAAAGAAGAAAGGCATGACAGAAATAAAAAATAATAAGGGAAAAGGAGCGAAACAGACGTTAAAGATAGTGGGAAGACTGAAATTACAAATTATGATTAACAACAAGTATAAACAAATATATTATTAACAACAAATTATAAACAAATATCGCCGTGGAGTGGATAACACAACTGCTTGGTAATCGGACGGTACCAGGTAAAAACAAACCTGGAAAATAGATATCCTGCCTATTTTTTGTGCTCCCCCTTCCTTCTACTTACTTTTCAATTCATTGTTTATTAATCACCCTATCATTCGACACTACATAGCACGAGCTACTTCTAGCGTGATTAAATAAACCATAAATAAGTAAAGAGGGACAATGACAGTAAGTGACACAGAATAAGTCACCTTTACTCACCTTTCTTCTGTTGTGTTACGATACAGACAATTCCTGAGTCCATTTGTAAAGAATGAACCATAGTTTCGCCTGGACTCTTCGAAAACGAGGCTTTCGTTTTCATCTCCCATCTTCCAAGCTGCTGTCCTTCCACCGAAATACTGGATGACAAATAACCACAGCATGTGTGAAGAGTCGCTTCCTGTAGATAAGATGGTTTATTTACATTTCGATTTCTAACTTACATAAAAAAATGGGTGCTCAGTTAACGGCTCGGGATCCACACACAGTCATAGTGCTGATGAAAAGGTCTTGTATAATCATATACCCTCTCAAATTTTGAAACAAAATTTGGATTTTCTTGATAGCTGGTACCCAGAGAATGTCACTAAAGGCCATGCCACCTTTGTACATTTTAGTCAATACACATCGAACTCCGGCAGAAGCAAGGGATTTTTCTCTTCTCAAAAAACGCCCAGACGGGCCCTGGGACTCAAGGAACCTCCTATTCCATGGGTACCAGTGGGCCTTCCCTGAGGGCAAAGCGGCTGGAGAGTGAAGCTGACCACTTACCTCCACCTAGTGCCGTGATTAAGAATGCGTGGAGCTATACCTACAGTCCCCCATATATCTTCGTGACGTGCACAGGGATAATTTCACCTTACTTTGCTTTACAAATTTTATTATGTTGAAAGAAATGTGTATACGTTACACATCGCTGACATGACGAAGGTTGAAGTTATGTTCGTACAATGTAGCAGAGCTTGAACTGGTACATGTGTACTGAAACTGAACCCTGAACTATACGATAAGTGCTGCTTCTTGGGAACAGCACGGCCTATATTGATGGAAAGAGCACTTCATTATATCTTCCCAGAGCTTCTTGTTATAGGACGCTAAAATGAGTGAGCAACGTAAGCGGATATAAACACTGAATTGCTGTACATTCAGAACTAACTTTAAGGAATTGAGTCCTTTTAAGTAGCTAATTGTTTCTAAGCGAATCAAGAATTTCCATGAATTTTATGGAGCCAGGAGGTTTATTACCATTTCCGCAAGGTCCGCCACTTATCCGTATTCCACAGAGTTCTACACAAAAAAGACCAAAAAAATGGACTACATTTACGTACTATCACCCTTCTGTCCGACTAATTACTAACTTGTTTAAAGACACAGATATAAACATTGCATTCCGTAGTATCAATACAATACGCAATTACATGAAAGACAGGACAAAAAATGAAATAGATCAGTACAAGAAAAGTGGTATTTATAAATTAACATGTACCACGTGTGACCGTTCATATGTTGGCCAGACAGGACGACGAATCTGAAGCAAAGATATTTAGAACACACCAGGTACAATTAGGAATAATGACCCACAATCAGCTTATGCAGCCCACATTCTCAATAACGTACATGAATATGGAAGTATTAATAACAACATGTCCCTACTCAAACAAGTAAATAAAGGACCGCATATGAACTACATGGAACAGTTTTACATTCAATTATATGCACACAACAAAAAACTAGTACCAGAACAAAAACCGGGAGAATACAACGCCATATTCAGTTTTGTTTACAACCTTCAGAGTCGTCTTTCTACTGCATGACATTGACCTATATAAACCCCCGTTCGGACACCGTAAGATTAGTACACCTTCCACAAGCCAGTAGTGAACACGTAACAGCAGATGCAGGTATGTACAGTGTAACACTTCAACAGTCGTGCTACCAAATTTAATCATTTTATAATACTGATTGTTACTTAAATAATGTAACTTAAGATTGTTTTAATATTTTCAGTGACCATATACCCAACATAGTTGAAGACATTTTATCCATTTATCTATTTTAATTAGTACCATTTAGCTGGTGTAATGATAAAGAGTCCTGATGATGAACTGATACAGTTCGAAACATGTCGACTATTTATTGACATAAGCATGTGTTAAATAGGACATAATAAAGTGTACATTTGTCGGAATAAGACTATATACTCCATATTGGTATTACTGTTTTGGATAAATGAAGGTATTAATAGGTTTCGACTTTGACAGGACAGGGTCCCAAGGCGTACCTTTATGAACACGGTTATTAACCTTCAGTTTGTGCGTAGTATGAAGACAGAAGTCTTCTTGACCAAGTCAGTATTCGTTTTACATTACAGATCCCATGAAGTTAAATCTTGTACTTACCAGCGTCTTTTATTTTTGTTTTGATACAAAATGTACAGTTGCTGGGATTGGTGTTGTCTAGCAACAGCTGCGTTCTTGTTTCACATAGCAACAACAAATTTGCAGAGGAAGCGGAAAAATATGCCTAAGGGAAGCGACTAGCATTCAAAGGCAACTCGTAACATGCCACACAAGCACAGAGGGGCATTGAGGTATAGTTCTAGCCACACCCAACCTCCACGCTATAAGAGGGTGGGTGGTCAACGCCACACCCCTGCAGCTTCACCCCGGTACGCATTGTAGAAGAGGCTGGGTGGGTCTCGGTGCCCATACACTTAATTATTTATTCACTTATTTACTTATTGTTAATCAACTGCTCTGTCAGTGCATTTAGACTTGTGACTGGTAGAGTTGCTAGAATGAAATCTATCAACTAGAATGGCAGGCTCAAGCAGCATTACCCACCCTCAAAACAAAAAAAAAAAGGACCCTTGCCATAAATTACGGTTTAATTTTAGAAGCAGGATTGTGACAGTTACTGATATGTTGAGTTCAGAGGGTCACAGCGAGATAGTTGCGACTTGACATCTTAACGACCATGAGATATGTACATGCGGGTACGAGACCTGACCGCTTTGGCATTGCTGGGGTGCGGTGCTCTGACCCCGTGCGAAACGCATAAAGCACTTAATTTTGGAAAAGCGAGGACTTTTTAACGTATTTGTGTAGTTTCTTACCTAATTGCCATAAACCAACGCTGGACAAGTCAATCAGAATTCAAATTTGGGGTTTTGCATAATGAGGAACCGAAAGGGACATTCTGAGAGGAGACGCGATGCTTCTGAAGATTTTTGGGACGCTGATCAAGTTACCTTACACGGCGACGCCACGTCGGTGCGCTATACAGTACGATCAGATGTGATGAAGAAAATGTCATTGTTGAAGATTAATTCTGCTTTGATAAGACACCGTACCGATTGGTAAACCGTCATCGACTTTTCGGACCATCTTGCTCTGTCCATCTATGCATAGACTCAGAAGATGAAGGCAGCAATTTCCTTGCAAAAGTCTGCAACTATCGGTAAATACTTATCAATCGACACGGTGTCATTTCACAGAAGAGCTGAATCTTACGCAGTACCGCTGTCAGCTCAAATCTCGCACACTTCATTGTTGTCAACGCTTCAATTTTAAACATAACAACCATAAGAGCTACTGTCAGTAAGTGAGTGTGTCGCAACAAACAGGACGAGTGCAGTTAGTTAATTGCACAGAACAAATGTTAGGTTCTCACAGATTTCACTCAACAGACTTGGATTGAAAAATAGATGGATGGCTGGATGGATGAAACGAGATTTATTCATTGAGTCAAAATGAATGATATTACAGTACAAACTACATGGTGCTGCGCCCGCTCTGGTTTTTTTGCAGCGCGTAGCCCCTGACAATTTATTGCATACAAAACTTATCGTTAACATACGCTAATCTGCTAGTATTTACCGCAATTATGATAACTCCTCTTCACCTAATTTTCTCGCATGGTTCTCCCACTTACAACTGCCCTTATATGAAAATATGCCTAAATTTCTTAGATCGGTAGTTTTGGTGCACCCCACAATTGTCTTAAATGCTATCATTTCCTTCATCATCAACATTTCTTTTACAAAAATTTTTCCCTCCGTCATTTCGTTGAAAAGTGCATGAACGGCATTTTTCTCACCTCGGCATAATGGACATGTTCCGTTCTCAACCCCACCCCCTAAGACCCCCCCCCCCCCCCCCCCAATTTCCAAATCCCCGTACAGAACCACGGTAATCCTCCCCTCTCATTCGTATTGCAATGTACTACGTACTCTTCTCCAGGGCCGCCGAGAGCGGGTCCGGGCCCCCCCCATCAAGGGCGGACCGGCTAAAAATCTTTACACTACATCGGAAAGACTGACTGTCAGTTTCAGAGTGACTTGGGCTTGGTCTGAAAGGGTTAATTTGTACAATCGACAAACAATGATACCATTGAGAAAGACATAAACATATGCAACATAGTCGGACCCTGGGCCCCATTCCGGGCGGCTGAGCCCCGATAGTTTGTACCGATTTCCCCCCCCCCCTCTCGCCGGCACTACTCACTACCCCTTCCAACCTTAATTTTGCAGTAATCAACCATCAAATGTTTATCCCGAGACTTTGCTAAGGTCGTCTGTCTTTGTACATCTGCGTATCTTATTTTGATCATACTGCAGATTTCCTTTTCATTTCTCCCCTTCGTGTTACACCAAATAAACCCCCAATTTATTTTTCCTTGGCTCCTTTTTAAAATTTGAGCAAACAACTAAATGTAAATTTCTGTTCACTTCAAAGAAATGACGCAAGTAGTATTGGTGGTACTTTGGCACCGGAAGTGACGTCACAAGATGGCGGATGTAAACAAAGTCACGTGACGAGGTCAATGACCTTTACCGGAAGTGACGTCACAATGTAAACAAACATGGCGGCCGCGCGCACTTCCACCCATGCAAATTGATGTAATTAATGATTAATTGATGTAATTAATGTTTAATTGATCTAATTATTGATGAATTGATCTAATTATTGATGAATTAACCTATAAATTACGTAATTATACGCCTATATATAAACAAACTTCCCAGACAGTCTGGCGCCTGAACATAAACCTAACCTTATACTTTCAGTGTGTTATAACTTCCCAGACAGTGTGGCGCCTCAAGATGGCGGATGTAAACAAAGTCACGTGATAAGGTCAATGACCTTTACAGGAAATGACGCCTACACATAAACAAACGTCCCAGACAGTCTGGCGCCGTAACATTAACCTAAGCTATACGCGCTAAGTTTAAATTTTAATAATATTACGAAAGCGCGCTAAGTTTGAATTTTAAATGTTGGTAGTTGCGCGGTAATTTTAATTTTTACAATATGGCGGATGGGCGCTAAGTTTAAATTTTAATAATATTACGAAAGTGCGCTAAGTTTAAATTTTAATAATATTACGAAAGCGCGCTAAGTTTAAATTTTAATAATATTACGAAAGCGCGGTAAATTTAAAATAGATAACTGCTTGATGCTATACATATAAGTGGTTTGAGTATAGGTTAAGATAGCTATATGTAATTGAAAGGGGTGGTTGAGTGGTAAGGTGTAGGACTTATGATCACAAGATCCTAGGTTCGAATACTGCCTACCTTAATTACCCCTTTCTTTTATTTATACATTTAATTAATTTTATTAACTTGTGAAAATAGGGTGTTAATGTATATTTATGAATATTAAACATTATAGAAAGCGGAGACAGTGGGGCGTGCTATGCTATTTTGAAAATAGAAAGTAGGGCAGCCAGATCATGTACAAACATGTATAGGGACTAGAAGTTGAACTATTCTTGAAATTAGAAAGGTTTGTTTACACACGCAAATAGTACACTTGCTATTTTGAAAATAAAGATTTTGTTGGATGTATTTGAATACTACCTATGTCAATTACCTCTTTCTTTTAAAGGATAGGAATAGGTTTTTATTAAACTGAAATGGAGAACACAATTCACTTTTAGTACTTACATTTATTCAATAACTTGTTGTTGTATTAACGAGGGAGCAAGTTCCCCATTGTATTTACACAGAGCGACTTTAAAGTTGCAGGTCCATTTTTCACACACAATTTACAACCACAATGAGGCAATCCATACCAATGGTGATATTTCCTGATGTACACCTCTAGGTCAACGACCTTTAGGATGTAAATAAGCCCTACCTTAATTAATGGTTGTTGCGATAAACTCCCTATCCCACAGGTTAACGACCATGTAGGACTAAAACAAACCCTCACCCTATAAATGATTGATATTTTTATGTAAGCAATCCCCCCACCGTAATTAATTACTGTTTAATAAATATTAGGCTAATTAAATATAATTAAAGGTTTTTTTGGCACAAAGTAGTTAAATAAATTAACAGTAACTAAACGTTTGAGCGTAAGCTACTATTTTGTTTTTTTTTTTTATTTAGACATACGGTAGTTTTGCAAATGCGCTAATTTTAAATATTTGCAAATGCAAGTAGTAAACTGGTTTTTTGTTGTTATTACGTAACTGAACTTGTATTTAACTTACTTATGTTATAAACAGCGTTGATTTACTAAGCGACTGATGAACTAGAGGGTATGGTTTTGGTGTTGCTTGGAATGAAAATGCCTAAGGTTATATGCTATTTTAAAATTAGAAAGTAGGTAGATTGATAGTTTACTATGACTCATTGAGACTAGAAAGTTTGTTTACAAACGCAAATAGTAAATATTAGAAAGTAGGTCGCCAGACGCATAATGCATTTAATAATAGAATTACACTTGTGTCAAGATACCCTAAGTGGGTAGACAGAGCGTCGCCAGCATGCAGGTGGTAGTTGAAGGACTTTAACACAGTGTGGGAAGGGAATATACGTTTTCAATAAATTATGTATTATTAATACACGTTTTAAAAATAAAATGTTACAATTTGTAGGTAAAATGTAGAGAGCTAAGAACGGAATATGCATGCATTGACATCAAGTAGAGGCCTTGAAAAATACAAGAAGCAAGAAAGGACGGTGGAAACGTATGTAGGTTACCTGCAAATTTATGGCCTGGACAGACCCTTAGGATACCCAGACGTCTAGACAATTGGTACATGAAGGTGCACTGGTCGCCTTTAACACCATCAGATAGCCCTGGTATTCTGTTAGGGGCTGAGACAACCCCACAACCATAGTGCGGTCAGAAGGATTTTGCCAATGAATCACGACCTTCCCGCTTGTAGCGCAATGTCCAGCTAACTATGCCACCGCGTGCCTACACCTGCTATGAGAATACGTATATTTTAAAGGTAGCGAAGTGATAAACAAGGTCCTTATATTTTGATGACTCACCAAATAGCAAAGGAATGTGAACATGTTCAGACATGTTTTAGTAGGATGGCGTTCTCTATTACGTCCGCGCATTTTTGGTAAACGCGTTAATTTTAAGGTAAGCTACTAATAAGTAAAAGTACTATTTTAAATTTTATTTAAACGAAATGGCGGCTTTGCTGAAATTTTAAAATTTATACAACATGACCGCTACAATTTATATAATAAGGCGAACAAGATGACGGCTTTTAAACTTAATATAATGATATATTTAACTGAAAGGGATGGCGAGCTGTATTCTTAAACGTAAAGATCCTAGGTTCGAATACTACCTAACTAGAGTAATTTACATCTGATGTTAAACGTTTATTGTACTTACACAGAAGTAATGTCGATTCTACGATGGCCTGCAAGACACCCCTAACACCACAGAAATATAAAGATGGAAATATGATTGGAATGCACAACTACTTTCTAGCTACGGCAGGTTATTTAGACAAGAATTACTTATTATGGGACAGACTGTGTCCCCACAGTAGTCGCTGTATAGGTCTATTTATGAATTTAGAAATGCAGTAAGGATAATTACAATATGTTATTATTACAAGTTTTACTGGATACAGTACAGCGCATCATAGTACAGTTGCCGGTGAGACGTTATTTTTACTTTAAACTGTACAGAACGCTTACTAGCACGGAAATAAACTAGATATGTATGATCGGAATGTACTACTTTCTAACTACGGTAGGTTATTTTTAGGATAAGAATTACCCTAAGTTGAGACTTAGTGGCGACTCTCAGCAGGTATGCACGTACCGACTTGTACAAACTACTAACGCTGAACTAGACAATATGACGGCTTTCAGTAACAGAATGCCTACGATACCTGTTTTAGAAAAGATTATTATTATTATTTATATATAAGGTTGAAAAGGGATGGCAATAAACCATTGAACTGTTTGCACATTAGCAAGTACCGTGAATAACCTGTTTACTACAATGAACTTAATTTCTTTAATGTTATACGAAAGTTTTAGCTTTGTGAAATATCATAAGTAGGAAATTTAACCGTCTTTTCTTTATGTACAAAGAATTAATTTTACCGTTTTACTTAGTAACATGTTACAATTTTTGCTATTACGATCTAAATATATTCTAGAACTGTATGCATATGTCACCAGGGTATCCAATGCAGTCGATTATTTTAAGGTATTAATTTTACTTATTACAATTGCTAACGTACTTTATGCGCGCATGCTCGAAAAATATGTATAAGAATCTCATCATTACTAAAGGGTCTGTGTTTAAAAGCACTAGAATAACGTGCTAACAGGTTATTGTAATAAGCTTCAACACATAATAAATTACAATATTGTTTCTTGTACTCCTTTTATGAATATATAAAAAAAGAAAAACATACGTAGAGTACTAATAAAGATAGCAAGGATTTTTTAAAATATTTAACTTTATTAGCATATGAAACTAGCGTGTTACCGATATTAATGCATATTTTTATAACATTGGTGATAGTATAGCGCAAAACGGCTATAGTTTGACTGTTTAAGACCTGTAAATACGCTATTTAGAAAATTAAGATGATGTTGGCTGTATTTGAGATGAACTACATGCAAGGTGCTGAAACATATTACAAGCTTTAAAGTATTACAATATAGTTACTTAGAAGAAACTGTATTTATAAAACGGAGAATAGAATGCGTTACTATGTATATATTTGTTTAAAATTGAGTAACATAAATTTAGGTTATTACTAAAGTTTTAACATATTATTCACGAGTTTATGCAAAACTACGTAATACTACATAGACGTGTTTACACGTAACACGAATATACGGTTACGATATATTTGAAAGATAATGTGAATATACTTAGTTAATAGATAGTGCTTATTTTACGTTCTGTTTTAAATAAGAGTAAGGATTATTTATTTAACAAGGTTAACACGACACAATGTAAAAAACATGCTACGTATACTATACGTAAAGAAATACAGTTTCAAAAAAGTAATTATACACTGTGAGAAAGTAGGTACGGTTTGATAACGTAAGCATATGTAAAGACATGGAATATAGAATATATACTTATGCAGAATTGTTCTGATGAACAACGGTAGGTTACAGTCTGCATGCAAAAGCTTTACTATGCGGCAGGTTATTTATAATTAATTAACGTAGTAAACTGAAATTATAGACTTGTATATGAACGAAGTAATAGGTACAAGTACGGACTTGTTATGCTAGACGGACAGGCAGGTGCACGCAGATATAGCTAGACCCCTACGGCAACATACTATTTGGAGCATTGGAATGTAGGTAGACTCTCTGTTGCCAAACGATCAGGTGTTTACACAGCTGGTTCAATATGCAAAGACTAGTAGGCTTTACTTAATGATGTACAGAAATAATTACTATTTTTGCTTTGAAGTCTGTAGACATTAATGTACTTTGTACATATTGTGTTTAGAAAATAAACGTTTTAGCATAGAAATGATTCTTGATGTGTTATAACTTTACATTGCAAGTTTTGTTTTTTAACTGCAATAGATGATAAGTTTAATAATTAACTGATTATATACGTTGGTACGTACAATGCATGGCTATTAGTATTATGCTATTACACTGAATATAGTTACTTAAATTATCAAAAGCATATGTTATTAAACATCGTACGGTATTGATGCTAAACTGATTATTTGTGAATATGTGACTGAAAATATAAGGCACTTTGTGAAACAATTACCTTAGTCATTTATGAATAAAGGGAAAAAAAGGATCGGATGACAATTCATAGAACATGAAAACAAAAGATAGTAGGCTGAAAACTTACTTACTTTACTTAAAATATTAAATAATACATAAATTAAAATGAACACTAGAGGCTTATGCAAACCCAATTATTGATGATGCATTCCATTTATACGGCGACATGATCACAAAGTTTGTGTGTTTTCCATCCTCAGACGGCACTGGTATAGTTTTTTGGGGTAAAAAACGTAATGATCCAGAGATCATAGCAATTCTTAGGCGACGATAAAATTGTTTTTGATCTTCACAGCGTGCTAACGTTTCTTTATTTTTTAAGACACTTATCACACGTTGTTTGTTTATTAACGTATGAAGGTGAAAGTGGATGATAGGCGAAAACCCTTTTTTGCGGATGGTCAGGCTGAAAGGAGTTCCGTGAATTTTCCGTGATTCTATTATCGATACGATGGATATGTAATGTGTACCAGCCATTTCACAAGATTATGCTGAAAAACAAATAAAATACGGAATTATATTATTATAAATATTAAAACAGTTACATGTAGGGTATAAAATTTAGAATTTATTATTATTATTATTATTATTATTATTAATATGTCTTGTAGATATTTACGATATACAAGTACATTTAGATATCCTTAACTATATAGTTTAAGGTAGGAACTAAATTGAGCACTTTGTTACAGGCTTGAAGAAAGGAGAAACACTTAGAACTATTGCAGCAATAAACTGAAACACGTTATAGTATGAGACAATATTACAAAGAGATCAAAACTTTAAATACTGTTGTTATCATAGGTATGAACTGATACAGCTATTAGCCACAAACGTTAGTTTTTGATTTATAACATCTTAATATAGCATTATATAATTTAGGAGTTTAAAACTACTGATACATGACAAACCCTGAGAAGCACTCGATAAAGAGAGTGAACTCTTGTCAATATAAAGCAGAAATACGATTTAGTATTACTGACAACCACAGAAAGGTTGAAAACTTACTTACTTTACTTAAATTATTAAATAACCTGTAATATAGCATTAAATAACTACGAGACCTAGAACTAAAGATACAAGTTCGGAACCAGGAGACACTAGAAGTATGGTAGATTCAAAAATAAATTAAGAAGGTAATTAAGCTTCATTATTGATTGATTAGGTGTGACTTAACTGAGAAAATTACTTACTTACTTACTTGCTGTACAGAATGATGGATAATTACAAACAAGTAAAATCAGCAGTGCAATACGATACAGTAAGGTCGACTACCACTGAGAGAATGACATTTTAAGCACATAACCCTCCCAACCTCCTCGTTAAAATCTGTCTTCCTACTGGCGCCTCTTAGACCTACAAGTACACACATTACGGGCTAATGGATGATAATATCAGAATCTATATAAGCGTTGACAGTAACATGCCCCCATCGCAGAATTTTTGACACACATAGCTTGAAGTATTGTTTGAACTTGTTTGTGAAATATTTGGAGCAAGTCGACAGGGTGTCGCCAGATCCATCAGATTTAGTTGCACTCAAAAGAAGTGCAGAACTATTTTAGAAAGAGGACTCTTTCAAAATACACTTCTTATTGAGTACATCTAAATCTGATGGATCTGGCGACACCCTGTCGACTTGCTCCAAATATTTCACAAACAAGTTCAAACAATACTTCAAGCTATGTGTGTCAAAAATTCTGCGATGGGGGCATGTTACTGTCAACGCTTATATAGATTCTGATATTATCATCCATTAGCCCGTAATGTGTGTACTTGTAGGTCTAAGAGGCGCCAGTAGGAAGACAGATTTTAACGAGGAGGTTGGGAGGGTTATGTGCTTAAAATGTCATTCTCTCAGTGGTAGTCGACCTTACTGTATCGTATTGCACTGCTGATTTTACTTGTTTGTAATTATCCATCATTCTGTACAGCAAGTAAGTAAGTAAGTAATTTTCTCAGTTAAGTCACACCTAATCAATCAATAATGAAGCTTAATTACCTTCTTAATTTATTTTTGAATCTACCATACTTCTAGTGTCTCCTGGTTCCGAACTTGTATCTTTAGTTCTAGGTCTCGTAGTTATTTAATGCTATATTACAGGTTATTTAATAATTTAAGTAAAGTAAGTAAGTTTTCAACCTTTCTGTGGTTGTCAGTAATACTAAATCGTATTTCTGCTTTATATTGACAAGAGTTCACTCTCTTTATCGAGTGCTTCTCAGGGTTTGTCATGTATCAGTAGTTTTAAACTCCTAAATTATATAATGCTATATTAAGATGTTATAAATCAAAAACTAACGTTTGTGGCTAATAGCTGTATCAGTTCATACCTATGATAACAACAGTATTTAAAGTTTTGATCTCTTTGTAATATTGTCTCATACTATAACGTGTTTCAGTTTATTGCTGCAATAGTTCTAAGTGTTTCTCCTTTCTTCAAGCCTGTAACAAAGTGCTCAATTTAGTTCCTACCTTAAACTATATAGTTAAGGATATCTAAATGTACTTGTATATCGTAAATATCTACAAGACATATTAATAATAATAATAATAATAATAATAATAAATTCTAAATTTTATACCCTACATGTAACTGTTTTAATATTTATAATAATATAATTCCGTATTTTATTTGTTTTTCAGCATAATCTTGTGAAATGGCTGGTACACATTACATATCCATCGTATCGATAATAGAATCACGGAAAATTCACGGAACTCCTTTCAGCCTGACCATCCGCAAAAAAGGGTTTTCGCCTATCATCCACTTTCACCTTCATACGTTAATAAACAAACAACGTGTGATAAGTGTCTTAAAAAATAAAGAAACGTTAGCACGCTGTGAAGATCAAAAACAATTTTATCGTCGCCTAAGAATTGCTATGATCTCTGGATCATTACGTTTTTTACCCCAAAAAACTATACCAGTGCCGTCTGAGGATGGAAAACACACAAACTTTGTGATCATGTCGCCGTATAAATGGAATGCATCATCAATAATTGGGTTTGCATAAGCCTCTAGTGTTCATTTTAATTTATGTATTATTTAATATTTTAAGTAAAGTAAGTAAGTTTTCAGCCTACTATCTTTTGTTTTCATGTTCTATGAATTGTCATCCGATCCTTTTTTTCCCTTTATTCATAAATGACTAAGGTAATTGTTTCACAAAGTGCCTTATATTTTCAGTCACATATTCACAAATAATCAGTTTAGCATCAATACCGTACGATGTTTAATAACATATGCTTTTGATAATTTAAGTAACTATATTCAGTGTAATAGCATAATACTAATAGCCATGCATTGTACGTACCAACGTATATAATCAGTTAATTATTAAACTTATCATCTATTGCAGTTAAAAAACAAAACTTGCAATGTAAAGTTATAACACATCAAGAATCATTTCTATGCTAAAACGTTTATTTTCTAAACACAATATGTACAAAGTACATTAATGTCTACAGACTTCAAAGCAAAAATAGTAATTATTTCTGTACATCATTAAGTAAAGCCTACTAGTCTTTGCATATTGAACCAGCTGTGTAAACACCTGATCGTTTGGCAACAGAGAGTCTACCTACATTCCAATGCTCCAAATAGTATGTTGCCGTAGGGGTCTAGCTATATCTGCGTGCACCTGCCTGTCCGTCTAGCATAACAAGTCCGTACTTGTACCTATTACTTCGTTCATATACAAGTCTATAATTTCAGTTTACTACGTTAATTAATTATAAATAACCTGCCGCATAGTAAAGCTTTTGCATGCAGACTGTAACCTACCGTTGTTCATCAGAACAATTCTGCATAAGTATATATTCTATATTCCATGTCTTTACATATGCTTACGTTATCAAACCGTACCTACTTTCTCACAGTGTATAATTACTTTTTTGAAACTGTATTTCTTTACGTATAGTATACGTAGCATGTTTTTTACATTGTGTCGTGTTAACCTTGTTAAATAAATAATCCTTACTCTTATTTAAAACAGAACGTAAAATAAGCACTATCTATTAACTAAGTATATTCACATTATCTTTCAAATATATCGTAACCGTATATTCGTGTTACGTGTAAACACGTCTATGTAGTATTACGTAGTTTTGCATAAACTCGTGAATAATATGTTAAAACTTTAGTAATAACCTAAATTTATGTTACTCAATTTTAAACAAATATATACATAGTAACGCATTCTATTCTCCGTTTTATAAATACAGTTTCTTCTAAGTAACTATATTGTAATACTTTAAAGCTTGTAATATGTTTCAGCACCTTGCATGTAGTTCATCTCAAATACAGCCAACATCATCTTAATTTTCTAAATAGCGTATTTACAGGTCTTAAACAGTCAAACTATAGCCGTTTTGCGCTATACTATCACCAATGTTATAAAAATATGCATTAATATCGGTAACACGCTAGTTTCATATGCTAATAAAGTTAAATATTTTAAAAAATCCTTGCTATCTTTATTAGTACTCTACGTATGTTTTTCTTTTTTTATATATTCATAAAAGGAGTACAAGAAACAATATTGTAATTTATTATGTGTTGAAGCTTATTACAATAACCTGTTAGCACGTTATTCTAGTGCTTTTAAACACAGACCCTTTAGTAATGATGAGATTCTTATACATATTTTTCGAGCATGCGCGCATAAAGTACGTTAGCAATTGTAATAAGTAAAATTAATACCTTAAAATAATCGACTGCATTGGATACCCTGGTGACATATGCATACAGTTCTAGAATATATTTAGATCGTAATAGCAAAAATTGTAACATGTTACTAAGTAAAACGGTAAAATTAATTCTTTGTACATAAAGAAAAGACGGTTAAATTTCCTACTTATGATATTTCACAAAGCTAAAACTTTCGTATAACATTAAAGAAATTAAGTTCATTGTAGTAAACAGGTTATTCACGGTACTTGCTAATGTGCAAACAGTTCAATGGTTTATTGCCATCCCTTTTCAACCTTATATATAAATAATAATAATAATCTTTTCTAAAACAGGTATCGTAGGCATTCTGTTACTGAAAGCCGTCATATTGTCTAGTTCAGCGTTAGTAGTTTGTACAAGTCGGTACGTGCATACCTGCTGAGAGTCGCCACTAAGTCTCAACTTAGGGTAATTCTTATCCTAAAAATAACCTACCGTAGTTAGAAAGTAGTACATTCCGATCATACATATCTAGTTTATTTCCGTGCTAGTAAGCGTTCTGTACAGTTTAAAGTAAAAATAACGTCTCACCGGCAACTGTACTATGATGCGCTGTACTGTATCCAGTAAAACTTGTAATAATAACATATTGTAATTATCCTTACTGCATTTCTAAATTCATAAATAGACCTATACAGCGACTACTGTGGGGACACAGTCTGTCCCATAATAAGTAATTCTTGTCTAAATAACCTGCCGTAGCTAGAAAGTAGTTGTGCATTCCAATCATATTTCCATCTTTATATTTCTGTGGTGTTAGGGGTGTCTTGCAGGCCATCGTAGAATCGACATTACTTCTGTGTAAGTACAATAAACGTTTAACATCAGATGTAAATTACTCTAGTTAGGTAGTATTCGAACCTAGGATCTTTACGTTTAAGAATACAGCTCGCCATCCCTTTCAGTTAAATATATCATTATATTAAGTTTAAAAGCCGTCATCTTGTTCGCCTTATTATATAAATTGTAGCGGTCATGTTGTATAAATTTTAAAATTTCAGCAAAGCCGCCATTTCGTTTAAATAAAATTTAAAATAGTACTTTTACTTATTAGTAGCTTACCTTAAAATTAACGCGTTTACCAAAAATGCGCGGACGTAATAGAGAACGCCATCCTACTAAAACATGTCTGAACATGTTCACATTCCTTTGCTATTTGGTGAGTCATCAAAATATAAGGACCTTGTTTATCACTTCGCTACCTTTAAAATATACGTATTCTCATAGCAGGTGTAGGCACGCGGTGGCATAGTTAGCTGGACATTGCGCTACAAGCGGGAAGGTCGTGATTCATTGGCAAAATCCTTCTGACCGCACTATGGTTGTGGGGTTGTCTCAGCCCCTAACAGAATACCAGGGCTATCTGATGGTGTTAAAGGCGACCAGTGCACCTTCATGTACCAATTGTCTAGACGTCTGGGTATCCTAAGGGTCTGTCCAGGCCATAAATTTGCAGGTAACCTACATACGTTTCCACCGTCCTTTCTTGCTTCTTGTATTTTTCAAGGCCTCTACTTGATGTCAATGCATGCATATTCCGTTCTTAGCTCTCTACATTTTACCTACAAATTGTAACATTTTATTTTTAAAACGTGTATTAATAATACATAATTTATTGAAAACGTATATTCCCTTCCCACACTGTGTTAAAGTCCTTCAACTACCACCTGCATGCTGGCGACGCTCTGTCTACCCACTTAGGGTATCTTGACACAAGTGTAATTCTATTATTAAATGCATTATGCGTCTGGCGACCTACTTTCTAATATTTACTATTTGCGTTTGTAAACAAACTTTCTAGTCTCAATGAGTCATAGTAAACTATCAATCTACCTACTTTCTAATTTTAAAATAGCATATAACCTTAGGCATTTTCATTCCAAGCAACACCAAAACCATACCCTCTAGTTCATCAGTCGCTTAGTAAATCAACGCTGTTTATAACATAAGTAAGTTAAATACAAGTTCAGTTACGTAATAACAACAAAAAACCAGTTTACTACTTGCATTTGCAAATATTTAAAATTAGCGCATTTGCAAAACTACCGTATGTCTAAATAAAAAAAAAAAACAAAATAGTAGCTTACGCTCAAACGTTTAGTTACTGTTAATTTATTTAACTACTTTGTGCCAAAAAAACCTTTAATTATATTTAATTAGCCTAATATTTATTAAACAGTAATTAATTACGGTGGGGGGATTGCTTACATAAAAATATCAATCATTTATAGGGTGAGGGTTTGTTTTAGTCCTACATGGTCGTTAACCTGTGGGATAGGGAGTTTATCGCAACAACCATTAATTAAGGTAGGGCTTATTTACATCCTAAAGGTCGTTGACCTAGAGGTGTACATCAGGAAATATCACCATTGGTATGGATTGCCTCATTGTGGTTGTAAATTGTGTGTGAAAAATGGACCTGCAACTTTAAAGTCGCTCTGTGTAAATACAATGGGGAACTTGCTCCCTCGTTAATACAACAACAAGTTATTGAATAAATGTAAGTACTAAAAGTGAATTGTGTTCTCCATTTCAGTTTAATAAAAACCTATTCCTATCCTTTAAAAGAAAGAGGTAATTGACATAGGTAGTATTCAAATACATCCAACAAAATCTTTATTTTCAAAATAGCAAGTGTACTATTTGCGTGTGTAAACAAACCTTTCTAATTTCAAGAATAGTTCAACTTCTAGTCCCTATACATGTTTGTACATGATCTGGCTGCCCTACTTTCTATTTTCAAAATAGCATAGCACGCCCCACTGTCTCCGCTTTCTATAATGTTTAATATTCATAAATATACATTAACACCCTATTTTCACAAGTTAATAAAATTAATTAAATGTATAAATAAAAGAAAGGGGTAATTAAGGTAGGCAGTATTCGAACCTAGGATCTTGTGATCATAAGTCCTACACCTTACCACTCAACCACCCCTTTCAATTACATATAGCTATCTTAACCTATACTCAAACCACTTATATGTATAGCATCAAGCAGTTATCTATTTTAAATTTACCGCGCTTTCGTAATATTATTAAAATTTAAACTTAGCGCGCTTTCGTAATATTATTAAAATTTAAACTTAGCGCACTTTCGTAATATTATTAAAATTTAAACTTAGCGCCCATCCGCCATATTGTAAAAATTAAAATTACCGCGCAACTACCAACATTTAAAATTCAAACTTAGCGCGCTTTCGTAATATTATTAAAATTTAAACTTAGCGCGTATAGCTTAGGTTAATGTTACGGCGCCAGACTGTCTGGGACGTTTGTTTATGTGTAGGCGTCATTTCCTGTAAAGGTCATTGACCTTATCACGTGACTTTGTTTACATCCGCCATCTTGAGGCGCCACACTGTCTGGGAAGTTATAACACACTGAAAGTATAAGGTTAGGTTTATGTTCAGGCGCCAGACTGTCTGGGAAGTTTGTTTATATATAGGCGTATAATTACGTAATTTATAGGTTAATTCATCAATAATTAGATCAATTCATCAATAATTAGATCAATTAAACATTAATTACATCAATTAATCATTAATTACATCAATTTGCATGGGTGGAAGTGCGCGCGGCCGCCATGTTTGTTTACATTGTGACGTCACTTCCGGTAAAGGTCATTGACCTCGTCACGTGACTTTGTTTACATCCGCCATCTTGTGACGTCACTTCCGGTGCCAAAGTACCACCAATACTACTGACGCAAAAGTAAATGGCTGTAGGCTGTATAGCAATTTGCCTATATATTGCCGAATTATAAATTGTAAACAAAATCCTGCTAACTTATAAGTGCTCAAACTTTCAAAAAAGTACCCGTCTCTTGTGGTACTCAGAGGCTCCTTACCATATTCACGAGAGTCCACAACTGGTGTCTGTCCTACATCGACGAAACCATCTTATTTCTACAAGACCCATGTTAATACCAGTGGCTATAGAGTGTAAATAAAGTTGTACCTCTGCACGCCAAGAAGGCATTTAAGGGACTGGAAATACAGCTGAAAGCTTTCTTATCCTCGACACTAGATGGAGGTGAGTGGGCAGCTTCATGCTCTACCCGCTGTACCCTTGACGAAAGAACCCGCAACACGCACTAAATAGGAGGCTGGGTGAGCCCCAGAGTCGGTCTGGATGATTTGGAGAAGAGAAGTTACTTGCCAGTCGGGAATTTGTATTAACGGGCTGCTTTCTTTGTGTTATAGTAAGTTACTCCTTTCGAAAATTTGTTATCTTCGATTGTGACTACGTTCCAGCAACTGATCGAGTTATTTAGCTTCAGATCTGGTGTGGTAAATTTGATGATAAGTTGTATATCGATGGTTCTTTCAGCTGTATTCGTAATAGAATGTCGAATGAAGGAATTTGAAGAAAGCAGGAGTGGCATATTGTAACATATTATTTCCTTACTTACCCGAAAGAAATCTTGAGGAGACTTACTCAGGCATCGTAACCGGCCGGCTGCCTTCCGATCCGAAAACAAACCTGCCGAACACAAAAGAGAGTTCCTTCGTTTGTAATATACGTATTAACGCTATATTCGGCGAGACATGGTCGGGTAACTGAGAACGAAGACCTGGTATTTCCTCCCAAATGCTGAAACCCAACTATGAGACCACGAGTTGAAACAAAGAATTTCGAGCATAACTCAAAGCCTACTTTTTTATTGCATTTTCATATCTGTTAGTGGAATATTTCCTAGGGGGTAAAGGCGGCCGGTGCATAGGGCTGACAACCTTGCCACTTTCATGTGCCGATTGTCTAGAAATCTGGGGGCCTCAACCTCCTGGAACCCTAAGGGTCTGTCCAGGCCTGTAATGGGATTGCTTTACCTTTACCTTTTACCATATCTGTTAGTACTAGTTGTTATGATTTCGACTTTTGTGAAGAACTTATTCCTTATGTATGGAGTTTGTACACGTTAGATTTATCGGATAAAATCGGATTAGGATTGTTGCTATTTTTGTAACTGTTAACTTAAGAACAAAGTAGTAACTAATGTGTAGGTATGATTACGATTTATCTTGGTACCAAACTTCACATGCCTAGTTCCGTCCAGTTCTTCGTTAGCCACCGCCATCAAATCGAAAGCTAAAAAAATAGCACGGCCGCCTTCGTGTTATTTTACTTTCTACACTCCCTCCTGTAACATTCGGTTCTTACATATAAATGTAACCAAATGATTCATGAAATTAGCCTCTTAAATATTACGTTAACAACGAACAATGCAACCAACCAGGCAAACCTTATATCAACCAGGCACGATTTATACATATACTTCTTTAAAATTCAACATGTTTCGGCTCGTTAACTATCATCATGGCAATACCAATATCATTAGAAGATTCTCAATGCCATTACATAAACAGCAAATAACAAAAGTATTTACAAGAGTAAAATAAATTGAACTGCTCTTAAAAATACAGACATACGGCTTTGGGGTTTCCACCAATGGCACAATTTCATACCAGATTTCATGAAAATCAGTCATTAGGTTCAAAGTAGAAATGTGGTACATAGAAACACACAAACAGAATGGTGATATCAAAAGCCTACTTTACACCTTTTTGGGAAGGAAAGATGGCTAAAAATGTAGCTACTTACCTTGCGTCATTAAATTGTACCGCCGTGAATCTGCGACCACTTCTCAGACATCCCTGTGCCGCGGGCACTCGAAACACGCTTTGCAGGCGTCGGAGATTTTTTTCTGTGGTTTTACGTACTGTGTCAAGCCGGCGTAGCGTAATGGGTACAGAGAATAGGTGATGAACTGGACAATTGAAGAATCGTCTTTCGATTCCCTGCAGGAGCGAGAGATCTTGCGCCACTTCAGGTCGTCTAGAGAGGCTCTGAGCCTATCAGTGAGAATCCATGCCATTTTCCCGGGCACTAACTCATGGCCTTTGATAAAACAACGTAGTTTCTGGTCATTATTCCCTGTTTAAGTGCCGAGACATGGATCGTCAGCAAAGTGACCTTTAAGATATGTTGGCAATCAGGTGAAGTGAATGGAGTCTTAACAACTGGTAACGCAGAAAACTAGCGTCCGTCATGTGGGTTCAGAGGATGCCTTCTTCTTGAGTGCTCAGCTTATTTACAAAGTAGGGTCCGTGAATGGCGACTATCTCGGTCAGAACAGCTGTGATTTTGAAAAGAGGTTGAAAGAAAAATTAAACCCACACATAACAGAAACGCACAGATTATCTAGTAGCAGAAACTTTTGTTTTGATAATACGTCATTCCACTGAGTGTGGGTCGACTAAACTCCACGGAAATATGCAGTGAAGGTAGAAATGCTTTCGTGACTTCAGAGACAAGGAGTTACCTGTGATGCCACTGGGACGAAACATCAGCTATACAGGCTGGTTTAGTTGAAAATGGCAAAAGAATAAACATGCAGGACTGATCACATTCTGAACACATGCAATCAAGTGGCCCTTAGACTTCCTCCACACAATTGTGATCTTAGCCCAGCTGAATTTACTTGGGCTAAAATAAAAAGTTTTATTAAGTACAGCAATTTTGGTGTGAAATTCTCTTTAAACCGTGTGCGCAGATTACCCCATTAAGAAATATATTGAGTAACCAACTTGCATGTGAGAAAAATTGAAGAAAATTATATAGCATATGGCATTTTTTTCTGATATTATAGATAGGATCATATTATCAAACCCAAAGAAGAAGCTTCGTCTGGACAGGAATCAAGTTAAAAGAAGTAAATAGAATCTAAAGGGCTAAGTTACGAAGTTCATCAGCGTACTTGAGAATGTTTTGTTAAATATAATGCGCAATTCGTCAACCGAATCATATATGCTAAAATAACTACGTCGTACTGTCAGAGAGATTTATGTTTTTGGCAGGATCTGTATGTTTCCTACACAAAGTTAGCCCGGACATAAAGATCCCCACGCTCTTTAGCATTTTCTCGTGAGGGAGAGGACTTTTTTTTATAGAAGTTTCCAGGCGGTGTCGGAATAACCTTCCGGTCTGGGACCTTGACAACTTGCAGTCCCCTGAAGGGCTCTTTGACCTCTCAGGGGCTGGTAGATTTTTGCGTTGTGACTGTAAAACAATAAACCACTTTTACATCAGCTTCAAGTTTGCCTTCCGAAGAGAAGGAGAAGGTGTCAGCGGTTTTCGCTGTATCCTAACCCAGTAGTACTACATAGCCCATTACTGCTATAATTTATCGCGTTATCAGACTCTGTTATTATCGTTAACTCGTTTCTGTATTTCTCGCTTCCAAATGTCACGATTTAATGTTATTTTCCGGATGTTACAAGTGTCGTTCCACAAACGTGGCAAGAATGTCTAGAGGAGGAAATGAAACAGAATGTCTGAAGAGCCTTTATGAAAAGCCCCACACGCTGTAATGACTAGTTCAGGAGGACGTGGAATCCTTCCCAAAATAACTGTTGACAGTGCAAAAGAAGACGTTTCAGTCAGTCACGGCGTTTTTAGTACTAGGTACAAAAATTTTCTTCCCTACAAAACAAAGTTCATTTAACACAGTAACTACAGCACCATTCAACAATACGTGGTTCCCGTTCTTTGGTATTTTTGCCGCCTAAATCACCCAATTTCACGCAGTATTTAAAGTTTTCTTATGAAAGGCTCTATAATGGTATTTTGATAGACTATAATTATGTATTTGAGATCAGTATTACACGTTTCACTGTAAACTTTAACAGTTTGAATTTGAATTTATTTTATTTTTCTCCTATATATTTGAAGAGTTAACCTTTTTTGTTTTGTAGCTGGTGTTCCTTCTCGGATGGTGCAAGTAAACAAACCGTATTTGTCTTCACGACATTGACAGAAAGCAGAACGTTGACTTGCATCTGCCTTTTCTGGAATATAAGTAGGAACCCTCACAGCATCACTCATGGTTTTCATTGAAATAATAAAAAGCAATCCCATTACAGGCCTGGACAGGCCCTTAGGGTTCCAGGAGGTTGAGGCTCCCAGATTTCTAGACAATCGGCACATGAAGGTGGTAGGTTGTCAGCCCAACGCACCGGCCGCCTTTACCCCCCAGGAAAGATTCCTGGTACTGATTTTTGTTAGAGGCTGAGTCGACCCCAGGGCCATAGTGCGACCGAAACGATTATGTCAATGAAAAATTCCAATGACACCATCGGGAATCGAACCCGCGACGTTCCGGCTTGTAGCGCAGTGCCTCAACCAACTGCGCCACCGCATATTAAGCCCTGTACTGTCCATTCTCCATTGGGACACTTAACAAATAATTTGCAAGATCACTTGCAGGGTAGTTTGAGAAAAACATGACTTATTGTATTAAGTTACCACTTAATACAAGTACCGGCAAATAATACTGACTGGTGTTGTAAGTACAGCACGTAGTGTGGGTAATGTCGATGTTATGTCAGAAAGATGGCTTTATATACCCAACAAAATCCATGCCGCGGGGAAGTGTGCTCCTACGTCATACATGCCCTCGTGTCTTCTGGCCTTCGCTGGGAGTCCTTGACTCCAAACGTTCATAGTACACATACTAGCAGGTCCTGACCAGCTATTGTGAATACGTAGAACCAATCTTATCGGATTGAGGGTCCACTGTCTTTTGCAATACTCTTATTGTTTCCTGATGCTACGAATAACTGACATATAGAGGGCATGTACCACAATATACGTACGTGGAAATAGTCATATGACGTACCAATCTGACCATTCCAAATAATATGAACAGGGAGGATGGCCTGACTCGAAGCGGGTCATGGAAACGTCTTTGTCGAGCGGGCAGTTTTCACTCTTCGTATTCGAGAGGTCCCAGTTTAAATATCGGCTCAAACACCGTATGTTCTGAGGTTTTTCGTGGTTTTTCTTAGTCCCTTCAGAAGAATTTCGTGGTAGTGCCTTAAATTATACCACAACCGCTTTCTTCTACAGCCTTCCAATTTTATATATTGACTACGCATCCTCATTCGACGCTCTTTTACCTGAACTTGCCATTAGTTGTGTTGCGCTGGACAATCCAGGAACCCCAATACTGAGCAGATCTCGAAGGTGGGATGGTGAGTGTATTGCCTGGGCTGAGTGGATTAATGTCAGGGGCGTTTATGGAAGGACTGGATTCGGAGAAAATAACGGAACCGTGTGAAATAAGGTGACAAACCCTGATGGGAGTTCACTGTAGCTTTTAATGTGGATGTCCCCGTGAAGTCCAAAAGCAAAGACAAAACAAAATAAATAGTGGGATTATTTTCATTCCCTGCAGTCAGTATGAGAGTAATCTGTCAAGAGGTCTCCTGCTGCGCCCAGTTTCAAGCCATAATTCACAATTATATCTTCATTCAGAGTGAGCAGGCCCTTTTTGCCGCGTTGTCCCATGTTGGTGGCTGACACGTCGCCTGTTGTTGGCTGACACGTCGCCTGTTGGCTGTGGGTGGCGTTCGTAGTGTCCTTGTAATGTCTGTGGGGCTCGGTTGGAAATCCTTACAGAAGAAGTGTAACAAGTGCAGTGCTTGCTGAAACCATGAATACGGATGATACATACATACATACATACATACACAGAAGTGGGTGAATAAAAACCCCTTCCCTCTCTTCTAGTACATTACGTGCGTCCAGACGCACGTAATGTGAGATGCATTTAATTATAAGTTGATATTTGCGAACACTGAGATCTCATTTTTCTTACATACTCAGTTTCATTACAACACTTTACATAAAAATGCCTACTGTGTAAGCTGTTTTCAGCTACAACTCTGTATGGGAGGTGATTACAATTTTTCTAGTCGGTATGTTGGTTGTGTAAATACTGAGTATAAAATACTTGTTATGTTAGAATGTAATTAGATTAAAATAAACGTAAAATATTGTAGCAGGGCAGCCTGAGTTCGAATCCAAGGACTGCCATCCCCAGATGAAAGGTGTGGTACTTTGCATTGTTGCCGATCGTTGATGGTCTCCTTAGCACCCACAACAACGAGGAAGAAGCTTTCGATTGGGTTTCACCTTTTATTATTACAACAATGTGAATATCAGAGCTGGCTACAACAAGGTCTGCAGATGTGTTTTCTAAGAACCACAACTGTTGCCCGCCGCATGGTCTTTCCTATTTTTACTCCCCTCCCCTTTTATCACCAACCTCTCTCCCTAGCGCCGTGGAGGCAATCTGCGGTATGCAGGACTTAGTATTTGGATCTCGACAAGTAAAGAAGAAATTTTAGGTTCGGTGTTAGACATGATAAGAATCGAGCACGATAAAATTCGCTGTGTGGAGCTCGGCTCTATCCTGAGCTGATAGTCGGTGCCTCGCTTCCAGCCATAGCCACACGACCTGTGTAAACTACTGGCGCCCAACCGAAGTTAAATTTTTAGTGGTTAGTGAATGGATGCGCGGTTAAAATATCCCTCTCTTTTTGCAATCTGAATAAGAATTTTTGCTGTTAAATGGAGAGAAATACCGAATTAATTATTATCATAACTCGCTGCAGTAAGTGGGTTCTACGTGTGTATCATTTGAAGATGAAAAACCTGCTTTCTCTTTCTCGTAAGAACTTGTTTAGGTTTAGTGTCTGATATTCATTATAGCAGGGTGCCTTCCAAACGACGTTGTCAAGAAACGTTTTAGGAGTTTGGTAGCTGGATGTTATCCTTAGTCGCTCCCAAGCCGAAACATGTCAGTTTCTGTATGAATGATACAGCAATACACAGCTGTATACAAGATAACCTGTCTCTTTATATGGAACGTAACATACAACGGGATGCTTTCAGCAACAACAAAAAGCAGTACTTCAGCTATTTATATTGTACAAGTCAAAAAAGGGGTAGGAGGAAGGATTCTATAATATTCTGAGTTGATTATACCCAGGTCAATCTCGGTCGCCGCGTGGTCTAAGGGCATGGATCTGCGGCCGCTCGCTTGCTGGGATTGCGGGTTCGAATCCCGCCGGGGGCGTGGATGCCTGTCTCTTGTGAATGTTGTGTGTTGTCAGGTAGGGGTCTCTGCGACGGGCCGATCCCTCGTCCAGAGGAGTCCTACCGAGTGTGTATGTGTGTGTGCATGCGTGTGTGTCACTGAGTGTGATCAGGTGCAACAATTACCCTCTACACCAAAAATGAGTAGGCAGAAAGATGTCAAGACTAATAAAGAAAGAAAGATTATACCCACAAAACTATTTAGGTTAATTAAAATGTATTTAGAAGAAACCCATACTGAATCCGGATAGACACGCATTTGTCTTATAGTCCTATTCAGAGTAGTCTCAAGCAAAATATTACTTTTCTCCATTGCTTTTCAATCTCACTTTAGAATATGCCATTGCAAAGTTTCAAGCAAACCGGAATGGACTGAAATGAATGGGACACATTAACTTCTGGTCTGTGCTGGTGATGTTATTTTAATCGGCAAAAAGACATAGAAGCTTTGTTACTCGCTAGAAGGGGGTGCTGAAAGAACTAAGCACGTTGTATTATGCCGAGTGAGGTAGTGTTGTCGAGTCCGCTGGAAATGTAGAGCGAGAGGAAGATGTCTGAGGGATTCTAGTGGAAGCTCTTTCGGACTCTTGATGTCAAGAACAACCGATTTATTGTAGGTTAGATAGTTGAATGTAAGCAGAGACGGTTAACTAGTGAAGTGCAGCACGAATGATCAAATGCTATAACACATGCATTGGTACAGTAGGACTTGCTACATGCTCCATCACAGTCTAGCATCACGACGGAATCGGACAGCGATTCGAGTAGCAACTGTGGTCAAGAACGTTCCTGCGAGGCAAACAAGCGCCCTCTTTATATAGCGTATAAATCTTCGGGGCGGTGTGAATCATAAGACATCGTCTGGCGTTCTTTATCCCAAGCGTGCACAAATTTTTCAGAAATCTAATTGCCAGAAGCGTGACATGAAGCAAGTTCCACGCTGAGGATTCACAAATATTACGAGCCACCGTACAAAATTTAGTTTCCACGGCGACCTGGCGCCCGGGATTTGTGTACTCCTGGTTTAGGCCCCAAAATTACCTTATTTGTTTATAAGCGTGAGATTGAGATGCGAGACTTGGCTGACAGAAAGCCGGATGTAGATTTCCTTTACCCTTGGGACAGTCAGAAAAAATACGTACGTGCTTAGCTTACTAGATGTCTTTCGCGCTTGTAGCATGTTTGTACAAAGTGCACTGAAAAATAACACAAGCATGACATAAGCCTCTTACAGCTTACCTGTAATGAGACAAGGTTCCATGACTCGAACACAGAATGCGGGACAAATCACAACATAAAGTAGCCAATAAGTCCTTTGAAAATATTACAAAGTTCAAATAGTTGGTAACGCCACTATGTGATAAAAGACTTCAAGCATAATGAATTTAAGAGCAGAATAAATCAGAGAATGCCTACTACCTTTCGGCACAGAATTTTGTTTCTCAATTTGCTGTATACTCATAGAAATATAAGGGTGGAAATACACAATAATGCAATGTTGCCTGTTGTTTTATATGAGTGTGGAACTTCGTCTTTCACATTAAGATGAAAACATAGGCAAAGTGCGTTAGAGAATATGGTGCTGAGGAAGATATTTGGGCCTAAGACGGAGGAAGTAACAGGACGGTGAAAACACTGCATAATGAGGAGAGTCGTGATTAGTGCTCGTCACCAAATGCTATTCAGTTTATCAAATCGAGGAGGGTGAAATGGGCTCTTGTAATCCTGTCACTCTTTCTTGGCGTTACACTGTTGGATACCTGCAGTGTTGGGCACTTTAGAAGTGTTGCTGTGCTTAACTAGTGGTAAATATTCACTATGTAATGTATAGAACCAGAAAGGAAAGAGAAATGGAAAACAATTAATATAAACGATAAGCGTTTTGAAAAGTGAGGAGTGTCAACTACTTGGATACCCTAATCACGAAGAGAATACCATAACGAGGAAATTAAGGCTAGAATGGCAGCTGGGACAGAAGCTATTTTCACACTGATGCACCTATTGAGGTCCAAAACTATCAGCAGGCACATGAAATAAGTATATATCAAAGGATTATACGACCGGTTGTTACTTATGGAGCGGAAGCATGGACAATGACAAGAAGGAGGAGGAGATGCTGAGAAGGAGGAAAGGAAGATACTCAGGGAATATATGGAGCATGAGGAGGGAGGAATGGAGAATAAGAACAAATGGCGAAATACAACAGTTATATCAGAAGCCGGACATAGTTGTGGAAATAAAAAAGGCAAGAATGAGATGGGCAGGGCATGTACAAAGAATGCCAGAAGAAAGAGTGGTAAAGAAAATGTTCACTGGACAACCAGGGGGCAGCAGGAGGAAGGGAAGGCCCAGACTGAGATGGGTGGACGATTTGGAGGAAGATCTGAAGAAAATAGGAATAAGAGGATGGAGAAGGATGGCGGAGGATAGAGAGGGATGGAGGCAGGCTATTGCAGAGGTCCAGGCCCTTCAAGGGCTGTAGCACCACAGATGATGATGATGATGATGTAATGTATAGTAACTTTCGGTGTAACGTGTATTTGACATTGTGCTATGAACATCGCCCAGTGCCACATAGAACTTCAACACTTGTACTCACGCCGGGCATATCGCTGCCAGCTAAGCTGTTCAGTGTCACAATGAACTTACACCTTTGTACTCAAGTAGGGCATATCGCTGCCAGCTAAGCTGTTCAGTGTCACAATGAACTTACACCTTTGTACTCAAGTAGGGCAGCTTGCTGCCAGCTAAGCTGTTCAGTGTCACAATGAACTTACACCTTTGTACTCAAGTAGGGCATATCGCTGCCAGCTAAGCTGTTCAGTGTCACAATGAACTTACACCTTTGTACTCAATTAGGGCAGCTCGCTGCCAGCTAAGCTATATCTGACCGTGTGTGGATAACTCACGGGCATTCGTCCGTGAGCCCTGCTGTAAACATGGAGTGAGTCGCTACACTTGTACCTCGATCTCACAGTAATTTTACCTATAGTAAAGTATCAGCTGAACGGAGTGTTCGACCACGACCAAGCCTCAACTCTCTCACCTACCGCTCGGCAAAGGATTTGTGGTACAAAACAACTGCTGTGTGATGTTAAATGCATGCGTCATAACATAACACACATGAAGGTGATCATATCAGCTATTGTTGTTGTTGTTGTTGTTGTTTTCAGAGCATAATTGTTGTCGTTTCTTTCGCAGTTGTTCATTTCATTCATTCATTCTGTAATCTGTCTTACAACAGGTCCGTAGCCTCTTCCAAAGCGAGTTCTCCATACAGTGCGATCTTGTTCTTCCTCTTTCAATTTCCAGTATCTTCTCTTTTCCTTAAGGTCATCCAGTAGCTGCTTACGTCTTCTCCCTCGTCTTCCCGTCATTTCTATCCTTCCTTCTAACTTTTCCTTCAATCACGTGTTTCAGAAGGCAGTTTCTACGCAAGATATGGCCAATCCAGTTGGCCTTTCTTCTTTTTATTGTATGTAGGATATTCCTCTCCTCCTTGACTCTGTGTAATACTTCTTCATTTCTCATACGATCGGTCCAACTGATCCTCTCCATTCTTCTCCAGCACCACATTTCAAAACTTTCCAGTACTTCTGATCTACTTTTCCGAAGTGTCCACTTTTCAGCATCATACAAAGCTATGCTCCAAATGTAGCATTTTACTAATTTCTTCCTTAAATTTAAGTCCAGTTTGCTGGTGAAAAGATTCTTCTTCTTGTTGAATGTTGCCTTTGCCATGGCAATTCTGGATTTAATTTCACGTGTACACCTTACATCATTTGTTATCATGCTGCCCAAATAATTGAAATATTCCACATTCTCCAATTGTTTCTGATCTATCATAATTTTCATTGGGGATGGTTGCCTTGAGATTCTCATTACCTTAGTTTTTTCCACATGCATTTCCATTCCATAGTGTCTTCCAATTTCAAATAGTCTATCAACCATGCCCTGTAGTACCTTTTATTCCCTAGCCAGTAGAACAAGGTCATCTGTATATTTCACAGTGCATATTACTTGTCCTCCTATTTTGAAGTCTCCAAACCCTTCAAGAGCTTCCTTGGTGTTGTGCTGGACATCCCTTGCACCCCTTGTTTTTGTTGTGGTCACACGGCTTTTGAAATCGAGCGTGAGGTCAGACTGATTAATCATGTTGACTAATCAGGTCAGAGAAAGGGATTCAGAATGATGCGTAATATTACCACATCCTTCCCGCGTGAGGTGTCTCGCAACGCCTATGCGTGTGAATCAGCTTTGCGGAACATTATGTCATTCTTTACGGAAGTAAACTACTTGTGACCAATAGGAATAAAGGTTATGGGCGTTGGTTACGGAAACTTAGATGTATATAAAACCCTGTAAAATTAGATTTGTTGGAAGAATCGGTTGGGAGCATCGATAGCGAATCTGTAGAGATCTACATAGCTCTTACAATGATTATATTCCCTTGAGAGTCTTCGATGCCAATGTTTTGAATCCTATGGTTTTCTTTCCAACCTAGTTCCTTTGTCTTCATGTACATTAGATCATAACGTCCTGTTCTTTGAAATTCTATGATCTCGTCGCATATGCTCTCCAGATATTTCTTCTTGGCGTTGTCCGTCGCTCTTTTCAATTCGTTCCTCAGTCTTCTGTAGTTTTTCCTTCCTTCTTCGTTGTTGACATTCTTCCATTTCCTTCGTTCATCCATTTTTCTTATCATCTCCTGTGTAATCCATGGCTTTCTTGCTTTCCTCTCGACTTTTCCAACCAAATCACTCATAGTATCTAACACATTTCTTGATATTGTTCCACTTCACTTCCACATTCCCACTTTCACATTTAATTGCACCAAGTTTTTTTTCTAGTCTATCGTGTACTACCTGTCGCTGAGCATATAGCTTCTCCAAATCCCATCTTGGTTTTCGCTTGTGGAACCTTATGATCTTTAATCTGGTGCAGATCGTTGCAACCAGTAAATTGTGGTCAGAGTCAATATCTGCTCCAGGCAGTGTCTGCACATCCTTCACACTGTTCCTGAATCGCCGTTTCACTAGTACATAGTCCAATTGATATCGACTCCTATCCCCTGGTGATTTCAAGGTGTACAATCTTCTTTTAGGTTTTTTGAACCATGTGTTTGTTATAACAAGTCCATTTCTTTCACAGAAGTTAATAAGCATTTGACCTCTCTGGTGTTGTATCCGCTAATTGAAGGTTGACCGTTAAGGCGCCCTCGCTTGTGGATACAGGTGAATGTTGCCGAGCGGAAGCAGATAGGTTGTGTTGACTCGGGGTTTGAATATAGTACAACAACTGATGATGAAGCCAGAAGAAGGTTTATTACGTACATGTTGCTGGCAGGTCTAGCCCGCCTGACGTCCAGACTGACAATGTGGCTAAGAGTGCCCGTCAGGTTGAGTAACACAAGTTTATATAGTCTGATTATTCTATTCTTATCTCAACTCTGACGTGGCTTACAACCAGTTGCTCTCAATTAGATATATTGAATGTTTTGAGACCAAGTGCTTTCAAAATACTCTTAGAGTCTAAAGTCAGACGTTAAAAGAGTTATCATCCTATTAGGGCAGGGGTTAGACTACAGTTTAAATGTCTTTCACAATATTTCACAGTATCACCCCGCTTAATTTAGACTCAGCTGCCGTACAGACGTTGTACCCTCATATAATAATACATTTAGAACATTTATTTGTTTTGGGCCAGACTGAAAGTATTATAATAAACTTTGTCACACAGACGTAATAAGCATTACGATAACTTTGTCACCCAGACGTAATAACATAAATTGGATAGTGCTCCCGTCCTGTTTGTCTGAATGCACTTTTAACCTCTTCTAAAAATAACATCGTCTGAAATAACAGTCTGGTTGCCTGTATCTTACACAGTAAGGAACTGAAAGGTTCCTTATGCCGTGTACAATGAATAAAGTATTAAATGAAATTGAAATTACTCATTACAATACCTATGTGTAATACCTCTATACTACCTCTGTATAACCCCTCTAATAGACACACCTTTAACATATATCATAACACTACTCAATACCTCTAATAGGCACATCTTTAGCATATATAACACTGGTTCCTCCTTCCCAGTCCATATGGTCCAACAGTGTTCTGATCCAGGAAAAGTAATAATGTGGTAGTATCAGAAATTACTTCAGTGACATTAGTTGTAAAGATTTTGTTAGCTTAGTGAAATTCTGTTTTTAAAACTGTTAAAATCAATATAGTGTTCATTTGATAAAATTACTGTGGCATTTGTGATTGATAAAATTACTGTGGCATTTATAATTAACACAACGTTTGGTAGAATTGTTAAAGAATTTTTATCAATTATAAATGTGATTTCCTTGACATAATCGTTTCGGTCGCACTATGGCCCTGGGGTCGACTCAGCCTCTAACAGAAATGAGTACCAGGAATATTTCCTGGGGGGTAAAGGCGGCCGGTGCTTAGGGCTGACAACCTTACCACCTTCATGTGCCGATTGTTTACAAATCTGGGAGCCTCAACCTCCTGGACCCCTCAGGGCCTGTCTAGGCCTGTAATGGGGTTGCTTTACCTTTTTTTTTTTTAATGTGATACGTGACAGTAATTATAACAAGATTTTTCCATGGCGCAACAGTCCCTGTTGGGCCAGGTGTTGTATATGTTGAATAAATTTATGGGTCAGTATATTTCATATTAATTGAAATGTAAGAAGGGTTATGCTTTCACATGAGAGGTCGTTAGTTAGGTAGAAATGGTTATTGTACTTGAACTATGGTTTGTGAGTATACTCTTTGTATTTGTAAACAGTTCGAGAGAGGGTGATGATTACTCGAGACCATGTGAGGATGAGGGACGGAGCAAGTCATAAATTGCGGGCATATGGTGGTGTTCTGGCAGCTTTGAGACAAGGGTCCCACTCAGTTGTGTTTGGGAGGAGGGGGTTGTGACTTATATACTTGAGATGACATATAAGCCCTGTTTTGGATATTACGATGGGGGAATTTTCTACATGACGTGGTCATCACCACTCATCGCACAGGTCTCGAGTCATCTCCTCTCCTGGAACGTACATGCACCATAGCGACCAGCACGCACTTGTATTTTTCATAAGCAATATATCTGAGCATCAATATCCTACTCTCGTCGGAACTGGTTTTTCTTTAAATAATTGTGGACTCCTACCTACGTCTCTCACACGGCCCTCCGCTCGGGCATTGACTACCTCCCGGAGAACTGGCCCTTCTCCAGGATACAACACAGGGCCTTGTCCTTATCGAGGCTTCACAATCACATTTATTTAGAAATTTTAAACATTGAACGCTATATTAAATTTAACAATTTTTAAAAGCATCATACTTGTACTAAGTAAAAAAGGTCTTTACTTCCAATGTCACTGCAGTAACTTCTGATAATGCTGTAATGTGACTGAAAAAGTATACAGTCTCGACTGCTTAGAAGTCAAAGACATTGCAATAAAGTCACGTGCAATATATCTATAGACAATAGATAATATTTAGCATTAGACTTGAGAATGGCTTTATTAAGCCGAAACACGCAGACAGTCATTATGTAACTCTGCATAACAGGTGTCAGTAAATCAGCTGTGTTAAGAAGGATATCGCATTTATTCAAGTAACACAGCTGTGTACATAAAGTAAAGGTACTATTCTGCTGTATCCTATCATGCTATGTCAGAGTGCTGTGTTTGTTGTAACCCTTCAAAGGCGAAAATTAACTTTAGATTTATTTAAAGATTCAGTTCGTACGTCTCCGTAAACACATTCCGCCTCGATTATAAAAACCGAACAGTTAATCTCATAAAAACACCTTATGGGCAGAACGTACGTATGATCTTTGAATGTTAAGCCTTGTTACACATAAAGTAATCATTGGGCTTTAACTGGTTCTTTTGAAGCCTGTGAATTATTTACATAGTATTTAAAAATTAAACTCCTACCTCTGAGAAAACGCATGCTTATTATTATTATTATTATTAGTAGTAGTAGTAGTATTAGTATTATTAACTCTCTTTCCCCCACTTTCCATATTCATAGTGTGGGCATTCAATAATATTTTGATAAGAAGATGACCCTCTAAGTCTGTAATACAAAGGAATGGATAATTTGTCTGTGGAAACTGTAGCTATGCGTGAGATTTGTCAGTTATTTCCGTTGAATATTCAACAGCTGCTGCATTAATGTTGGTCTGTGTCTTTAAAACAGAGGCTAGCATGCTCTATGTCTGTTTCGGCTACTCTTGTAAGATGTATACCAGCACGTGGTACATTGTACTAATTTTCAGAGTTTTAATTGCTTATGATTACTGGGTTTTGTGGACCTTGTCCATCAAGTTCAAGAAGTACTTCTTACTGTCGGACTCATCTCAGTATGTTCCTCCCCATTTTTTAACATGAGTAAGGACACATCCATTTTCCGAAACTCTGTGTTCGTGATCAAACACGAGACGACAAATTCCAGAAACCTAGCAACCATAAAGATTATGCACCATACTCAGAACCATTCCAGTTACTCAGTTTCACTGACCAGCTGTGGGGCCCATTCAACGGGTACCGTGGTTTTTACCCGGGGGTAAAGCGACCGGGTTATAAACTTAACAACTCACCTCAATCCAGTGCCGAGGTTAAGAATGAATGGTTGTATACATCTGCTTCCCCTGTATGTATTTACAATGTGGACAAGGACAAATTTACCTTTACCTTTAATTTTCAGTATCCAGACATAGGTACGTCATTAGACCTTCAGCCGCAGTTTGACAGTTAATGGGGCCGTGTGACGTAGAGTCGTTTGCGTCATTGTAGTTAAGAATAATCTTGATTTAGTTTAATGAATTATTGTACGGAGTTTTCTTGGAATATCACCGCCGCCCAGAGCGTGTCTTCAATGATGCCTAATTTGTAATAGACTGCAGAGGAATGGGAGGAAAGAGGAAAAAAAACGGAGAAAAATTAGGAGCAGTGGTCGTTAGTAAATGTCTTACTGTTACGTATTGCGCATGCGTTATAAATTGGTAAATTTCCAGTGAGTTAACTCAAGAAATGATTTCTGAGTTTTATACAAAAGTGATAACTCGCCTTCTTCTTCCAACGAAGTCCTTTTCGAAATTTAAAGTTTTAAGATTGATCTTTCCAACAAGTGTTGGATCTTCCCCCATCTTCCTATACTTTGTGCTAGTATGTTTGCTAATTTCGTTAGTGTAATAAGTTTTGTCCTGTTTTTGTATTGATTCCACAGCAATTGTTATTTATTCCCTGCTTCTGCCACCTTATGAATAGGCAGTATATCTCTTATTTCTTTATTTCATATTTTGTCTTGTGATGTCGTTCCTATGAATGTTCTAAGAAACCTAATATGCGCGAAATTTTAATGTAATAATAAATATACTAGTGTTAATTTTTTATAATTAATTCAGTTTTAGACATCTTACCTAATTTGTAACTTTTCGTTTTATTCTGTTTTTAAATTTTTTATCTGAAAAGCGCGGACTTACCATAACCATTATTATGAACTCATTCTTTATGGCAACGCAATAGGCCATCGAGGTCTGTCAGTGGCTTCGCGATGGTGTGAGATTAGTGTGAAGTGTCTCGCGAACGACTGTTGTTGACAGCAATGAGAACTAGCGGATAGAGCACAGTCCTTCTGGGCAAGCTGATAGTCACTTAACTGTTCGATGAATTCCCTCTCGCCGGTCATGGAACCCGAAAGTTCATTACGACATTCACATGACCCCACCACAGGGTACTCCAGTAGACTCACACCCCACTTCTTTACGATTAATGTTGTTGTCTTGTGGGTTTACACCGTGTGGTCTGGTCTATTCCGAAGGAAGATGACTTTTTACCAATCTAACAGACTACACGGCATTAGTACCCATCACCGAAATGGTAAAGGTCTCCCGATAACATGCCATGGAGACACGGAGGGGGAGTCAATGTATAGCTGTACTCGTTCTTAACCCTGGCGCTAGATTTGGTCGGCGCCACGCCCCGGCCCCTTTACTCGTGCTAAAGAACCTCGGTACCTTTTGTACCGGAGGCTGGGTAGGCTCCACAGCCTCTCTGGATATGTGTGGAGAGGAGAAAATCTCTTTCCCCCCACCGGGGTTTGAACTCCGAACCCTATCGCCCGTAGCGGGTTGCTATACCGACCACGTTATCCCGGTCCCTAACCCAGTGCAATAAGGACTTTAGACGTTATGTTCCTGAAGATTCACTTTAATATTATATTCCTGTGTACAGGCTTTCAAGTAATTTCGTCCCATCAGCTGTGTCGATTAGAATTTTATGTGCATTTCACTTTTCAACTAGGCGTGTTTCACCCATCTCATCCTTCTTGATCCGATGACCCCAAAACCCTCCGTGCAAGTTACCGATTTTGAAGAACTGCGATCTAAAACTAAACTAAAGTTGTCTCTATGTTCATTTATCACAGATTAATTTTAAAAGATAATTCAGCGCAGGTAAGTCATTTGTTGAAGCAGCGAGTGATTCTGGGACGTAAAAGTCAACCATAATTAGTTTTCTCGTTCTTAACTTCACTATGGTAAACGTTAGGTCTCACGTACTAATTTGTACTCGTAATTACGCGCATGAATTCGGTACATTTACTGAGACGTAAAATCCGGAGGAGGATAGCCGATCTGCAGCTGCAAGTGATCGCCAACCCTTCAGCGCCCTACAAGCCACCACTGCTGTTTATGGTATGGGAGAAAACTTGATATCAATTATTTGGCACGCGAATACATCTCCAGTATCACATTTCACGGACTGCGGGTTGCGACAGAGAAACCTATGCTAGGATATGGGGAAATTCCCATCGGGTTAACTAATGCAGCGCCGTTGCTAGGATACGAGGAGAAACCAAAACTAGTGCTGTTGCTAGGATACGGGGAAACCTACTGGATGAAAGCCCAAAATAACGACGTTGCTATAACCCGAGAAAAGCCCTTCGTCCAGGGGAATTCCAAACTAGATTTGTTGCTAGGATGCGGAGAAACCCCACTCGGGTAAAGCCCAAATGTCCTTGCTAGGATACGGATAACCCAACTCGGAGAAAACCCATATTTCAGAAAAATCCCAATACTTGATTATAGCGCCGTTGGTGGGATACAGAGAACGCACAAAATACTGTTCGTCAAACTGCAATATGGTTCAAGTTACCAGTCTGAAGTTTCAATACACAAAATTTTATAGAGAGAGTATTCAGTTTTAACACAAACTGAATGTCTTTACGATGATAAGCATATGAGAGTAATAGTCTCATCTAATCCCTGCTACGCTAATCGGTGCAGAGGGGTTTGTGAACTGGCAGCGGACCGCGGCCCACCGTTTAATTAACACTGGTGTGCATGATGCACTCATCATCACGCAGTCTGTCTTATGAGCTTTCCATAGCCTCTTCCACAGCGATTGCTCCAGAGAGTCTGCTGTCTAGTGCTCCCCCTAAAAGCAAGGTAGAAAGCTGTTCTGACCTGCCACTCACAAACCACCTAATAGTGCTCTGTTTCCAAGGAGACATTTGTTCGCTTGTGACACGGTCTGGATAAAGGGCCTATTGTTCAAACTCATCAACTTCAATTTTCCACCTTACCTTATATTCTTCCTTTCCTCATACCTCAGAAATCGGTCATTCTCGATAGATCTTACAGGCGCTTCATCCCCAACAAAATAGCCCAAGGCAGGCCTTCCTCAAGGAGCAGCACTTTCTCCGATCTTATTCACCATCTACACGGCAGACTTTCCTCAGTTCTCTTATATACACATGGCGCTCTTTGCAGATGATACGGCCCTTTATACTCAATCCTGGAGGATAGACACAATTACCCGACGACTGACGCGAACGCTTAGTCGTGTGGTACAGTACCTACGCAAATGGAGACTTAAAGTAAATATCACAAAAACCAACGTTCTTTTATTCACAAAAAGAAGACCAAAAGAGCCATCACACCGATTCAGCTAGAGGGAGTGGAAATTCCATGGACCAAAGAAATACAATATTTAGGACTACACTTCACATCTACACTCAACTTTAATACGCATATTAAACGGTCGGCGCATAAGGCGCTCGGACGTCTGATCCAGCTGTTTCCGCTGCTGGCTCGAGAATCATCCCTGGCTCCAGCAACAAAGTTACATCTCTATAAAACGTCGATTCGCCCAATAATTACCTATGCAGCGCCTGTATGGTGTTCAGTCAGCTCCTCTACATATCAGTACTTACAATTCATACAAAACAAATGTTTAATGAGTTATTACTCAGTCCCCACGAAGAACGCCCATCTACCACCTTCACACGGTAACAGGCATTGAATATCTACATACATACATACGATCACTGGCGGAGCGATTTTATGCGCAATGCCCAGAACATGACAATCCGCTCATCAGTTCTATTGGAAACTACACTCGACAGGATCTACTTCAGATGTACAAAAAGTATAGACATAAAAGACCAAAGCATATTCTACTCTAAATAAGAGTAGAGGTATAGGTAGTGTTTTTTGTAGGCGGTAACGCTGTGTTTTTCACTACATATAAGATGAGAGTGGCATCTACTAGAGGAGCAGGTCCATCACCTGTTTCAATGGCTACCTGGAAGTTGGTAACAGGTACAACTAGACAAACGGATGTATATATTCGTTGATGTACTTGCTGATGTAAATAAAGTTTTATTATTATTTGTTCGCTTGTGGTACGTAGGAGGGACGAGGCAAAGGAAATTACCTACAGGTATTGTGTGTCCCTAATGTGGGGCGGATTGAAGGAAATAACTGTTATTTTCGACTGTCCGACATTGACAATTTTTGGGTTCTGTTAAAATGGTTAGCGAAAGAACCTAACATAAAACCTTACGCAAGTCCATTTATTACACGTAGACCTACCGATGTGGCTAACTGAGTGCATGCAGAGGTCTGCTTGAAAGTTTCTTTATGGTCAGTGGAAAAATACGTCTCGAAAACGTCACGCCATCTTGGAGAAATTACTAAGGAATACCACTTTGGCGTTGGCAGTGGCTTCGCAGGAGGAACCCAGACCGCTGAATATTTGTGACCACTAAGCATTGTATTCTTGGAGTGCGACTGACAGCCTCTCCTTGTAACACCTCAGCTGTCTCGGAACCTCGGCAATCGGGTGGCCATGGCTTCAAAGCAGGCCGAAGCGCCATAGAAGAAGAAAAAGGAGGAGGAGAAGAACCAATGCATTCCAGTTACAAATACGCTGGGCTGAAGTGCGGTCGTGTCTTGTGCTTGCCAGTTCTGTTATGCGAGACGGATTTTCTGTTGTTTTGTGTCTGCTTAGAGCTGTGCTACATTCGACCTTAGACTTATGGGTGTTGACGAGTGGAGACGGTTTCTCCCTCCGCAAGATTCGCGTGGCTATGACAGACCTCCCCCCCCCCCCCCCCCCCCCCCGCACAGTCAAAGTGAAAGTTTTACTCCTGTGTAAACAGTAGTAGAAGCTGAAGCGTGTTGGCTATAAGCATGTTGGTGGATAATTTGGAAGTTAGTCCAAAGATTAGGCATGCTCGACATGCCTCTGTAATTGGAGATGTGGTCTGTCCATCGGAAACAGTGTTCTTCTTTACAAGCAGGTTATTCCTCTTATGTACGATGTTGTACCCGATCTAAAAGTCCACTGCCCGCACCTACGTAAGGCAGCTGCAGGTGGTACAATCCAAGTGTCTTTGCGTTGCGTACACGTACCTACATATGTTAATAACAAGAAAATTCAATAGGATTTGCAGGTTCTGTTTTCTGTCTACGACATCAGAGTCCTAACCGTGAGTTTCGACTCCAAGTTGAGTGGTGTGGGGAGCCCCTGTACTCCCCGCAGACAACGGCTGACCAAACTCGTCTGAGGCCTTAGGCGAAAGCAAGTGGAAATCAATAGGCCAGTGGAGGCTGCCCGTAAAAAGAAGGCCAAGTCGACAGAACGAACTGTGTTTAGCAACTTTCGGGTCCCTGACTGAGATTTCCCGTGGGTTTCCTCAGTTTTAAGGCGAATAACAAGGTATAATTAAAAGACGGTGCATGGCCAGCTTCGGCCCCGAATCACGGAGGTTCTTTAACAAACGTGACTTCGCATCAAGTCATAATGAACTTTAGCATTCGCGACCGAGCCACTATGAGTTCGAACCTCAGACAGCCATCCAATCAAAGTTCGAACCCCCCCCCCCCAAAGGACACATTGCCATTTGTGGCAAAATTCCTTAATGTGACTAAGTCAAGACCCTCAGCCAAGATGAGAAATCCGTTAACGTAAGCACAGCACCTCCAAATTGTCACTGTTTCCGCGTGACACCGCAACAATACGTTTCATGTGCAGGAATCGCTAAACGTAAAGAGCGACACTGCTTTGCGCTTCTCTGGCCCTAGTTACGATGGTTAGTCCGGCGTGGGCGGGGCAATGGACTTCCGCATATGGCACCAAACTGGTCAGGTCAACACTGTACACTCCCACTAGGAAACTTTTAACGAAGAGACCTGCTTGACGCTGACGATGTAGGCATTACGATCATTTGCAACGTGGGGAAACACTCTCCCAACGACACAGCGTCACATCCCAGAAGACTATCTTCAGCACCACCTCAAAATTCTAGGCACTAGGAAGGTGACATGAAGCAAACTCCATTCTGAGGATCCGCAAATATTAGGCACCACTGTGCAAAATTTAGTCGCTGCGGCGACGTGGTATCCGGGATTTGTGCACGTCTGGTATAACGTATATATGAAATCTGTGGTCTTCTGGGTTATTACACGGCGTCGTGTAATAACCCAGAAGACCACAGATTTCATCAACATCGCGGCGGAAGCCTGAAATCAAGGATAATGTATATATGTATGCATGTTCGGAACCAGGAGAGTTTAGTCGGTATAGTGCCTAGGATACGGGCTGGACGATCCGCGGTTCGAATTCCGGTAGGGGCAAGAAATTTTTCTCTTTCCCAAAAAAGTTTTGGCCCTATCCAGCCTCCTATTACGTGTGTACCGGGGTTCTTTTCCGGGAGTAAAGCGGCCGGGACGTGACGTTGACCACTAACGTCCATCTAGTGCAGAGGTTAAGAATGAATGGAGGTATACCTCTGCTCTCCTAATACGCCTTCATGGCGTGAACGGGGGACAACTTTACCTCCCCTGACTGTTCCCCAGATGCGAAAATCTAGTATGCGTTTTCTGCGCACTGGTTTAGCAAGGAAGGAAGGTAATTACACCATGCGGCCGTTATCACATTCTTCTGTGCCTCTGTCAAACAGAATGCTATGACTAGGCAGCACATGTTTCTGTAACTGGATCAGCTATTCTCTATGAACTCACGTGCAAATTCCTGTCTTGAGGACAGGCTGATTAAGCATGCTACTTATGCTGCACATCCCATACACCGAGCAGGTTTGCGTAGCGGTAACACTGTAGAGTTCTATTCGGGAGGTGTCCGGTTCAGCCCTCGGCTAGGTTTTACTTACTCTTTCCAAACAAATGCCGGGATAGTACTTCGACTGAACCACGACTGCTTCCTTCAGCTTCTTTCCACGTTGTAAAGGCAAAGTTGTCCGTGTGCTTGCGATGAGGGCCTATAGAGGGAGCAAAGGTATAACTCCACTCTTTCTTAAACCTCGGCAGTAGAGGCAGGTGAGTGGTTAGTTCCATGCCGCAGCCGCTTTACCCTCTCGAAAAATCTCCAGTAACCGTCGTATAGGAGGCTGGGTGGGCCCCAGATGCGGTGTGGACGTTTTATTGATGAAAAGGAAATTTTCACTGCATTTTCACACCTGAAACAAACTGTCAAGTAAATAGCATTTCAGCTTCTTTAACGAGACTAATCTTATGTTAATATTAACTTGTAATGTAGAACTGGGTACCTAAGAAAAATGGACGTTACGTACTGCGGTATGTATGGCAGTAGGGAACGGGAGATGACTGCATGCGATAAGCCTGTGCTAAACACATAAGGCTCACCTACTGTCGTGTCAGTGAAATCGGGGAGGTTAAAATTTATAACTTATTAGAAATCAGACTTCTTTTTAAAATGTTGTCAATATTGTTTATGTTTAACCAAAGGGTTAATTATTCATTTATGACCATACGTTCTAGTATTTCTGCTTAGGAGATCTGTTAACAGCAAGGCTGCGTTTGCGGTAAATAAACATTAAGACGACGTTGGAATATAAAATCATACAAACGCGTTTAGAAATTGCATACTCGAAACCTTTCCACGTTTCAGCCCTTCCTCGAAGTACATAAAACGACGGCACAATGGGGACATCTTGTCGGTCAGTTCGTCCGTCCCCTGGAACTACTGAACGGATACAGGTAAAATCTGGTACCAGAATGTCTGTGCTAAAGGGTTTTTTTAGTGAAGGCCCCCGCAGCAGATGCTACGGACGCACCGCAGCCTTGAGGCTTATTGTGCAACCCTGTGGTGAAGATGATTAGTTTTTTTCGTTTTTCCGAGTAACGGAGCATCGGTGGAAAGAAATTGACAGGTGAAAACCGAAGTACTCGGGGAAAAACCTGTCCCAGTGCCACTTTATCCACCACAAATCCCACACGGACTGACCCGGGATCGAACCCCAACATCCGCGGTGAGAGGCCGGCGACTAACCGCCTGAGTCATGGCACGGCCCTGTGCTAAACGTTGATATAACCTCTGTCTCACACGCGGCCCAAGTTGAACTTGCTAATTTTCCGCAAAATGGATTAACTATCTCTCAATGAAATGCCTATGCAGGCACAGATTGGAGGCGGAGGTATAGCTGCAACCCATTCGCAACCTTGGGTGGTCAGCATCATGCCTTAGCGGCTTTACGGTATCCATTGTACAGGAAGCTGGGTGGGCCTCGGGCCGTCTGGACGTCACGGATAACGTCGCATGATTACAACACGTAATGTAAAACATAAATGTCTTAAAACCAACGACTCTTATTTCAAACGTATTTTGATACTGCAAATATTTAAGGAAAAGAAGGAAACGTTAGTTACTGTTTTCTGACATTTAGTGTGAATTTAAAAAACGTGCGTTTTCCAGTGCTCTGCCTGTTCCCACACTTATTTCATTCTGTATGGGGTGGAAATTTCTGTATATGATGAACAATTTTAGTTGTTCTTTTTTAGTTTGTAAAGTTTTCCATGTGTGGTTGTTACGGGAATTATTTGCTGCTTATCCTACTTCCAGAAATATATAGTCTATTTTATCCTCAACAAACATACAAGACCCTTGACTTGTATCTGGAGACGTGTGATGTCATATACCGTATTTGTGACAATACAGCCGCTCATTCTAAAAAAACCAGCTCTGTCCTTGACATGTTGAAAGTTGGAAAGCAGGGCAAAAAAGACGCTGCGCAGTGTGCGAATAACGCATCACGCTAAGCAGGCACAGTACGTGGAACCGCAAGGAAACCACATTTTTCTCGCTTCAGTATCAACGTATACATTCATCTTCGAATATAGGTATTTTTGGGTATATCGATGTAAATTATTATAAGGGACGTTCTCCAGATGTATGGCAGATTCCCCCTGAAACATCATCTATATGAATACAATATAAGTCTATCTCGGTTATAACGTCATCGAAGGGGCCGAATAAATTGTGTCGTTCTAAACGAGTGTCGCTGTAAGCGAGGTGTATTTTAAAAGTGAAGGAAAAATATTTCAAGACAAAATACAGGCCTGTAGACTTATTACTTAAATTTTTACTTTGTAATCTATTTTAAATTTAAATTACAATAAAAATTTTGAACTAATAAAAATTGCTCTTCTGTAATTGTAAATGTCCATACAGGCTTAGGCTAAAAATACATTAAATTAGAATTAAAATTTAGGAAGAACAAAAATTACTCTACTATAATTGTAAATTTGCGTATATATGTTTATGGTAAGAATATTCATTAACTTACAACTAAGACGTAGGAGAAACATAAGTACTCTGCTTATTCTGAACCTACATGCAGGTTTATAGTACATGCAGTAACATCCTGTAAGCGCTCACACATACGTATAGTACACGCAGTAACATCCTGTAAGCTCTCGCAATCTTAAGGCAGTCTTAAGTAGTCCGTGATTTTCGTCTGTCGTCATGCTGTCTGTTTTTCCAAATCTTTTGGATCGCAGAATTTACGATGCCAAATTCCCGATACACGTCAGTTCATTTTTTTTCATTTCCTGTTTTCCTTATCAGGTTAACTTTTTCTTCGACGCTCAAAACCGTCCTTTTGTTCGTGAATTAGCCTATTAGCACTTTACCAGTCTCCTCTTAAGTGCAGGAGTAGAAAAGTAGAGGGTAACTTTAAACACAAAGGAATTGCCGATGAAAGATATAATCTTCAACATACTAGTTGCTACCGTCCTTCTTGAGTCAACGTCTCTAGATGTGATTTCCCGCAGGCAACGGAAAACACAGGCTTGGTAATCAACTAGTCAGGTTCGGTAGGTATGATGTCTTATCGTCAGGGATTATTGTCGTGTGGAACGTTAACGGACTACCGTCCTACACTGCACTTCAAAATTAAACAAAAAAAAATTCAATTGGTATTTTAAACACTTCCCCACTTTATTACTATATCGTAGCACTCAATACAATTCACTTCTGCAATATTGATAATTTTTAGCAACGTGTTTTCGTTTATTATATTTTAGTTGAGCAGAAGCCGACAATCTTGTGGGACAGCTAATTTGTTTCCCTAAACTCCACCAGATGAACAACCGACCCTGTCTTTTGTTCTCTTACAACTAGTTGATCCCAATCTTCGCAGTTTTCGTTCTACAGATGGCTGTTTATGACACACAGCTGGTAACATCCCTACTAAATTTTATGGAGGTTAATTTTCAAGTATTAAGGTTTATCAACAAAGAGTCAGCTTTCTAAATTTTTTGAATAACCCGGGAATTGACAAAAGCCAGCAAGTCCATTTAGTTTCTTGACTACTCTCCCCCACCCCCTTTTATGGCTGCCTTTCTGACCTTCCTTTTTGAGTCACGTCTTCCTACGCCAGATATTCTAATTATTTTGCCAAAAATAAAACTAGGGTGTCCACCAAGACGAAGAATAGGACTCGAACCCAAACTGTCCGGTAACATAGTGCAATATGAAAACAAACAGATGGCATCATAGCGCCAAACAACATACACACAGCACGTCACTAACCAGAAGGTCAGTATCACCCGAACAGTGATGCCGTATAATACATTTGTGCATCGGATGAAACGCTTCGTAAATAACATGGGAATTCAACATATTTAACCATCTGTCCTAAACAAGTAAGTAGAGGACGATCCTGGTGAAACGTAATAATAATAATAATAATAATAATATAATAATAACACTTAAAATAGACAGACATCCGCTACAATACATGTAATAAATATTCACAGGAAATTATAACGAACACGGGTAAACAGCCACAAGCGTAAATAGCCACAAGCGTAAATAGCCACAAGCGTAAACAGCCACAAGCGTAAATAGCCACAAGCGTAAACAGCCACAAGCGTAAACAAGACCAACAAAGCGACGTTCCGTGGACTTTATATACCGCATATTATTCTACTATATCGAAATACAGTACCATAACATAAAAATCCTCTTTTAACCATATTTTAATCATTTTAATTATTATCATAACAAATTTGACACAGCAACACATTGGTTTGAATGTAAAATTGAGATCTCAATTATTAATATCTTTTAATAGAAATGTGTACAGTACTTTTTACGAATTTTATATTATTGGCCTGAAGATAAACACATTGGGTCGAAACACGTTGCCACAATAAAATATATAATATAAGCTATTTGTGTTTGACGATAATGAATTCCTTCACATTACCTTATTGTTTCATTGTTCAGGCCTGGTATTTGTAAAGCTACCTGAAAGAGTAGACGAGGAGACCTGGAATACTGTACCGATCGATCAGTGACTGTATACTTTCGGGCCCATGCCACCTATTTCCACCCCCGGGGACACTCTAGCTTTCTTGATTTCGCACTGGCAAGGGGTTGTTTACTCTCTACCCACAATCTATTCCGTCCCTATCCTCTGATCACAATCCGGTCGTCTGTAAAATTCGTAGTACTCCTAAAATATCGGAGCAGCGCCCTCAGGACGCTTATGAATATGCGAACTGGACTACCGTCTCACGCTTGACCACTTCCTGAATAATCAACCACAGATTCGTGATGCAAAGTACATAGACAGGGCAATCCATTTTTTCACAGCGTCGGTCCTGCTGGCTGCAGACGCTTCTATTTTTTTTTTTCGTTTGTGATGAAGGGCCCTCGCACCACAGCCTTAAGGCTTTTTGTGCAACCCCAATGAAGATGATGAGCAGTTTTTTACCAAGTTTTACAATTAATGGCGCACCAGTGGAATGAAAGCGACAGGAGAAAACCGACAACTCGGAGAAAAACCTGTCCCAGTGCCACTTTGTCCACCACAAATCTCACATGGACTTGACCCAGGATCGAATCCGGGCCTCCGTGGTGAGAGGCCGGCGACTAACCGCCTGAGCCATGGCACGGCCTTGCAGACGCTTCTATACCGAAACGGAGCGACAACACACGACGTCTCCGAATTCCTCCTGCGTTATGTGCACTCATGAAGATCCGTAATTATTTTCGTCGTTATCAACGAACGCGTCACATCGTGTTCTATGGAGGATTAAATCTCCTCAGTCGAGTGATTGCCAAACAATTGGCGGAATACCGTAACGCTAAGTGGACTTCTTTTTTACGGACGCTACATCCCAACAACGCACCGTTATGGAAAGTGACCCGATATTTTAAAATGTCGCGGGACCCTATTCCGCCATTGGTTCATCACGGGAAGCAGTATTATGTGGCAGAGGACAAAGCAGGCCTCCTCGCTGATCACTTTGAGTCTAATCATGGGCTGACTACCCCCCAGACATTAACACATCATGCACGAGAAGTAGACCGACTGGTGGAGACTTTTCTCAAACGGCGGGGCAAGATGTCGAAGATCCTCCTCCCATCACCCACACGGAAGTAAGACAACTTATAAAGAAGCTTAAACGTCGAACTTCACCAGGTGACGACGGGATCTCGAACGTCCTAATACGACAATTCTCCTCAACTACGATTTGTCATCTGACCTGCATCCTTAACGCTGCATTACACGTCGGGCATTTTCCGACAAACTGGAAACATGCGGTGGTATTGGCAATCCCGAAACCAAAGAAACCTCCGAACGACCCGGGCTCATATCGCCCGATTAGCCTCCTAAATGCACTGAGCAAACTGATGGAGAGGATGGTGGCCAAACGTATCGAAAGATATGCTCACCAGGAAAGATTAATTCCGCATGAACAGTTCGGGTTTCGGAAAAGACACTCTACCACAGCCCAACTAGCCCGGTTAACTGATTATCTAACTCATGGCTATAACAACAACAAACATACTGGCCTGGTCATGCTTGACGTAGAAAAAGCGTATGATACTATCTGGGTGAGGGGGCTGCTTTATAAACTAATCAACTTCAAATTTCCGGTATACCTCATAAAATTCCTTCAGTCCTATCTAACCGACAGGTCATTCTCAGTGACTGTTTCCAGATTTCTTTCCCCCTAAAAAACCTCTCACGGCCGGACTCCCACAGGGTGCAGTACTCTCACCGATTCTTTTCACTCTATATACAGCCGACATCCCTCGACTCCCCCATATACAATTAGCCCTGTTCGCAGACGACACGGCGATATTCACCCAGTCATGGCGTACTGACACTATAACCCGCCGTCTCTCCCAAGCGGTGGGTCTACTCCTCACCTACTTCTCCCGCTGGCGCCTCAAAGTAAATATACCCAAAACTGAAGCAATCATAGTCACCAAGAGACGGCCAAAACTCCCAGCGCCTATCCGGCTGGAGGGAATGGTGATTCCGTGGTCGGAAGTCAACTATCTGGGACTCCGGTTAACTACCACCCTTAACTACTCATCACAAGTCAAACGAGCGGCTCACACGGCAATCGGGAATCTAGTGCAACTCTTCCCACTACTGGCCAAGGACTCCACACTCTCAGTGACCACAAAGCTGCACATTTATAAGGAATCCATCCGATCCGCCTTAACATACGCGGCTCCGGTATGGTGCTCCATAAGTGATTCGACATATCAACATCTTCAAGTAGTGCAAAATAAGTGTTTACGGGTCATTTCTAATTCCCCGCGCCGCACGCCCATATTCCGCCTCCACTCTTCCCTAGGTATTGACTATATACAATCATATGTCCGACAACTAGCGTCCAGGTTTTATTCCAAATGGCCCAATCCCATCCCAATCCTCTAATCGGGTCCATAGGGCAATATACTCTTCACGATTTGAACACTATGTATAGACGATATAAACACAAACGGCCAAAACATATCTTGCTCTAATTAGAGCAGGTTGAAAGGTAGTGTTTTTTGTTGTTCTCAATTTTTCACTACAACTACTGTTTCTTTGTTCACTCTACGTTGCGGTCAGGGCGGCTGTCCCGATTCTCGTGAACTTACGGAAGTTGGTAAATGGTACAACTTGCTAACAGTTTTGTTCCTTTATGTATACTGATAATGTTAATAAAGCTTTCATTTTAAAAAAATAAATAAAAAATAAAAAATAAAAAAAAAAGACGAGGAGATGGTTGTGAATTCTCAAAATAGCCTACTTGGAAAATTACATTGGAACTGATGACTGCACTGCCTTGTACGAGTATCTGAGGTAGATGCTGTGTGTACCTCGTACGTCACAGTACGCAAGGCAGAAAAACACGTGCCTTACGGGGAATTTGTTGGTACCACACAATGTATAAAGCTATAGACGAGATTTTTATATTATATGTACCGTGCATTTTATCATAAGTTTAAGTTAAACTAACTGATGCACAAGAATTATTAACAAAGTATATTAGTAAACCCAAATATACAAATACACTTTGTTAATAATTCTTGTGCATAGTTGGTTTAAGTTAAACTATAGAGGAGATGTCGCACAAACGGAGGCCATTATAACCGCTTTCAACTGTATTAATGATTCAGCTTGAAGACGAAAATGTATTAAACTTGTTTGATGTATTCATTAGTCCCAGATATTCATACATATGGCTGTAGAAGTAAGGATTTGATTATGCATCCAAACATCTATGGGGCGTCGTCAATCACATTTGCTTAACATTCACCTTCCATAATGTCAAGGGCACAGCCGGAGTGAACACAGAACAGTATGTAAAATGTAACAAGTGCATATTCTGTTATATACAGTCGAACCTGCTTATAGCGTCATGAAAGGGACTATTTTGTGTCATTATAAACAAGTGTTATAACCGAGGAGTATAATGTTACAGTTAACAGTGACGAATTAATTGGTACCACAGAATATTTGACGCTATAGGCGAGGTGTCATATAAACCGATGCCCTTGTAGCCGGGTTCGACTGTACTCGGATTATGAGATCTCATAATTTACAGTTTTATACATACTGAGATTTCTTTAAAATACTATTATAGTAACTATTGTTGTGATGTGATATTCGTATTGTTGTAATAATAAAAATGAAACCCAATTAAAAGCTTCTTTCTCGTCGTTGTGGGTGCTAAGAAAACCAGCAACGATCGGCAATAATACTATACATTTACAGTACACTGGAACTGTATGACTGAACTTTGTATATTTTCAGTCCCTCTTTTCCTAGTGATCCTAATTCACACAATCCTGGGAGTCACTTCCTCAGGAATCTTAAAGCTTGTATCCATTCATGTGGGTAGCCCAAAACGTATTTCGACTCTGGTTTTCTTTACTCTTTTCTTCTTTTCTGTAAAAAACATTCAAAAAGGACAATGCCTGGAACGAGATTCGAACCCAAGGCGTGTTAACCACAGGAAGGCATACAACAAGTGTACATTTGGCAACGTGCAACACTCGGGATTCCGCCCTGTGCGTTTCGACTGGATAGGAGACTGGAAGCAACAAAAAATAACGGCGTAGTGTGTTGAATCCTAGCTGATGCCGGCAAATAAAACCATTCCCTTCATCATGCAGCTGACTCACTAACTCAGTTATCCTGAATAAAGTGTCGGTTTTCGAATTTCTGCCGAGATAATCTCCATTCTGACGGCGATTTCCATCGTTTTCTCAGCCCACGCAGGCAAATGCAAAGATAGTACCTTGACAGGTCCTGACCGCTTCCTTCCGAATCCCGGCTAATTTATCAATCGTCTGTCGCCCTACCATTCACGTAATATATCACAGTGTCATAGAATAAACAAAAAAAAGTTCTCATTTTCCGACCAGTAACATGCACGATGCACCTTTGGACAGCGGACACAAATTCTGGCTATGGAACTAAGCACACCAACAAACGGACCTCAGGGAGCGTGAGAATAGCATGTTACGCGACTTCATATATCGATGTCATGAGGAGATGAGTCGTTAGCTGTAAACTCCCGTTGTTTAACTCCTGCGCGGGTGCTACTGGTACCCACCGAAGAGAAGGACCGGCGACTCCAGGGCCTACCGTCTAGTAACGAACAGAAAGAGCCCTTCTCCCGCCGAGATTTGTTTTTAATCATGATTTATTTAACTACGCTTTTTTCAATTGTCTTCTTTTAAAACGTCGACTGAGAGGATGGTTGTGAAGGGACGCCAACGTGTTCCAGTTCAAGGTACCATTACTGAATTTGCGCAGAGGGACTGAGGTAACCCACTAACATTGCCAGGATAGTCGGTTGCCATATACGAATCAAAAAGTGGATACACCCGTACCCCCCTCCCCCCGCTTACGAAGCAGTAGTTCTTATCATTCGACCGCGAGGTTTTGTGCTGGGAATCGAACCTCAGTCGTGCAGCCAGCAGCTACTAACTGTACGTTACCCTGTCTCATGAGCGTGACCACATGGTGTAATTAAGTCGCAAGGAAACTAACTGAAGGGAGGTAATTCCGTGACAGAAGTACGACTATTGAAGTTTTATTGCTGTCCAGCGGGAACTAAGTTTAGAGAAATAATTGTGGAACTTGTTCAGCCGCGCATATTATATTGAGCACGGCAGGCATTATCACATTAATTATTGGTGACATTAATTTTTCCTCTGAAAATCGATGTACCCAAGAAATGAAGTTGTGTCTCCAACAGTACTGTTCTGCACAGTGAACACCGGTCTAGAGAAATGTTTCCCCCGTCTATACGAAGTGTGTAAAGTGTATAAAATAGACGCATAATGGAGATCGTGTCTCCGCATATTAATCTCGGAAATATACTTCACTTATTTCAGTGACATTTTATGTTGAGGTGTGTGTGGTGAATTTAATTTTGCTCAATATTGGCCCAAGAAAGTAACCATTACGTTACATAAAATTCAATTTAAACTGTATCCGTTTTCTCCGTCATCGCCATTAGCTCTTCGTACGTGCCATAAAATATATATGTCATTCAAATTTACAACTTTTGTTTGAAACATTCTTCAGTATGGTGAATGTATGATGTAATACAAGGAAATATAATTTCGGCTGTACGTCGTGTGAGTGGCGATATATATCGGCAATAAATGAACACGAAGGACAGGAGGTATGTACATCCGTAAATAACGCTGTTGTATAAAGTGTGCATTCTATTGAGTACATAAATTGTTAATTAAAACAATTAATTATTTCATGCAACAATTGATGTACTCCCTGATTATGGAACCAGTAAGGTCCGAAACATGTAGGAGTGTAGAGTTTTAAATATATTATTGTGAATCTATGAGAGTTGTGTGCATTTGTTGGTTGATAGTGAAAAATTCCTAGCCTATCTTCATGTCTTTTCAGAGGGCCTGGGACAGTAGATGGGGGATGCTTGGGTGGGTAGGATGTTGTTTCATTGCCATCCAAAATAGCGATCACTTCTAACCTATGCTCTACTATATTCTAATATGCATATATATATATATATAATACATAATGCCCAATTTCAACAATAAACTTCTCCCATGCTGATGTAATTATTGTAGAATTTTCCCTGTACTTCGCAAATTAATTTCCACCCTCTCGACTCAGGAATGTTAAATGCAATTCTAGGCCGGTTGATCCGCGCTAAAATGGTTCTGCCCGAACTACAAATGATCGGCCAATTTACAACAGACTTTAAACAGTATGGGCCCAGATTTTGACGAAAATTAGGAGTAGAAGTCGAACTTGGCACCTCAGTCTGACAATGGTGGTGATGTGGAAGGTTCAGGTAGTATAGAAATTTGCTATTCTGTATTTACGAACAATTCGATTTATTGTCGAATACAAGAATGAAGGGTTATATGAACAAGAATAAAAGAGAATCTGCTTTCCAAAAATTTGTGTCTGTGATTTCCGAACAAGTACTCGCGCACTTCACGTGTGACATGCTAAAGAAAAGAATTAAAAAACAAAAGTATCGGAGTTAATAAAAGTAAATAAAAGAAACGTTGAACATCTACGGAATAAGTTTACAAACTGGAAAGCACAGCACACAGCTAAGACCGCATCAATCAACACACCACACACCAGCAGGAAAAACAGTCCTTCAGTAAGGATCCGATTCCTGTCGATATTCCTGGGACAGTTCCGGTTTTAGGGGTTTTAAAGCCCGGTATCCTGCAAAATTCGATTCGGGACCACAACTGTCCCGGGGTTTTCCAAGACATAAAAATACACATCTGACAATGCCTACGAACGTATTGACTTTCCCTCAATGGGAGAAAACATTTATGGGCGCCATCAGCTGGCCACTAACAGGAAGGAATAAGAGAGGGACAGGAAGTTATGTAGCTTGATGATTGCAGGGTGTGGACTAAGACTGTTAAGGATGAGGAATGGACATATAAAGAAAAATCAGTAATTGAACCGAGTGTCTGAGTTTCAGTGGTATTGTTATTATTATTATTTGGGATAGTATCAGGCTATGCCCCGTGTTGCTAAGCACCCAGAGTACAGGCTTTAACCAAGTATCTATTGGGGGGTTGCGTCAGGGAATGTTGAAATGAGCATATAAAGCCTGGTACATGGTAAACTGACATTATTAGGGGGTTTTCAACCTCTTCATCAGGTAAGTGGACTTTATCATTGCCTATTATTATTATTATTATTATTATTATTATTATTATCATCATTTCATTTTGTGTTATCTCTGTGTAATACTTGTTTCCTGAGCTACCTCGTTGTAGTAATATCAAAAATTATTCTGCCTTTTTCATATGCATGACAGGTTAAAGATTTTGTCTACTATGTTACTAAGTGTCCCGGTTTTTTGTTTTTAAAAAGTGGGATTCCTACTCTTGGGGCCATTTTAACACATTCACTACCAACGTCGACCATGGTCGATTTAGGTATTTACGTTTTAATTTGCCAGTGCCGACTTTATTCGATCTAAAGTTTACTCTCCTCTTTGCCTTAAATAAACCACGCACACAATAAGTTCTCTCAGGAAACGTATTGTACATCTTTATTAATCCCTAGCTGACGTAAGTAGAAACAAATATATGCATTTGGTCATGTACATTAGGGTAAAAAAATATCATAAATCTGTCACAACGTTTATGTTTGGTCTCGAGCTGATTAAGTGATTTGTGAGGCTGCAGTCAGTAACGTGTTTCCTTTCTGTGAGGTTGTTTGTGAGTTTCTTTATACAAAAAGTCCAATATGGCTACTAGGAACAGAACATTGCTTAGAACTGAAGCAGAATAGTGGCTTCTATTGATGAGGAACATTTGAATGAGTTTGATTCAGACGAAGATTGTGTCCCGCAAATATCCATTAGTGAGCAGTCATGATGAGAACGACATTTCAAACTCGGGTCCGGACCCTAGTGTAGACGGGTTTTGTAAAAAACATCGTCAACCACGTATTCCACTCTTCACAGGAAATCCAGCAGTACAACTTGCTGTTCAAAATGGAACAGATATGATGGAATATGTTGATAATTACATCACTCCAGAACTCGTTGAAATTGTTGTCAACCAGACAAATTTATACGCACAACGACAGATTGCGACAATGCCACGACCCGTTACTAAACATGCACGTAGTGAACAATGGAAAACTGTGACAATATATTAAATGAAGAAATGTCTTCGTCTGTTGTTCCTTACAGGTGTAATTCGAAAACCAAAATTATAATCGTACTGGTCAACAAGAGCCATTTTACTAACACCCATTTTTTCACAAACGATGTCTAGGAACAGACTTCAAATTTATCCAAAGACATGATAGAAAAGACAAAAATGTTGAAGAAGGGTGAGGTCACTTTTCGTAGGAAACAGAATGTACTATTGGTCACGCACCAAGATAAGGGACTCGGTAAACACGATTTCAACACTTCACACTGCAGCTGGACAGATGACTCAAGCAGACGTACTGGCGTCACGAAGAAAAAACCTAAATGCGTAGCAGATTACAATACACACACGCATGGTGTTGATACAGCTGACCAATACCTTGCCTATTACCCCTTCATCCGTAAAACTGTATAATGGCCTAAGAAAGTCTTTTTCTACCTTCTCCAATATGCACTTTTCAACAGTTATGTTGTATTTACAAAATCCAACCCAATTCCCACAAATCATTCCTAGATTACTTAGTGGATTCAGTGAAAATCTTATACACACAAGAGAAGATGTATCAACATCATCATCATCATCAGACAAGTCACAAGACTCGAGCAAAACGCCTACACCAACTCCACCGAAACGAGCCCCGAAAAGTGACCCACTTGGCAGGCTTGATGGAACATTGAAAGACCATAAACTCATGCATATCCCTCCTACAAAGAAAGACAAGACACCAACACGAAAACGTCGAGTGTGTATACGGAAAAATATTAAGAAAGAAACGAGATTTGTTTGCGCGAATTGCGGTGTTCCTCTCCATTCAGAAGGCTGCTACACGCGATATCAAACACTGAAACATTACTAAAGGTGTGCTCAAAATTTCAAATTTTTATCTCTTATAGTTTCGTCGTAATTGATTTTTTTATAAGACGACGCACTAGTTGTTTAACATTCAAAAAATCACTGGCAATTTAACACCGTCGGGGATTTAAATGCCCGGTAGTGAACGTGTTAACCGCAACTGTCCCGTCACAACTGTCCACAACCTACAAGTTGAAGGCAAGTTCAGTGGACTCTACTGGCTGACTCCACTAAAATGTCCTAATATATTATTCAGTATACAATCATACACAACCTTACAGTAACAATTTTTTTATGCGACTAGTTTCGGCTTGATACAAGCCATCATTACATCATATTTACTACACAAAATTTCTATGTACTATTTACTACACAATTCTAACATAATTTTCATTGCCTCTTGTAATTCGTTTGAGTATTTTATCACGCATCTTGTAAAGAATGAAATCTCATACCTATTTGCAGTAATAAATGTCCACTGAAGGTTTTTAAGAAAAAAGACCTGATGATGGCTTTATCAAGGCGAAACTAGTCGCCTAAAAAATTGTACTCTAAGGTTGTGTATGACCGTATACTGCATAATATATACTGGTTTAATGACACAACGGGCATAAATAATCTTAACAAAATGTCCTAATATGACAGCCTAAAGTTTGTTACTGTGGAAAAGTTACTTGCTCCCATGTCTACTTGAAGGCAATGGGAAAATTCTTCGACCACACTAGAACATTCAGCGGAAAGTCTAGAGGCCTCTACCAGTTGCCTCCACTAAAATGTTCTAATGTGACCCAGCCTAAAGTACTTACTAGACCACCGTCTGCATGACCTCTGTACATGAATACTTTGTTCAGATATTGGAGTAGGGTAGAGGTGTCGTGGAGTGTGCTGCATTACCACCTTCTGGAAAAGGAACTCGCTGTTCTCTTTCAATAACCGCACGCAAAAGAACAGTCCACAGTTACCAGAACAACATACAAATACGCTTTCATAAAATTTACCGTAGCCAAGCCCAAACAGAACTATAAAGATTTTATGTGCACAGGGAGCCGGACCGTCTGAAGGCACGTCCAACACATCTGCAATAAGCTGCAGTGAGCCACTGGCCACTCATTGCTGACCTGCAGAAATAAGAAACTAGCTGCGTTATAAACCACTCATTGCTGCCTGCAGAAAAAAACTACTGCATAAACATCAACGAAAAAAAAACTAGCTGCGTTATAAACCCACAAAGTTCTGGGAAGAAGGACCAGTATTCTTTCAACAACTAGAACTACGGGTTAAAGGATAAGAAAAGTATGGGAATTCGTCTCTAATTTTGATTGTTCACTAAAGTTACAGATATATTTACAGTCAACTCAACAGACACTGTTTTCTTAACTGTCAATGTCAGCGATACGTTTTGATTTTATTATGATATATTTTAATAACATTCTTCGTAGTGTAACTATTGGCCACACAAACAAGTAAAGTGTTCTAGAGGGTGATGAATTCGGACCTTAAGACATGCTGCTACCAGTATTTTCAACAGTTCCCATCACTACAAGTCAGTCTTACTACGCAGTTCCAGAAGTTGGCGCCAAGATACCCATCACTTTGTCTTTGTATCGAGCTACTGGTGACCGATCCTGCTGTCACGTGTATGTCCTAACAGGCAAACGCACCTATGTTTCAGGGCTGGGCGCCATTACGACTGGGTTAAAAGAGAAGGGGATTGGAGTGAGTTGGCCTGGCTGGGGGCCAGTGAGATCATGACGTCTTCTCACAAGATACAGGTATGCAATCAATGAAGCAAAGCTAAACGTTATCGTTATAACATGCCATGAAGGCACAGAGGGGAAATAGATGTAAGCTGTCCTCTTTCTTTAACCTCGGCGCTAGATATGGGTGGGTGGTCAACGCCATGCCCCGACCGCTTTACCCCCAGGAAAGCGACTCGACGCCATTATGCAGGAGGCTGGGTAGGTCCCAGGGTCGCTCTGTAGGAATGTGGAAAATCTCGCCCCCACCGGGGTTCGAACCCCGAACCTTCCAGCCCGTAGCGAGACTATACCGACTGAGCTATGCAATCAATTAGTGACGAAAATAATGGACAGTGTGTAAAGCAGGCCTGCTCAACCTTTTGCGTGGTGCGGGCGACTACGGCAAAATGTCGTCTGCAAGCGGGCAACATGAAATGCAATACATAAAATGAAGAATGAATAAGTGTACGTATAGTTATCTGATAACTTCTCTGTGTATTTTTCTATACATCGTGTGCAATAAAAAATACACTGGTAATAATAGGAAAACTTCGTAAAAATGTAATTCACAATGTAGTGTCGCTATTTATAGCACATTTTTTACAAAATTAATTAGCAATATAATGTATGTCTCCATCAATAAACAGCTCAAAAGTTTTCAAAATTGCTTCGGCGTTCTGTCCCGGCTTTGCCAGGGAAGGAGTTTAAAGACTTTTTCTCATTTCACGTCTCCGCGTAACATAACATTGGGGTCGCCGGCAACATGTTGTCCGCGAGCTAAGGGTTGAGTGTGCCTGGTGTAGATGATACAGAATGGATCACTCTACACTGATAACTTTGAAAAGGTGGCATAGAGTATTTCCAAGTTGGCTAGGCTACAAGTCGATACGCAGAAGTTTGTACGTGGAATTTAGGACCGAACAGTGCCTGGCGATAGACTATGTGTAAGTGTTATTTGAACTTTAATTGTTACTTTTGAGTTCAATTCTGCAAATGCCTTTCAAGTATGATAATTTTACATAATTTAGCTGTGAGTTTTTCGAAATAAGCTTAAAAGAGAAGGAAAACCTTTCAGCCGTGAGGTGATTACCACATGTGTCATGTAGTTAGACATGTTTCGGCCCTTCTCTTGGACGTCTTGCACCCGTTCACTCATCTCCCGTTCGTTGGTCGCCTTCACGGCAGCTGTGCCCAGCAGAGTCGCAGTCTACGCCCCGTCGATTCCCACACATAGCTCAGGAACATTAGTCACTCTTCAAGGGAATATTGCGGGTAGGAGGAAGAGTAGAACACTAGGACGTATTCGGCCCAAAAGACAAGTCAACAGTGATGTGGAATTTAGTTTACTGGTTGTCGCGATTGTAATTCGACACACAGTAGCACTTGTATGTGGCTACGCCTGGTAACACTTGAAACACAGCACGAGAGAGATGTAGATAAATTCGCTGTATTTCGTATAAAAACGAAGAGCCAAGTGTCCCGAGCATTCCGGAACAAACATTTTTTGACGCTTCCCCCAAAAATCACACCACCTTCAGAACCACAATAACAAGTATGATTGTTTCTTGCAAAGCGCCGAAATTGGATGTTATTCGTGGAAAAAGAACTAGTTTGAATTCTATTGGCTGTTTCGAAATTTTGTATCCTCTCCAAATAGTTATTTATTAAAGTTTAAAAATTAGCATAACGTTCCGATAAGGAAAGACTCCGTTAATCCGCTCCCGCCTTTCGGAGTCACAAACTACTCAAGACAAAGAGGCCCTTACCTCAGCTCTGCCCAATGTTCACACGCTAGCTTCCAGAAATTTCCACATCTAAAATTTAAACGCAGTCAAATTAAAGCGGAGAGACGCATGTTGCACATCGACCCTAATCACACGTCTCATACGCGTAACTAGACCAATATGCCGAAACTCTGGTTCGCTTCCTATCTCAGGAGCCCCTCTTCTTGGTATGGAACCAAGTATGGGCTGTCTCAATCTTCAGGGCTTGAACATGTTTAAATATATGTATGCAGGAAATCGATGTTTAAATTCGAATTAAAATGTTAAAAAGTATGAGGCCTAGAATATATGTATACATAGGTTACATTTTGTAAGGGATATATCCCATTCCTTTTGCAGTAAATACTTATATTGGTTTTTCTTCTCGTTTGCTGATTTTCTATTATTTTCTTCATTTACTGTTATTCGTAATACTTATATCTTCTCACTTAAAATTAGTCGTATTCCTTAAATGTAAAACATTTTGTGATATTTTGTCGGTGTGGAGTTATTTTGTTTTTTACTCGCACGAGATAAAGTCAATTGGCTTTACAGTTAAAGAACACAAGTGAATCTAACTGAGAAGATAAAATTGTTAATAATGACAGTAAATGAAACAAATAATGCACAATCTGCAAAAAGAAAAGACCCATGATAAACTGTTTAGTGTAAACGGAATGAGATGTCATTCCTCAGTAAAGACGTAATCTATGTGAACACATTTTATGCCTCATAATTTTAACATCTTTTACTTAAAGTTTAATGAGATGGATGGGGCATGTCACGTATGGGGGAAAGGAGAGGTGCACACAATGTTTCGATGGGAAGACCCAAGGGAAGGAGACCACTTGGAAGACTTAAGCGTAGATGGGAGGATAATACTAAAATGGATTGCTCTGGCTCACGATAGGGACAGGTGGTGGGCACTTGTCAATGCCGTAATTATACTGGCGGTTCCATAAAATGCGAGGAATTTCTTGAATACCTGAGGACTCTGCTCCATGGAATTAGTTAGTTAGTTAGTTAGTTAGTTAGTCACTTAATTTACTTAAAATTTATAATTGATATCCTCGATATGTACACCTATATTTGAAGATTTTCAAGACCTAAATATGGTCGAGTAGGACGGCCGAAGCACCACGTCTCTAACTAGATGATACACGTAGTAATAAAAAGTGCTGCATTCGCAGTTGAAGGATCTTTCTTTGTAAATCCAACTGACATACAAAGGCAACAGGATGTCTCACTGCAAAACTGAAAATTTTCGAAATTCGAAATAAGGTGCAGATCGACGTAGACGTGTTTCGACCCATTGAAGACTTAAGTTGCGAGTTAAGCAGCGTCAGCATGCCAAGTCTTTTCTGTGTGATGACGCCTACAAATTCGTTTAAGGATAATGACCTGTGATTAGTCAATGAAGAATGTTACATATTCCATTTTTTTGCCGAACGACAAGCCTCAGTACGCATATCTGCCTCCCCAGTGTATGACCAAGAGAAAAGAGGCAATAGTGGTATGGCAGTAACTCCAAACCATCTACACGTGTGCGATGAACAAAGCCTTAACACTGGAAGAATTATTACCGTTTGGCTGTCACGTTTTGAGCAAATGGACTGTGACCCTCTAAACTGATTTTTTTTTTCTGTGGCGACAAAATGAAAATCTGACAGCTTGAAGGACAGGAAGCTCAAAACAAAGAAATAGTCTGCTCTTTTTCAAGTTTCGCTTAATGGTAACCATGTGTGCCAAGCTATCTCAAAGAAATAAGCAGAATAGCCGAAAGTGGGCAGTATGGGCTTCACTTTGTCCCAGGGAAACAAGCCAGGACATGCTTCACGGGCTTGTCCGGCTTCATCTTTTTGGTATATATTTGAAACCTACGGCTTTTGTAGACCCAAAAAAGCCACACGTTTGCCGGTTTTCGGAACCCATTTTCCCACTTTTGTTGGAAATTTTGAAAAGTTCGGTTGTTTAGGAACCTTTGTCAAATATTCCGACTTGCTTTCTAGTATCGTTTAATTTAAAGTTTCGGCAGGAGTCAAGAAATACACTATAATATACATATGTATATATATACATATATGTGTGTGTAGACAACGTAAAATTCTATGCAGGTCAGAAACACAAATCTTGAGCAGTACTGTAGTCTTACAGCAGCCCGCTCTTTCCGTTGTGCTGTCATCACATCACCTTATCGCATTCAGCACCGGTTCCTGTTTCTTTTCAACTTTCTAACTTCATTTCTACTTTTGGTAACGCAGCCCCAGCTGCGCCCCAAGTTCTCCGCTCCTTCGCATCCAGAAAGTTGGCTCCAGCGATAATGTCTGACTTGTTTTCGAAGGTACCGTTTTTATTCTGGGCCTGCACATCAGTTTCTCTGACAGTCTGATTCTGCACAGTCCCTCCAGGTAGCTTTTAGAATAGTACATTAAAATGGGAGACGGCTCCTTGCGTGAAATTCCTCACAAATCATTGTTCACAATTTCTCCCATTTGAAACTACATAATATTTACAATTGAGACTACCTTATTCCGTTGTGTCATGAAGACTTATTCCTCTCTCAGTGGATCGTGTCAGTAGCAGGATGGACAATTTAAGTGATACTGGTGGAGCAAAGGTTAACTCATGGCTCAGCATGATAAATAAATAAATAAATACTGTAGCTTGCAAGTGGCGACAGCTCTGTAAGGAAGAGCGATAATTTATTGAATAGTAAACGATTTAAAATATCAGAGCACGCTGGTGTCACGTGATGCACACTTTTAATCTGAGATGCTGATCACATCACAAAATGTACTAGTGGCATCCCCATTAAAAATTGAACGCAAAAGCATAAAATGTAAACGATTAGTCTTCATTTATCCTCCCAGCCTGGCCAAGTTCTGTCGCTGTAAAGCTCAAACTTTTTTTTTACTTCAGTTGCCATGGTTAAGATAGAGCATTGTATTTTCTTCCTTTGTTTATCTCTCAGCGACACCCTGATGAATTACCCTTCAATATCGAACATGAATATGATGATTGTTTGACACACTCATTTAAAATATAAATGAAATTTTAAAACACAATATTAGAGCAAATTATTTTTACAACTGTGTTACGTAATTTTTTACGTAAGAGTAAGAATAGAATTGACATTTTCAAAATGGACGATTAAATGTTTTATTGAGTCATATTTGCTTTACACATTGCAAACATGAAACAAAATGTGAAACATAATACCACAATAATATTGTTGGTACAACTGTGTTACAGAATTGTTTAATTAAACATATATAAATACAACACTAGCTTTTTCAAAGTTTAAGATTAAAATGGATAAACAGAAATTAAAAATGTGTAACAGTCAAACGTTTTCTTGGTTCTTGATTATTTGACTAAACGGATATAATGAGAGCATTAACGTTTTCATATTGGAAAATTAAAATGTGTAAACAAGTCAGTTACGAAAGTACTAATATATGACGACGAAGCTAAAACAAGGCCAAGCTCTGAAGCTAAAGAGTGAGATTATTTTTCGATTAACTGTTGCTTCTAAGGTTTACAATCTGCAGATTCAGTAGTTTTCCGTGACCTACAACATGTTCTTTGCTATCCACCAGAGTTTCAACACGCGCAAATAATGTCGAGAATGCCACCTAATGAATTGAAATTGAAAGTGGGAACGATAATTGTGTTGTAGAAGATTTTGAATTATGCAATGGATCGAGATTACTGATCACGAAAATGCATGAAAATTCTTGAAATGTAGAACATTTAACAGGCGCCTACGTAGGAGATAGCTGTCTTCCGAGCGCCGACTTAGCTCCGTATGAATCGCAACTGATGTGATACGGAAAGGGAGACAGTGCCCAGTAATACCAGCATTTGCAATGACGATAAACAAATTATAGGGGCTAGTTTTTTTTTTTTTTTTTTGACGGACAATTATATGTTGCCATGTCACGTGTCAGAAATAGTAATAACATCAAAACCTTCTTAAAACAAACAGCATGTCAAGGGCCGATTTTAAAACAAGACAGGCAGTGTACGTATAAATAAAACAATAAGGTGCATTCGCGAAACCATTGTTGCCCAGGAAAAGCAATCAGTATTACATATTCTGTGTGTGTGTCTGTAGCCTTAGTTATGCAGCACGCAACGCGCATACGCCATATTGTATTGGCATCTGTGGCCTCTCGAGCTCTACAATATTTTTCAACATTATCTCATAAACGGCACGATTCTCGGAAGAAAGTTACAGAATAGAAAATGTGTTTTGATTTTCTCTACAACTCTTGTCTGAAACATTTCTCATTCTAACAAGAAGTGACCGAGGTATTATCATAAATGTACATGGGTTTTCATGTAAAGTACCCAATATTCTGGTCAGAATTTAATGAAACTTGAATTTCCTCGACAGATTTTCGAAAAATATTCAAATATCAAATTTAATTAAAATCGAAATCTGTGATCTTCTGGGTTATTATACGGCGTCGTGTGGTAATTGTTTACCGACGTTTCGGGACAACGTATCAGTCCCATCCTCACGGGTCAAGAGTCCGAGTACACGGCGTCGTGTGGTAATTGTTTACCGACGTTTCGGGACAACGTATCGATCCCGTCCTCACGGGTCAAGAGTCCGAATCGGTAAACAATTACCACACGACGCCGTGTAACAACCCAGAAGACCACAGATTTCATCAACATCGCGGCGAAAGCCTGAAATCAAGGTTCATTAAAATCCGTCCAGTGTGAGCCGAGTTGTTCCGTGCGGACAGACAGACATGACTAAGCTAATAGTAGCTTTTCGTAATTTTGCGGACGCGCCTAAAAATGAGTTTGAAACCAGGATTTTTTTATTTAAAATAATTTCGTGTTAAATAACGCTAGTTGGAAATAATAACCTAAAGTTCAAGTAATAAATAATGGTGTTATTCTTCTCTATATATCTGTTACGTTTAATAGTTTTATCTCCAGTGGTAGCTTGTCCCTTCGCCCCCTGCCTCTCAGTCATTCTTTTTCTCGCGCATGTCGCGATAAATTCGTCTGGTTCAGCTGTACTTCCTGTTGTAAGTCCACATATTCTCGTCACGTTATTGTGCAACACCCAGAGCTGATAGCCTAAACTCTGTGCTTCGATGTGAGGACAAATTGCACACCCATGAAAAGCAACAGGTTAAATTACAGTTTTATAAAAAGGCAGCTTGGCTAGGTTTTTAGCGCCTAGGACGAGTAATCACAAGGGCTGCCCTTAAGAAAAATTACGAATTTAAAAGAATAAATCATTTACCTTTTATTTGCCTCAATAATTTAAATTTGGTAAGCGTACACAAATTTTTCACTTCAGATATTTATTTTGCCGCCCCTTGGACTCTGCCGCCCGGGCGGCCGCACCACTCGCCGTCCCGTAACTACGCGACTGTATACAGGCTACGATTCTTCACGTTTTAGATAGGATGTAGTACGAGTAACATAAGGTTCTGACCTGCAAGGTAGGAAGCATTCCTCATAATTTCAGTGGTCTTAATTTCATTATGGCTGTAATACAGATTATTTATTCTTGTTCCAGAATTTTGACCTGTGTTACCTTTTCAAAGACTATATCAGTTACTTTTATAACGGACCCTTATTTTATTTGACATATACATTTGTCACTTCCCGCCACTATTCCGCCACACTTCTGGGCGGTTGGCTGATTGGGCTACGTTAGCACGATGACAAACGATATTTGTCAGTTAAAATAATGATAGTATGTTATGACTCTATCCTCTTTGGTGATGAGATATTGACCCTCTAGTGTCTAATTAGTTTCTGGTTCTAATACAATCTTCTACTGAGGTGTTAATAGAGTTTCAGTGCTTTTTAGGAAATTTGTGATTTCTCCCCATAAACTAGCATAATTAGCATACATCGAAAGATTATGTTTCGCTTTGATTTTCCTCATGATTTTCTTCAGCCTTCATGATATTGGACGTATTCAAAATCCAAGATGAAAAGTAATGATCTTCCTGTTTTAGACCAATGTGAATACAAAACTCTTCTGATTCATTTTAGCGCCTGTGTTATTTACTGTGGGTTTTATTTACTTATTTCTTTATTTGTGGTTTATTTTACGACGCTGTCAATATCTCAGAGCACATATACAGCGTCGAATGGCAGGATAATTGAAGAAAAATTAATTTAAGAGAAACTGAAAGACAGCGGCTATGGCCTGATGGACGTGTCTTGGAATTTACCTGGAGAGACTGAAGAATGCGATGAAAGGTCAGTATAGCCGGTTTTTCGGCCGAGTGTTGAACCAAGGATCTCCCAAATACAAATGTAGATAGAGCTTTGCTGCTACTCCTATCTGCTCGCCACTACGGGCTTTATTTAACCCTTTACTGCCGAACGAACAGTACAGTGGTCGCCCTTTAAATGTGGCAAGAGACAGAACGACCAGTATAGTGGTCGCCAGCAGTGTGTCGAATTTGAAAGCATTTTTCTCACCCCCTATCGCAGTTACTGCTAATGATTTATACTCGGTACGTCTGGAGTTTGTTAGGGCTTCTTTGTGGAGAGAGAATTACTCCCCCTCCACCCCTCGAACCCCTCCAAACGCCCGTATTAGATATCAACACATTTTAACTGCATATTTCTATTTTGCGTATTTATGGTGACTAATACCATTCCTGCCGATCCCAGTGGCCGTGCGGTCTAAGGCGTGGGTCTTCGGCCGCTCGCTTACTAGGATCGTGGGTTCGAATCCCACCGGGGGCATGGATGCCTATCTCTTGTGAGTGTTGTGTGTTGTCAGGTAGAGGTCTCTGCGACGAGCTGGTCTCTCGTCCAGAGGAGTCCTACCGACTGTGGTGTATCTCAAATGTGTGTGACCATGAAACCTCGACGAAACGAGGAGGTCCAGGCCCATATAAGGCTGTCGAGCCATACAAAAAAAACATTCCTGGATGACCTTAAGGAAAAGAGAAGATACTGGAAATTGAAAGAGGAAGCACTAGATCGCACCCTGTGGAGATCTTGCTTTAGAAGAGTCTACGGACCTGTCGTAAGACAGACTACAGAATGAATAAATACCATTCGAAACACAGCGTGGGTTTGTTTATTTCCTCGAACTGGAGTCTAGTGGAGCTTGAATTACAACAGTGGGCTATGACACGAGTACTAATTGACGGGCTGAAAGGGTTTCAGTGGCGTTCTGTAACGCGTATTTAAAGTGGAGAAATCCGCGAAAATGCATGTTTACAGCTACAGGGGGCTCACAGACGTGTCTCATGTAGTTCTAGGGCACTCTTTATGCGTTGTGGGGCAATAATGTGCAACACACAGCAGTCAAATATAATAAAAACTTCGTGGGCACCCTTGAATAGCAGGAAGTTCACCCAACATTGACGCTGTGACTTTAGATCTGTTTTGCTCTCACCATACAAGTACAATAGCTACTTGGGTTTCTGTAGCTGTGCCTTCGGCCACAGGGCATGTCAGTTTTCGTACACGGTTTATGGCCTACCCTTCGGGAGGAAAAAGGTCTTATCCGTTTTCGTCCACGGCCAGCAGGTATAGTATCGGTTTCGTTCACGGACATGTCAGTTTTCGTTCACGGTCAATCCCCTACCCTTCGGGAGGAAACAGGTCATATGCATGTTTAGAATAAAGTTGACTTAATTTAATGAAAAATCCTTTATTAAAACAATGTACTAAAATGACAATTTTTTTCAAGGAATGTAGCCTTACTTTATATTGTATGTACCGTGCATTTTATCATAAGTCTAATACCAACCAACAAATGCACAAAATTATTGACATATATAAAATGTATTTGAGCCCCTACATATGTTTCTGCAAACAAGTTGCCATCTTCAAGGGTTTTTAGCAGAGAATTACAAGAACTTTTTACATCCAAGTATATAGTATGGTTAATAACCATTCTGTATAGAGAATTACAAGAACTTTTCACAATACAAGTACAGTAAAACCTCTATGCATCGTTTTTCAGGGGGTGGAAAACAAAAACGACACATATGGGAAAACGATAGTACCGGGAAACCATTAAAAATTATAGATAAGAACAATTTAATGATTATTATTACTTCTTGCTGAAAAAATCTTTCATTGATGTTTCTTTTGTGCAAACTTTACGCCTGAATTCAAAGTACGATTTTGCAAGGCCTATAACACTATCTCGATAACTGTCACTCGTGCTGTGCGCATAAAAGAAAGATTTTACTTTCGTCAGCGCTTCATTCTTCTCAGCAAAGCTCGGCACAACTTCGGGTTCGCCATCTTCTTCTCCTCCTTCCTCCTCCACACTCCTGGACGCCACGAGGCTCACGCACAGCTCCTGCACTGTTTCTACACCACTGTTTGCCACGTGACTGTCCACAGAGACGTAGTCCTCGAATTTCTCTTTGTTCTTGCAACTGAACTTTTCCCAGTCTTGGCGGAAATCGTCGTCATCGTTGGTCAATACGACGTCACTATCGCCTGAAGATTGTCCCTGCACGTAACCAGCTTTCCGAAAACAATTTTAGATTCTCTGCTGGGTTACTTGTTGCAAGGCTGCCACAGTGTAGTGCAAAGCTTCCAACACATTTATCTTCTTTTTCGTATCTTTGCCTGCATCCATTAAGCAAACAGCTGTTTGCACGAGGCGTTTTCTATAGAGCTGTTTATAACACTTTATTACCCCTAAATCAAGGGGCTGGAGCACACTTGTGCAATTTGCCGGGTACCGTATAACTTTTACATTTCTTACAAACGATGTATCATTTGGATGTGCGGCACAATTGTCCACAAAGAGGAGAATGTTCCTGCTTTGCGCACCCATACTTGCGTCTAATGAAAACATAAATGAAAAAAAAATGTCTGTGGTCATCCACGCTTTATTGTTCGCGTGGTATTTGCAGTGTAATTTTTTTATATCCTTGAAACATCGCGGTTTCGGAGATTTTCCGATAACAGTCGGCACTTGTTTGTCACTTCCATCACTGTTAACACGAAGTAAAACAGTAATTTTTCCCGAGTCTTTCGAAGATCTTGTGTAAGAATATACATGCATCTCAATCTCGCGGAAAATCAAAATGATAGAAATTAAGGCAATTTTCTCATTCTGGTATTTGGTTCAACATGCAGCAGGCAATCCAGGCGGCACTAAGGCAGCAATACATGCGCGCGCAGCGCACTAAATCATCATTTCAAATTAAATAAAACTATCCATTTGGGAAAATGTTGCGTCAGGACCGTGATTTTTCAACGATCGATGCGATTAAACGACAGTTCGAGGAACGATGGAACAATGGAGGCGGGAAAAATAGTGTTATTTGTATGGGGCTATTTCCGGGACCAAATAAGGCAGATGATATATGCGGGAAAACGACGGTAACGGGAAAGATGCAACGAGGTTCCACTGTATACAGTATGGATAATAACCATACTGTATACTTGGATGTAAAAAGTTCTTGTAATTCTCTGCTAAAAAAACCCTTGAAATGGAAACTCGTTTGCTGAAACATATGTAGGGGCTCAAATTCTTTTTATGTATGGCAATAATCTTGTGCATTTGTTGGTTGGTGTTAGACTAATTATTATTATTATTATTATTTACTGCAATTGGGTTTTCACCCGGTGGCAGTAGTCCTTACACTAGTACACACAATACAAATGTTTTCACCCGGTGGCAGTAGTCCTTACACTAGTACACACAATACAAATGGACATATAAATATACATAAGAATAACAATACAAAACAAACTATACACAATTACAAAACAAAATACATACAGTAAATAAAAGTACACACATTAGAACACCGTACACACATTACAAAAACATCCACACCTTGCAAAAGCATCCACTCCTTACAAAAGCATCCACACCTTACAAAATCATCCATACCTTACAAATACATCCACACCTTACAAAAACACCCATACACATACAAAACAAAATACATACAGTAAATACAAGTACACATATTAGAAGAACCCCGTTCACACCTTACAAAAACACCCATGCACATACAAAACAAAATACATACAGTAAATACAAGTACACACATTAGAACACCGTACACTCATTACAAAAACATCCGCACCTTACAAAAGCATCCACTCCTTACAAAAGCATCCACACCTTACAAAAACATCCACACCTTACAAATACATCCACACCTTACAAAAACACCCATACACATACAAAACAAAATACATACAGTAAATACAAGTACACATATTAGAACACCGTACACACCTTACAAAAACACCCATACACATACAAAACAAAATACATACAGTAAATACAAGTACACACATTAGAACACCGTACACACCTTACAAAAACACCCATACACATACAAAACAAAATACATACAGTAAATACAAGTACACATATTAGAACACCGTACACACCTTACAAAAACACCCATACACATACAAAACAAAATACATACAGTAAATACAAGTACACACATTAGAACACCGTACACTCATTACAAAAACATCCGCACCTTACAAAAGCATCCACTCCTTACAAAAGCATCCACACCTTACAAAAACATCGACACCTTACAAATACATCCACACCTTACAAAAACACCCATACACATACAAAACAAAATACATACAGTAAATACAAATACACATATTAGAAAACCGTACGCACCTTACTAAAACACCCTTACACATACAAAACAAAATACATACAGTAAACAAATTACATACAGTAAACAAAATACATACAGTAAATACAAGTACACATATTAGAACACCGTACACACATTACAAAAACATCCACAACTTACAAATCATCCACACCTTACAAAAGCATCCACACCTTACAAAAACACCCATACACAGTACCAGAAAAAAAAACACGCACATTACAAAAAACACCCACACATTAATTAATTTCAGTGCGTTAGAATATCCTCAGTATAAAGTCAGACCAAAGTACATGCTAATTATATCCCCCAAGAACTTAATTCACTTCACTTCACTTCGAAACCAGAGCACTTCACTTCACATCACTTCACACCCCTTCACTTCACCTCCCTTATTTTTATTTAATCTCCACTTAAAAATCCTTAGCTTGTAATGACGTTCTTAACCCTTTTTTTAAAAGACCTTAATTTACAGGGGAAAGTCGCTAGTACGCTTGGAGGTAATTGGTTCCAGCTTTTTATGGTCCTATTTACAAAGGAATATTTACCTACATCTGTTCTTTTTTCCTAATCCTAATTTTCCGACTATGATCGTCCCTACCCAGGTAGCATGGTTTTAGCAGTCTATCCCCTATTGTTTTCCAAGCCCGTCCCCCGGTGTATGCTTTGAAAAGGGCGCATATTCGGGCTATCGCTGTACGCTGTGTCAATGTTTCCCAACCCGATTCATTTGTATTATTTGCAAATTTTGCCGCTCTCTTTTGCATGCGATTCAAAGCGCTTACCTGACCTTCTCTGTATGGGTCCCAACACACCTCTCCATACTCAAGTATCGGTCTCACAAGTGCCGTATAAGCTAAACTTTTCGTATTATTATTTGCCCTTTTGAGTATACGCATTACGAAATGAAGAGCCCTCCATGATTTTCTTAGTGTATAATTTACATGATCTGCCCAGCTTAGGTCGCTGCGTATAATTATTCCTAAATACTTAAAGTTATTTGCCTCTGGAATTAGTTGATCCCCAATACAATACCTCAGTTTACCTTTCACCCTAGCTCTATTGAAGCTTACTGCTTTACTCTTACCTGGATTTATCCTCATTTCATTTTCAACCGCCCATTCCCCTAATCTATTTAAGTCTGTCTGCAAATTTTCAATGTCATTAATATCGATTATCCTCCTGTATATTATACAATCATCAGCGAAAAGCCGTATATTTGACTCAGTGTTTTTCCAAATATCATTAACATAAGCGAGGAACAGCAACGGACCTAATACGCTCCCTTGCGGCACTCCCGACGTTAGCCTTAGTTTAATTAAATTCTTAAATAAGTATAATTACAACAAGGACTACAATTCAGAGTGGGGTAGAATTCATCTTTTTGATTTTCCTAGTATGATGGCGAGCCCGGAAAGAGATTGAACTAATTGTGTTATAGAATTCAGCCGGGGACGCCATTTAGTAAACAATGATCAGTAATCGGCTGTACACCGTGCGTTCGCCGTAGAGACGTTTTCCAAAAATAACGACTCTGTGATACCAACGCAACAAATATTCAGATGACATTGTAACACTGAGAGACATTGAACGGTTCCTGATCACAACACTATCAAGAACTGGGTACAGAAGGTTCGAACCACGGCTTCTGCAACAAACAGAAAACCTGTGTTGAATTAAATAATACCACTTCACGAATAATAATAAATGTATCTCTGTCACCATCTGCAGACTGAATGATTGTGCCATGCATCATAAAACATCATTTCACGTTACATTCCCTGAGTGAAGTCCTTACTCTCCACTGCACAGACTAGCCAGCCTGTGTTACTGTGTATCACCCTTCCCATCTAACTAACTAACAAACTAACTCCATGGAGCAGAGTCCTTCTTGAGAAGCCAACAGGTCTTCTAGTCAAGAAATTCCCCGCATTTTATGGAACCCGAAGGTTCGTTACCGCACTCACAACAGCCTGCCACCTGTCCCTATCCTGAGCCATACCAATCCAGTCCACGCCCTCCCATCCCACTTCTTGAAAATCCATTTTAATATTATCCTCCCATCTATATCTGGGACTTCCAAGTGGTCTCCTTTCCTCAGGTCTCCCCATCAACATCCTGTATGCACCTCTCCCCCATACGTGCTACATGCCCCGCCCATCTCATTCTTCTCGATTTTATCACCCGAATAATATTTGGTGATGAGTACAGATTATTACGTTCCTCGTTATGTAGTCTTCTCCACTCCCCTGTTACCTCGTCCCTCTTAGGCCCAAATATCCTCCTCAGCACCCTATTCTCAAACACCCTCAGCCCATGTTCCTCCCACAGTGTGAGAGACCAAGTTTCACACTCATACAAAACAACAGGCAAAATTATAGTTCTGTACATCTTAATCTTTGTATTTTTGGACAGCAAACTGGAAGACAGAAGATCCTGCATGGAATGAAAACAAAGCATTCCCCGACTTCAATCTGCTCTTAAAGAAAAATAGAAATGTGCGCAGCAACACTTGAACATCGCTGTTGCAGCAGTGACTACCTTACCTGGCAAGGGTATAGTTTGTATTGCAAAATGTCTTTGGGTTTCTGCTGTAGGAAATAAGCAGGAAACGGAATATGTATATGTGTGTGTGTGTGTGTGTGTGTTCGCGGGCGCGCTGGGATGGCGCAACCAATAAGTGTAATTACTGCAGTTCATGTTCAGGTGGTAGTCGTTCCGTTTCTTTATGACACTAGATAGACGTAAATTCATCGAACAACAGGCAGCTTGTTTCCGGGAAAGTGCGGTAACGGATTCAAAAATGAACTGCTGGAACTTTGAGGTTTGACGTTACTAATCAAAAATGTTGTAGTTATAACGTGGTTAAACAACAATATTGTTTATTATTATCATCATCCACATTCCTTACTTCACAGCAGTTTAGCTGGGTCTCAAAAGAGTACCAAGTACTTCTCATTCACTGTTCTGCCAAAAACTTTCTGACTATCGGCATGTATTAAGTATTACTGCTTTCTGCATTAGAATATATAGAGCAGAGCGGAGATTAAGCAGTTTTAAACTTTTATTTGGAATAGTACTCATTGTGGATAGTAAAGGTAAAGTTCTCCCTAGAACAGGCCACGAAGGCCCAGAGGGGAGTAGAGGTATAGCTCTACTCTTTCTTTAACCTCGGCGCTAGATGGGGTGGGTGGTTAACTCCACGCCCCGGCCGCTTTACCCCCGGGAAAGAGATCCGGTACCCATTGTATAGGGGGCTGGGTGGGCCCCAGGGCCGTTCTGGACGGCTGCGAAAAATCTCGCCCCCACCGGGATTCGATCCCCATTGTGGATAGTACTAATGGTATTATATAGGCCGTTTTCAGTTGCCGTATTCTTATAAGCTCTTCTTTCAAGTCTGTATACTGGAGCTTCTCGGTGAGTGTGCTGTCACTCTCAGGAATTGCTACATTTATTTAAGTGTGCTTCTTTAATGGTTTTATCAAGTATAAATTTGTCCCGTCTATTGATATGGATGTTTCGATCAGTTATTATGTACCTGTCACGGTACAGTTTACAGTTGGAATTCTCTAACACGGATTGTGGCTGATATTTATAATACGGCATTGGTGGTCCCTTTGACATTCCGCATTTGATTGGTAGCCAATTCTTGATGGACAGGTGGCTACTTGATTGTGGCGATGGGTGTAATCCCCTTGAGCTAGTGCACGATATCCACTGGTTATATGTTGAATGGTTTCTAATTTCTCTCGGGATTTTCTGCAGATGTCGTTAGTAGCGTTCGGATCCTTCAAAATATGCTTCTTATAATTATTGGTACTATTGATCTGATCTTGGATGGTTATTATTATTATTATTATTATTATTATTATTATTAACCTTTATGCCTGGTATTTACAATCATATACCTGAAACAAACCATGTTTCTAGGGTATATAATGTTGCAGCTATTCTGTAGTTACCGGTTATGGTACGTGTAATGTTACTTCCCATGTTGAATGTTTTGTACTTTTACATTAGCACTTACGTGTAATGTTACTTCCCACGTTTAATGTTTTGTACTTTTACATTAGTACTTACGTGTAATGTTACTTCCCATGTTGAATGTTTTGTACTTTTACATTAATACTTACGTGTAATGTTACTTCCCATGTTGAACGTTTTGTACTTTTACATTAGCACTTACGTGTAATGTTACTTCCCACGTTGAATGTTTTGTACTTTTACATTAGTACTTACGTGTAATGTTACTTCCCATGTTGAATGTTTTGTACTTTTACATTAGTACTTACGTGTAATGTTACTTCCCATGTTGAATGTTTTGTACTTTTACATTAGTACTTACATGTAATGTTACTTCCAATGTTGAATGTTTTGTTCTTTTACATTAGTACTTACGTGTAATGTTACTTCCCATGTTGAATGTTTTGTACTTTTACATTAGTACTTACATGTAATGTTACTTCCAATGTTGAATGTTTTGTACTTTTACATTAGCACTTACGTGTAATGTTACTTCCCATGTTGAATGTTTTGTACTTTTACATTAGTATTTACGTGTAATGTTACTTCCCATGTTGAATGTTTTGTACTTTTACATTAGTACTTACGTGTAATGTTACTTCCAATGTTGAATGTTTTGTACTTTTACATTAGTACTTACGTGTAATGTTACTTCCCATGTTGAATGTTTTGTACTTTTACATTAGTACTTACGTGTAATGTTACTTCCCATGTTGAATGTTTTGTACTTTTACATTAGTACTTACGTGTAATGTTACTTCCAATGTTGAATGTTTTGTACTTTTACATTAGTACTTACATGTAATGTTACTTCCAATGTTGAATGTTTTGTTCTTTTACATTAGTACTTACGTGTAATGTTACTTCCAATGTTGAATGTTTTGTACTTTTACATTAGTACTTACATGTAATGTTACTTCCAATGTTGAATGTTTTGTTCTTTTACATTAGTACTTACGTGTAATATTACTTCCAATGTTGAATGTTTTGTACTTTTACATTAGTACTTACGTGTAATGTTACTTCCAATGTTGAATGTTTTGTACTTTTACATTAGTACTTACATGTAATGTTACTTCCAATGTTGAATGTTTTGTTCTTTTACATTAGTACTTACGTGTAATGTTACTTCCCATGTTGAATGTTTTGTACTTTTACATTAGTACTTACGTGTAATGTTACTTCCAATGTTGAATGTTTTGTACTTTTACATTAGTACTTACATGTAATGTTACTTCCAATGTTGAATGTTTTGTTCTTTTACATTAGTACTTACGTGTAATGTTACTTCCAATGTTGAATGTTTTGTACTTTTACATTAGTACTTACATGTAATGTTACTTCCAATGTTGAATGTTTTGTTCTTTTACATTAGTACTTACGTGTAATATTACTTCCAATGTTGAATGTTTTGTACTTTTACATTAGTACTTACATGTAATGTTACTTCCAATGTTGAATGTTTTGTACTTTTACATTAGTACTTACGTGTAATGTTACTTCCAATGTTGAATGTTTTGTACTTTTACATTAGTACTTTTCCGAATTACGTGTGCAGTGCCCAGTACGACTGTTTTCTGCAGTTCCTTGATTTCGTGCTTTCCCGGTATGTTAATCAGGTATTTTCTGAGTGATTTTGGGATGGTTCAGTTGCCCCTATTATTACTAGTATCGCTTCTGTTATTACATTCCACATGCGCTGTATTTCTATTGTAAGGTCTTTATATTTTAGAATCTTCTCGGCTCCGTTCTTGATCACATTTCTGTCTCCTGAAATTGCAACATCTATTAACATACATGTTCCTTATTGTTATTATTATTATTATTAGTGATCTTCAGCTACTAGGGTGAAATGTTTTGCCATTGCATGATATAATCTTTGTGTACAGTAACGCCGATCACTGTGCTTTCAATATAGGCTACGCTGTTATAATTGTTTACTGACGATTTATTGTATATTCACACGTTGACTCTTACGAAGAAGTTTGTACGTTAAGTTGCTGATGAATTTCAAACACACCCCGAGACTGGAACCATTCTTCCGTTCATAATCAGGAACTAGTAACACAATTCCCTCTGCCTGTGTTATTATCATTTAAAGCACCAGCGACAAGTCATGTCTGTATGGCTTTGTTCCCACAGAGCGGAACAAAGCGCATGCTACTAAGTGACTAGTCACTTGTTGCGACTATGAAATGGTTGGCGCTACAGTTCGTAAATTTTCTGCTGACAGCTGATCTTGGCCTGCCACTTCGTGGTAAGTCTGCAGCACTTCCAGGTTCTTAAAATCCTGCAATGAGCTTGTTGAACGCTTGCGTGGTTTGTGATTGGATCCCTAGAAAACTATCAGCAGATAATGCGAATACCTCCTCAGACGTCGTATTTTCTTCCACCAGGTTTGTAACGGAAAACCTCCCTACAGTCTTGATAATTTTCTGTTCATTCCAGTAATTTGAAGATGCAAATTGAGTAGCCTACATACACAATGACACAACAGCTGATAAAACAAAGACGTAGCGTCAGCATAATGTTGCCAGCTAAAGCAAATAAAGAAAACTGAAAACAAGTGACAGTAATCACAGCTAAGTTCTTCACTATATCGGTAAAGCAGCGCAGGATAACTACCGGTATACGTAATCTATATGAATTCTGACGCATTGCATACAGGGGGCTGTAGATTTAGCAACTATGTCAGTACAGACTGTAGTTCCTGTCACCACGGCATAGCGCATCCTGGGGTTGCGGCTGGAGGAGACGGCCTGCAGAATGGGGGTAGATGCGAATAGGCAGACGCGGATGTGGACGAAATTGAGTGGTCTTCTGGGTTATTACACGGCGTCGTGTGGTAATTGTTTACCGACGTTGAACATCTGAATGGCCTTCACAGGAATATTCAATTTACCATGGAAACGGAGAAGGATGGCCACCTTCCTTTCCTGGACATTGACATTTATAGGAGACCGGATGGCTCCTTGGGCCATAAAGTCTACCGAAAACCTACCCACACAAACCTTTACCTGAACCCTGGGTCACATCACCACCCTTCCAATAAACAGGTCGTTCTTTCAACTTGGTGCACAGGGCCAGGGCTCTGTGTGACAATGAGAGCCTCCATGGTGAGTTGGAGTTCCTGTAGACCACTATCAAGGATAACGGGTACAGTCGTAAGCAGATACAACGTGCCCTTAACCCTAAGGTGAAAACCTCCAAGCCTAAAGATAAGCCCACCTCAGTCGCCCTCTTGCATATGTCCAGACTACAAACGGTCGCCTCAGCAGAATGCTGGCCAAACACAACATTAAGAGTGTGGGCTTGCCGCCGAGGAAGATCTCCAGCTTCCTCCGTCCTGTGAAGGACGATCTGGGGCTGAGGACTCCAGGCGTGTACAGTATCCCCTGTGAGTGCGGCCGGGTGTACATCGGACAGACTGGTCGGTCCATCGACACCAAGATTAAAGAGCATAGCCGCCACATGCGGCTTGGTTATCCAGAAAAATCGGCGGTGGCGGAACATAGGCTGACTCAAGATCACCTCATTAAACTCCAAGACACCCAAATCCTCTCTACCAAATCCGGCTACATGGACCGACTCATCAGGGAGGCGATTGAGTTGGAGCTCCACCCAAACAATATGAACAGGAAGGATGGCCTAATTCTAAGCGGTCATGGAAACCTCTCTTTCGCCTCCTTAGAGAGAGTAGACGGCACCCCCCCCCCTCCATCAGTGGTGACTAGCCCATGGTCCTTTTGAGGACCACATCTCCCTCTTCCTGTTCCACGTTATTTCATTTCCCAGTGCTGCTTTTCCTTTAGCCGCATCTGTTGCTATCATTTCCTCCGGTTCTAGCTGCTCTCCCCCCCCCTCCCCCAATTCTCTTCTCTATCTGCGATCTGGTCCTTGTCCTCTCTATTCCTATTTTTTGATTCGCCTGGTTTTTCCCTCTTTTCTTCTTTTTTTTTTTCCATCGATTGATTTATTTTGGAACATTTTACATTCTGTTTTTAATTTTCTTCGTCTTTACTTTTACATTTTATACCCTTATTCTTGTTTTAATTTAATATTTTGTTTTTATTATTTGTTCACTTCATTTATTTTTATATTACTTAGTTATGATTTTTATTTTTATTTTATTTTCAATTTTCATTTTAGATGTTAATATTTTTCAATTTTTCAATTTAACTATTTCTTCATTCTTATTTAAGTTTTCCTTTTTTTCCCTTTCTTTATGATTATTATGCACAAATTTGTTTTATTCCTTATTTGTTTTACTTCTACTTTTATTATTTTATTTTTTCCTTGGTTATCTTACGATTCACTCTTTTATTCATATTCGTTTAGTTGGTTTACTTCTCTTCCCTGTTATTGCTGCATTCCATAAAATTTCTCCCATTATTCTCACCCTTCCCCAAGGGCAGCACTTGGCCATACTGAGACAGGTTCTCGCACAGGTATCCGAGCAGCCTCTTTCGTGTCTCACCTTCCCCCCCCACCCTCACTCTGTTTTGATTTTTTATTCTTCCAATTTATTCATTTATATTTTTAATTTTTACTGTTGGTTTATTTGGGATTAGGTATTCTGTCAGTTTCGTATGTGCTACATGAAAATTCTGTTAGGCGATTTCAGTGCAAAACTATGGTTAAACCTGAAGAAAAGAGACCATTTTGGAAACCCTAGGCGTAGATGCGAGGATAATACTAAAATGGACCGTAAAGAAATGGGATGGGAGGACGTGGACTGATTAATGTGGCGCTGGTTAGGGACGAGTGGCGAACTCTTTTCTACACGTTAATGGAACTTAGGTTTCCGTAAAATGTGAGGAGTTTGCGGTGTCTGTTGGCAGAACGGGCAGAAGCGGTAGAATAGTAACCTCTTTGCCGCAAGCAGAAATGTTCCCCAGAGCGCGGCTCACCTCAGTATTTCAGTTTCTGCTGCCGGTCAACCAGTAACTTGGATGTTGGATAAAGCGTTCGGTGAGCACAGTGAAGAGTTATGTTTATGATGTTAGTGACTTTCTGGGAATCAGTGAGAGCTAAAAATATTGTACAAGATAATTTTCGTGAAAGGTTATACATGGAGATCTGTTATCGTTGAAACAACTGACGTGTAAACAAAACCAGTGTTTCTATATCTTCCAAGATAAACATGATACAATTCTGTTCTATATCTTCCAAGATAAACATGATACTCACAACTTTGTTCAAGACATTTTATTCTCTGTTGAATATTTCGCGATATACGCTCAAAAGTATAGCATGCACAGTAGGCCTTTTCAGCTACATGTGGCGATACTCTTGCGAGTATGGTATGTACCAATTCACAACACTCAGACCAACAAATGCACAATATTGTCCTTTAGATATTTATATTACAATATCACATTGGAAATTCCTACATGTTTCGATCCCTAAGGGATCATCATCGGGGAATCAAATCAAAGCAACACAGCGCAGAACCAAATTAGCAACCTTTGCATACAGTAGAAAGGTGTAAAAGAGTCAAACAGCTAAAATGCAGGCAATTCTTTGCAATATAGTTGTATGAGTGTAGTGGAACCTGGTATAAAATATCTCGGAGGCAGCCTACGTACTTAACGGAAGATAACACAGTACTGTGTTATCCTTCGTTAAGTACGTAGGCTGCCGTGACGTATGCAACTGGATCGCCACTCTTTACATCGGTAAGCAGAATTCCAAACTTCATGGTATGCTTTGCTGTGCTTTGTTCTGCTTCGGTGTGTCAGCATTCGTAGTGGCTTAGAGTTCGGGGAATGTGTGCAATTGGCAAAGCATATACGTATATGAGGAGGGATCCTCAAATGCCGAGCGCCAGGTCGCCATGGTGATTAAATTTTATACGTTGGCGCCTAATACTTCTAGGTCCTCGGCATGGAAGTTGCTTCATATATACTGGACCCTAGAATTTTTAGGTGACTTGTACATTTTTCGAAAATTTGTGCGCTCTCTATACGCATGTATAAAACAATTTTGCCTGTTGATTTAAGGAGGTAAAACACGGTTTCTTATTGCGAGTTAAGAACCACGTGTTTGGGGAGATAAAAGGCGTAACCTAGGATGTTACGTACGTCACAAGGATCTTAATTGCTTTATACAGGCCATCCAGTAATGTTAAAGGTAGTGGTATCTATGAGAGTACGATGGGTTACACATGCAGCAGGATAGGGGAGAGAAGGATGATGGAAACACAATGTTGGTGATGAAAATGACCGATAGAGGACCAACGAGGAAATGGGAGGATAATACTAAGTAGTGGGCGAGGGAGGTGAGCAGGCTCAGATTAATATCTAATTATGGCATTTGGCTTGGGGCTGTACTCTCAGAGATGTGGGTGACCACGCGTCTGTAGTAAACTACGAACTCATACTGCTAGTGTCACCTGCTCACGCTTCGGGTGGCGTCCGCGGGAGGCAGATACCGCACGTTATGTCCGGGTGTGAAGAATGTGTGAACTGCAGTCACAGCAGGAATTTTGTTTGCGATTAATCCTTGTGGCGCTTCGTGCCGGACGAAGCACTTCCTTGTTTCGCAGTTGGCAGAGTGTGATGTCAGTAACTATGCTGACTGGTTAGTTACTTATACACAGAATTCTAAATTGCATGTTATAGAAGGCTCTTGCCTATTAACTTCAACAAAACACAGATTTGGCCTACCGGATGGTGCACGAATTACTAACAAAGAACAACAGATGCAATAAGTATGGGCCTGCGTGTTGTTTGGATGTTGTCGCATTTGTAAAGAACATCGGCCCGAGAAGCGCTGACTTCGAAATTTCGTACATAGGCGTCGACAGCTGCATACATTTCGCGCCGGATGTGAGGATGGATGTGAATGAACGAGGGACTGGAACATACGAAGGTGGAAGAAACAGTCGTGGCCTTCGTCACTGTTGCGCGAGCTGTGGCACTGGTGTGACGGACGGAGCTGTGCGAGAAGATGAATTTACGTAAGTCGCTGAAATGTACTCGTAAATAGAAATTGCGCTTTCCGCTGTTTTATATTTACATCTAATTTGATCCCAAAACACTGATTCAGGGTGTCTGAGAACAATGTTATGAGGAGTATATCTGGACACAAGGCATAAGAGGAAAGAGCAGGCTGGCAAAATTACGTAACGAACAGGTTCTTGATATTATTAGGCGATTAAGTAAAGGAGTACGGTATGGGGAGGGCTTGTAGCACACACTGTGGAAGCAAAAAATGAATACAGCTTCTTTCTGAAATTCTGAAGCAAGGGAACACTAGGCGTACTCGGAATGATAACGCTAAAATGGATCTGAGGTCGTGTTCCAACGAATGGTATATTTGACAAACATTTGTCACTTGTGGAAAGTTGCAAGGTCGTGGGAATGTTGCACTTTACCAATTTTTGCCACTTGTCCGTTTCTTGACTTGATAAATGTGACTGAGGCATGTCAAATGAATCTACAGTGTTCGTTTACTTATCAAGTCGAGCTTTGTTGTTTTCCCGCGACTTGTCGCAAGCAGACAAGTGACTTGTGTGTGGACTATGAGTATCACTCGGTACGTCGAATGGTGAGGGTGGGCAAGTACACCAGCCTTGTGAACGCGATAGCACTGACCAGTCAAATATTTGACAAGTCTGGTCAAGTGTGAATGTTTGCAAAATAAACCAGTCGTGGGAACATATAACAATTATTCACTTGGTTCCTTGTACAATGCATAATTGTTGGTGCATCTGTGAAATGTACCAGCCGTGGGAACGCGGTTTTAGGTATGGAGGTAAACCCATGGATTCAACTTGATCGGCTCGGCTTAGACATGGTGTTATTTAAACAAAATTTATTTATTTATTTTATCTACACACATGTAACTTGGTCGACTGCAGTCTGTTATCACACAGCACGCGGGTATATCTCCGTCTAAGCCGGCACCAAAAGCACTTGCCTGTCTGCGACTAGCATCAAAATCCATCCTCTGACCTACATACATTACAGCCGGACAATATAGTGTAGCCGAACATTTGTTGGAGCCAGTTGGCTCCCCCAACCCTCTACATTTGTAGGGAGAGAGATTGGTGACAAAAGGGGAGGAGAGTAATACGGCGGTCAACGGTTGGGTTCTGAGAAAAGCACTCAGCAGACCTTGTTGTAAACATCAAGGCTCGGCGACAGTAGCACGCCGCTACTGTGATACAATTCGATCCCTGGCTGTAAATTTGGGTTGGCTGAAGCCCTGTTTGAAAGTGATTGAAAGTATGCTATATAAACTATTCTCAGTGTAACAATATTTAAAATGGTAGATAATTTTCTCATGACGTAACAGAGAGAACTCAGCTTCCTTACTAATAATACATTTGTATGAGATTTCCAAGATAGGTGACTATCCAAATGCAATCCTAAAAATTGAATAGTGTCCGTTACAGAAAGAGTTTGGTCAGCGTCTATCAAATATAATGGATAAATTGGAGCTTTGTAAGATAAAAATTTAACAGTATATGTTTTATTAGTACTTAATACCAACTGATTTATTTTGAACCATTTAGAAGTTAATTGCAGAAGAAAATTTAAATTCTGATTTAGTTCAGCATAATTATTGGATATAGCACGTATACTTGTATCATCGGCAAACAGTATAATATGAGAGTATTTCCTAATTAATAAAGGAAAATCATTAATATATATGTATATTAAACAGCAAGGGACCCAAAACAGAGCCCTGTGAAACACGACACTTAACAGTGTCTCAACCAGAAGTATAGTTGTGTAAGTGGATAGATTCCAGATCACCTCTTTGTTTCCTATTAGTCACATATGATTTAAGCCAGTGTAATATAACACCTCTTACTCCATAGAATTGTAATTTACTAAGTAACAGTTCATGGTTCACGCAGTCGAATGCTTTAGTTAAATCACAAAATATACCTGCAACACATTCTTATTCCATGCATTAAAACCAGTTTCAATAAGTTTATGTGTAGCAGTAACTGTTGAAACACCTTTCCTAAAACCATACATTATGATTTACCAAATGGTGCTTTATTGTTTGAGCAATTAATAATTCGAAAATTTTTGAGAATCCAGTCAATAAAGAAATGGGTCTATAATTCGAAATTAGAGATCTCTCATTGTTTTTTAATAAAGGTTTGACAACGGAATACTTCAAACGGTTGTGTAGTTTGTTATAATATTTGGGATGGTTCGGATCCCACAGAACAGACATTTTTTCGTATAACTCAATAAAGCCCAAAGTATTTTCTTCCGTCCACTCCATTGTAGCTCCGCACACTGACTATGAAACAGAACAGTGAACAAGTGCCATTATCAGCTCGACGCGAAGATGGCAGCGAGCACAGACACACGTCCGAACTTGCTCTAGCGGCGTAACGTAACATCCTTTGATGAAAGCTGGAAAACCGACAATAGGGTGGATCAGCCCGCGCAGCGAACAGAACAGAGCGAACGTTATTGCAACACCGTCCAGACCTGCGAATGCCTGTTACATTACGCTGTTAGGTTGCGACAGAATGCTCAAGTCTGGACGCGGCCTTTGAAGGAGTCGTCTGCGGCCGCTCGCCCGCCGATGGTGGGTTCGAATCCCGCCGGGAGCATGGAGGTCTGTCTTTTGTGAGTGTTGTGTGTTGTCGACCAGAGGAGTCCTACTGAGTGTGGTGTGTCTGAGTGTGATCGTGAAGCCTCAATAATGCGGCTTTGGACCACTAGGGGCTGTCGTGCCATGGGGGAAAAAAAAGTACTCCATGAAAAATAATGAAACCAACTCGAACTATGCCCATCATACAACAGAAGACGGATGTACTACACATCAGAAATGAAGGAAAGCACATGAGCACAATAAATTGTTCATTACGACCTCAGTAAGGACCAGCAACTCAACAGCCAGACAGTCGCCAAAAACCCAATTTTCGACCGACAGATTCAATAAACAAGGGAAAAATACCACAGAATAAATCTCCTTCAGAAACACCCACTGAACAGGCAACACGATCTAAGTATTATGCCACAGCATTAACTGCATCAAGACGAAAATAAAAATGTGATATGAAAATATGAACTATAATGGAACCCCTCCCCCCCCCCCCCAATACATACTGGCACAACAGGTATTTTCAGGAAAACAGGAACAAAGACACATCTCCTAAACAAAAAGGTAGTAAGCAAAGAAACCAAATACTAAAAATTCATAATATCGAAATACACGAAACCCGAAAAGCAGCCAAAATATTGCGAACAAAACATTCGGCATTAATATATTACCTCCGTTCTTTAAATATATATTACTTAACGATGAACGACATAGGTCGAAACACATTGTAATAATGTGTAAATGAATATATATGACAAAATATTATTGTTGTTCGGACTGGAAAGCAAGCCTAGTATTAATCGCTGTGCTTATGTCTGCGGAGTGCTAAGGCTGCAGCTACGCCTGTCATAAGCATCGGAGTACGCAGGGCTACTAAGTCAATACGCTGTTATTCTCTTACTCTGTAGTGTGTGGGGGGCGTGGAGGGACATCAGCATCAACGTCTCTCTGTGTGTGGTTGTCTAAAGGTCATTAAGGGGAAAACTTACTGTGTGATTTCTTTGCCGAGTTCTAGTATTTTATAAAATATGTATTCTTGTCTTATTCCTTAGCAATAGAGGGTCTATTAGAAGTAGAGAACTACACCCCAGCGTTTTAATTATCTTAGGTACGTGTCAGAAGTTAGCTGTATGAAGAGCAGACGGCAGCAGGGAGTAAAAAGCAATCCCATTACAGGCCTTGACAGGCCCTTAGGGATCCAGGAGGGTGAGGCTCCCAGATATTTTAGACAATCGGCACATGAAAGTGGTAAGGTTGTCAGCCCTACGCACCGGCCGCCTTTACCCCCCAGGAAAGATTCCTGGTACTCATTTCTGTTAGAGGCTGAGTCTACCACAAGGCCATAGTGCGACCGGAACGATTATGTCAATGAAAAATTCCAGTGACACCATCGGGAATCGAACCCGCGACGTTCCGGTTTGTAGCGCAGTGCCTCAACCAACTGCGCCACCACATATTAAGTCCTGTACTGTCCATTCTCCGTTGGGACACTTAACAAATAATTTGCAAGCCCACTTGCAGGGTAGTTTGACAAAAACATGACTTATTGTATTAAGTTACCACTTAATACAAGTACCGGCAAATAATACTGACTGGTGTTGTAAGTACAGCACGTAGTGTGGGTAATGTCGATGTTGTATCAGAAAGATGGCTTTATATGCGCAACAAAATCCATGCCGCGGGGAAGTGTGCTCCTACGTTATACATGCACTCGTGTCTTCTGGCCTTCGCTGGGACACCTTGACTCCAAACGTTCATAGTACACATACTAGCAGGTCCTGACCAGCTATTGTGAATACGTGGAACTAATCTTATCGGATTGAGGGTCCACTGTCTTTTGCAATACTCTTATTGTTTCCTGATGCTACGAATAACTGACATATAGAGGGCATGTACCACAATATACGTACGTGGAAATAGTCATATGACGTACCAATCTGACCATTCCAAATAATATGAACAGGGAGGTCATGGAAACCTCTTTTTCGCCTCCTTAGAGAGAGTAGACCCCCCCCTCCCCCTTCCCCCCCCCCCCCCCCCCCCCCCCGGCCATTAGTGGTGACAAGCCCACCGTAATTTCAGGACCACATTCTCCCTCTTCCTCTTCCACGTTTTCCAGTGCTACCTTTCCTTTAGTTGTATCTGTTTCTGTCATTCTCCTTTCCTCCGGCTGTAGCTGCTCTTTCCCCCTCCCCCCTTTTCCTTCTCTTCCGTCTGTCGTCTGATTCCTTTTCCTTTTTATTCTTACTTTTTGTATTCGCCTTTGTTATTTTATCGATGGATTTATTTTTATACATTTTTTATATTCTGTAATTTTCTTTACTTTTTTATACTTTTATTATTTATTATTAATTTTTTTATTTTATTTTAATTTAATGAGACACCCTACACCAGCGACAGAAAACCTCAGTTAGGGGTCTTCCTAAAGAGTTGAAGGAGTGGAAGTATCGTTCCGCGTATTCCTAAAGACGGTCAGTTTCACGCCCCCGGCCGCTTTTTCCCCGGGAAGATAGCGCCCCCCCCCCCCCCCCCCCCCCCCCCCGGTACCTAGTTAATAAGGAGGCTGGATGGGCCCTAGAGCCGGTCTGGACATTTTTGAGAAGAGAAAAAATCCCCTGTCCGTGCCGGGAATCGAACTCCTATTCCTCGGTCGACCAACCCGTACCCTAGTCGCTGTACCACCGGAGTTGTCCCGGCAGTTGTTTCAGTGACACGGCGCTCCCTCCCAGTAGGTGTAAACAGAAGTATCCTTTTTCAAAACAGTTCTGTCACTGACTGCCATGGGTCAGTGTGCGCCCAGCGGCGGCGGTGTGCGGGAAGGTGGCGGTTGGTGGAGTAACAGTGCAGAACGGGATGTATAAAGCATAGCCTCATTAACAACTAGATGTAGTGAAAATGTGATTCATAGCGTGCCAAGTAAATAAGTTGCGATTGGTGGTGGGCGTGGTGAACAAAGTACGTGGACCTAAGGCTGACGAGGTAAGTTTAATGCAGTATACTCTGTAATGAGCGAATTTGTAACTTACAGGTGACCGCATGTTTATTTAAGGCACTCGAAGTATCATTTCCGTATTCACAAATGTCTGTTATTGAACCCCGTCTTGAGTAGTTCATGCCATTTCCTGTGCTTATCCAAATTAAACAGCTACCGCAGTATTACTAGATTAAATAAAGTGGTGGTAGAGACGTGTTATAGGGGAGAATTGCGTACGTACCTAATTTTGTTATGGAATCCGCACGGAAGACAGTGAAGTATATGGGACGACAGTACTAAACCTTATGTTAAAGAGTAGGTTATGGGCGCGTCGGATGGAACGCACTGACGGGTTGTTGTGTTGAGAGATGTTTTGGGTTTAATTAGCAGAGTTGTCTAGTGTCAACCTGGACCTTTTTAACCAACTGTGGTTTTGAAGAAGAGTTTCTTCCAAACGTTTCGTAAGACTTTTGTTCGCCTATCAAAAGGGATACAGGTTGAGGTGCTGTGGACTGTAACCCTCTCAATCGTTTAGAACTACCGAGAAACCTCAGTTGTGGATCGCCACTGGGGTATACGAAATTATTACAGTATCTTCCTAAAAGTGAGTCATGCGTGATTCTGTAACGTGACGCGTTTCAGGAAACGAACGGTTTTATCATACGGTTGGAAACTGCCATGGGAAGAGACAGAGGTGTTGATAGGATATAAATAGTCTGTAGGTGCACTGGATTCAAGTGGCTCAGGCTGGGGTGCAGTGGGACGCTTTTGTTAACATGGTGGATTCCATGAAAGGAGGGAATGACTTGATACTTGATTTGAAGATTAACTGGTAAAGTTTAGAGAAGCTGTTACAGATCCTGAATTCAAAGTCCCAACACAAACGGGGCCATGGGCTTCTAGGTGTTTTGTTTCCAAAAAAGAATTTACAGTGTTAGTCTGCCTTCTCTCTCTCCCAGTAACTAATAACAGACAAGTGAAACAAGACAAACAGTTTAGTAACGAGAGTAATGCCGCTGGTGGTCACCTTCAGTTTGTGTAGTACAGTAAATATCAGCTGTTCTAATGTGGGAAAGTAACCCCTTTTTCACGTAAGCTCCTTTCAAGTATGCTCCCAAAAATGTGTATAATATGGATCTTTTTAGCTGGCACGCTTTGCTTAAGCCCTTTTCGTCGATAACACAAAATTACGGTATGCCAATTACGTGATGCGTATTTCTTTCGGTGTATATGGTGTTATAAAGGGCATTAATGTATTTAATAATGTTGCCTGAAGCGTATTTTGTATATGTAAAAGTTATGTGCTTAACAGGAAGACATTTTTGACATGTTTTCTAAATAAAAGTGAATAGACATTTGTTCGGACGGATCAGGTCCTATGTATTATGTTTAATGCCAATACAATTTATGCACTGCTGGATTTTTAGACGCACTTTTACATGTTCTACTCCGATTGTTGTCTGATCCCTGTGATACTGTTGCAACGCGCGACAGTTTAAATACGGCCGTTGTCATCTCTACCGACCGGATGCTGGCTGCTGTTTCACTGGATTCGTAATCTAACGACTTTTCAGTCGTACGACCTCGGTGGGTATCGGACGTAGTCGCATTAAAAAAGATGCAGATTGAAACGTATGTGTGTTTACGGTAGATAGGCCCTGCTCGAGCGACATCTGACTCTTCAGACTAGACTGATGTAATCAGATGTGTTGCGTTTTCACCTACATTGTCCTACAGTCGGTCATTCCTGTTTTTGTAATGGATGTGGAACAACTGCGCAGGAAAGAAGGTCGTTGTGGGATTGCATATTAAATTATACCACGACAAGGATGTTTCAAAGACTTATGGAGGACCGGGGCTGCATGTGACATTTACATAACAAGTTTTACATAGTACGAATCGCCGTTAACATCTGTCGTTTTTATAACTTTGGTTTACCCAGATTGCATTAAAAATAACTCCAAGGTATTTTATTTACAAAGTATTGTCATACATCTCGATTCCGAGACTATAAAATCTGACATGGCTGTCGCCTAATGTAACTATATCGGTCGTTCGACTGGTATGGCGCGAAGTTGTACTACCGAAAAGTTTTCAGACTGCGCATCCACGCCAACCGCAGCCTTGACTTTAGCGTCGGAAACTGGCATAAATTGAGTAGGCAGATTCTTAGAGTAGTGCAAGATAATGTGAGAGGCCGCGGTTTTATCTGTTAAGTGGACGGTGGCAATATTAGCCATTGTGGACTATTTCTTTTGTGGCGCAAGGGCCTAACTCGGGGCTAGGTCGCCTCAATGGTTGAGGTTTCTAAATCACAATTACACACACACACACACACACACACACACTGTTATATTCCGGGAGCTGGTGGTTGGACCTTGTAGACCGAGCGGAGTCTGATGATGGTTCCGTTAGGACACTTAAGGAATAACTTCCACGTCCACTTGGAGGATGGTTTGATACAAATATATATATATATTTATATATATATATATTTGAAAGTATTATAAGTTACAGGTTGGATGACTGAAATGTACCAGAGGTGAAAGTACCGCAGTGTCCTCCAGTGCTACAAATACATCAGTTTTTATACGTAATTAGGGAGGTGTGTGAAAATTATACGTCATGACAGAGTGGTCTTGGGTGTGGTCGTGTGAAGCTATTGGTCGAAACTTCCATTGTTGTCCTATACGGGTCTTGCCCGCGGACCCGTACGTCATAATATCATAGCTTCACACGAGTCGTTCATCCCTTGTGACTTTGACAGGGTATCAAAAACACTGGTACTGAGATGGGGCTAATCTCCCTATAGGTCGGAAAGGACTGCCAGCTCATGTAATCCCCTCCTTCCTGTTTAACGCAAGACCCCTGCATGGTTAGGGTGATACAATTATAGCAGAACGTTTTGAGTGTAAATACAATTTCAGTACACAGAAGCAATAATATTTACGTACACTTTGGTCATATATGAACACACATACACACGGTATGGCTCCTCTGAACGAGTGATCAGCTCGTCGCAGAGGCTACTACTACCTGCACAACACGCAACAAACACAAGAGACGAACATCATTGCCCTCAGCGAGATTCGAACCTGCGATCGCAGCAATCGAACGGCCGCAGCCACGGGGATCGGCATTATGAAGTATACGAAGTGATATTTGTTATTAAAGGAAGGGGGTTTGACTCATTAACGCTTCGTAAACTAATTTAGATTTTCAAGGTACTTGTTGCTTTTCTCTCTCTCTCTCTCTCTCTCTCTCTCTCTCTCTCTGGCTCGACAACCCCTTGGGGGCCTAGGCCGCCTCATTTTTTCGAGGCTTCACGATCAAACTTTTACACACACCACACTCGGTAGGACTCCTCTGGACGAGGGAGCAGCTCGTCGCAGAGACCTCTACCTGACAACACACAACACTCACAAGAGCCAGAGACATCCATGCCCCCGGCGGGATTCGAACCCACAATCCCAGTAAGCGAGCGGCTGCAGACCCACGCCTTAGACCGCGCGGCCACTGGGATCGGCTGTTTCACTCTCACTAAATAAAACTAATTGCCTGACATGGGGCAGACACGATTTGGCTTCAGACTTCCGTCGATGGTTATCGAATATAACTCGCAAGATGCGGCTAAAAGGCAGCTATTGGACAGACGCGTGCGTGCCTAAACGTTATTCATCAAACGAGATATTGCAAACGCAAGCAAAGAGGAGTCCTACTGAGTGTGTGAGTCACTGAGATCAGCTGCAACAATAACCCTCTGCACCTACAATGAGTAGGTAGAAAGAAAAATAAGAAGGGTAATCTTGCGCCAGCTTTTTTTGAATGCGTAGTGGAGATGGTAGTGCAAATTAATGGCCAGAACATGCCCCATCAGTTAGAACAGTTAAAGTGGGTATGGGTTTTTACCTGCCCTTTTTACTGCTGAGACGTGAGGTTTTATGGCGGTGTCGTTGAGGACCCCACTTCTCTGAGACAAGCCGCCCCTACACTGGTAGGTTCGGGATGTTTACAAGGGCCCACTTAGACATTGCATTAAGTACCTAGATCTTTAGAGAAGACATCTTGGTGTTTTCATAAACTAAACAATAAAGACAATTTTAGTTAAAGAAACTTCGGCTTATATAAATATTGTTTTTATAAAATGCTGCATGTTTGGACCATTAAGGGTCATCATCAGGCATGGATGTATATAAAAGAGGGCAGTCAGATAGCTTGATTATATAATATAAAAAGTTGTTGTGTATAATTGTGTTATTATGACAGGATGTAAGTCGTAGAATTAAAATAACACTAAAAATACCACATTTAGGGTTATTATAAAATCTCTAAAATGTTTGTATTTTTACTTTGTTGTAATAAGGACTCATTAACCTTCTTTTGTTTGTATTGCTTATTTTTGTTGCTGATACATAATATTGTAGTTTGTTTTGTTTTATATGTAAAATGGGTACGGTGGCCTTACACTAATATAGTGAATTTGTTTATCGATGAATATATTGGGATATTATACAGAAACAACAAAAATAATGTAAGCAAAAGAAGGTTATTATTGAATTCGTATTACAGTGCAGTTAATAATCAAGAAATTTATTAATTTTATAATCCTACTAAATTTGAAATGTTTAATATACTTTTAATGCAATCCTGTCATAATAACACACCTATATACAAACCTTTTTACATTGTTTGATCAAGGCATGTCATATTGATTTTGTACAATCGTATGATTGTAGTAAAGTTGTAAGAAAGAGATCTCTTAGGAATTTTATCCGGCCAGGGTCCGTAGTTCAAATCTCAGGCTGAGCTTCCAGAGATGAGACGATAAACTGATGATTTTGTTGTCATCCGTTTTATAAAACAACATCGAAATTAAATCAGAACTGTACTATTCTTAATGTAGAATGTGCGGAGGTTCTCAGTGCAGTCTGTGATTGTTGCCTGCATTGCTGTTAAAGGCGTAAAACCTTGTCCTTTTAGCAACAGGTAGTTGTAGGCAGGTTAAGTGGTTCTTACATTGTTCCGGAAGATATCTTCCAAGAGGCTTGTTTCTTAGTGAAGGGAGAGAGGAGAGCATCCCAGTACATTCCAGTGACAGTGTATGTTTTGTGCCTTGTTTAACCATTACCAGTGCAGACTCGGTGGTGCATGGTTCATTCTTGGCCGCCGAATTTATTTTTCTTTTTTTTTTATGAAAATAAACAACGGCATACATTTAATTGAAATATGGTTGGGATGTATTCAAAAGTATTCGCGGCGATTCAATTCAGTAAACGTCCTCGGGCTAGTAGCTAGTCAGGTGGGGCTCGAGACGTTGGTTTATTCAACGAGCTGCCACCTGATGCGGCTGCTAGCCCGAGAAAGTTTTATTGCGTCATTGGAGTAGGTTTGTTAAATTACTGAATCTACTGTATTCAAGGGCAAGGACTTTGTACATATACCGCTTAAAACGCAAAGCTGTGAGAGTATTAAAGATGGAAGTTGTGGTTATTCAGTCGACTTGACACTCCGCAGTAAAATATTCCTTGCGATAAGTGTAGTGCAAACCGACGAGAATTGTGCAACTCAGTACCCGGCGCCGAGCACTTTAAAGTGGACGGTTACAAAGTTACAATCCAAGGTACATATTTGACTGCCATGCTGTATATATTCGCGCCTGATGATGGCCCTTGAGGGTTGAAACATGCAGCGTTTTATAAAAACAAATGTTTTTATAATTAAAGGTAGTTGTTGATTAAAATTTTCCACATTATCGCTTTGGCAAATATCTTCCTGTCTCTAAGTGGCCCAAGTGTTTGGCCCAACGTCTCATGGTAGAGGTACAGGCGCCCGCGAAGTCCTGTTCCTGTTTTAAAAATGTATTATCTGATAACCAAAACAGGTAGTAATATGCAGTCTTCTTCTGTCAACATTCTGGTGCCTATAATTTTGAAGTGGCTCCTAGATTTTTGGAAAATTTGTGCCCCCCCCGGACGTAAAGCAATTTATGCACGATAGGGTGATACACCCCCTATGGATATCTTCCTGTGGGGATATGTGAAGGATTATGTTTACAGGTCGCCTGTGGATGACATTGCAAGCCTTCATGCTGGGACAATTGGAAGAATCCAATGTGTGGAAACGATTGTTGACTCACACGTGGGCAGAACTGGGCAGACAGGGCCACTGGGGTTCCCATGTTGAGATGGACTAAAGCACAAGTAAACTTTTTGAGTTAAGGAACAATTGAAAAATACTGCATATTTCTGTTTGTTTTGGTTATCATGTAGTATATCTGTAAAAGAGGAGTAGGACCTTGCGGATACTCTGTGTCTGTGAGGTGTATAGGTCCGTGAAGAAACTGGCCGTACAGTGGCTCAGGAATTAGTGGCTGCCGGCCTCTGAACGTAGAGTCCATGTTGGATTTTTGGTGGAAAGAGTGGCACTGAGACGGGGTTTTCTTCGAGTATTTTTTTCCTGTCAGCATCATTCAGCCAATGCTCCATACTCATCTTCATCTTAATACTACTCGTATCAGAAGGACATGCATGCGAAGCTTGGGAAATCATTAGCAAGGCTGTGCCCTTTCGGATACCGGGGAGAATTGGACAAGGAAGTACTTTTAACATAAACGACTTCTGAGGATTCCGTTTTTCTGGGACAAAACGCAGCGTCGTAATCCAGAAGAACTGAATGACCAGCTACACCTGTACGAAAACTTCACAACCTGCATTAACTTGTATTATGTTGCAGCGGGACGCTAGCGGGGAGGGGGTGAGGAACCAGTACGCTTTTCCTCAGTTAATACCAATTCAATTACTACTAGTATAAATATATTTATTAGATGAGAAATGAATATAGCGTACGGATGTACAAAGTAGCGTAGGATCATACATCTAAGGACGAGATTGTTCGCAGTCCCGACAGTACTAAGCAAGGCAGTTACAGAAGCCCAATAATCGCGACGTACATGGCGATCTCCTCTAAAGTAACAGACTGATTCCTCCAACAATCTCATGCACGCGGCGTATTTATAAGGCACGCAATGCCAACGTCCAAAAGCTTGTCTCTTATTGGTTAAAAATGGCAATAAGCCACTGCAGCATGAGTCGAGGCAGGACAAGATGATGTAACCATCCCTACCCGCAAGACATCCGCACCGGAAGGATGTGGGATTGATATCAGCATGCATAACGTCATTTATTCCTGTCTCGGAGTCGGGTGATTACAGTTCGTGGTATCTAGTGTGTACACAGTTACACCGATATTAGTCGACATGAAGAAATCAGCGAGGAAAGTCGTATTTCTACTGATTCTAGGTGAGTCTTGTTACTCAATATTTCTGAGTATGTAATTCCGATTTTTCCGATTTTTTTCGAAGGTTTTTAGATGTCAAATTATGCGGAGATCATTTCAGAGTCGTGTCTTCCCGTAAGGTCCATTCCAAAAGGTTCAGTAATAAGCGAATTTCCATAATGTAGGTTTTTTTCAATGGCTCGACAGCCCCTTAGGGGCCTAGGCCGCCTCATTTTGCGAGGCTTCACGATCACACACTTTTTAGACACACCGCACTCGGTAGGACTCCTGCAGAGACCTCTACCTGACAACACACAACACTCACAAGAGACAGACATCCATGCCCTAGGCGGGATTCGAACCCACAATCCCAGTAATCGAGCGGCCGTAGACCCACGCCTTAGACCACGCGGCCACTGGGATCGGCCATAATGCAGGTTAGTTTACAAATTGTATTTAGTGTATATTATTATTATTATTATTATTATTATTATTATTATTATTTACTGCAGTTGGGTTTTCACCCGGTGGCAGTAGTCCTTACACTAGTACACACAATACAAATGGACATATAATATACATAAAAGTAACAATACAAAACAAACTATACACAATTACAAAACAAAAAACACAGTAAATACAAGTACACACATTAGAACACCGTACACACCTTAACAAAAACATCCACACCTTAACAAAAACATCCACACCTTACAAAAACAGCCACACACAATACAAAACAAAACACACGCACATTACAAAAACACCCACACATGAAATAATCTCAATACGTTAGAGTATCCTCACTATAAAGTCAGACCAAAGTACATGATACTTTTATCCCCAAGAACTTAATTCACTTCACTTCACTTCGAAACCAAAACACTTCACTTCACATCACTTCCCTTATTTCCATTTAATCCCCACTTAAAAAACCCTTAGCTTGAATTACTTTCTTGACCCTCTTTCTAAATGTGCTTAATTTACAGGGGAAAGTCGCTAGTACACCTGGAGGTAATTGGTTCCAGCTTTTTATGGTCCTATTTACAAAGGAATATTTACCAACATCTGTTCTTTGTTCCCTAGTCCTAATTTTCCAAAAGGACGTAATGGGAATTTAATTATAACTATAGCACACGCTACCATACTCCATGCTGATGAAGAATACCCGCATCCAAGTAATGTTTGTAGATTGGTATGTGCTAATTAATAGTGATATCAGTTTACAAGAGTTGTCAGACATAACATCAATGATGTTTTCTGTAGGGAACCTCCAATGTCGCTATAACTAACGACGTGGTCGTTCTAACCAGTGACCACACCTGTTACACTGCTAATACAACACGGACGAGCAGGCGAAGCCTAAAACAAAGAAATGCTCTTTCAGATGCTGGGGAGTACTGGACAGAAAGGCACTTGCACATGGTTTTTAAAAGAATACTATTATAGAGATCTGCGCTCTTCTGGGATATTACGCTTAATGCCCCAGAATAGCGCAGATCTCTCCAACAACACGGCGGAAACCTGAAATCAAGAATTCTATTATAGTCTTCGGTACTAAGATGGAGTTAAGTGTTCAGCTTCATGAACCGGTTGTGTGAAGTTAGTATACCTCATGCACTGGACAGGAGTTGAGTGTTCATCTTCACGATCTGGCTGTGTGAAGATCGTATACCTCGTGCAACTGAACAATAAAATTAGACAAAGCTAAGACGCCAATCAGGCAGCCAGCTATAAAGTAGTAAGCCCTCTCTGCTGACCGTCTTTCTCTTGCTTCTCACTATGAAGTTCACACTGGAAGTACACGAGAATATGTCGCGTGGATTCATTCTGAAGACAATTTTATTATTATGTAATTTTTATAGTGTGAATACAGTTTACAAACGTGGCCGCGGGTCGCGGGTTGGAGATCCAAAGTATATACACGTACATCCCGACGGTCCACGCCCTGTGTCTGTAAACTGTAAATAGGCTTTTGAAGGACACGTGTACACCCGTGTTGCCAGCAATGTGTTGTAGTGAAGACTCGCGAGTCGTGGAAAGTGGAGCGTATTTCGGTACAGTACGCCACACGATTTCTCCTTAAACGATTTTTAAACTCACAGAATTTGGGACACAGCTCACTCAAACCTGTCTCAGACCTTCGTCACTCTAGTATTTAGCTTCGGCATCATCATGCGGTTGCACCTCGCCATGCCTGTTCATCTCTATACTGAGTTAATTCTAGAAATGAACACTTCAACGATCATTCTGTCGGCTGGAGATTGTACTTGGGCTAACACCCTTCAACGACACCTTACCCACCATTGCTACCGCCACCTGACTTAAATGAGCATCCACTTGGCTAAACTGTCAGCAGCGTCTTGGAAGGCCCAGCGACCGCAAGGTCAGGGATATTACACGGAGGCTGCGTGGCCCCTAAAAGAGCTTTGCTGTAGAACAAATTTTGGTCATTTAGCAACCAAACTGTCCGTTCTTAACTCAGTGTTATCAACATGTTTTAATTGTAGACCTGATTAGACAGATCGTGTTACCGTTGGAGAGGGTTCGAGGTTTAGTGATGTCAGACATTACCTTTACATGACATTTTAAGTTATGAATACTCCAGCTTGCCACATTACTCTTAGGAATTAGTGAAGTTTGAATGTTAGTTTTTTGGCACTAGCTCACATAGGGGATTGAAACCTTAAAGTTTCTGGAGCACAAAGTATGTCCTACTGAGACATATTATCGAATGGAACCGTTTTGTAAATTTTCGACCGGATAGAAGCGAAGAACAAGTATTGCACTTGACTTTTGTTCTGTTGTGTACAGATGGCTTTAGACCACCCTAACTGAAGGCTAGCAATCTTATTGTCTTGCAACAAAAGGTACAGTAAATAATGTCCGGCTATAATATACTAGGCCACTGGATAGATTTTTAAAATCGGTGGGTTGTTTTGTTTTCGTGACAGAAGTTTGGACGAAGACACAAGTAGTAGCGTTCCCGGTTTTAAATGAGGTAAAGACACATCGCTCATGCTGTGTATCTGGACAGTCTTAACAACTGGTGTGATATGACAGCTTGCTGTTCCACAAAGTGTGTAAGCGGAATAATAATATTGTCAATAATGCTTTTCACACTATGTGAATTAAAATGAACCTGTGTTTTATTATACGAGTGGCTCAACTGCCAGGTACTACAAGTCTGACTGAAGTAGCCTACACGTCAAGTACAGTCGAACTCGGTTATAATGTCATGAAAGGGGCTGAGTATTTTGTGTCGTTATAACCGAGGATTATATTGTTATGGTTAACAGTGACGAATTAATTGGTACCACAGAATATCTGATGCAATAGGCGAGGTCTCGTATAAACCGATGTCGTTACCGTCTCTACTGAGAGAGAGAGAGAGAGAGAGAGAGAGAGAGAGACGTGTCCCTCTTTCTGAAGAAGGGAGTTTATGTTGTTACCTCTGTAGTCCACACTTAATTTTTATTGTATTCCATGCACGTCCATATATTGTACGTTACTCTATGTCCTGCACACCGGATAACTTTGTGTCTTCCCATCTTTTTTTTCTTTTATGGTAAAGGACCCCACAGCAGATGCTAGGGACGCACTGCAGCCTTGAGATGAAGATGATTAGTTTATTGTTTTTCCGTGTAATGGAGCACCGGTGGAATGAAATTGACAGGGGAAAATCGAAGTACTGGGGGGGGGGGACTTGTCCCAGTGCCACTTTGTCCACTACAAATCCCACATGGACCGACCCGGGATCGAACCCAGTTCTCCGCCGTGAGAGGCCGGCGACTAACCGCCTGAGCCATGACGGCCGGCTTCCTTTCTTACTGCAACAGTACTCCTTGAAGGTCACGCGAACGAACGTCGTTAGGAACTGGATGTATTGAATGAAGCGCATTTTGACTCGGTGACAGTATTTTTTACCTCCGATACTGTGGCAATGTATACTGTTTTGTGTAATGCCTGTATTGTGATGATCTACTGGCTACGTTTTAAAGTCCGAATTCTTATGATTCATGCCTTCCGCTTCCGAGCTGTATCCAAATAACCTGACACGTGTTGCCACGCCTGTGTGTACCGGTGAGATAACAGTCCACTTTCATATCTTGACGCTCAAAACCATTGATAAGACAGCATTGGTATCTAGGTGAGAAACCAAGGGCGCGTGCATGACTTTCCCCGCTGTACTTAGAGGGGATGTGCAAATTTTGATGATTTACCCCGAAGGTGTTGTCGCCGGGAAAGCACGGGAGAGATTAATATCCCAAAGGTGGGAACTTTGGATTCAAGATCGATCGAATAGTCTGAGGGAGGGTAGTGGAGGCTTCGTTTGGGCGTTGAAGAATTTGAATTAACGTCTCCAAGTCGCATCTCGCGATCAGTAAACAGATTTATTGTGCAGCAAAATATAGACCAGGCATGCTCAATCTTTTATATGGTGCGGGTAACTTCGGCAAAATTTTGTTTGCATGCGGGCAACATGAAATGCAATACATAAAATAAAGAATAAGTATACATATACTTACATGTATAATTTTACATGTGTATTTTCTATATATCATGTACGATAAAAATTACTGATAATATGAAAAATTTATAAAGAATGCTATTCTCAACATAGGCTACTGTGTCGTAATTTAAACACATTTTTCTAAAGAATAATGTAATAATGTAAATTTTGAAAATTGCTTCCGCGTTCTATCTCAGCGTTGCCACGGAAAGGGTTAAAAGACATTTTTTAAATTTGGAATGTCTCCGCGGGCAACATGTCCGCGAGCTACGGGTTGGGCGGGCCTGATACAGACTACGGATACAGATGAGTAGGTTGAAGTTCGCAAGTTGATACAGTCGAACTTCGCTGTTTGGCTCTAGGACTTCTGTCGCGGTATAATATCAAGACGGAATAAGGGAGCGATTCCAGCAGCAACTGTGGTCAAGAAACTTCCCCCGAGGCATTCAAGCAGTCACCTTATATAGTGCCAAATCTTTGGGGTAGTGTTTTTTTTTAAAAAAGATAGAAAGCTTTATTATCGTAGTGCAGGTAAAAATTTGTTACATAATCTTTGCTTCCGCCGTTCCTTTTACCAGCGTTCATACATCTCAACCTAAGGGAACTTGTCCACTGATCACTAGTTGTTGCATGACTATCATCAATCGGTGGGAGTAGTGAAAAGTACATATTAGCAAACAAAAACACTACCTATTAATCTTCGCTACTCACAGCAAGCAGTGGTTTGGCCGCTTGTGTTTTTATCTTCTGTACCGTCTTTTCAGATCATTAAGTGTATATTGCCCGATTGCGCCTACCAACGGGTTTGGATGTAAGTAACATTTAGCGTAAAAACGTTCTGCTATTCTTCGGACATGTCTGTATTTTTTCCACTCCCACGGTTGCTAGAAGTTGTGATATGGGCGTTTCACGTGGGGCATTGGCGATAACACGTAGACATTTATTTTGAACAACCTCCAGATTGTGGTATGTCGATTTATTTATTGAGCACCACGTCGGCGCCGCATATGTCAATGTTGATCTGATGACAGCCTTGTAGATTTGTAGTTTCGTGGCGACTGATAGTGTTGATTCCTTTGCTAGAAGAGGGAAGATTTGCACCAGAATGCCTATTGCCTTTCTTGTCGCTAGTTTGGTGTGGGGTGTGTAGTTTAATGTGGGTGTTAATTGAAGGCCCAAGTATTTCACTTCCTGAGACCACGGTACTTCTACTTTCTCCATCGTAATCTGTTTAGGTGTGTGTGGTCCTCTTTTGGTGAAGATTATTGCGTCTGTTTTTGAAGGGTTTACTTTGAGTCGCCACCGCGCACAGTATGAGTGTAGCCTGTTTACAGCAACGGTGAGTCGTCTTGTTATTGTTTCGGTTCTCCATGATTGTGTGTATAGTGCCGTGTCGTCCGCAAACAAAGCCAACTGAATGTGGGGTATTTTTGGTATATCGGCCATATATAATGTGAAGAGTATCGGTGACAGAACAGCTCCCTGTGGTAGCCCCGCCGTGATGTTTTTATGTGTGGACTGGTACCCAGAGACTGTTACTGAGAATGTTCGTTGATTTAGGTATGACATTAGGAAAAGGGTTATATACTCCGGAAAGCCCAAATTAATTAGTTTATAGATCAGCCCGTTTATCCAAATGGTGTCGTATGCTTTTTCGATATCTAGTAAAACCATTCCTGTGTGTTTATTTACGTTGTATCCATGAGTTATATCATCTGTAATACGCGCTAATTGAGCTGTGGTGGAATGCACTCTTCTAAATCCAAATTGTTCGTCTGGTATAATTTTGTTCATTCTAGCGTGTCTTGCTATTCTTTTTTCCACCATTCTCTCCATCACTTTACTTAATGCTGGTAGGAGACTTATTGGTCTATATGAGCCCGGGTCTTGAGGCGGTTTAGTCGGTTTGGGAATTGCCAGTATATTTGCGTGTTTCCACTGCGTTGGAAAGTAGCCTAATTGTAACATAGCGTTGAAGATTACCGTCAGATGCCTGATCGTAGTTGGAGTAAAGTTGCAGATCATGTTGTTTGATATTCCATCATCTCCCGGGGCTTTTCTTATTTTGAGTTTCCGAATTTGCTCTTGAACTTCTGTCCGTGTGATGATTCGTTTCACTTCATTCCTTTTCTTCATCCTCTGGCTAACGTTTCTGACCAATTTTTCTATTGCCTCCGCGTACCGTGTTGTCTTCTGAGGGGTGGTCAACCCATGCAAGGTCTCAAATTGCTCCGCTAATATGTCAGTTTTTTCCTGTGCTGTGTAATATTGAGTATTCTGGTGTATTAGTGGTGGAATTGGGGTACGTGCATTTTTAAAATAACGGGTTACTCTCCATAGCTGTGTATTGGTAGGGTGTAACGTTTGAAGAAACGCTGTCCATTTGTCCTGGCGATATGTCTTCATTTTGGTGGTAATCATACGATTGAGTAGGTGCATGCACCTTCCATGTACTTCACTTCGGGTGCGTTGATATCTTCTACGTATATTATTTCGTAGTTTCAGCATTACTCTTATGTCTGGCGGAGTTTTGAGCGTGCGTGCTGTGGTAGCGCGTTTTGGTATCGATGTATCTGCCGCAATTTTTACCGCTGCTGTGAATACATGTAGTTCCCTATCTATGTCTTGAGTAGTCGTTATCCGCGGTTTGCGTTTCAGTAGTTGGTCTAGGTGATCTTGGTATTGTTTCCAGTTAGCCGCTTGATAGTCGTATTGCAATTGTTTTTTTGTTACTGCAGGAGTCCATCTAATTTTGAAAACCACCGGATTATGATCCGATGATAAGGTCGGTATGGATATTGGGGCAGAAGCTGTACATCCCCTTGTTAGTGATATATCTAGTACGCTAGGTTGCCCCGTGTGGGGAAATGGGATACTCTGGATGTAGTATATTCACTGTATGCTCGCTACAGTAGTCCATGAGTATTCGTCCGTTTGTGTTCGTTGTTTCGCAATTCCATGCTATGTTTTTACTGTTTAGGTCTCCAAGCAGCACTACTGGTAGTGTTGGGTCGAAGATTGTGTTTAGGTCTTGTATCCTTAGTTTCCTGTTTGGGGGGTTATATCCAGACACTATCAATAGTCTTTTATCAGGGGGAGAGTGTATGATGACCGCTACCTGTTCCATGTCCATATTTCCTGCTAGTTGGATGTTGTCGTGTTGAATTTCATTGTGGACAAGTATTAACACACCCCTCCATGTGCGTTGCGGTCTTGTCTATATATTGAATAGCCGGGATTTTGAGTTTGCGTCTCGGGGTTAATTTGGTTTCGCAAATTGCTGCCACGTCTATCCGGTTGCTTGTTAGGAAGTCTTCTAATTCGTGTTTTCTTTGTACGATAGAATTGGCATTCCACTGTACCATTCGTATGTTTTTTTCTTATGGGGAAGGCACTAACCAGGTCATCGTTCTTTCTAAGAGTAGCATCAACTTATCCATCGGGGTGTTCGCATCTTGTAGTCGTGTCGCTAATGTCTGTAGCGCAACACCTATCGTTTGTAAATTGAGGGCGCCTAATATAGATTTTAGTGCCCCGAGGAGTGACGGCAGGGATGTCTCTTCCTGGCGGTCTTGGTTTTGGGCCGCCACTTGGGCCCACGTACGGGTTGCACTGTTGTTCCTCTGGTGTTGTCCCAATGATGGGAAAGACGTCCGTGCTGGGGCTTGTTGTGATGTTCTGTTTGGGGGGATGAGTCGTTTCCGGGTCCTAGCTTCTAGCACCTTCTTATACACTGGGCAGCCGGTGTAATTCGCCGGGTGTTCGCCTCCGCAGTTTACACATGCGGGGGGTTCGGAAGGTGGCTTTTGACAACTTTGAGTATGGTGTGCTTGCTTGCATTTCACGCATTTAGCTGGCAGTCCACAGTACGTCGAGGAGTGTCCGTATTTTTGGCAATTGAAACATTGCTGTATGGGACGTTTAGCACGGTACTTCTCCCATTTTATTATGCAATGGCATAGGTTTTTTTTATCTTATACACTTCTCTGAGGTCGGTTCCCTCTCTGAATGTGACTATAAATACCGGGTATTGCTGAAGTATCTGTGATGTCGTTTTGTCTCTTCGTGTTATCTGTCGAATATTGTCCACCTGCAATCGTATCTGTGTTAGTTCTGCCATAATTTCTTCAATTTCTACATTAGGAGGGATTCCTTTTAGTGTGAGTCTCGGTTGCTGTTTGTTAGGTAACGGATATGTATGATAAGCCAATTTGGCTGTTTTGATCTCATGCAGTACCAACTCATCGGTTACTGTTTTTGTATATAGTAGGAGTTTGTTTGTTTTTGTTTTGATTTCGATCGGGCTATTTAGTTTGTCATTAAGGGTTTTGATGGTTTGTGAATGGTTGGTTAGATAACTATATAGCACTATTGGCGGGATTCGTTCTTTTGGTTTTGCTGGGGGGTTTGTAGATTCAGCAGTTTCAGTGTCCGATTCCGTGTCTGATAGCACTGCAAAATAATTGGGCGATTCGTATGACGTACCGGCGGTTGTATCCATTTGAGGTCGTGCCCTTTTACGTTTTGATCTAGGATCAAGACGAAAGTCTTGGGGTCGCACTCCCGTTATATTCATGGCTGATCACTCGCACACACTTCACTGTATTCACTACACCACTTATACCCGGCCGACAATCACTGGATTGCAGCCGGTATACCTTTTCCACTTCACCACTCTAACTCTCTTCGTTCGCTGCTCGTAGTACAACCTTACTCTTCCGCTGTCACTGACGAACTCAAGTGCGCTATGGGTGATAAATGAAATAACGCACTATAAAGTAATTAAAACTGAGCTCTTAGCGAGACTTCTGACACAAAGAAATTTTGAAACGAATTCGGACAGAGATTCCTGCAGCAAGTGATGACCAGAATGTTCCCCATAGGCCTTCAAACCTCATGCTTATATAGCATCAAAATCTTGGGGTGAATTACGTCACAGGGCGTTGTCAAAACCCCAAGCATTACCAAATATGGGTATGACGCAACATCGTTTGAACACGTAACTCTGTCTCAAGAACAGGATACTTAAATCATTCAACCCTTAGGAGTGAGTTTAAAACAAAAGGGTGCGTGACAAACCTACGTAAGAGCGGATGTAGGGTGGGGTAGGTTTGTGTGCGGTATTTCCGCTAACTTGTAAACAAAGTGAACATATGATGACACACACAAACCTTAGATCTTACAACTTTCTGGTTATTAAAACGGTCGCTTGGCGTAATTAAAATCGCCGGACGCGACAGTAGGTGCATCATAGGGCGTTGGCAGACTTGAGGCCAAGACTGGGAGAGGAAACGCGGAGTTTGGTTGATAGCAAGCCGGATGTATGTTTCATTTAACCCTTGGGGTTGTTCAAGCATGAAGTATGTACGTGACAGAAATACCTTCAGAACGAAACGTACAGAATGCCGTGTTTCGATTCGCCCTTATAAATTATGTATTCCAGAATAATGCAAACCGTACGTACATACCGTGCGTCTTACCTGCAATTAAAGGTCGCAAGTGCAGAATGCGACGGATACAGTTTCGTTAAATAAATAAATAAATAAACGGAAAATAAATTGTGTAAGTATTGATTCAAAAATAAGGGTAAAGCACCTTAGCACGCTATGTAGGTATATGGCAGAATGGAGACATAGCTCCATTCATTCCTAACCTCGGTGCTGGATGCAGGTGAGGGGTCAACTTAGCCACTAGCACGTATTTCGCTTTTCTGTTTAGAGTGAAACTGTTGATGGAATGAAATAAACATCGCTATGTGCTGGGTGTGTATTAGCGTCTGCTGAGTGTTTTGGAGAGGATAGAGGAGTTTGTTTATTAATGGTTTCTGTTGTGCATAGAGGCGTCATTGACCTGTGTGCGCAATCCTTAACTTATGTAAACCACTGATTAGGACGCAGGCCATAATTAATTTTGTATGTTTCTGTTATTTAGTTGCCTATCAGCTTGTGTTCATGTCCCGTTCATAGTGTATTCGAATTCTTCGTATTACGGTGGTCATGGCGTGGCACCGGTTACTGTGGAAAGCCTTCCATGGGTTTCCTCGGCAGGCATGTTTGACCGCTGTCAACTTTTGAAGGAAGAACCTACCGCGCATGTTGTAGCCGTTACTTGTAGTCTGGATTTACTGGGTTTGAGTTTAAGTCGTGTATAGGGTCTTAGCTAGGGGGGTGTGAGTGATGCCGCCGCTCTAGGCGGCAGAGTCCAAGGAGCGGTAAAATGGTGGGGGGGGGGGGGGGCAAACCTAATATTATAAATGAGGAAATCTGGCCGAATATAAGGGAATTCAATAAGTAATTGTGATTTGTTTACAGTTTGTGATTTCCGTTAGATGGGGCCACTGTGATTACTCGCCCCGGGCGCCAGGAAGCCTAGCTATGCCACTGGTCGTGTAAGCTATTCTAACCTAGATGTTTTCGTGATTTTGATCAACCTGTCCAGGGAACTAACGGGAACTGCCGTATTCAGAATCTTTAATTACACATCTTGTCGTATCTTTACGTCCCATTCGTTGATAATCTGCATTTACATAATCTAAGAGGAGATCCGCCAGGAATGACACTCCGGTGTAACCTGTCCGCTGACCGACCTGATTCCTTTAATGTTTTGTGATAGCCAAGACTCGAACTCAGGCCGTTTGATCCATGACCAATTACGTCAGCTGCACGAGTGAATTATTGCACGAAACATGCGTGGCAAGTCGTGTTTTCTGTAGAGGCTGCATTCCGTTGCATGTGAAGTGATTTTGTTTTCTCGTTTGTATATCAGGCAAAGTGTTTTGAGCTGGTTCTGTGTAATCATGTGAACAACAGGACGAAGAATGTGTGTATTGGATTATCACATAGTGACGTGACGCGTCACGGAAGAGAATCGCAAGGTAGGTGTTAAATTGGTGTCGTAGATAAAAATGATACGTGTTTCGGTCTATGCCGCTGTCGCCACACATCGGGTTCAAATCCCAGGCAGGCCACCTCTTGTGTACGTGAGAAGGCATTGCAATTCGAGTGATAAAATCTGAGTGTAGCTATGTCTTCACCGTAAGTTGTAAGCAACCCCACATAGCTGCTCAAGGTTCAGTCGTTCCTGTTCAGTTCTGACAGTGATGCTATTCGTTCCGGAAAATCAGGCCATTTGGACGTTACATTTGGACCAACCCATAATTCGGTTTTCACAATTGTAATAGACCCAAAATTTAGAATTTTTGGGCCACGCAAACCGTTTGACTAGAAGCCGCACGTGACTTTTCCAGCGTCTTTCTCCGCGAGCGTTTTGTTACCAGGAGGGTTTTTAATTACTTTTAACCAATGAATATTATGCAGTGTCGTTCAAGAAATACACTGGTCAGTCAGCGGTGGAAGGACATTATTCGTTTGCCTTACAAATTACGGAACTCGAAAACACACCCATACTTGTCACTCGGTCATTATATGTCTAGTACTGTGGGCCGTCACCTTTCTTTCATTACCGAGGACAGACCCAAAACATGTGTGACACACACTCACAAGGACAGACAAAAACGAACTCCTACCAGAGAGCGCATACTATATCTGCAGGTGTATCGCACTGTACAGAGTACGTTAGTCGCAATGCGAAGACACTTTGTTCCATCGTAAACGCGGCGGAATAATGTCCCCTGAAGATGGTTTTAAAGGATCTAAACGCGTAGGAGAAAAACCATAGTATAAATAACAAGACAGGCAATGTCGTATAAAGATAACACTGAGGCGCGTTCGCGAAACCATTGTTGCTGTGGAAAAGCAATAAGTATTACATATTCTCAGTGTGCGTCTGTAGCCTTAGTTATCCTCATGCAAAGCGCATTCGCCGTATTGTTTGATCATCTGTGGCCTGTCTGGCTCTACCATATTTTCCACATTATCTCATAAACGGCACGATTTCTGGAAAAGTTACCGAAAATAAAATGTCTGTTTTGATTTTCTCTACAACTTTTGCCTGAAACGTTTCTCATTCTAAGAAGAATTCAGCGAGTTATCATAAATGTACGTAGGGCATCACGTAAAGCATCAGTTATTCTTGTCAGATTTTAATGAAACTTGAATATTTTCGACAGATTTTCGAAAAATACTCACATATCATATTAATGGAAACCCGTGGAGTGGGAGCCGAATTGTTTCATGCGGACGGACAGACAGACACGAGAAAGGTAATAATAATCGCTTTTCGCAATTTTGCGAACTCGCCTAAAATGAATATATAATTAGTTGTGCTGTGATGGTATACTTTTGTTTGAATTTAAACTAGCGCACGGTCTGAACAATTTCGTGCTCAAATATCTCGATCTATGTTCATCATTGAATGCGACAGACCAGGTTTCACACGTGTACAGGCATTTCCACGGGAAATCATAAAAAACAAAGGACAATTGACCTTGTAATTCCTATCTGGTTTTTTGAATTTTATGGGCATCTGGGCAAGCGGTGAAGTTTTAGCCCTCTTGGTCGATTACTTTTCGAGATCTCGAATCTCAAACTTTGGATAATTTGGTAAAGCTGGTCCTGCGCGCGACTCCATCGAACACAGTATGCCCGCAACGATTGGAAAGCCGTAGTGCTACAGACGATCATGCCTGTAAACAGGCGCTAAGCGACAGATTCGATCGCGCTCGCACAGTGGTTGGAACCCTCTTCAGCGCATGCTTTGTGTTCCAGAATCGCGAAGGGAGCTTAAAAGTGTTTACTTTTGCTTCGGAGGGTTGTGATGCTTTCATCTGGAAGAAATAAGTAAGTAATGTTAAGAAAAACTGCAATAGTGTAATGATATCTCTTTGTGCTTTTCGTGCTTAGCAGTTTTCAGGTTGTTTATCTGTGTGCTGTTCCCTATTTTTCACTTTTGCAAAATGAGACATTTATAAAAATATAATTATGAAACCGACACGACCATTTACCTGGAACACACTAATATGGCGATGAACTGCCCACATCCGCCGGAGCGCGTGGTTGACTTTCATTTTTTCTGACATATTGTGAACGTCGTCGTCCTGCATTCTAAAAGGCGATCCGTAGGGCAGAAAACGAGGAAGCGCGTGTTATTTTTGCCTCCGAGATATAGAATTTCGGATGGAGGGCGAACATAAAAATATTTACGTTGTATTCACCGTGCATCTTGTTACTAATTAAAAGTTTTATTAGACCAATTAGACCAATAGGTCTAATAAAACTTTTAATAAGAATATTTAATCCTAAATGTCTCTACTTTATAGGAATCGAAATACATTGCACGCTGCTGCAAAACGCGTAATATTAGCTTTAAAATGAGCTGTCTACATCCGACGTTTCGGGTATATTGTGTGCGCTCGTGACGAATTGGACCAAATGTGAAAAGTGTGAGATTCGATATCTCGAAAACTAATCGACCTAGGAAACTTAGCGTAACGGAAATGTTTCTCCAGACGCTCAACGAGTATGGGAGGGGGGGGGGGGGGAGAGATGAAGAACCCCCAGATTTTTTGCTATGCGATTTCACGTGGAGTCGCTTATGTGAAGTTATTGTTTTGTGCATTTTAATGTTCAGGTGTTGAGATTGTAGATGGCGAAACAAGACTGTATCCGGCCAGGGCAGAGCTTCTAAAAATGAGACCATAAAGGGAGATTCGGTCATTAATCCAGTTTATATAAACATTAAGCGAAAGGTAAACTAGGCATTTTAATCAAGGCTAACCTCTACATTCGTCGAAATTACTTGAAACTATTGTCTGAAATTTAGAAACTGCGGAAAATGTTGGACGTCCGAGCAGCTGCCTGCTGCCCGCAGAGGACACACTGATGTCTCGGAATGGATGCGCCGAGTAACAACCTTCGTGTACGTAAGAACTCAAGCTAGTTTCACTCTGTGGAAGCACGTAAAACGCAGAGTCCCTGGTCGCTGGCAGGGGGGAACATTTGCCACTGAATCAGCATTAAAGACGCACGCGTCTTGTTCTTTGTCATGGACAATTTCTTATTCTTATTCTGAGGTTACATCCGCGTGTCTGATGTCGTCGGGCGCCTTATTCTTATGTCACATTCTCTTGATTCACGGCGTCTTTGAGACATACATCGGCAGCATTCCGTTTTTAGCAGTCAGCCATGTTTCATGTTTACGCGAGTGGAAATATGCAGGAGTTGCTGCTTCAGACCATGTCAAGAACTTTGTTGGATTAATCAGATCAGCGTAATGCAACCGCAAAACCACATAAACGACCACTCACCTGCGACTTCCGTCAGGCGCCTGTAGGTAGCTGTCCTACGAGATGATATTAGTACAGGTCGTGTAATGGATAAAGGCGGATAGCGAGCCCGCCGGCTAACTGTTCTGTGTAGTGATGAGCTGCACGCAGGGAATTTTACGTGCTCGATAGTAATCAAGGGCGCGTAGAAAGCCTTGATATTAGTCTGATATATGTATTTCGGGAGTGCAGAATACAGTTAAATCTCAGAGCCCACACAGTCACATTCGTGTGTTAAGTCGTATATTGATGCACCTACACGCATTTTTTGGGAGGGCCCCGCAGCAGATGCTACGGACGCACTGCAGCCCTGAGACTTATTGTGCAACCATGTGATGATGATCAATTTTATTGTTTTTCCGTGTAATAGAGCACCGGTGGAATGAAATTGACAGGGGTAAACCGAAATACTCGGGGAAAAACCTGTCCATGTGCCACTTTGTCCACCACAAATCCCACATGGACGAGCCGGAATCGAGCCCGGGCCTCCGCGGTGAGAGGCCGGCGACTAAACCGCCTGAGCCATGGCACGGCCCTACACACATACTGATAGTGCCGTAACATGTAGTATCGGCTGTGATTATCCACAAAAGAAATAATTGTATAGTTAATTTAGTTCGCCAACACTTAGTTTGCTAGGACTACCCATGTCACCATTTTACAAGTCCGAAAGTGTGTCATTTATCAAGTTCAGTTCCGAAACTGAATTTGCGTCTTTTGTCTTTGAAACCAAAACACCGAATGTTCGCGTCACAAAAGCTGGTCGCCAACGCAGCGCGAAGCTGAGTCGTGTTGTGGGGAGGGTATCTACCCTGCGTCCTGGCCGTCATCCTCTTCTCTGTAATTTTGTGTGTCGGAAGCTGAGGACCCTCACACCAGAAAGTTTATGGGTGCTAAGAATAAACAACTAGCAATTTAGTGACTTTCTGCAGGAACGGAGGCTTAGTTCCGCATAACATATGCAGTACCAAATCTTTATCCTCAGCTTTTGTTCAGCTGCTCAGCGCTCAGGATAAAAATTAAAGAAATCCACCCCGAAGAAGCTGCCCACAACTGCTTCCTTCCTGCCAAATATAATTATTACATTGAATGATATAAACTCACTCTACTTTTCATTTGGGGATGGCAGTCCTTGGATTCGAGCTCAGGCTGCCTTGCTACAGTAAAAAACAGTGCAGTGATTTGTGGTTACATAGTCGCGAGTGGCGGCTGGACATTCCACGGTAGTACAGAAAGTCCCCGACTTACGTAAGTGGATCGTTCCGCAACCCTATGCGTAAGTCGATTTTTACGTAACTCGGAGCCATGTTATATTATATACCTTGTACACAATAATAATTGATATAATAATGAATAATAATTTTAATAACAATTAATAAAAACATAATTAATAATCGATACTGGAGTCACTGTCGTATTCAATTGAGGCAGAGGCAGGGGTGGGTGTGGTGGTTGGAGTGGTGGTAGTGGCACAATAAGTTCTTTACGTAAGTCCGGATCTACGTATGTCGGAGCTACGTAAGTCGGGGTCCGTCTGTATTTCCTGAGATGACAGCGCATCTCGATAAACGGGACCCGCGGCAGCACCATCGGCAAGGGACGGTTACAACTGTGATCTGAATGATCTCGAGCATTCCTCGAATTTAAACTGCTTTTAATTTATTTGTAAGCGCAATTTTGCTTCTTTCCTCTTTTCTCAGACCGATAGACTGGCCAAGTAACCAACCAATCACGTGAGGCAGATCCCTTCTTGAGAAACTAGTTCCTCAGCTTGTCCAGAAATTGTCTGCATTTTGTGCAACATGTAGCCCGCCACTTGTCCCTATCCAGAGGAGCCAGATTAATCCAGTCCATTCCCTCTCATCCTATTTCTTTAAGATCCGTTATAATATTACAGTCCCATCTGAGCCTGTATCTTTAAAGCGGTGTCTTTCTTTCAGGTTTTCACACCGAAATTCCGTGTGCATTTGTCATTTCCATGAGTGCGACATTTCGCGGCCACCTCGTCAAAAGGATTCATAAATTTCGTTTCAAAATCTCCCATCGTGCTTCGCAGTATGCAGTACAGTTGGCGAGTGCTTGATATTGTGAGGCAGGTTGCGCAATACCAGAGACAAGTCGAGACACGTGCGAGTTGAGGTATGCGTGGCAGCCGCCAGGACGGCGTTATGATTACGTAGACGCAGCGAAATGATGTCATACCGTAAAATACCTCTTCACACTCGTTCTGGTCTGCAACATAGCACCAGTCATGCCATGGCTCCAGCGGCTAGTCGCCGGCACCTCGGTTGAGGCACCGTTTCGATCGCGGGTCAGTTGTGTGGGGTTGGCACCGGGGCAGGGTTTTCACCTTGAATTTTCGGATTTCCCCAGTCAGTATTCCGAGATTGCTATATACGCATTAATCACCGCCGCTGTATGATGTTGGCAATTGACAGCGTCGTTAACACTTCCGTCCATCGTGCTACTTCCGCTGTATCGCCTGATTTACTGCACTGCAGTTACTGCGTAATTGTCTAACGTCAAGGTCGAGTGGTAAGTCCTGTTCTGGAGGGAACGGCAAAAAAAAATCGTTAAAAATCAGGAATGTATACAACCACCACCACTACTACTACTACTACTACTACTACTACTACTACTACTACTACTACTACTACTACTACTACTGCTGCTACTGCTACTACTACTACAGAGTCGACATTCCAATGCCAAAGCATCACGTAACGAAGGTCTATTGGTGACGTAATTGCAGCAAACTTTAAATTCGTTGCTTTTGAACTATTAACAGGAATTAAAAGTTTATCGAAAGTTTAAAGTCACGTGTCCAGAGTTGCTGCAGCTGTCTGTACAACTTTTGCCCGCTTTGCATGACAGTAGGCCTAATTATGTGTTATTACTTAGTACACTCTGCAACAAAAATCAAACGCCTACAATTTTCGAACTTTCAAGCCGGAGGTTATGTACACGTACAGCTGCCGCCATAATCCCAGTCCTGCATTTGTCGGTGTGTAGCTTTTAACCACTTTCCGAGTTGAGCACTTACGGCAGTAGTGAACGGACGTGTGTCCAGTGGTGTAGTGATGAGTGTAGACACGGAACTATACAGGGTCAGAATTGGCACCTTCTATGGAACACGTACAAGAATGAAATCAAGAGAACGTAGGAAAGTGGACAGCACGATTTGGTTTACCGGTTTAGTGTTAGCTATTCCGTTGGTGGTTGGGGGCGTGGAGGATACGGAGATAGTTAAGATTGACCAAATATTAGCGCATGTCAAAAATCAAGAGGGACCAGCGTGCTGCAACAGTTCCTGGAAACTCAGTCATGAAATCGGAGACATGAATGAAGGTAGGGATGAAAGAAATTGCTACAGAGTTAGGGAGACTGAATGCAGCTACTGAGGGAGTAATCACTGAATTGACCAAGAAGTGAAACGATGGGAAGGGAAACTTCAAGTATGGGCGTGTAAAGTGGACCTGATAGAGGAGTGCCAGAGGGAGAACATCGTCATGGTTTTCGGATTGCACGAAGAAAGAAACGAGGGCTGCGTAAACACAGTGGAAATAATACAAATTTTCTGAAAGAGATAATGAAGCAGGGCGCCCGCAACAGCAAGATTGACTTTGCAACCAGGGAGGCAGAAGAGGGGGGCGCAGACCGGTATTAGTAAGAATCTCACCAATAGATCTAAGTTGCAAGTGCTTAGAAACGCCGGATAGCTAAGGGTAAGTAATATCAGCATAGATGAAGACTGACCAAAAAACCAGGAAGAAGATGCGAACAGGAGGGGGCACCATGCATTCCCAAAGAAAGACATATTACTGGTTTATGGGAGAAGGTATGATCTAGATCGCTTTCCAACTAATGTCCAGTTGAGAGAGAAGAGCAGGGGAATTGACAGCATTGGAAAAAAAGCGTTGCAGCAGCGGGGTCACGCGAGTCTCAGCAATGTGGCTAACAGTGAGGAAAACAGCCATCTGTCGGAGAGGGTAGGAGGTAGTACCGGTGAGACAACTGGGATGACTCAAAGGAATGGAGAAAGAGGGGTGGGGGAGGGAACTCCGGTAGAAAAAGAAAATCAAAAGGAAAGGTAACTCAGTATGGCACTAGCCTACCACCAGCAACACACGTTTTCATTCTAAATAAAGTATCCCAATCCTATGAGACAGACAATTTAGGTAAACACAGTTGGGAGAGCCATCAGTCCATTATTCAAGTGACCGCAACTTGCATTCTGTGCACTGAATCCACATTTCTCTGGATGCGCCAAGACAGTAGAGGTAGGAAGCATCCCCGGAGTCTTCTTCGTCTGTCGCCTGCATTTTTTGGATTTTTTTTTGGTATTTTTGCGTTCTGCTCTTGTAAATCTCTCTTTAGATACGTGGCACGCTCCTCTTCCTTATATTTTAGGCCCAGTTCTTCTCTCATTTGCTCCGAGCCTTCTGTTGTACTGGTGTCAAAGCATTTTTGACAGAGGTATCAGCCAAAATGACAGTTATTTTCTTGTTCTTGTTTACATTCTTGCTCTCTTTGCGTACGGTTTAAGCAGGTTTCGAATGTCCTCTGGAGTAGCAGGATGTGTTGCAACTTTTGAAGCAGAAGATATCATTTGGGAGAATCATCAAAATCGCAGGAAGTTCACTGTTGCTACTGGAAGCTGCTGCCTCCATATGAGGGGCAGCTATATCTGCAACGTAATTTTCCATAAATTCCTCATTTTGAAAGATATCGCCGCCGAACAGGTAAATTCCAGAAAACTGGAAACCTGCTTTGGTATTTGCAGTAAAAAGAAGTCAGGTGCGAAGGTGTGTTGACGACACAAGGATTGTCATATACTGTCACTGTTGTGTCTGTATGGTTAGTGATGCAGGCATCATAAGCTCGGTTCACATACGTCGTAAGCGATCCGTTGACAGACCTGTCAAGAGGCTGGAGTTACGGCTGCAGTGTGGAGGGAGGTTAAGGACAGTCACGCCATTCTGCTTGCAGTAGTCTATTGCCCGTATGGCCAAATGCGAATCATGGTTGTCTAGCAACAGAACTACTGATCTCTCTTTAGAAGGCTTAGCATGTGCCACGAAACGTTTTACATAGCTTACAAAATGCTCCTCCGTCATCTACCCAGAGGGATGGACGGTATGTTCAATGACAGTGTTGGTGAGGTGGTTTTACCTCACCCTGCCTTACCCTTTTGCAGTATCTTGCCCAAATACGAAAATAAATCGGAAATGCTTCGCCGCTTTCCTTGTTGACCGTCCACGTTTTCGCAGAGATCTCACAGCTTGTAGCAATAATCCAGACGTGTGTTGCTCCTATATGACCTCTTCTTGCATATTTAGCTTCATAAACCGGACAGAAAAATTCACACTGCTAAACAATTAACCAATGAGATTCTGATCGACAGCGGGGCAAGTTGACACAGTGAGCCAACATGCCCCACGTTGAGTGTGCCGACCTGCCCCGTCGCCACCTTATGTTTTAGAGTCTATCATCCTCAAACAAAATAGAAGTCTACAATTCTCTCTAGCTCCAATGTTAGCCAAAAGGAGGTACCATTAATGGGTGGCACAATGTCACATGTAGCTGTAACCAAACTTCAAACACAAAACATTTTATAAAGCGATAAAAAATTACTTCTTGCGGTGTACAAAATAAAACACTACACCACACTTCAGTCATAGCTCACAAAGCGCTGACGCTTGCTGACTGCCCTCAGGAGAAGTCATTGAACAGTACAAATTGACAGGTGCTGCTATCCTGCGCCATCTTTGGGTGTTATGGCCCTTTTGCCAACTTACCCCTGTAGTCAACTAGCGCCCCTCTCCCTTACAGCATTCCTTGTGAATGCGGGAGAAAATATATAGGAGTAACAAGCAGACCTCTAACTGTTCGTCTAAGGGAGCATAAACATAATCTAAAGGAGGGTTATGTAGAAACGTCCAAACTAGCACAACATGCCTTTGAAGAAGGACATAAAATAGAATGGGATAAAGCCAAAATTTTGGAAATAGAAAATAACAATAGAAAAGACAAGGAATCGGCACATATGGCATGTTTGAACAACCCAATTAGTCAACCCAGTTTAGACATATCACCTATTTGGATCCCCATCATCAACAAGGAGGTCATCAATTTACAAACAAGATCTCATCACTAATATTTCTACCCATCTACATCACATAGCATCTGTTTGATGCAAATAATGGTTATCTTCATTTATAACTGAAATTGATATCTGGTACAGTTTGTAATAATTTTCTAATGACTTGTATTTGTTATCTTCCATAGACACATTCAGACACCAGGCATTCTTATAGCTACAATTCCACTACCTGAGCTGTCCAGTGATCAAGAATAGCTTTTTTCGATAGGACACAACAGAGTAGGCTACCTGAAGACGGAGAAAGATCCCTCCTCCGAAACGCCGTGTGAATTTTAGAGTTTTAAATATTTGTATTTTACAATTTATATCTCATTTTATATAACATTAAAGATTTTGGGCAAAGTCCAGGAAACAGGTAGTTCAAAATATGATATACCATCGTCAGAACCTTTTAGAATTCAACTAATAGACTGTTTGTCCGTTCGCCCGGCCGTCTATATCCATTCATCCATCCAACAAGTCCAGCCTTTTGTCCGCCGGTCAAATACATTTTATATGTGTCAATAATCTTGTGCATTTGTTGGTTGGTATTAGACTAATGTAGCTTTAGTTTAATGAATTCTTAAATAAGTATAATTACAACAAGGACTAAAATACAAAGTTCATTCATTTTGATTTCACTAGTATGATGGTGTTCCCGGAAAGGAGATTGAAGTAATTGTGTTATAGAGTTAGGCTAGGAACGCCAGTTAGTAAACATGGATCAGTGATCAGCTGTACACCGTGCGTTCGCCGTAGAGACGTTTTTAAAAAAATAACGACTCTGTGATACCAACGCAACAAATATTCAGATTACATTTTAACACTGAGAGACATTGAACGGTTCCTGATCACAACACTATCAAGGATTGGGTACAGAAGTTTCGAACCACGGCTTCTGCAACAAACAGAAAACCTGTGTTGAATTAAATATACCACTTTATGACTAATAATAAATGTACCTCTGTCACCATCTGCAGACTGAATGATTGTGCCATGCGTCATAAAACATTTCACGTTACATTCCCTGAGTTAAGCCCTTGCTCTCCACTGCACAGACTAGCCAGCCTGTATTACTGTGTATCGCCCTTCCCATGATCCTGATAAAATATCCAGTTAGTTAAATACGAGGGCTAGTCAAAAAAGAGTGAGAATGAATTTATTACTCACCAAATACGTTAGGCAGAGTCCAACTTGATATGGTCTTTTTCAAAGTAGTCCCCATTGAGCTGAATGCACTTGGCCCAACGTGTCTGCCAGTCCTGGAAGACGTGCTGGAACACATTTTTTGACATCGTCTTCAGAACCGCCTCCGCCCTCTTCAGAACGGCCGTTGAGGAGTCGAAACCCTGGCCCCGCAGCTCCGATTTCAGGCGAGGAAACAGAAAAAAGTCATACGGAGCAAGGTTCGGGCTGTACGGAGGGTGCGGCACACATTCGATGTTTTTTTCGGGCTAAATATTGGGCAACAACGTTCGAAACGTGAGGGCGTGCATTATCGTGGTGTAGGCGCCAACGAGATGGATGCAGCTCAGGGCGTTTTCGTCGGATGTGTTCGACCAGGGTCTTTAAAACTGTCACTGCCCGAAAAAACATCGAATGTGTGCCGCACCCTCCGTACAGCCCGGACCTTGCTCCGTATGACTTTTTTCTGTTTCCTCGCCTGAAATCGGAGCTGCGGGGCCAGAATTTCGACTCCTCAACGGCCGTTCTGAAGAGGGCGGAGGCGGTTCTGAAGACGATGTCAAAAAATGTGTGCCAGCACGTCTTCCAGGACTGGCAGACACGTTGGGCCAAGTGCATTCAGCTCAATGGGGACTACTTTGAAAAAGACCATATCAAGTTGGACTCTGCCTAACGTATTTGGTGAGTAATAAATTCATTCTCACTCTTTTTTGACTAGCCCTCGTATCACGAGATTGCAGTGACCTCTTTGGCGCCCAGACCGGGATATGAAGTGGTGGCGTCAGAACACCGACGACGCAGTGCATGAACAAGTGAAGGGCCAACTGACCCTCTTACGTATCTGCATATCGCTCTCAGAATAAGAACAATAACAGTTACAAACTGTGAGCGGGGAAGGTAAGAGCAGGGATCAGTTAGAAACAGTAATCGAACTTGATTGGCAGAATAAAAAAAGTAACATGTTTTTTTTTTTTGCAATGGCTTGACAGCCCCTCGGGGCTTAGGCCGCCTCATTTTTCGAGGCTTCACGATCACACTTTTAGACACACCACATACGGTTGGACTCCTCTGGACGAGGGAGTCGCAGAGACCTCTTACCTGACAACACACAACACTCACAACACAGACATCCATGCCCCCGGCGGGTTTTTTTTTTTTTGCCTGTCCGGGGTTTTTCCCCTTTGATCCATTTTTATACTGTTTAAATCCTTTCGTCCTTCATGTCACTTCACGTTCCATACTACCGCCCTTTCAACAAACACAACACAAACATCCATGCCCCCGGCGGGATTTTTTTTTTTGTCTGTCCGGGGTTTTTCCCTTTTGATCCATTTTTGTACTGTATTAAATCCTTTGGTTCTTCATGTCACTTACGTTCCATACTACCGTCTTTACAACAAACACAACACAAACATCCATGCCCCCGGTGGGATTCGAACCCACAATCCTAGTAAGCGAGCGGCCGCAGACCCACGCCTTAGACCGCACGGCCACTAGGATCGGCAAGTAACATGTTAATCGTAACTAATTGGCTAAACATTTTGGTGGATAGGAGGGAAAACAGGGGTTACGTAATTGAAGCTAAGTATGATTTGGCAACCACATACCTGGACACCTTGGTGTTGTTTTTTATTGACGGGGATATTTTTTTTCATGGCGCGACAGCCGCCAGTGGTCCAGGGACTCCTCATTGTCGAGGCTTCACGATCACACTCGGACAGACTCTTGACGAGAGACATCCATGCCCCCGGCGGGATTCGAAACAAGCGAGCGGCCGAAGACCCACACCTTAGACCTGCGGCCGCTGGGATCGGTACTGTTGACGGGGATGCAAACATGAACAGTAGCTGTGGACTAAAACGGATATACCCTTCGACTGGCTTGAGAACTACCTGCTTTTCTCGTAGATGAAAACGGATATGATTTTGAAGCCTTCGACTAACCGTGGACGAAAACTGAAATCCCCTCCAACCGTTAATCTATCCATCCATCCATCCATCCATCCATTCACTACCATCCATCGACCAAGCCACGCAGCCTACCACCCAGACACCCATCGATCCTTCCTATGTCCGTCCGTCCATTCATTAATCCATCCATCAACACCACCCAACCATCCCAGCCATTCACCCATGCATGCATGCATCCATCCACCTCCATCCATCGATCCAGCCATCCGCCTACATGTCCATCCATCCAGCTGTCTGGGCTTCCACCGTTCCAGTCTTTCGTACATCCATCCATCCATGCATCCACACACACCCATCCGAGCAATCCATCCATCCACCCTCTCATCCGTTCATCCATCCATCCACCCTTTCATCCATCAGCCCTTTCATCCATCCATCCATCCACCCTCTCATCCTTCCATCCATCCATCCCGTAGGTGGACGAGGCAGGAGACTAGTATTCATGGGAGTTCAAGAATGCTTGTTGGATTGTTGGTATCTGTACGAGCCTTTTGGCGCATGTTATACTCTCACAATACCAATTTATCTGCGTGTTTGCGTTATAGAACTATACGTTTCGGAAGCTCTTTGTGCAGCATTGGCGAGGCTAGAAGTGCGAGTGCAGCGCGTTCTGTTATTTCTTCGTGATAAGTTTATTGTGATCCACGAGGTGTGGCTGTGAGGTTCCTGGAATTACTTTGCGGCAGATATTCCTGCTTACTTGCAGCATAACGAGAGAGGTCACCTTGAGCAGCTAGGAATGAGAGGAGAGGGTTAGCGTGGTTCCCATCGGGGGTTTGGAAACGTGGCAGTTTAGCGTTTGAGGTCGAGAGGGGAACATGTCCATTATGCCGAGGTGAGGAGAATGCCAGGCACATACCTATGAATTGTTCAGATACGCAGAGAGGTAAAAGCAATCCCATTACAGGCCTGGACAGGCCCTTAGGGCTTCAGGAGGTTGAGGCTCCCAGATTTCTAGACAATCGGCACATGGTGGTAAGGTTGTTACCCCGACGCACCGGCCGCCTTTACCCCCCCCCCCCCCCCCCCAAAGGAAATATTCCTGGTACGCATTTCTGTTAGAGGCTGAGTTGACCCCAGGGCCATAATGCGACCGAAAGGATTATATCAATGAAAAATTCCAATGAGATATGCAGAGATGGAGTGAAAATTTTAAGGAAAAGGGGTGGTTGTTGATAAGGGAAGAAGAGGTAGCACTGTGACATAGACCGTCTTCGTGGAGGTATCTCCGCCACGGAAATTGGGACGTGCCGCAACGTTCTTAATCATCGTCAAATGTGGGGTGGAGACTGGCATGGCATGTTACCAGTAGCCCGTCTTGTCACATATTTTAGGGCGAGTGGATCTGTTGTACTGTTGTACGGTACTGGCACTACATAGACGCGATCCGTAAGAACATCAGGACCATCAGTCAGTTACCTACACCGACATATATAAATAACCTTTATTACCAACAAATTGCACAACAAAAGTCACAGTGTCCGTTCATATTATACACAACTTGATGATATACAGGACTTGCCACTCAAGTTCGAAGTGAATTTTATCAATTTCAGACGTTTTACTGCACTTGACTTTGAGTCCTTTTATAATTTAAGTCTGTATATTGTCAACACTACACGTGGATGTAATAATAATAATAATAATATAATAATAATAATATTATTATTATTTATATATTTACAATGTATTTTACCACTTACTGCTGACGAAGTTAAATTTTCGCTCCATATATATATCCTTTGTATATCAGTGCTCCCAGAAGATGTTTATAACAAATAGCCGAAACATGTTGGATTTTATAATCAGTCCACCCATTGCTTCACTGTCTGGAGTAACATGTATGCTAGCGCCGTGCCATGGCTCAGGCGGTTAGTCGCCGGCCTCTCACCGCGGAGGCCCGGGTTCGATCCCGGGTCATTCCATGTTGGATTTGTGGTGGACAAAGTGGCACTGGGACAGGTTTTTCCCCGAGTACTTCGGTTTTCCCATGTCAATTTCATTCCACCGGTGCTTCATTACTTGGAAAAATGAAAAAACTGATCATCTTTGTCTTCATCTTCATCACAGGGATGCACAATAAGCCGTATGGCTGCGGTGCGTCTGTAGCTTCTGCTGCGGGGCCCTTCTCCATAAAAAAAAACATGTATGCTAAGTTAGCAGCAGTATGCGTCTTATTTAATGCAACATATCCCAGCAATTTAAATCATGTTTTTATTTCATCAACAAAGTGGACGATTCTTGCCACAAAGCTTTCTTCATTACTTAAGGGCGTCCGTCTGTCTGCTGTTACACATATTGCTATAGCAGTGTTCACTGCTGTTACACGTATTGCTATAGCAGTGTTCACTGCTGTTACACGTATTGCTATAGCAGTGTTCACTTTAGCCCTGACTCACATAGCAGCTGTCTGCTAAAGGATGGATGTTATACTACGAGTTTTTTTGTTTCCTCCTGGGGCTCTGGTATCGGCAGTTACCCGGTTTATATAAAATCTAAATTACATTTAAATTGTACTGTTCAAAATTCAGAATGTGCGGAGAGGGTTCCCGGTCTAAGTCTGATTGCTGTCCGCACGTAAGACTTTCATGTTCTAAAGATGCTAACAACACTTTGTCAGTGAAAAGTACCAATTCCAAATACATTGGCCGCTAGAACATTAGGAGCCGGCACAATTACTGTAATAATGTAAGTGGTAAATTTTTCTACACAGATAGTAGTCGCCGAGTCATGTACCCTCGCCAGGCGAATACCCACCCCATGCTACCCGCATTCCTTAAATACCTTCCAAGTCTCAATTTACCATAACTGTATTGTGGTTATAGGCATGTAGGCGGTTCTTTTGTTCGGGAATCTATCTTCGGACAGGCTTGCCTGCAGGCTGGCAGTTTCTTAACAAAGGGAGAGAAGAGAGCATTCCAGTACATTCCAATGTCTGTGAATGTATGGAGCCTTGTAAGATCAGTACCGGTGCTGGCATTGTAGCGCATGGTTCATTCTTGGCCGCCAGATTTATTATTTGCAATGAGCTCAAGCCATAAACGCGGTTAAGCGTGATTGTTTGTTTGCCTGTAGCGAAAACAAATCCACCCCAAATGCCATAAAACGTACATTTTCGTTAGCCTGAGAACTTCCTGTTGCCCCTCAAGTAGATTTTTAAGCATTTTGTGGAACTCGGAAGAATTTGAATTTTGGCCAGGTGTCGCTTAATTTGACAGCATACCCTGGACCCGATTTGGCACTAGATACGTTCTGTTTTTCCTCAGAAGCCTGCTGCACAACTACAACTGCTACAAACTGACCGCCGGACGACCCTGACCCTCAGCAGCGAGGGACGCAACTGATACGCAGCCCTTATCTGAAAAGTGACCGCGGGACACTACAGCCCGTCTGCATACAACTGCGTGTTTCAGCTGTCTCCCCGTCTACGAGAGATAAGAAAGGCGACAGTAAGGCTCTATTCACACGGGCGACTGTCGCCTGTGTGAATGGAATTTACAAATTCTTGGCGACAATTCACATGTATGCGCTTCGAGCCGGCATGGAGACTATCGCCCTTCTGAAAGCTCAGACACAGATGCGTGGTTTTTCTGTCTCCCGTCAGTCTCCCTGTCAGTGAGCGATAAGAGTGGAAATGAGACCGTAATCCTGTCGACGGGAGTCTTTACGCAGGCAGTCGACCGTGTGAAAGCCCTCATTGCTTGCTATGTGTTCTCTGTCGCTGGCAGACCAATCGCCGGCCACTCTGCCGCCCGTGTGAAAGAGGCCCAAGTCAATTACACCGCTGCTGTTGGGAATCGAAGCTGTACCGCACAGTAGGTTGACAGTTAACAGTACTGAGACTCAGGATATGTAATACATGAGTGAGAATATGTAGTATAGATATTTTCTCTGAATTGTGATAAAGTTTTGTGAGTGTTATTTTATTACAAATATTTGGTACACTAATTTGCTATTAAGATAGAAGTCAGTACAGTATGTAGTCAGAACTGAGTTTCCCCTAACTTGAGTCACAGCCGGAGTAGCGTGACTAGGCTGCTGGCTGGACGGTCCGCGGTTCGATTCCTGGCATAGGCAAGAGATTTTTCTCTAAAACAGCTGCTCTTAATTAGATATATTGTGGCTTACAACCAACTGCTCTTAATTAGATATATTGTGGCTTACAACCAACTGCTCTTAATTAGATATATTGTGGTTAAAACCAGCTGCTCTTAATTAGATATATTGGGGCTTATAACCAGCTACTCTTAATTAGATATATTGTGGCTTACAACCAGCTGCTCTTACACTCAGCTGTCGTACAGACGTAATAACATAAATTGGACAGTGCTCCCCTCCTGTTTGTCTGACTGAACTTTAAACCTCCTCTAAAAATAACATCATCAGAAATAACATAGTCTACACCTCTAATATGCACACCTTTAGCGTATATAACAACATCGAGACTACCCTCTCTTGGTACCACCCTGCCCCCTATTGACGTTCTTTCCCGGGTGTAAAGCGGCCCCGGGGTGAAGTTAACAACTCAACTTCATCTAGTGCCGAGGTTAAGAATGAGTGAAGCTATACATCTATCCCCCGTCTATGCCTTCAGGGCGTGGACAGGGCAGGGAGAACTTTACTTTTTCTAGCTTTTGTTAAATGTGCGATAAAGAAAAAACTAAATTTGTAATTTCGAATGGTATGTGATATTATGTTACATTCTTGTACCAGCCGGTTTTGAGAAAACTGAAAACGTTTCTTTGAACGCCATGAAGCACAGGAGTTAAAGTGGAAGCCATATATATGAAAGGAAATGAGGCTTGCCCGACACTCGTTCAATATGCCTATTAAATTTCATCTAATCTGAAGGCGGAACATTTGGACGGATAGACACAACGTTCCTTTTTTAGGCCTATTCGCAAAATTGCGAAAAGCGACTATTAGCTTTGTCATGTCTCTTCGTCCGCAGGAAACAACTCGGCTCCCACTGAAAGGGTTCTCATAAAATTTGATATTCGATTATTTTTCCAAAATCTATCGAGAAAATTCAAGTTTGATTAAAATCTGACAAGAATAACGGGTACTTTACATAAGGCCTATGAACTTCTATGATATCTCGCTGAATTCTTCCTAGAATGAAAAATGTTTCAGACAAAAGTTGTAGAGAAAATCAAAATACACATTTTATGTTCAATAACGTTTCTCCGAAAATAGTGCCGTTTATGAGATAATGTGGAAAAATACTGTAGAGCCACACAGGCCATACATGACAACATAATGATGCGTAGAAAAGATGTGCATGCCGGCTAAGGCAAGAATATTCGTAATGTTTAATATTTATTGCTTCATAATTGATGAATTCCGTCTGATTTCATAAAGTGTTTTATAGCAACACTTAATGAAATTTGAGAAACTGCGCAGACTTTACCTGACATTACGATGTGTTTAGCCAAATTATACGCCTAAAGAGGGTAATGAGCAAACGAACATTCTTTTGTTTCAAAGCAGCATCGAGCACTTTACATGAAGATCGACGTACGTTTCATTGTTGCTGGCGACATAAATTTTCCATAAAAGCATTGTTGTGCAACACTATTTTTTATAGTTGGTGCCGTGTAGCTCAACAACGCACAAAACGAATTTTTACGATTTTTAAAATTTTATTTATTTTAAATGTTTCATACATAATGTCGACAATACATTGTTTGTCTTGTATTTTTATGAACGTTTTACGAGGAACGCGTAAAGTAATTAAAAATGTCTGGACTACTTCGTCTTTCACTGTGTTGGAAACGCAGTCATATTCGTTGAGCTGAATCGATGAAACAGTCCCAGTAGGGAGGTAAATAATTAATAAGTTAAGGAACTGTCGTAACGGAATGTTACTTACATTAGAAGGAACTCCCTTCGAGGCCCAGTCTTAGGCTGTACGAACGCAGTTTATAACCCGACACACGATGTTTTAAACACCAATTTTAATATTATCCTTCCATTTAATGCGTAGTGCAAAGCATCATTTGCAATAGAAGTGGCACTTTGGTTCTGTTGCACGCGGGTTGTTGGAATGGCGGCATAACGCATTTGCAATTGGGTGCTGTGGGTATGAATCTCGTTGCTCTTTGTTCCTTTCCCTTCCTATAAGTTCGGACTGCATGAGTATCACATGGGCAGTGTTCTTCGGAAGCGGTAGGTGGGGTAAGCGTTGGTGTTGCAGAGGAGCGGAGGTTGTGCTAGAAGCATGGACTAGAAGGCAGTGTGTGCTCAGCAGTTGGGCAGTGAGGTTGTTTCGTCATGTTTGACCTAGGGAACACCGCTTTCGAAAGGTGGTTATGTTGTGACCAAAGTAAGAGAGAGCGTCTAGTGTCGAAGGTAATTTGCAAGCTTAATGATTATTACACGCGATGGATGTATTATATCATCTGTAATTGTAGTATTGAGTAAACCATTGATCCCACATGTATTATGGTATTATTTTACTCTTGTGTGAGACGAAATAACTCGTTCCATCGGTGTATCAGTTAAGAATTTTTATATAGATTTCAGTACGTGGAAACTGAACATTGAAAGTAAAGCTTTCACATACAACACGGTGAATCAGAGTTTGAGAACGAACGGTTATATTCCATTCCCGACATTGGAGTAGATTCTTCGTATTGTGTAGTTGTATTAGAAGTGTCGCGAAGAGTGAATGCTGTGTTATGCTGAGGTGCGTTGTGGATGACGTTCATGAAACCAACATCAAATGGGGACGATTGTGGTAACACAAGGCAGTTTTTTAATGTACTGTTTATGGTGTGAAGTTTGTATTCCGGAAGAACTGAAGTTAGTGGTTTTTGTTGTTGTTGTGGTAACTGTGACTATTTTCAAGACTGCAGACGATTACGTGCAGGAAAGTGAACAGTAACACTGGATCGTGGAGCCGGTTGATTTGTGTAAGAAAGATAAAAGGTTTGGCATTGATCAAAGATAAAAGGTAACGCCACCTTTGCAAGTTCGGTTATGAAACAAGAAACGTACGGTGCGTGCTTGCTTATAAAATACTATAATTGCGTTATTTCGATCCATGAGCAACAGTGAATCAATTATTCATGTACAATCGCGGCTTAAGTTGTAGACGTCCGTTCATTAGGGAGAATATGAAAGAACTACATCCTGGTTTTCAGCAGCTCCGATCAGTGGAAGCTTTTAAGCTTCCCCCTGCTACATATTTGCCCCCCCCCCCCCCCCACCTATCCTTTAGTTGACATTATATGAACACGTGTTTAAGGAAAAACCCGCCCATACAGCGTTGCCTTAACTGTAACTTGGACATTACGTCGTGACGCCACCTAACCGGAAAACTGGAATATATGGGCAGTGCGTACGTAAGGTGTCCCAGAAAATGCCGAGAGACGTCTCATTCGCCAGCTGAATGAAGATCGCTATGACGATACTACTATGACTGCTACTGCTACTGGAGTGTCCAGCTGAACGCGGAAACCAATTATAGGATTATATTCACCATTTTTATTACGTAATACAACTTCTCATCGAGGCGAGCAGGTGTTTGAAATGAGCTCCAGCTTTCACACATCCCTGACATTTGCTGAACAAGCGGTACGAGTTTTTTTGGCCGTATATTTTCTATACTGCGTGCCCAACGATTTCCAAGTTAGTTGTTTTTGGATTATCTGCCGACCACTGTATGCTATCTTGAGTACGGGGCAACGTGGCAATTTAAGTAATTGATTCATAAACAACTGAGCAGTTTCACAGAACAAACGAAACGATACTATGTAAAGGCAGTTGGACAATATTCACGAATGTAAATATGTATGGTTTGAAACGAAGGAATTTTATGGGCGCGCATAGAGATTGCTTTGACACCGATTTCGCGGTATAGTCATTGAAGGGATTTTGTGGATAGGCTTCTGAGCTCTCCGCATGTCTGTTTCTTTTGAAGGGACAAGTACTGATGGTTCTCACTCTTTCGGACCTTGTTAGAAATTTGACCATCGGTTGATTTAGATGGAATTTAAACACAAGGAACCGATGTCGAAATTCGAAACGACACATTTTCTAGCGGTTCTTTCCTATATAGGTAACTACAAAAAAAAAAATCTGTATTCCGTATTACTGCATACGCACGAGCAGCAATAGTACTTCACGCACAATGAAAGGCTTCCGCGATGCACTGTACGTACATATTCACGATCTTCAAACAATATAACCTACTAAACCTGGGCTATGAAACTAGACTGGGATGGTGACGCAGTGTAACCGTACTAGCCGGAAAATCAGGCGAGGATGAGTCATGCTATGACTGACCATGTTGCCGCATGTGCGTCAGTTTACGTTCAAACAAACCGTCTGTGGTGTAGTAATGTGGACCTTAAAGGTACCATGTGCTGAGAGGTCATTTGTGGAGGGTGTCCACTTTCCATGTAATGGCCAGGTTAGGAGGGAAGTAGCAATATCAATGGCATGGTGATTGGGTTTAAACTATCTGTCGGTGGTCTAAACATCGCAGTGCCCGAAGCTCTGTGTGTGTGCTATAGGTTTACTTGGATGTTGTTACCACACCGAAAGGAATTGGACTGCTTTCTTCATGCTACCCAGGACGAAGCAGCTTGCTTGGGTACTTTACAGAGTGACACAACTACAGTGTTCTGAAGAGTTGGGCAGATGTTAGTCCAAAGAGTAAGGAAACGTGACCGTTACTGTACGATGTCTTAAGAAGGTTAACCGAGCATACTATTCATAGTGGGACCACTACTGTTTACTGAAGAGAGGAGTAGCTGTCAGTCCACACAGTAAGGCAACGTGACCGTTACTGTACGATTTCTTCAAAAGGTTAACGGACCGTGCACGAAACCTCCCTTCGAAGTAATGTGACGGCCGTGTGATGATTGGGCATAGGTTTGTCGACTGGACCCTGTTGCTGTTCTCCACAAAGTCGGAATGTGTTTTTGTTGGGTACAGTGTCCTATCGTCGATTGTATGGGATAAAGGACAGGAGCACGGAATTGATAAATTAAACACTGCCATCTTGGTTTTTGCGGATGGAAGGAGTAACACAACATAAAGCCACATCCGGGCATAAAAAAAAAAAAAAATATCGACGGCGTGTTCATAATACAATTTCATTACTCATGAGCACTGCCCTCGAACAGTCCTTAATCATAGTTGTTATCTCTAACTCATATGCCCTGTAAATTAAAACTTTTCTTTTGGTAGGGGGTTTGTTAACACATCTGCTAACATCTCATTTGTATTTAAATATTTTAGCACAATTACGCCTTCCTGAATCTGTTCCCAAAGAAAATGACATTTTACAGCAATATACTTCTGTCATGTTGTTCCAATTGACTGTCATCATAAATTATGACATGGCTTTCTTTACCAGTTGCCTATTTCATTCTTGATAAAAAAAAAAGTTACTTCTCTAGACGCTTCCGGAATACATTCTGACTCAGCACTAGTGTGAGTAAAAGTTCTCTGTTTTCTACTGACCCAAGATATGGATCCATTTGCTAACTTAAACACGAAACTTGAAAAGGATCTAATATAGTTTTCACGGGCGCACAGCCGCATCAATTCGTTTGAATACAATGTTTCGGGGACTAGCTCGGTCCCCATCCTCAGCAAAACTGATCAGTTTTGCCTGAGGATGGGGACGGAGCTAGTCCCCGAAACGTTGCATTCAAACGAATTGACGCGGCTGTGCGCCCGTGAAAACTATATTGAATCATGTCGCCGCGAAAGTTTTAAAACTTGAAAAGGATCTCCCTTTCGTCTATGTTGCCTGCAAAATCTGCAGCAATATACCCTCTACAACTGCAGTAAACCAAAGCATAATCTAATGATCTGTCTAAATATCTGAAAACACGTTTTGGTGTATCCCAGTGCTGTAGACTAACAGCTGTTGAATTGACGTAAATGGCTAACTGCATGTGCTATGTCTGGACTCGTACGTACCGCTAAGTACATAGCATCCTACCAAATCTTGGTATGGAACATTCTCTGGTGGTGTATAATTTTCTTTCTCGGGTTTTGTTTGCTTTACAATCTGCCATACTGACCCCATTAAGAAAACCATTAACATAGCTCCCTTGACCTACTTATACAACTCCTTTCTCCGGTCTAATTCCTAGCACCTTTTGAGCGTCTCCAAGGTCCTTCATTTCGAATCTAGACATTGATTCGTTCTTAACACTCAGTTTCTCTGACTCTGAAGTTTTCCTTGTATTTTCGTCTGTGGGTAAGGAAATAGTGGTATCTACTGCAGGGTACCTCACTCATGGGTCCGCACATCCATCGGAGTGTACCAGCTCTGGTACCTCCTCAGCCCTTCTAGTTCAAGTCTTCTTAAATGGTTGCTTTGTCTGCATACACTTCAGACAGTTTCCACTTTGTGGCCCTTTTTCCTGAAAATCAATTCCAACAGCGATTTTTTCTTAGTAACCTCAAGTTACCATATTCAAGGTGTCCCATTCTTCTGTGCCACAGGTTTAGCCGGTTCGTGTCGGTCACTGTAAAAGCTGCCTCTCTCTTCTGGGCTTCATTTAGTTTGTACATTTATCTCTTCTCTTGCTGAGATTCTTGGTTTCCCTTGGAACCTACTTTCTTAACACTTGAAGATCACACAGCTTTTCTCTGAAAACAACTAGGTTGTTTGTCAAGCTTGCTTACACTCAGCAAATTTAGCAGACAGTTCTGGAATATAGGTTACATTCTGTATAGTGATGGGGTCATCTAATTCAGTAAATTTTACAGTAGCGTTTCTTACACCTTTAAATGAAAATCATGTTGGCAGGTACAACTTCTTTGTTTGAGCCATGGTCTCTTATTTGTCATGTGGGAGGTTTCCCCTGAGTACATACCACTCTGATTCTTTTATACTTGCAGGAAATGCTGTACTACAGACTCCTTATTTTTCTCAACCCGTCTTTTGTTGGAATATAGGAAGTAGCGAGTAGTGCAGCACTTCCAGGACTTCTCTGGTTCGTAGGAATTTCCATTATTTGGGTTGCTGTGACATGCTGTTGCTCTGTGGGGTCCATTACAAGTAAAGTACTAACCGCTCGTTACTGGGACGCGGAAGTTCCCCCCCCCCCCCCCCCCCCTTTCAGTTGCCCATTTCCCCACATGACTCAAGCCCTTGTTTTCCCTTCCTCGGGTAAATAATGCTGTTTTTGATAGGTATGCTTGGTCCTCTATTCTTTTGAAGAAGTTTTGCCGTCACATAGTCTGGTTAGGTTAATGTTTGATTTTTCAATGGCTGTTCTGCTGGGGACACTCTTTTTGTTAAGCCTTACAACATGAGTGCGGCAAGCACCTCATCGTCAACCTGCTTGCTAATATCTCAGTTTTTCAGAGCTAGACATCATCTGTCAAATATGTTTGACTAGTACTGTTCTGGTCTTATACTCAACCTTCCTCGAGAGTCTGCTTCTTTACACTCCCATGTCTTGAAAAGCCGTTTGAAGTGTCTCCCATGCATCATTCGCTGCCTTTGTCTTGCCTGCTCAGGACAGTGAGGGTTTAACATTAAGGAAATTCATGCTCTCCTGTTGATCTCTCTTTATATACTTGTTTCATCGTCATTGGCTGACGTCTCCGTCGTATAGTACCATAGTCCGTCGTGGATCAGGTATAACTCCATCTGAAATTTCCGACTGCTGTAGTTACAGTGTCCGTCCAGCTTTTCAAACGACAACAAATTTGCAGCTCCTTGTCCTAAGTTCTCGGTCATCTTGAGCCACAAAATCACCCACACTCGCTTCTGAGCCTTAACGTAACCGGACTAACAACGTGCTTGCTTTTCATTTCAGCACGGAGTTACACGCGTTGAATTTTTCAAAACGAACTGATACACCTTAATAAGTGCACAAGATAGGATGCACCCCGAGCCCATAAGCTATTCGATCGTACAGTGTCCTATGGATTGTGTGGTGTAAAGGACGAGCACAGAATTGATGAACCGAACACAACCATCTTGGTTTTTACGGACGGACTAACACAACTTAGAACCACATCCGGGCAAAGAAAAAAAAAATATATATATCGAGGGCGTGTTTATACTACAATTTCGATTTTTAAGGACTACGCCCCTCCAGCAGTTTTTTTTTTTGTTGAGTAAGGATAATATTTGAAAAGCGCGTGTCGGCGTTTTTGTGAAATGTCGTTAGCGGAGCAACATAGTTATGTGAAATTTTGTGCAGAATGTGAAACCCACCAACCGAGTTTACAATTTGTTAATCGTCGATCTCGACGGTGAATCACGAATCGATCAACAACTGTTAGAGGGTGCGTCAGTGCCTTTGTACGTCCACATCAACGATTTAACAGTAGAAGAAATGACGGAAGTCGCAGGAATGTTCGTGGGATAAAGCGTCACAATTCTGAAAATTTAGGCATGCGGCGGGTTTTCGCAAAATGTATTCCACTGTTGACGGTCGAAAATAGGAAGACGCAGTCTGAACATCAACATAGACTTTGCTGGAAATTGAAGAGGACGGGAACTTAATGAAATGAATTTTGTTAGGGTTGCTATTCGTAGTCATAATGTTTAGGGACACCAGTGTTGATATTCTTTGCCATGCTGTTTCGGGATACCGTACCGTCAACATGTATGTAATATTTCCTTCCCGACAAGAGCGTTGCCGCACTCGCGAATAGGAATTTGAGAGCTGTAGTTATCAGAATTAATAGATTCGAGCCTCGTAAGTATGTTTTATAGATTACATACGAGTACAACGTAGTGTTTGAAAACCCAACCTCTTAGAGTGCGGCATTACTTACTCTACTTACTTTGACGTGTAGTAATCTTATGGGCAGCATTATGAGGACATGCACTGTATTGCAACAAAAGAACACGCTGCGACAGTCTTCCTCTCCGGTTTAGGCGCATGTGGGAATACTCTTCACTTGTTACTGTGATCCCATGAGTGTCCTGTACTTAGACGTTTGCCTACAGGGCTGTGAGTATATCAAAAAACCGTTAGCATAATGTTTCTGCCTGAAGCCCTCAATCTGAATTTCTTGGGAACAGGAGAAATTGTCTAATTCTAATGTGAAAAGGAGAAATTGTGTTTACAGTGCGTGCTCTGTCGTTTGCTTTCGTGTTCGGAATGATGAATCCGAGTCTCATCCTCTGTGACGATGTATTTCAAGAAGTTCCGTTGTGTAACTACGTATCAAAGTGACGGGAACAGAGGTCCACATGAGAACGCTTATGTCCTTTTATCAATTTTCTACGCACCTACCTATCACAAACCGTGTGAAACACAAGGCTGATTTACACTATGCCATACGCCGACCTTTGGCCAAAATTTTGTTTTTGTGCCCTTTCTGTGATGGTGGTCCCTTCATCTTGGTGTATGACCCCACAAGTTTCTGGCCCTTTCTGCATCTCTCGTCTCGGGAGCTGTTATGATATATGGAATCTGGGAACCTCAACTATCCCGAACTGAGGATCTCATTCTTCACTACTGTGCGGTGAAGATATCAGCGTATCTCGTCAGGCATCTTACTTTGCGGTATTGTCCGTACCCACATCGAGATGTATTTAGAGGGGTAGTCCTGGCAGTTAAAAATACCCGTATACTTGTTCATGCAAGTGTTTAAATCGGTCTTTTGAAGGTTGTATATTCTACCTGAATTCCAACACGTTGCCATTGACTTACTGGCCTATATGTTCGCTTGACGCCTTAGGCATCCTGATATCGTATTACCCAGGGTCGTCAGAAAAAACAAGCGAAAGTATATACTGCGTTACGAGCAGGTGCGTTACGACCCAGACACAACCCGACGCCGCAACCTGCATGTATTTAAGAGTGAAGACTACATTTGACAAAATGGGATACAGGCGGTGTGTTCCGGAATGTGGCGGACTTCGACATTCTAACCATTGTAACCATTCTGAAGTTCCCGAATACGCGGAGCTCTTCCTTAGACCGCGAGACTTCCCAGCCAGTGTAGCTTTCTGTTGAACCAGTGTAGTGGTTGGATACACCTCGGTACCTTGGGCTGACTTTCCGACTTAACGATGACCATGACCAGTGTTTTGTTACTGACTATATGCGCACATTCTTCCATGGAGTTACCAAGAATCCGTCCCCAGCTAAGGGTTTACGTTTGCTTTCTTCTGGATGCCCGAGCGTTTGGGTCTACCCAGCAACGAGGATGCCAATACTGCGGCCAATGGCGATGTCGCACCTGAACTCTTGCTTCAGGAAGGGGTGTGTTCACGTATCTTCGTTTTGGTGTATTGTCTGATCGGCTTGACGAACGAATGTATACGCATGGCAGCAAATTGCGGGCTGTGAAATCGTCCGTGCAAATGTTGGCAGTCTTTCAGTTCCTTCGGAAGGAAGGGGCAATCATCGCAGATTCCATATCATTTACGCCGTCTTGATACGGACATATGTTGGGTGGGGAGCCGTCTCCTGTTTGTCCAGTGCTGTGCACAGCATAGCGTTTCCACCATTTTGGTGAATTGTAACATCCTGACGAGTAGTCGTGTGTACGATATTCAAGGTGCGTTGCGTGGTTTTGTGACGGATACGTCTGTAGGTTCCTATTTAACATTGCTGATTTGGCAATACTGTTAAAGGATTTGAAAGATTCAGTATTTGAAGATAGTCATGGGAATAAATAAGAAAATATATACATGGAGTCCGAGTGTTTCTATTCATGAACTCGGTTCTTCGGGCGCAGATGTCCTCTTACCCTCCTCACTATCCTGAGACCAAGTCTATAGCCCTTTCTTTCACACTTCGTTCTTCACAGCACTTCACGTGTTCACTTTTAGTTCACACACTGGCTCCTGCAATAAGCAAATGTTCGTCCACTAGTCCGGTGTCTCAGTGTCTGTTCGGGCGCTGCAGTACCAGACGACTGGATCCTCGCTCGAAGTACCTCATAGTTCCGTGGCCAGAAGGCGACCGGCTGCAAGCTGCAATGTTCTGTCCTTATAAGCGCTTCAGGCGCGTGCACGAAATGTGCAGGTTTCTGTCGCCTGCCCTGGATAGGTCTGAATCCTTCCAGGCGATCAGGTACGTCTGGTTGTGCGCAGATTCTGGAGGCTGACATGGATGGCAGAATTTTCCAGTTAACTGCTTTGACTAGCCACAGCTGCACTTGGTACGGGAACCCGTTGCCCACTCACTCCTCAGGGCTACTCGTCCCGAGTAGCACTTGGGTATTGCGCCAGTCTGTCCAGGCTGACCACCACCATCTTTGCCCTGGTTGCCGCTTGATCCTGTAGATCACGTCATTCAGGTGACATCGTATGGGCGTTCCCAACTTGATTGCAGCTTAAGTGACTTCCCTCTCGCCGTGTAGAGCGGTAAACCAGACTAGGTCGCCTTTTTTAATCCCACCGAGTTTGCCAGCCTGTCGTAGCCTGCCTTCACGCCGTCGCTGGCCACCTTCACGCGCTGGCGGGCGAAGTGGCGCCAATCTGGTCCGAGTATACTAGGAGACGTTCACTGTTAAGTTTTGAAAGCTTCGGAAGTTATTGCCAGTTGATGCATTATGTCGCCTATTTAAATATCTTATATATACTCTTGCACTATAAGTCCGCAAATGTCACACTCGAGAATTTTACGGTCTGCCACCAGATGGCAGGTGACGTCACTAGGCTGAAAGTTGGAGTGCCACCATATCGCAGGGGAAGAAAGCACGTACTTTGGCCGAGATTGAAGAACTGGAAGCACAGCGGAAAAGATGAAACTCTAATAAACGCAAAGCTGTATCTCAATTTAGCGCGGAGCTACGGCGGCAAGCAGAATCTGAAGTTGCGGCTCAAGGTCCTGATGAACCAAATAAAAATGGTGCTTCAGAGCGTCAAAGCGAAGTGTCCATCACTGATTGCGGTGCAAGAATGCAAAAAGGTAAGAACAGGAACGGGCAAGTGTGGTACGAAGAATAGCAATGCAGTGAAGACCGTCAGCCCATTCGAGTTTTGAACACAAACCGTCAGCGCAGTCGACAAAATGCGCGACGACAAGCCCAAAGAAGAAGCAACATGCGACAGGAATTAGCCCGGAATATTCGAGAGCAATACACTCGGCGTTAGGCAGAGAGGACTAAAATGACACCGGAAGAACGCATCCAACGCCGAGAAATTAATAAGAGCATCAAGAATGCGGCTATTAGTGGACACTAATGCTACAGTATATTGTACATATATTCACAGTTTTCGCGTTTCCACGATAACTACAGGCACCACTACGAAAGTATAATTTAGGTACACACATTATTCGTGTTTCCACGCTAACTGCGTAAACGAGTGTGCCTTGCTTGTCCGAGTCGCGAGGTTTCCACGGCAACTATGCAAATGGGGGTGTCTTGCCTGCACAGTGACTACGTACATGGGCGTGCTTTGCACGGGTTCGAAGTTTCCACGGTAATCACGTAAATGAGTTTGTCTAGCCTGCCCGGGTCGCAGGGCCCCGCAGACTTGCACGGTATGTTACTTTTCTTTGTGAATCCATTTTTAACATTTTAAGTCTGCTGTTTTTATTGTTTACTAATATGAGAATTGTGGTGACTCATTTTCATTGTCTTTTATTCATAGTGTGTAAATGTTACCTTTCATTATAGATGTATTGCCCTTCTGTCATTCTAGTCAAGGTCATGACAAATGTTCTTTGACTGTAGGCGCCATCCAAAATAATTAGGAGCTGACTTCCCCCAACCCTGCCGCGTCGTGTGGTGTAATGACTATCGAACTTACACTGCATTTATGTTATATTACTACATGCTTCCGAAATTGTAGGCACCACGACACGACCGAGGTGGCATGACGACCTGGCACCCAGAATTTGTCGAGCCCTCCTAATTTTTTTTGACCCTTGCATCGAATTTTAGATATACTGTCACGCTTTAAACCCCACTTTTACATATTATTGTGATGGTTTCTGTTTTTTGTTATTTTATGTATTGAGCATAACACGTTACGGAATTCTGTCTGTGTCAGAATTAGATTGCATCATATAACAAGGCAGCGATCGGTAGATTGTACGTAAGTTGTTCATCGAGATGAGACGTTACAAACTGAAATACTGAATACAGTAGCGTCTCGCAGTTCGTGGACCCGAGTTTCGGGATTTCGACAATTTGTGGTCACTCTTTTTAATATCTTGGAACTTTCGTTACCTTCCTACGAGTAGTAATGGTTAACACGTGGCTGGCGTGTCGGCTCTACCCACCTTCCACCCTCAGTGCAGTTAATTTCGTTGTTCCATTAAGTGAAGGGGCGGTTTTATTGGCTATGATGTAACCTTTTGTATTGGGGTTGCTCACCCTCTCACCGGCATAGTTAAGTGTTGAGCTGTCGCACTCAGTAATTTTATGTTCACATCACACGTAACACAGCATAAATAACAGGAGAAACGTGGTATTTTTTCTCGTAAACCGCGTGTAATGAGTTGACTGTTAGATGCGATACGTTAAGGGTATGTAATTGAAAGAAAATTGTTTTCTTTCCTTACGTACTTGCTTAAACATTGGAATTAAGTATGTTCAGGTCAGTTGACCGTGGAGATGCGGATGTTTGGTGCTGGCCACAGTGCCACACTTACAGAATAGTAAAGAGGTGTGTTGTATGTGATTGGTGGACGGGATAACGTAGTCGGCATAGCGACTGCCTACGGGCTGGACGTTTCGGGGTTCCAACCACGGTGGCGGCGAGCTTTTCCGTACCTGTCTAGACTGCGCCGCCAATAAAACGTTGCAATTAGGCAGCCTTTTGGCCAGGACTCCCTGTCATTTACAAGGGGAAAGTCGTCCTCCGTGACAGACACGAGAATTTGAGTAGGAATTAAATTTTAAGTGGAACTGAGATACGAGACGTGGAACCAGTAGTTTGCGCATTTCTGTAGGATTTGATCGAGTTGGCTGCTGGGACAGCAGATGGGACGTCACGGTAGGTCGCGCCCCCCCCCCCCCCCCCCCCCCCCCCGCTTGTGTAGTAGGTGACGCACAGCATCGACACTCAACAGCAGATATATGAAGCAGTTTATGGCTTAAATTTTCACTACCACAGCAGCAGAGGTATTAACTAGTTTAAGACTAAATTTTCATTGTACTCACTATCCTAATGTCATCAGCTAATTGCAGGACAATGTCGACCAAGCTGTCAATCAGTTTGTTGGTGCATTCATCTTTCGTACAAATAGATCCCAATTGGGCTCTAAGTAAGTCACTGCATAGGCGCACCCAGAATTTTTGGTTGGGGCGGGGGTCTCACCATGAGGGAATATAATTTATGATTGATTTTAAAAACCGTGTTAGTGTAAATCATGTCAAAATCTCGGAGTCGACGTCTAGTTAGGTTAAACGGAAAATTAAAAGTAACTGAAAAAACAAAAATAATCTTAAGTATTCGCAACGTTTTACTATATTTTTCAGTATTCCAATGTACTGGTCATTAGCCGATTTCAGTGGCTGATTTAGGCTGAAGCGTAAGTCACGTAAAACCTTTGATATCATTGTGTCTACAAAATGGGGTTTTTAAAGTAGGTTGGGGGGGGGGGGGGGAGGTCTGCAGCCTGGCAGCCCCCCTCCTACATGTGCGCCAATGCTTTCCAGACATGTGCTGCAAACGGTGCAAGTTTGGTTGCGATCGGTCACTAATTATGGGCACTTCACTTGGAGAGCAGTGCGCCTGTTCGGCGGTATCTCGGATTTCATTGGTGGAGATTTTCCTGAATATTCAAACCTCATACTTTACACACAAGCGCTACAAAAGGTGTAAGTTTGGTTGCGATCAGTTAATAATTAAAGGGGGTTTACTTGAAGAGTAATGGCCCGTTTCGGCGGTATTTCGGCTTCCATCGGAGAAAGTGTCCTGAAAATACACACCTTGCACTCTCCGCCCGTGGGCTATGCATAGTCTAAGTTCGTTTGCGATCGGTCACTATGTCAGGGCACTTTACTTGGAGAGCAATGTGCTTTTTCGGCTGTATCTCGACTTCATTGGAGGGATTTTCTTGAAGATTCATACCTCGCACTTCACGCGTATGCTCTACACACGGCTTAAGTTTGGTTGCTATCGGTCAGAAATTAAAGGTACTTTTTTAGGGAGCAATGTGCTTTGTCAGCCATATTTCGGCTTCCATTTGAGGGACTTCCCTAGAAATTCATATCTGCACTCTCCATTCATGCGCTACAAACGGTGCGTGTTTGTTTGCGATCGGTCACCAAATAAGGGCACTTGACTTTGAAAACAAATGACCGTTTCGGCTGTATCTCGGCTTCCATGGAAGGGATGTTTTTTGAAAATTCATACCTCGCATTCTCATGCATGCGCTACAAACGGCGGAAGTATGGTTGCGATCTGTCACTAATTATGGGCACTTCGTTTGGAGAGCATTGTGCCTTTGAGGCTATATCTCGGCTTCCATGGGAGGGATTTTCCTGAATATTCATACCTCGCACTTTTCACCATAGGCGCACTCAGAATTTTCCTGTGGAGGGCTGATCCTCTGAGGCTATATATAATTTGTGTTTGATTTTAAAAAACTGTGTTACGAAAATCATGACAAAATCGCGTAGCCGACATCTAGTTAGGTTACAGGGAAAATGTAAACTGACAAAGAACAAAGTCTACATATTCGCAAGGTCTTATTATATTTTTCGGTACTCCAGTGCACTAGTCATCAGTTGATATAAGCGGCTTATATAGGCTGAAGCGTAAATCACGTAAAACCTTTGATATCATCGTGTATACAAATTCTGGGGTTTTTAAAATTTCGCTTTTGGCGTCAATGCGTCAGTGTCATGGTTCTTGCAAGCAACATGAACGCTGTCATAAGCCATCTTCGGAGGAGAACGAAGAGTCTCATTATCAGCCCTGCTAGCACGTTGTTTCACCCCACAAGACTCACGTTGATAGGCGGACTGACCATTCACAAAATAGGCGGAGTACTGATTGTCGCTCAGTCGTAGGCAAGCCTGTAGAAATCGCGGTGCACATGGCCCACTGCAACGTACGAATTTCTATTTGCCATAAAAGGCCTTTTTACACATTCCACACAGATCCTTGCTCCATGTCCTGTCGTCGGGAAGGCAAGAGAGGCGACAGGCTTAGCATGCTCACGTCGATGATGACGATGAGTCATGGAAAGTACAATACGGACAGTATTGCAGTCAGAAACTTGGAAGCCTGAGCGGTGGGTTTCACCGTTGTTTGAAGAAAAGGCCTGTGACGACATAATAGTAATAATAATATTTATTATTATGGTAAAAGGTAAATTTCTCCCTAGAACGGGCCATGAAGGCCCAGAGGGGGAGTAGATGTATAGATCTACTCTTTCTTTAACCCCGGCACTAGATGAGGGTGGGTGGTCAACTCCACGCCCCGGCCGCTTTACCCCGGGAAAGAGACCCGGTACCCATTGTATAGGATGCTGGATGGGCCCAGGGCCGGTCTGAACGGGTGCGGAAAACTACGCCCCCACCGGTATTCGATCCCCGGACCGTCCAGCTCCTAGCGAGTCGCTATACCGACTACGCTATCCCGGCCTACTAATAATAATTCAATTCTAGTTTATTCTAGTTTATTAATGTGCCGAATGAACAGCCAGATGGCCAATTACAGAAACAGCACAATATACAAACACAACTAACATGACACAAATAAAACAAACACAACCAAAACAAACAAATAAAATATACTGAAATACTTAATGACACCTTAAAATAATGTAATAAAATAATATTGCATCTGACTAAGTTGACAATTTGCCTTCTGAAGACATCCAGTTGGTTATAAACTGAATTTGCGGCAGTTGAACACTGGCCGGTGGGACAGTTTTTATAGGATGAACTAACATGAAACAAAGAAATGTCTCGGAGGTTCCGAGTGGAAACTCGAAGTCCAATAATGTCCATGGTAGATGGACAAGATTTAGAGCCCAGAAAAACAGTAATGACAAAAAATTGCATCACGTTGATGTCTTCTGTCATGTAAATTACGTAAATTAAGTACTTGAAGAGCATTAGCATAACTATAGCCATTACTGTCTCGGGAAAGAAATCGACTATAGCATAGAGCTACAAACTTCCTTTGAATGCCATCAAGCTTTTTAGCATCAGTAGAAGTAATTGAATTCCATACTACGTATGCGTACTCTAATTTCTATCTAACAAGTGAAAAATATAAAATAAACTATCAAGAGTCGAAAATGGAAAGGTAATATTACGATTGAGACCCAAAAGCTTAATAGATATAATAATAATAATAATAATAATAATAATAATAATAATAATAATAATAATAATTAAAACGGTTCAAAAAACCTAAAAGAAGATTGTACACCTCGAAATCACCAGGGGATAGGAGTCGATATTAATTGGACTATGTACTTGTGAATCACCGATTCAGGAACAGTGTGAAGGATGTGCAGACACTGCCTGGAGCAGATATTGACTGACCACAATTTATTGGTTGCAACGATCTGCACCAGATTGAAGAAAATTATAAGGGTCCAAAAGCGAAAACCAAGATGGGATTTGGAGAAGCTATATGATCAACGACACGAAGCACACGATAGTCTAGAACAGGGGTGGCCAAACCGCGGCTCGCGAGCCACATGCGGCTCTTTGGCATATAATGTGCGGCTCGCGGAAATACGTTGGCTGAACTCCTTTTTGCATTACAATTCATATAAAAGGTAAATAAAAAATTTTCAAGCCCTATTATCATTTACCGGGTATAAACTGAGTGTCCACTGGATTAAAACGTAAGTTTAATGTTCATGGTGAGTAAATATATTTAAGAACTTTTGTAACAAAATGTGCATGTAACAATATAAACGTGTGTGTTTTATTTGTTCATGTCTTGCGGCTCTCAAACATCTGAAGTTTATCGTGTGTGGCTCTTACGTTAAGCAAGTTTGGCCACCCTGGTCTAGAAGAAAAACTTTGTGCAATCAAATGTGAAAGCGGGAATTTGGAAATGCAGTGGAACAATATCAAGAAATGTGTTAGATACTATGAGTGATTTGGTTGGAAAAGTCGAGAGGAGAGAAAGAAAGCAATGGATTACACAAGAGATGATCAGTAAAATGGATGAATGAAGGAAATGGAAGAATGTCAACAAGGAAGAAGGAAGGAAGAACTACAGAAGATTAAGGAACGAACTGAAACGAGCCACGCACAACGCCAAGAAGGAATATCTGGAGAGCACATGCGAGGAGATCATAGAATTTCAAAGAACAGGACGTTATGATGTAATGTACATGAAGACAAAGGTACTAGGTTGGAAAGAAAACCATGGGATTCATATGTATATGATGTGAAATGGTGATATTGTTTTTTCATTCACTGCAATTATGATTTTCCCCGTTATTGTGTGAAATGTATTTAATTGTAAGGTTTAAGCCCAAAAATTTTGAGGTCAAGCCACGAAGCTGGGGTTGTGTTTACCTTCTGTCAGTGCATGTCATTGATTAGACCGGTAATCTGCAGGCATCAAAAGCTTGTGTTGAAAACGTTTTATTATGGTAAGGTTACGCAGAATGTTGTAGAGTATATTAGTTTTTGGATTCAGTTTGGCATCTCAAGCAATAAATGTACAATTCTGTCAATTGACAGAATTTTTAAATAATAGTATCGCAAAGGTTAATTTTAACTCTGAGACTGGAGCGTTTTAAACTTCCGTTGGCGCAAGATTTAAATTAATCTAAGGGTGGGATAGATATAACCCAAATTTGAAGGTACTTTGCAAGCTTTATTTCAACGAATGTTAGGGTGAGTTCTCATTATGCCATCTTGGTGCTTTAGTTAGTGTTTCAACAAAATTGACAAGTTTTTGTCTCATTTTCTGGTTCCTTTGGAGTGCAACGAAATGCACTGCAGCCCGTAGTTTGTGCAGAAGTATGTTAGGTGTGTTCAGTCTTTTTTAATAGGTTAAGTTTGGTTTGTGCTTTATTAAGGGTGTTAGGGTTTTATTACTTGCCGTTGCATTAAGTTATTGTTTTACTTTGAGTTTTAGTGTGGTATGATGTCATAATTGGGTTGAATTATGCAGCCTGCAGCCTTATGGATACTTTTGATCTCTAGCAGTAGAACATTGTTATGGTCATGTACCTACCTGCCTTTTGTTCTTCAATGGCATTCAACAGTCCAACTATTAAATTGGTGGTTTCAGAGCAACAGGGTTTAATGTGTACATAAATATCAACATCTGTCACTGTTAACTTTACTTTTTGTTCACCGTGCATTATGGTAATAGGAATCACTAGTCTACCAATTGAGTGACAATTTATTTTAATAGTGCAGTTGTTGGTAGACTAGTGATTCCTATCTATCACTGTATTGTGAAGGTCTGCAACATAATGCGGCTTCAATGATGAGTGTAAAATTACAGTACGAAAACTACAGTGACTTGTATGAGGACATACAGCTTATACTGCAATTTTTCCCATGTTGCCATTGCATTTCTTAGAATTACATGACTTGTGTTGCCCATGTTTTAGTGCATGAAACTAGCACTGATATTTGAATTTATAAACTTACATCTCAATTAAGTACCGCAATATTGACGTGGACACTTTGTTGTCAGGTCCTGCAACAACTTACTGAAATATGCGCAAGTGGAGATTCTGTTAGGAGGGCACTGCAGCAAATAACACAGCATACTGAAGTTCACCTCCACAGAGTCACATTGGAAGAAATAAGGATGTACACTCAAAGGTATGTTTTGTACATTGTTTTATTTTGCATGTTGAATTTAGCACAGCAACACAATAGATATCTTGTCAAAGAAGAAATTGTAGTGAATTTGAACCTTAACAACGGAGAAAGATTCTAAGTACTTGGGTTGGTTTTTTGTGGCCTGATCTACCACTGTCATTGCACATATGTAGCTTGTTGAAGCCAGAGAATGCCTGCCTGCTGGACCGTGGCTAATGCACATTGTTTGAAAAAAATGTATATATACACATGCCATTGGCTTACTGCAAAATGTGACTGAGTTAAAAACAACAATTACTGGAAATGTGTTTGAAGGATCAACACACACTGTAAAATTAGTTTTTCAGTTTGTCATGTTTCTCTTTTGCTTTTGTGGATTTATGAGGCACACACACTAAGTGTTCATGTTTGGAAGTATTTCGAAAGTTCCTCAGCCTGCTGAATAACTTGATCGTTCTAATTTCCAAAAACAAATGACTGCTTAGTTCTTCAGTAAAGTGTTTAGTACGTTAGATATTAGGTAAGACGTGAGTTGGATGATGCAAGACATGCAAGGCCTTAAGATCAGAGAATTATATCAAAGAATGTAATTTTCACTTTTGTGTTGCAAACAAGTCATAGACAGATATAAAAAATTGCTTATACACGTTCACAAAGTGAATCATCTTTTACAATAGAACGGTAAAGACACAGAATCACTTACTAAGGCAAAATGTGAAGTTAGATTGCTTGAAATGCAGTCTTGAAGAAAACTGATCCTAAACACATTTTGGAGCTAACAGCTGGTTCTGGAGCAGTGTCTCTTTTGTCGTCGTCAATGGGAAGTGACTGATAACTGCAAATGAAATTCACTTGAAATTACTTAAGAATTTCAGAGTCCATGGAGATTTTTTTTATCCTGTAAGTAGACAAAGTACAAAGCACTAAGGTTTGCTGGTATCTTTGATGGATTACTTCAACCACTGTTCCATATGACTTTATACTGTGTGCTCTTGTGGTTATACTTTCGTCTTTTGCTTTTCATAGTACATTTCTTTAAATGAGCAATTTTGTCTCGCTGCCTTCATTTGTCCATTGTCATGTTTGTAACAACAGTTTCTGGCTGAACTTTCATACCAGCAGTGCCAGTGTAGTACAATAGTAATTTGTAACTATCACCAATCATGTTTGTTCCTGTTTTGCAGTGTGCCAGACAATTATGTTCAGCCAGTGTTTCACTGTGTAAACAGACAGAAATCTCTTTGTTGACTCATTTACACTCTGTGTGAATTCAAATTCCATGTATGAATGGCGTTTTTTAGTATTTTGTATAACTTCCATCAATCTTTACATTTTTAGGTAGCATGTGGGATGACAGATGATTCTAAACTGAATGAGCGAGGATTCCTGAAATTTAATGTGCTCTTAATTTTTGGACTTTGAATGCAGTTTAGAGGTGTTACTTTGATTCCCAAATATTTGAACATGTCCACATTTTTGAAGGTTTTGTTGACTATTTACATTTGATTTTGTCCTGCATTGTGATGACCCTTATCGTTACATTTTACTACGACAGTATGTGACAGTATAGTACTTAAAACTTGGGATCAAGTATAAAATGTGATGAGTTAATGTAAATCAGTGTGCAATCATCATTGTGTTGATGGTGGCAATTTTAACTGCTGGACCAGTTACACTAATGTCTTGCTGTAATCATTTTGTGTATGTATTTTCATTAATGCTGTTACTGTGCCCATTTCTGTTTTAGGCTGTTGATTTTATAATTATAGTATTGCATGTATAAATTTGTCTTCTTATGAGTTTAGTATTTCATCTTTAAATTCCTTTCTAAGCCTAGTACTTTATTTTTTAAGTTCTATTAAGCACAGTGGATTTATTCATATTACTTTTGCTTCAGGCATGGAGATCAGCATTTCCAGGACAGCTTGTGTGTAGACTACAGGCCTTCTACAAGAGTGAATATTTATGGCCAGCCACCTAAATACCATATCATTGATGACCGTAGGTATCGTTACAGAGCAAGTGAGTCTTCGGAGGTTTATGCAGATAGACATATGAAGAAGGAAGTTTGTGATAGGAAGAGAAAGATTTATTCTAACCATGACAGTAATGGAAGGAGGTGCCATGGATTTGATGGAAAGATGCAGAAAATAGTTCATGAAAAACGAAGACTGCATCATCTGTGCCTGGACCGAACAGAAGTTTGAAATGCAAAAATTTGAAGGACTCTGACAACATTGAATGTGACATGAGGAGAGAAAAATATCCTAGTTTGCAAGGTCATGATTTAGCTACATGTTCAGGTATGAAAACTAATGTCACAGGTTCAGCTGACACCAGTGGGACATCAGATTTAGGAAAACAGACACACACGTCAACAGTGAAAGGAACTGATAGAAAGCTGCCAGTGCGAAGACTATCATATGAATCCGGAAAAGACTGTTGTGTTAAAGGTAACTTGTTTAGGGTATTGAGTGCTGTGAATAGAGAAGTTGTTAAAAGTGCTACTGTGCAAGAAGAGGAAGAAAGAGTGGCACCATACAAAGTGCAATCTGCTTGTACAGAGAAAGGAAAAGTACCAAGAAGCAGCAACAAATCTCTGAGTACACAGGAGAATGAACATTGCTTTACACAGAAAGACTTCATTTCTGCTGTGAATAGAGTTGAAGTGGAAGTGAATCCTCAAGAGAGTATAGTGAAGCAAGAGACCCATTTGTGTGTGATCTCAGAAATAGTACATCATGCAGATTCAAACATGTCAGCTTTTACTGGAAAACGAATGTTCCCAGTAGAACAAAAAACTGAGGAAACCAGTGGTGCTTCAGGTAGCCAGTGTCTTACAGGTAGAATCTGTATTGATTCTGCTGAAGGAACCAAAAGCAGTGGATGTAGGAAATTAAATGAAATGGCAAAGACGGGCGAACATGACGTTCAAAAGTTGCACAGGTTGTCAAAAGACGCTAATGAAGGTTGTGCTATGGGACATGAAAAAGCAAATTGCTCTGTTGTTTCACAACTTGAATCTGGTTATCTTAAGGAAAATGCATCAGTACCAAGCCATACTAGCAGTGGAGATGAAGTTGGTTGTAGCAAGATCAAAGTGACAGGAGTTGGTAAGACTGTGGATCAAACTTCGACAGAATCCAAGCATGCAGGGAAAAGTCAGATTCTAGGTAAGTTGGCAATTGCAGGCACACTCTTGGTACTAACTTTTCAGATTTCAAGTAGACGAGTTTATGAATGCTATGTACTAAACTTTTAATACAGGGGTGGCCAAACCGCAGCTCGCGAGCCACATGTGGCTCTTTGACATATAGTATGCGGCTCGCGGAAATATGTTGGCTGAGCTCCTTTTTGCATTACAATTCATATAAAAGGTAAATAAAAATTTTCAAGCTTTATAATTATTTACCGGGTATAAACTTAGAGCCCACTGGATTAAAATGTAAGTTTAATGTTCATGGTGAGTAAATATATTTAAGAACTTTTGTAACGAAATGTGCATGTAACAATAAAAACGTGTGTGTAATATTTGTTCATGTCTTGCGGCTCTCAAACATCTGAAGTTTATCGTATGTGGCTCTTATGTTAAGCAAGTTTGGCCACCCCCGTTCTAATACTTTTAGTGTGGGCCTCCAGAGGAGGGATATAGTAGAAATGCTATGAAGTTGCAAGCATTGTGGAAAAACATTCTGCTTACCACAAATTTGCCACATGTATCTGAAAAAAAGAAAATCCTTGAACTTCACCAGATTCTGCAGTTTATATTATGTACTGAATTATGTGTGGTAAGTGAGCGCACACGCACACATTTTCACAGTTTTGTAAATTAAAAAATGTAAATATCATGTTTGAGGTAAATTTATTCACACTGAACTTTTTTTGTTGAACAAAACTCTGGATCATTTATTATGTAGCAGTCTACTCACTAGTGAAAATGTTCACAGTGTGTTTTAGGTCTGTGAAATAGTTGACATGAATAACATAGTTTTGGAAAACACTAGACAGTATGCTATTCTGCATGGTTCGGACGCTGGTGTATGACATTTGAACTCTCAGTTTTTGGACTTTTTCCATCAGATGCATTGAAATAAAATACACCACATTTTGGGGGCAGGTTCAGTTCCCATCATCAGGCTTGTTTCTTCCAAAACCACTGTAACTACATGATGACTATTTACACTTTAATTAAACCTGGATTAGTGTCAAATTATTAAGTACCACATAATTCTAAAAACAGATTAGCAGATATGGTTATGCAAATTTCAGTAGACACCAAATCCACAAAGTACATAGCCGGTCGCTGCAACTATCACACCTCAGTAACAGTAGCACTGTGTAGGCAATGTTGATAGCCAGAATGTAGTAGTAACTGTTGTTCTTAGCTGTCAGAGGGGGAGGTTGTCTGTGTTGCTAAGGAAATAAAACCATGTCTGACAACACAGGGGGAAAGAAAGAGAGAAAGAACCCAAAAACAAAAACCTCACCACCACCGCCGCCGCTAAGGAGGCAAAGAAGGACAGTTAACTGCTATAAACCTTCTGACTACCAGGATTGCCAACACACTGCTGTTGTCTGGTAAGGCGTAATACGTACAGTGACCAGCTATGTATTCTGTGTATTTGGTGTCTAGTGAAGTAATTTGCATAACCATATTTGCTGATCTGTTTTAAGGATATGTGGTATTTATTATTTTGATGTTAATCCAGGTTTAATTACAGTGTAAGTAATTATCATGTAGTGACAGTTGTTTTGGAAGAAGTAAGCCTGCAGACGGGCGCCGAATCTGTCCCCAAAACGTAGTGTATTTTAAATGTCAGTACATACGATAGGAAAAGTGTGACTGCACTCTATTCATGCACACATGTTGATTATTACACTTGTGCTGTAGCATTGGCCTGAAGGTCCTGTCTCATTTAGCATGTACAGTTGTGGTTCACTTATATTTGCCGTTGCCATGCAGTGACTTGTGCTACATATGAAAGAAGGCCTCCTCTTTTTTTTTTTACCAGGAAACTTTTGTAGGGTATTGAGGTTCACCTTCTGTGCTGGATGCTGTTTCTGCACCAGTTCCACAGTTCTTTTCGTGGAGCCACTCATGCAGCGTACCTAATCTTTACTGCAGAAATTATCCTAGTCATTGGTCGTGTGTCTTTGGATACATTTTCTTTGTAATAATTTTAACTTTTCAGAATGTTTCTTGAAAACATCTACATACTTTTTTTCTGAAATATTTTATTGCATTCTGTACACATTGGTAGGTACTTTAACATCATGTCTGATGTGTCAGATAGTGATTCATTGTTATCTGCACTGTCACTCTGTGAAACATTATCCTATGAAGGTGGATTGGTGAGTTCACAAGTACTCATAAATCAAAGGCAAGATTTTGACGGAGGAAACTGAGAGTACACAGTGAACATGTCGTAGTATGCTATTTTTCACCATCGGCCCCTTGACGGTGGGAGCACTTGTCATAGTGTTTGATAACCATCCTGGACACACAGAGTTTATGTCCCTGTTGCGTCAGCTACATGGTCGTAATGTCCCGAAAAGTGCTCCTTCAAGGTGGGAAACATGAAAATTGCTGCGTGCCAAATCTGGACTGTATGGGGAATGGTTCAGCATTTCTCAGGCAGAACTTATGCAGCAAGTTCCAAGTCTGTTGGGCCATATGTTGTTGGGCATTATCATGGAGCAAAATCACGCCATTGCTAAGAAGATCAGGACTATTTTTCTGATGGGTACTATTGCAAGCTTTTCAGTGTGGTGCAGTACTTGTTGGTGTTAACTGTGCTTCAGTGTTCCAGGAAGTCCACCACTAACACACCCAATGAGTCCAGAAGAATGCCGGCTCTTTGCCAGCAGATGGTGTCACTTAAAACTTCTTTTCAAGGTGAGCCAGGGTGTTTCCACTCCATGGTTGATCACTTACTGGTTGGAGCAAAATGATGGATCCACCAGGAATGCCTTGACTCAGTTCTTTTCCTGTGCTGTATAACATTGCAGGGAACTGAGACAGGCCATCATACTTCATGCTTTGTTATCATCTGTTGGCACATGAGACACACATCTGGCACAGACCTTAATGCTACGGTAATGCATCCACAATGATATGCTGCACAGTGGCATAGGATAAACCAAGGCAAGATGCCATGTGCCACCAAGTTTCATGTTGGTCCGTCTGAATGAGTTCCTTTACATGCACAATGTTGACTTCTGTCACTGAGGAACCTCGTCATCAGTTCGATTGTTGTCCGTCACATCCCTGCCAGATGCAAATGTGGGACACCATTTGGCAGCATGTTGGCTGGACATCACATCATTGCTGTACACTTCCATGAGCAGTCTTTGGTTATCAGCTGCAGACACTTTTCATGCCAACAAAAAGTGTCTTAACTCCTTAGACTTCAAGGTGAGAGGGGGTTTCCAAGTGGCTCACCAAGTTGAATTATTGTGGTTGTGCTTCTGTTATGCATGTGCCTCAAATCACATGACCGTGAACACCAGAGCCCTCTGTTATATATATTAAGAGCATTTGTAATTTCAACAAGTTTGTTGTGTTGAATGATGGGGCTTGTAAACTTTTCTTGATCCACTGCCGTAATTGCTCTGTAGGGCTATTGTTTTAAATGTGAACAATTGCTGGTGACATCCATTTAGGTTTGCTTATGTTAACCGTTTAAAGACTTAAGTTAAACCAAGTAATATTAAAGATTCAGTGTGTACTGCACAGTAAACACACACTGCCTTGGTTATAAAAACCAATCGCTGTTTATTCTGAGAACCATACAAAACACAGAAACACATACTGTAGGTACAGTGTAGAATTTTGAATTTTGAATTTTCTGGTACGTGGGCCTTAAAGGTTAATATACCAAGCCCACCCACTGATTTGTTCCCACACTGCTTACTGGAGAGGCTGTGAGGTCTTCATGAGTCATCTTATAGGTCAAATTCAGTTTCTGTAATGTGATGAATTGACAGTCGTTTTTTTTATGGTTTGAGAAGTTACACCACACAGACTGAATGAGGAACTACCAACCCACTTACATTCATTCGTTCATTCATTCATTCATTCATTCATTTATTCCAATCATTCATTCCATTCATTCATTCATTCATTCATTCATTCAGTAGCCTGTTTTGTGACACATCCATAGCCTCCTACAAAACGAATTATCCAGAGAGGGATCTAGTGCTTCTTTCGAATTAGTGTGTCTGCTCTTTTCTATAAGGTCATCCAGTAGCTGCTATGTCATCTTCCTTGTCTTCTATTCCTCTGTATTTTTCCTTCAATCAAGAATAATACAATAACACTTGCATATGTGTTGTACATTCCTCAGTTGAGTGTTAACTTACAACAATATGATAGAATAATTTAAGTTTACTTTGCAATGTCTGATAACTATTTGTTCTCAACATACCAAATTGTGGTGCAGAAGTCACTTGACACTCAGTGTTTAACATGTTGCCTGTAGTGTCATAACTTTTGTGTAATCCTGTATATAAGGAATACTCTTCGAACAATTAAACCTACACCACTACAACACTCGCTAGTTAGGTATAATGAAGTAAGAAAATTCACATCATTTGTCTCTCTTAGAGCTTTTTGTAATGGCTGATGTAACAACTCTGTTACCCTTCTTACAACTGTTTCAAATAATTAAAGTATGATGATTACATGTAGATTTCTATGGTGTTGATAGTAAGGCCTTAAATATTTCAAATTGAAAATGAAATATCTAGAAGTATCAGACCACACCATCACTGTCTCTGGGTCATATGTTCTACTTGTTTTTTTATGTTTCTAATTGAGCTTAAGTGGCTGCCATTGCTCATCTTTCACGTATATCTCATTGCCTGCTGACATGTCCACTACTGATTCTCTCATCTTTATGATGTACTAGGACCAGGCATATCCCGACATCTATTCAGTGCAGCATTTCTATAGGTAAAGGAGCCAGCTTTCAGGTTCAACAAATTTAGTCTTCTTTAATTATCTGGAGTTTGATAACCTTGTCTCCTTTCAGTCTCTTGGCACATAGGACCTCTTGTATCTTTAGAATTGCAGTATTTTACGGATTTTGGTACAAGTGGTGAATTTGGACACTCCCTTATCCGTCTATGTACAGACCTCAACTCATTTCTGTCAGTTGGTCTAAAATGTGAACATTCATATGGATGCTTATCTTAGTGTCATTGCTTGGACCTGCCCTCAGTGTCCATTCTAAACTGAACATCATCTGTGGCTACCAACTTCTTCTGCAAAGTGAGCACTCTGGACTGAATGAAACTGCATGGTAGCCCAAATTTGCTGCACAAAACTTTGATAATTGCTATTATCTGCAACCTGAAAATCTGCAGCTTTCATGGCTGGAGTCATATTTTGGCAAGCGCTGCGTATTTCAGAAGGTAATTAATTCACAGACACACCATCTTGCTTGTTACATCTGTTCTGGTAGATAGAACATGAGTCTCAGTCTGGCTTTTACCATCCTATAACTAATGTACAACTTGATCTTCAAGTTGTTTGTAATTACAGGCACATTGGAATATGACATATTTATTTCCTTTATAGTTTTGTCATGTGTGTTTCAGTCTTAAAGGCCACCATTATTCATTTATTTATTTATTTATTAGTAACAGCAACTCTTGTTGGTAGTGTTGAATGTCTGCCTGGTGGTGACCTGTAAGATCAAAAAGAAAAATATAAAGGAAATAACAATTTCATATTAAAGTGAAGACTATTGTGATGGTTTGTAATTTATTTCAGTTGTAATTAGTACATGGTATAAAATGAAGTATGTAAAGGCATGATGAAACTTGAAATTCTCTCAGCAACTGTTGTGGGAATGTGCTTGTGATATGAAGTTGCCGGAAGTCAACATCTGAAGTACATACTTTTCCGCTTAACAAATTTCAGCTGTTGATTGTTAAGGAAGATTGCACAGAGATGTTTAGTGAATGTACGTAAAAGAGGCACTACCTACAAGTTACCAGCTGATGTACAACCTGTTCCACTTACAAATGTCAGTTGTTGGCTCTTAAGGAAGGTTGTGTGGAGATATTATTGATCTTATGATAAGACGTATGCAGTTTGTGTGGTTGTCTGTTGTAGAGGTAACTGATATCATTTGCTTTCATTAGAAACTGGTATAATTGCCACAAAACAGTGTTACAACATGATGTGCTCCACAGCATTTGAGCTAGGCCTGCCATTGCTGTGACTTAAAAAGACTGCAGTGGCCTTTTAAAGGGTGGAATTGTAGGCTGTGATGGGTAGTGAGTGGTTAATCTGTAACCATTGTAACTGTCGCTGTTAGAAAAGCAAAGATTTGATGGTTATGTCGTCTGCCTAATACATACGAGAATGCATATGCAACCTTTATTTCATAAAGAAATGTGATAGAAATGCATGTTTTGCGTAAGTATGAGTATGACTTAAACTAAGGTGCGACATTTGAGATCAGTCTAACAAGGCCATGCCATGGCTGATGTGGTAAATCACCAGCCCCTCACTGTGGAGGCCCAGGTTCAATTCCATACCAGTTCATGTGGGATTTGTAGTGGACAGAATTGCACTGGGACAGGTTTTCTCCATGTTCTTCAATTTTACCCTGTCAGTATCATTCATGAATTGTTCCATATTCATTCATCTGTCACAGACAATATAATATCAGCAATTGACAGTGGCATTAAGTAACTAAAAATATTGTAACAGGAATATCCCATATGCCATGCTCTTCATACTACCCATGTGCTTACAGCTGATAATTTGTTTAATTTAGTTGCATCAAACCATCTTTAAGTGGCTGCAAAGCCCAGAGTAGACCAGCCCATGCAGAGTCCTTAATATTTTATGCAGGTGAGAGAATGCACTCCAATATCAGAAACCTGATATTTGACTGTAAATTAAGTAAAAATACAGTAAACACAAAAGAAACACATTGCTTACCAACACTCACATTTCAACACCAGTACTGGTGTTGGACACAGTGTTTGTGTAGTGGGGTTGTAGTTTCACATGCATTTAACATTGTTTCAGCTGACGAAAGGAAGGTTGCATTACATTGTTCTTCAGGACATGCAGGTCTTGAAGGTTGTGCATCAAAGTCACAACAGGGTCAACAAAATGTAGTGCACAGGGTAACTGCTGAAGAGACGACCCATCAAGGTAGTAAGTTGCAGTTAATGGTGCCTGAAATCAGGGAAATGGATGGTGAGAAGTGTAAAGCATCTCATGATAGTTGCCTTAGTGATGATAAACATGGGACACATGTAACTGAAAGTGATTTTGTTGAGAAAACCATGAAGAGGGAAGTAAAACTGTCAAGTAATCTAGTTTCCAAGGATAAGTGTGAGATGGACCAAAGTGTTCCTTACAACAGTTCGGTTAATGAAGCAAAGAAATACGCAAAAAGTTCACCAAAATACCCTGGTGTTAGGAGGTTATCTTTGCAGTATTATACTACCATAGGTGAATATTTTGGTAAGGATTTGTTTAAAACAGATGATGATATTAAACACGCCACAAAGGACTGTGGTAGAAACTTGAGAGAAAAGGAATTCACAAGTAATGGTCAAAACCCCAGAGAAAATATGGTGAAGACAGTAATAAAGAAAGAGAAACCATCAGTGAAGGTAAGTTCACAGTGTTCCAAAACAGGACAGCAGGCTCCTGCGAATGTGGAGAAAAGTTTGGTAAAGGAAAGTCAACAGTGTTCATCTGAATTACAGGCTTCAAGTTACTGTAAAAGAAATGAAAGTAGTTTGTTATTGTTAAAGGGAAAAAACCGAAGAAAAACATCGGAAGATATTACAAATACAAATATTACAAATCTGACAAAAAATACAAATATGTCGGAGTTAGATTTGAAGTGCGTTAAAAATAAGAAGAAGAGAAAAAGGATTTTAGAATTGTTTGGAGAGGATCCTGATGAACCTTCAGGAAAGAAATCTGACAGTTCTGATGGATTGGGCATGAAGGTTTTACAAGGGAATAATGCTAGATCAGTTTCAACAAAAGTATCTGATCGTTTTGCTAACACTTCAGAGCTGGATACGAGACTGAAGGATACGGGATCCAGAGTTTGTCAGCCAATTACTGTTTCTCATAAACATGCACCTGAAATGTCTAGCTTTGTTAAAGGAACATTAAGACATAGTGATGAAAACAAAACCAAGGAATCTGTTGATCAGCAGTCAGCTTCTTCACATCATGAAGGGGGGGTGCAAAAACAAGTTTCCCAGAAATCGGTACTTGTCATGAAGGGCAATGATTGTGGAGGATGTCATGAACTGGAGTTATCAGTGACATGCTCCACGAAAGAGGGAACAGATTCAGGTACAATGGCACTGGATGATCGACTGAAGCATGATGAATCTAGTAGTTTGACCCATAAAAGTGATATACATCTTACAGGCTCCATCAAGGAAGGAACGAATGGGGATTTTCATTTAATAATAAATATGGGAATTACAGATGCTTTGTTTCCTGGTCCCGAAAAATGTCAGTCTGTTATTGGAGTGAAACTACCTTCATCAGTAAATTGCTATGTGGCAAAGGATGTTAATGAAGCATCAAATGGACATTCTACAAACATGGAGGGTCATGTGTCTGCTGAAGAGTGTATAGAAATTGCTGATGTGCCATTAGGCACTGTAGAAAGGGTGGCAGAAAAGAGGGTTGTATCTGCAGGAAGTAGTGAAAATGTATCTGTAATAAACATTCCAGAAGTAGCTTTGTTACATAGGGATGAGACTGGATCAGTAGATACACATGTTTTATCTGTACCACATAGTGCATGTGCTGAACAAAATCCACCAGGTAACCATCATCATACAGTTACGTCGTCAAGGAGTGAACCACCTGTCAGTTTGGTACCGCTTGACAGAGGAAGTGTTACTGATTCCGCCTCCGAGTCACAGGTTCTCAGTGTGCCAGAACAAACGAAACAAATCGAAGATCAGATATTTGACATTTATGCAGAAACTTCTTCATCACAAAGTTTACCTGAGGAAGGAATGGCGATAAGAAAAGAAAAAGAAACTGGCAAAGGAGTAGTGCATGATGAAGATATTCAAAGGAAATCTGATACTGTTGGGAAAAACAAGAGTCTTCCAGAATCAAATGCTGTGTTGACGGTAGCCTGCAGGAGAGAAAGCTGTAACATATCACAGTCACCTGTAGACCCCAACCAGAGCCAGTCTTCTGCTGCATTAGAGAAAAATAGTTCAAGCAGTGGGGAAGCGTCTTCTTCAGATGGCTGCCAGTCTTCCGTCGGATCTGATCAGTTACCAAATGGACTGTTGGGTGTCAACAGCCCGACTACAAATCTGTCTCAGTCTGTCGTATCTCCACAAACTAGTAGCAACACAAATGACATCCCAGACGTGGTTGGTGCTCCTGCGTCTCATAATTTACTTCGGATTAGAGTTCGAGATCCAGAGAGTTTAGGAATAACTCGTCCTCGGAGTTCATATTTTGAAATTATGGATACAAAATTGCGTGAATTGACAGAAGTTACTTACATATTGTTGCAAGATATAGTTCGTTTTAAACAGCGCTTTGAAGCACTGTCTCGCCTAACAGGTTCTTTGAGAGATACTGAAAGAGCTTTGGCACAGGCGAGTTTGCAAACCCTCACCAAATTTTGAAAACTAAAACCTTCCTTGGTTTATATAAGTACATTGAGAAAAGTTTCTCGGGTGAAACAGAAGGTTTTCTAATTAAACGTCTAAGTGAGTTGAATCCGGGTTGGACATATACTTCAGAGCTTTTGAAGAAGTGTTGGAATTATTGTATTTGGGTACACAGGAACTCTGAGAATAATGTGGTAAATTCAGATCATACCTCTGGACAAGCCACTGTTTCATCATTTCCGTATCGACAACAGTATCAGCAACAGCCTGTTGGAGTTCCTCTTCCAAATAATGTTGCTGGGAGTGCAACTAGCGTGCTTACAACTTTGTTAGAAGGTGGAAGACAAACATCATTGAGCAGTGAAGCAAATTTAAATTCAAAGCAGCAATCTTCTGCATCTGTAGACAATGTTGCATCTCTTGCTCAGATTCAGCACACATCAGGCAGAAAGGAGATAGTGACTAACACTGCAGGTTTTGTTATGAAACCTCCATCACATGACAGGCTTATGAGAGAGGCAGGAACAAATTTGAACACAAGACATGCTCAGGTTAGAAACATCTTTCATCAACATCCCACTTATAATCGTTTGCAAGCACCAAACTCATCAAGGATATTTCAGACTCATTCACATTCCAATTCTCATGTGCCACAACTTGTTCCTGCAGGCGATAGAGCCATTCCACCCAATCCTTATGTACCACAAACCGTTCCTGCAACTGATAGAACCATTCCACCCAGTGTTTATCTACCACATACTGTTTCTGCAACTGATAGAACCATTCCACTTGCACATGTTCCAGTTTCCAATACACCATCTCAAACCAGAACAGTTTCTAGATTACTGTCACATACATGCAGAGAGCAAAGTACTGTACAACCTGCAGTTGCAGGATGTGCATCAGGTTACTCACAACCAAATGTTTTCAGTCATTCATATCCACCAAATCAACGTGGTACAGCATCATTTAACACCCCTAACACACTGTACTCACCGAATCGAGCTGTAGAGCAAGGTACATCAACACAGCGTAATAGTGATATTCTCCAAAATACAAATCGTAGGGTTACATATCCAAATGGAAGTACCCAACAGGGAAGGATCTTGAATGTTGTGAATCAAAATACAGTTCTGAGTAAGTCAGCTTCAAACTCTTTCAGTCAGCCATATCCCCGAAATTCAGCAATACAACAGGATACAGTCTCTCAAGCTGTGAGAAATTCTGTCTCAGATAAGTGTACTGCAACCCGTTTCAGCCAGCATTATCCTCGAAATGCTATACAGCAAGGCACATTCTGTCGTGTGAATAATGTTTACCCAGTAGCATCAGCTCCAAATTCTTACTGTTATTCTTACCCCCAAAGTGAAACTGTACAACAGGGGACATTTTCTCAGCCTGTGAGTAGTACCTGTACAGATATGTCTGTACCAAACCCTTTCAGTCAGTCATATGCAAATAATGTTGCTGTTGCTCTCCCAGGTACCGCTCCATATCCATCTGGTTACCCTAATCAGCCAAATCAAGCCAGTACTTACCATTTGTCTAATGATCCTTCAAGTTCATTAACTGGAAGTGCACAGAATGTTTTATTGAATGCTGGTCCTACAAGAGAAATTTATGGGTATGTGCATCAGACAAGAAATAATAGGTTTCATTCACCATCGTCTTATTCAGCGCAGTCATCAAGCTACACACAGCAATTGAGACCGGTGATGCTACAGTCTGAGCAACGAGTGAATGTTCAGGAACACCATGCATCTGTTGGTCAAGGAAACGGCAAATTCTGCAGTAGAGTATCATGTGGGCTCTGTCAGCAACATCAAGCACCTCCAGTGGCATCTGGTTCAGAATTGCAGTCGTGTGGAACACCACAGTCTGTAAGCAGCAGGAGAAGATCCTATGGAAAAGGAAATGCTAATATTACAGCAAGCAATAATTTCTGTGAGGGAAGAAACATGCAGAATGTACCAGCAGGTAGTGGTATTTCCTACAGTGGGCACAACCGAAGTGGATATCTTGGAAACAGTACAGCAAGTAACAGCCAGTCTGACAAGAGGAAGAGTGAGGGTGTATATCTTGCAAGTAGTGCAGCAAGTGATAGGCTGTGTGATGTAGCAAGTGCACAGAGTGAACCAGTAAGTAGCAGCATCTCTAGGAGAGAAAATATTTGTGTGTCTGTTGCAAATAGTAGAGAAACCAACATTCTTTCTGACAGAGGAAACAACCAGCGTAGTGGATATATTGTAAATTCTACAACAAGTCACAGCGTATGTGATAAGGGGAACAGTGAGGGTGTATCTCTTGCAAATAGTGCAGCAAGTGACAGGCTGTCTGATGTAGCAAGTGCACAGAATGAACCAGCCAGTAGCAGCCTCTCTAGGAGAGAAAATAATTGTGTGTCTGTTGCAGATAGAACAGAAACCAACAGTCTTTCTGACAGAGGAAACAACCAGTGTAGTGGATATATTGTAAATTCTACAGCAAGTCACAGCGTATGTGATAAGGGGAACAGTGAGGGTGTATCTCTTGCAAATAGTGCAGCAAGTGACAGGCTGTCTGATGTAGCAAGTGCACAGAATGAACCAGCCAGTAGCAGCCTCTCTAGGAGAGAAAATAATAGTGTGTCTGTTGCAGATAGAACAGAAACCAACAGTATTTCTGATAGAGGAAACAACCAGAGGAGTGGAATATTTGCAAATAGTACAACGAATAACAATGTGTATGATAGTGGAAGCAACAAAACTCAACCTCTTGCAAGTACAGCAACAAATGATAGTGTCTCTGATACAGGAAAGAGCCAGAATGGATCCTTTCTGAACAGTACAGCAGGTGATGGCCTGTCAGTGTGTGAAAACAGCCACAGTGTACCACCAGCAGTAGTTGATATTCCTTCTTTAATACCATTGCAGGCAAGATTGGAAGATGATATTTCTGGAGCACCAATCACAGGGAATTGTGGCGAAGTTACATTGCGGACCTATCGGAAGAGAACCAATGATGCCGAATCAATAAACCAGTCAGAGAGGGTTGAAGTTTTTGGTTGTACCAAAGATGTGCAAGTTGGGGCTGAATTTGGTGGTGCAGAAGATGCTCACCTTGTAGAAAATGTAGTTGGGAGGAAGGATAAATGTGTTTCCAATGGAATACTTGCAAAACATTTGTCATCTCATAGTTCCTTGTCTGATCCTGAAACTGGGCTCAGATCAGATGTAGCTGGGGAAGAAGGAAACTCAAGTACTGCTGAAGTTGCGAGTGAACTGTTGGAGGAGAGAGAAGTAACGATTCTCACAGACTGTGTGTGTGTACCCATATCCACTCCTGAAAGTTGTGAGATGTCCGCTTCATTGAACAACACTTCAGCTGACATAACAGAGGAAGCCGCAGGATCTGACAACAACAGAGATCCTGAATCTGAAATAGAAGTGGTAAGTTCTATGTTACTTTTAAGTCATTTATGAGTGCCCAAATTTTCTCATTACCAGTACTGAGTGTTGAGCATTCATGTGCATTGCTTTTTATGCATTTTGCATGAAGTGCATGAAATGAACACATCACAAGGACATATCTGTCTGCATGTTACATCTCAGGGACTGCATAATGGACTTAAGTGAAATCTGGTGTTGGATGTCTATACCAAAAGGTGGTGGGTGAGTTTAGTTTGGTACACATTTTCACATTTTTATGACTACATGGATGGGACATTAAAGAAAGAAGGCACTGATTTTGATGGGACAGTCAAATAATCTTTTAGTTTCTTCATATCCACAGTTTGTCAAGCAGTATTTTTATTGTGAAGATTTAAAGCGCCTTCATATGGCTTGTTTGAAACATTATTTTTTCTTTGACAGAACTGTCTTTGTTCATGGCAAATGCTTCATTATTTCCCACATCATATGAAACTTATTTTCAGATCTTTGCCTGTCTCCATGTATGATGGTTTTGACTTAAGGTTTTAAGACTGTTGCTATGTGGAGGCCATTACAGGAAGACCTCGCTGGACCATGTCTGATGACGGGTTGAAAAGCATTTTTGTTTCACAACTGACTACAGCAGCCAGAAAGTCCATAAGTTTGTTGTATGGATTTTTGTGTGTTCTTTGCTATGAATATACAAGTTAGTGCATGTAGGGGAGGTTTTGTTTATTGGCATGTATTATCTGCAAAATTGGTTAAAGAATTTTTTGGTTGATTTTAATTTTGGTCCATAGAATCTATAGATTGGTAGATCTATTGTCCGTGTGCTTAAGAACATTGTCTCAACTTGTGTATGTGCACAAGGTGATGGAATGTTTGTGTGATTTCAGCTGCAGCCTGTGCCAAGGTAATAGGTGCTTGGTTATATTTTATTATTTGTAGGCTGCAGTTCCTCAGTGTACTAGAGAAATATATTCATGTGAACAAAGTGCATTCATTTGCAGTACTTTTGCAAAGTATGGATCATGGTGAAATTGATGCCAAAGGTTCTGCAAAATAATACCTCACATCAGCAGCACATTGTAAAAGAACAGTATACAGAATAATGGGAGAAGATCAAAAAGACAGGGTCAGTTCTGGACAGAAAATACAGATATATCACTAACAAGATAAATTGGACAACACTGTACCTTGAATGAAAGCAAACCCAAAAAGGATGTTTGCTGTTGTTGGTTGTTCAAATTGGAGTTAAAAAAGTCCTCACCACATGTGGGAACATATCTTTTAAAACTGTGAGTGGAGTTGGAACCATACAAGAGCTGTTACCATGAGATTGGAAATGAGAAACCAGTATTACTGGTAGCCAGTGTACATCTTGATGCAATACTCATGTTTTTCTTGAATGGGGCATAGTTTGCATTGAGTGGGAACATAAAGAGTGAATTTGACAGATACTGGTGTTCCAAAAATTCCCATGCAGTTCATGAAGTTTCTTGTACATTAACTTAAAAATTAATGCAGTAAATATATGCAGAATCATAGGATCTGTATTTTGAAGAACTGGTAAATTCATACCATTATGTTTACATAATTGTGAAATCTTCCTTCATGGAATTTACACAGGAAGAAATTTACTTTAACTAAATGCAGGAGAGTGCTGTTGCCCATGCAGCAACTTTTCCAGTACATGCACTGTAAGAGGTATTCAGCAACTGGTTGATAACTGGTAAATGGTGGTGTCCAAGAATGCCAGTTACAGATCCATATGAGTATTATTTGTTGGGACAGTGAATGTGAACAATCCACATTCTTTGCAAGAAGTGGAAGATGGTGTTGAAAGAAAAATTGCTAATCTTTCAAGACAGGAGCTGTTGGAGTGTACTTTCCTCAATTTCCAGAAATGGCTTACCATATGAAGCTTAATATACAACATAAAGTATTGATGGCTATAAATTTAAGACTTCATTTAAATCATTTTGTCATACTGTGAATATTGGACATACTGTAAAGGAACAGTACTTGTTTCTGCAATGTGACCTTTGAGGTCAAAGAGGTGTGCAAAATAGGAAACATTGTGCCTTTCAGTGTGTGTAATCCCTTGGCATACATCTGTGCAGTCTAGTGCCTAAACGGAATGGGTTTTATTGCCACAAGATGTGGGTTAATATCCTGTATTTGGGCATGTCATAATTACAGTGTTTTGTTACTTGCCTGGTGAATTAATTGACATGGCAGTTCCATGAAACTGCAATTTGTTGACAGGTGACATAAAGCTGGTGTGTTAGATGGTACATACAACTGTCCTTGCCTCCTCCTCACCCCTCTGGAGCAAAGTACCAAAAAAGAAATACGGCACCTTTGAAGGTAGTGCACTCCCTTTTCAATCTGGTTGTACTTGCTGCTTGTTAGACAGGTACAGTAAAGGTAAAGTTGCATGCCATGAATACACGTGGAGGAGTGGTGGTGTAGCTCCATGCACTTTTAGCCTCAGCATTAGATGGAAGTGAATAGTCAGCTTAATGCCTTGGGTGTTTTATATTTTGATGTAAGAGCCCCCAGTACCTATTTATATAGGAGGCAGTTTGGGCCCTACTGCTGGTATGGACACTGGAGAAGAGAGAATCTTGGCCCTGTCAGGAATGTAATCCCAATTCCTCAGTCATGTAACTAGCTGCAACCCAGTTGCTGTATTGGGATATCCTGGTAAAAACATACACTAGTGCCTGCAAATAAAATTTATTCTTTGTCCACATTTTACCTGCATTTTGTCCATAACTTGTTGGGAAATGTGTAGTCTTTATTGTTGGGTCATATATTTACATTAACGTAACAACATACTGGAAGGGTGTGCAGTAGGGAAATGGGATTAAAAATTCTTCCTGGATCTGCTTGTTCTGGCATGGTTATGAATGAAATTTAATGTCAATTTATATGTGAGATTTTGTAATATCTCCTGTCAATATAATTACTAGTTGGTGCCTTCTATTACATAATTAATTTAATTGATATTTTACAGCTTTATGAAGTACTGCCGCAGCCACGAACCGTTTCTAGAGACAGCGGGTATACTACGCCTTCTCCCATGGTTGGAAATGTCAGTGTCAGAGATAATCAGAAGGTATGTCATACAACTATGTTGTTACTTTTGTTTTCATATGTGTAGGGATGCTGGGAAAAGACATAAACTGGGTCACTCAATAATATTTAGGTGGTTATTTTGGGGGGGAGGCAATTTTTAATCCATCATGAAATGAAACAAGCAGAGTAATTTATTAATACTTCTATTACTACACTGAGGTAACTCAGGTAAAAAAGAATTATGACATTCAGATGTGAAAAAATTAAATAAATGGTAGTAATACTTCTGAAAACTCATAGACACTCAGTTTGCATACTGATTTTTGTTTAATATCCATTCCTCATCCTTTGCAGTCTCAGTCTGGACTCTTATATCACCAATATACACATCTTCCTCTCTGTCTCTTCTTCCCTCTTCTTAATGGCTGATGGCTGTTCTGTTCCTACATATGCTTCCCCTGAAGTGTGATTTAACTCAATCTGAGTGAGTATGAAATTTTAAAGGTTTTAGCTGTCATGTTTTGTAAACTCCTGTGAAGTTTTGCTACAGCGATACACGTGTGGTAGTTTCTGTCTGAAAGCTACCTTCAATTCTTTCCGCAGTCGTGTATTGAATTTCATCCTGTACCATTTTGTTAGCAGGCATAATGAATAGTAGGTATAGAAAGCATTAGCTTTCATGTTTGTCAAGTGTGGTTCATATTTAATACATGCATATGTACGTACCTACCATGGATCCATAGTTTGTCACAATGACAGCAGGATGTGGAAAAAGTCGCAAACATACAAAACATACAAAGTATACAAAATATACAGAATTATTACAATGCAAAATACTATAAACATTTTATGAAGGTTGACACAGTATTGTGTCAACTTTCGTTAAGTACATAAGCTGCCTTGGAGATAGTGTATATCAAGATTCCAATTCACATACACAACTGTTCTACGAAGAACTGTCTACAACTCATTTACACATGCTAATTATGTATAAAAATAGCTAATTTAGTTCTGTGTGATAGCATTTGATATTAGTACCTCCTTGTGGATTGATACATGTAGGAATATTCAGTGTGGTATTATAATATAAATATCTAAGGAAGAACATTGTGCATTTTGTTGGTTAAGTGTTATGCCTTGGTTATCGACAATGCACGGAACAAATAATATGAAGTATACCTGCTTCTTTTAGGTTTGCAAGATATTTCTATACCTTGTGTAATCCAGTCATTTTTTCTTTTGTACTTTTGTATTTAACTGGAAAACTAGCCTGGAAAATGTTTAAGAAAGTACAGTAGGACCCGGATAAGAAGTCCACACATTAGAGGGTTTCCCCTGTAAGAAGTCTGATTTTTAAAGTCCCGAAATCCTGTTGCTTTTAATAAGGTTCCCTCTTAATAAGTTGTCCCGCTTAAGGAGTCCCTAATCCTCTGGTCCCTTGAAAGACCTTAACAGGGTTGTGCTGTACATAGAAATGAGTTCAACATATAGTTAGTATCTTTGTCTTCATCAACATATTCCCATATTTTATTTTTTAGTGGTGTCTGAAAGTTTGTGATTGTTTCATTTTTTATTAATCTGGTTTATTTTGTGATTGTTTCATTTTTTGTTAATCTGGTTTATTCACCTCAAATAAGAAATCATAATATACGTAGTTTGGTCCGAAAGTAATATATCCCATTTTTTTTAACTCGCAAGTATGATAGTGAAAATGAATTTTGTCTGTGTTACGGAAATACTTAAACCTTCCTGTCCATACACTGCAAGTTTCACAAGTCTTTGCCAAATAGCACAGCTGTAGTAGTGTATCAAAATGTAGGGTGACATTGACATGCATTTGAAGCAGCGATATGTGATCGAGTTCCTGAATGGTGAACATATTGCACCCATTGAACTTCATCAGCATTTGAAGAACTTCTGTGGGGAATAGACAGTCGATATCGGCACTGTGAGGCATTGGGTTAGGCGTGTGTGATGCAGGGAGTGGTTTAAAAGACATGCCTAGATCGGGTCGCCCGTGCACCGCAGTGACGGAAGAGAATGAGGAGAGAGTGAATCAGCTGATTCTTCAGGACCGGCGAATCACAGCTAGGGAATTGCATGCAGCTGTGGGAATAGGCTTCAGTGCTCTAGACACAATTCTGAAGAAACTTGGTTTCAGGAAACTTTGTGTTAGATGGGTTCCACACATGCTTGCAGGCAATCACAAGGAGCAGAGACTGCAGGCATGTGCTGATCTTTTGGAGCGATACAAGTCTTTGGCTGATGATTTCCTGGACAAGAGCATCACCGGAAATGAGACCTGGGTTCACCACTAAGATCCTGAGTCTAAACGGCAGTCAGTGGAGTGGCGGCACAAAAATTCTCCCACAAAAGAGAAGTTCAAGACTGCACATTTGGCTGGAAAAGTCATGTGCACGGTTTTTTGGGTCCGAAAGGGGGTAATCCTTGTGGACTTTCTGCAACAGGGCCTTACGATAAATGCAGTTCACTGTGTTGAGATGTTGAAGAACCTAAAGTCATGGATTGCATGAGTTCGGCCAGAGGAAAAAGAACATGTTCTTCAGCACGACAACACAGGGCCCCACACCACCTTGTTGACCAGGGAGTGCACAGCAAAATTTGGATGGACGGTCTTGCCACACCCACCATACAGCCCTGATCTTGCTCCGTCAGACTTCCATCTGTTTGGTCCAATGAAAGGTGGACTTCGAGGGAAGCAGTTCCCCAATACTGATGCTGTCTTTGAGGCTGTTAAGAAGTGGCTCAGTCAGACCGATAATGACTTTTACGGGGCAGGGATACAGAGACTTGTTGAGCGCTGGAGAAAGTGTATAGAAAGTGGAGGTGATTTTGTAGAAAAATAACAGTATGTGAATAAAGGTCTCAACTATGACATATATAAAATTCATTTCCCTAATTGCAGCAGTATTAAAAAAAAATAAAAAATAGGCATTACTTTCGGAGCAACCCTCGTATTACTTCGTAGTTGGATGTCTGTCATGTGTTTGGCTTTGCTATAAGATATATTGATATCTGTAACATACATTTATTTCTGCAGTAAATGAACACCATGGTCATGAACACCATTTACTTTGATTTGTGTGGTCCAGAATCCATGTACTTCATGGTTTTGAAATTGTGACTCTCTTCATTTTCCCTTTAAAGTGGTGTGATTGTATAAGGTATATAATGCAGTTTATATGAGGGAAGAGGGAAGTTGTTTTCAAACTGAAGGCAGAGATGTCATCACTGTACTGATTTCAGGAAATGCCTCTGAAATTTGATTCTCAGGCGACAATAAATATGTACAAGCCTGAAGATGAACTGCTAGTAGGCGAAGAGTATGAAGAGCACAAACCTTACTTGGAAGAATCTGAGGATAATGAAGATAAGAAATTACTGACATGGATTGAGTGTGAGGATCCAATACCAACTTGGTGCGATACTGAGGAGACTTTGCTGACATGGCATGAATCTAAGGTGGGCCCTTTGCCAGTGTGACATGGCATCCAGCCATTGAATTTTGCATAAAAGCACTACATATAACTGTGTAAAATGTCTTGATGTATGTGAACACAAAGGTATAAGAGTAAGAGCCCTCTTTCTAAAGCAGTTGCCACGTAAAATATGGATAGTGGCATTTTTCATCATTCTGTTTCATAGTAACATAATTCGCTAGTATATAATATATTCTGTGTTTTATGATTATTTAAACTGAGAGTGAATTGATGCACATGTGGAGGTGTACCACCATTCACTGCAAAAACCAAACCTTGCCTTGATTTTGTAAAAAAAATTAATGGGGTTGAAATTACACTTTTAATACGAATCGCAAAATTACACTTTTTCAAGTTTCCTTAGAATGGTCAAATTAACTTCTTTAACTACATTCCGTAAAAGTAGATCTTGAAGGAGTTAGTGATCATTTGAAATGTGTGAAGTGTAATTGGTATCACCATGGTATATGAAGGCTTGGAAGTTTTTCCTTTACAAAACTGGCCCTGAATGATCTCTGTATAGACCACCAGAGTAAAATCTTGTACTGGAGCTTTACTCTTGAATCAGAAGGTGAACACAAGTGCACAGTAGTTGTCCCATGATTGTCATGTACACATTATGGCAGCAGTGCATACAGTTGCATGAAATCACATATTCTTGGAGTTCATAAGATGTATTTGAGTGAACTCCATCCATGTACCTGAAAGCATTTCCAGCTAGAATAGTAGTACTGACTGGTGTAAATGGCTATATGGGCCTAGTGCCTTTAGTCACCTCATAACAGGAATATATTAGATAATGACTTACAAATTCTACTGGGATATGTGTTTGTTAATTTTTGTCATCAGTAGAATGTATGCCTGTTTGTTTTAACCTGTTCATGAAGACTTACTAAGAACTTCACTGATATTACTTTTTGGCTATAAAGTGACTTTGTAGAATTAGTTACAGACTGTCTTCAGACATTCTCTTAATTAGGCAGTGCTTGTTTATTGTTCTGGAATAGGGGGAGAAACACACACACACACAATATCACTATTTTAACAAGCCTCCAGACTTTATTCTTTTGTTTAAATAATTCCACACACACACACACACAACAACCCCCCCCCCTTCTCTCTCTCTCTCTCTCTCTCTCTCTCTCTCTCTCACACACACACACACACACACACACACACACACATCACTATTTTAATTAGCCTCCAGACTTTTAATTCTTTTGTTTAAATAATTCCATTCTAAGTTGTAATCATATTTAATTAGTAGGGAGGGTGACTTTCGTGTCACAAATATGGTTCCTTCCTCTGTTCATAATCTCAGTTTCACGGTGATTTTAACAGACTTTTATTTTTTAATTTGTAGTGCAGGGAAGTGGTTATTGGATGCAAGAGCTTGTAATAGTTTCTGTTACTGTTAAGTGACATAGGGTTTCTTTTTAGGCATTATTTACTTGTTTCATACTTGGGGAAAACATTTTTAGGGCCATGCCACTGTATGATACAATATCAGTAATACCTTTGGTGAACATATTTTCATTAAATTTGGTACAGGTTGAAGGCTGATATGAAGGTTGTACCAAAAGTAATGAGCATTGTGGAATTGTGATTAGATGTTGGGCAGTATTGTAATGTGTGATACATGACAACTGTTTTCATCTATTGTTGGACACCAGAATGAAATGCACGTTGCCTGCCCCATCATGTGGTCATATTTCAGTGCCAGAAAATGGCTGGCAAGGACATAATGTTTTGACTACACACAGTGATAAAATTCCTTGTTAGGGAAGAAGTTCTCACACTGGATACTCACACCTGACTTCAGTGTGCATATGGAGATGCCTGCATGGGTGTTAGCAGTGTCAGCTGGTGGGTCAAGCATTTTAAAGATGGGAACAAATTCATTGCTGATAAGCTCTGTAGTGGTTGCCCATGAACTCCCTATACCGAGAGACACAAAGTAAAAATTGATGAGCTCATCAGAGAGAATCGATGCTTGACAGTGTGGGCATTAGCAGCAGAAATTGGAATAGGGCACTGTGTGGTCCAGGAGGTGTGGGATTCTTGATTGCTGACAGAAGAGCACAAACTTCAGCGGAAAAATGTTAACTCACAGTAGTCGGGATGGTATGCTTGGAAAGGCGACAATTTTCTTCACAGCATTATGGCAGTGGTGAAAGCTGGTTTCATCACTTTGATCCAGAAACAAAGTGACAGAGCATGGAATGGAATCACATAACATTGTCCAAGAAAAAGAAGCCTAAAACAGTGCTCTCAGCCTGTAAGACCATGGGAATTGTCTCTTGGGTACCGTCAGATGCACTGTGTGATAAATGTCCAGGTAAGGAAAAGTTTATCCTGATATGTGACAATGCATGGCCCCACACTGCTTGTGTGTGTGTGGAGAAGATTCAGAAGAATTGCTGGGAACTTCTCCCTCATCCACCCAACAGTCCAGACCGAATCTCCTCAGACTTCCATCTGATGGGGTTCATGAAGGATCAGATGCAAGGCCAGCACTATGTGACCAATGAGGCAGTCAGGAAGCTGTCTGTCATGGTGTATGAACTATTGAAATGGAGTTCTGCTGCAAGGGGTTCTTCAGACTTCTGGAACGATGGCCAAAAAAGGTGTCGATTGTAATGGGCATTCAGTAGAGAAGTGAATACAGTGCACAGATTGGACTGACGTGGATTGTTTTACAATTCATACATTTACTTGGCTGTAAAATTAATTTGCTCATGACTTTTGGTATGGCACTCACAGTTGTGAATTTTGGGCCATCGTGTATGTTAGCTAAGTTGACGGCTTAAATGAATTTTCCATTTGTTTTGTTGTATCTTCACCAAAGCAAACTGTTGGATAAAAAAATACATATACTTGTAGATTGTAACAAAATAATCTTGATGGTACATGTATTTTTAGATTGCTGAGCTGTTTGTGAGAAATGTAATGAAATAACTTAAGGGTTTTATGTATCAGGTTACATGGTGAATTTTAATGTATCTGATTATACTTATATAGTAACTAAGCTGTGACAGGATTCCAAAAGATACTTTCAAATATGTGAGAAGGGGGGGTGATGGAAGTTTGGGAAGATCTGTGAAATGGTGGAAGGATCTGTTTTGTACTGTCTGCAGTGATTCATTGTTCTGAGTAGCTTGGCCACATGAATGTGAAATGTTTTGAAATTCGTCATCTAATGGATGGAAGGAGTTTGTCCATGGGGAGTCTAGGGGTTTGAGGACACACAAGATATTTACAGGGCAGCCATGCTCATGATGTGCTGCAGGTTGCATATTATCCTATGATAATAGCATGATGGCAAGAGAAGTGATGGTATTGAAACTTGTTAATTGAAACTTTAAAAGTCTTTTTTTGTGTAGAACCATCTGTTTATTCTGAAAAATTGTGGTAAAATAATAGTCATGAAATGTAAATGCCCATTTGGTGTAATGTATTGTAAGGTGCAGGTATCCACTACCAGAGGTTTTGGGTTGAAGACCGGCTGGAGCTACTGGGGTTTTGTTTTGCATGTCTTCTTCATCCATTACTAGTGACAAAGTCAGAAGTTTGTGAATGTGGTGACTACCAGGCCCTAACATTGTTTGGAGTCCACTTTGGGAGCACCCATAATAGAGAAATGGTTCCTTCACGCATGTGTAGCAATCCAAGGGCAGAAAGACAAAGTCTACAACTGGAAGTTTTAAGAAAGGTGTTGTTAAACCAGTGTATAGTACTGATTGTGAGCTTTGTGTGTTTTTTGTATGTTCTGTTACAGTGTAAAGTGGTTCTTACTTTCTTTCATAGTTGTTGTACATTGTTCATTGCTAAGTTACAGAATTTAAGTCATTTGATCCGCTGCTGATAGTTTTATTTGTGTCTAAAAAGTAAAGGTAAAGCAATCCCATTACAGGCCTGGACAGACCCTTAGGGTTCCAGGAGGTTGAGGCTCCCAGATTTCCAGACAATCAGCACATGAAGGTGGTAAGGTTGTCGGCCCTACGCACCAGCTGCCTTTACCCCCCAGGAAATATTCCTGGTACTCATTTCTGTTAGAGGCTGAGTCGACCCCAGGGCCATAGTGCGACCGAAACGATTATGTCAATGAAAAATTCCAATGACACCATCGGGAATCGAACCCGTGACGTTCCGGTTTTTAGCGTAGTGCGTCACCCAACTGCGCCACCGTGAGCCCCTGTGTCTAAAAAGTACAGTTACAATAATATCAAGTGTTGGGAATTACCACAACCTCTGGTTATACATGCCTTTATTTGTTTCTGCATGTTTGAGGCTGCATGGCAAATAGTTGTTTCAGTATTTCTTTAAATGCATGTCTTACTATTTTGTTTCATTTGTGATGTATAAGGGTTACTATTGTGTATGCAAATCTGCATAGATAAAAGGCCATTGATTTTGAGGAGTGACGTAATCACTGAAGAATTTTTGCAACATTTCCCTTGTTGGGTTTGTGATGAGAGCTATTGTATTGTGATGGAATAAGTAGTCTCATTCCTCTGATTCTACAAGAGAAGTCACTGCCTGAGTAGTTTGTTGGTAATGCTTGGGATTTAATGTTTTGCTGCAGGAAAGGGAACCAATTTTACAGGCTGCTCTAACTTCTAATGAGTGTAATGACTGCTCATAAAAAAGATGGTCATTTTCAGTACTGCATGTGTTTTGGCTAATAACATATCCAGTGAGATGGAATGTAGCCTGTGAAATTAACTTGCACTATATTGCTAGTAAGTTTTCCCCCTTGTCAAATGCTTTTAGTTTGTGCAATGCCTGTACAGCATGACTGGTGGATTTAAACCCATGGAAAAATGTGAACTACAAGTGGAGATCATATTTCCATCCCTGCTTTTGGGAAGAAACTCTTCCGTTTTGTCTAAGCCACCTCCCTGCTATGTTTCCCCCACCCCTCTCCATCAGTCATGTGTGTCTGTGCATGGGAGAATCAGAAAGTTTATAAAAATCAGTCTCAGTCAGCACAAATTTGATGTTGGATGGTGGTCGACCATAAAAACCTACCTATTGCATGTGTAATGTAAAGACAGCTTTCTGGCACCTTGGTTGTGCATGTAGAACTGGTGCAAGCTCCTATCAGAATTGCAATCTGCATGGTGTCATGCACAATAATGTATGCTGCTGCCACCTCCCCCTTTGCAAAGATGGGTGGAAGGTTGGTGGTCGGACACTAGGCCTCCATTTACCCTACTAGATGAATGGAGGTAACTGGAGACAAATAAAGTACACATGGTTATATTTGGACATCAGTCCTTTATTTTTCCATGTAGTCATCAGACTTGTTCAGGCACTTGTCACAGCATACATTGAGAGTTTCCAGGCCTTGTCAGTAAAGGGAGATGTCCTGCTCTTGAAGCCACTTCCTGGACCCAGGCTTTGAAGGTGTCATCAGATGGAAAACGCTGACCTTGGAGATGTTTTTTCTGTTTGCCAAACACATGAAAGTCCCAGAGAGACAAGTTAAGACTGTATGGTGGGTGGAGAGTGCCAGGTGTACCGCACGGGTGGTGGTGCTGTGAGCAGAATGTGATGTAGCATTATCATACAGTAGTATCACACGTTTTGCAAGCAGACCAGACTCCGGACAATTAAGGTGGCTTTCTTAGGCATTGCCATTATCATACAGTAGTATCACACGTGCAAGCAGACCAGACTCCAGACAATGAAGGTGGCTTTCTTAGGCATTGCAACATTGCCTGATAAACTACTGCAGTTCCTGTTGCACCATGCAGTGTGAAATCAGTGAGAATGACACCATGAATGTCTCAAGACGTTTGAGTCACAGTAGACTTGGTCCACTACTTTGCAGGCAATTGGAGTGCTTTTGTACCATGGATTTCATCTTGTTTCCAGGCTGTAGTGGTTCACCAACATCTAATCACTGGTGACAATGCATGACAGAAAGTTACTGCCCTTACATTTGTAATTTTTGAGGTTGGTCACTGAGGTGGCCATTCTGTCAATTTTCTGTTGGCCGGATAGCTGCACACTTTGTGGTAGTTGAGACATTTATGGACAGTGTCCCAAACTATGAGGGGTTGAGTGCCGCCTCTAACTGCTGCAGGGATACAAGTCAGTCCACCCACACCAATCTGTTGATGTCATTGACAAACATGTTCAGTGTTGAAGGATCACCACTTTTTGTCTTCATTCATGACACTCATCCAACCATTTGCAGTTGCAGCACCATTTCTGCACTTGTTGGATGACAAAAAATCTGTGCTGTACACAGTCATAGTCTGTGGATGTTCATGGGTTCCATGTTTTGTGCCAACAGGAATTGGGTAATAGTGTGCACCTCTTCCCTTGTCAACTCGTTTAGTAAGGTTGCCATTTTGCAGGTGACACTATGCCAGCACTGCATTTCTTGCACTGTTGATGATACCTGCTTCCTAGTGGTGGGAGCACATACCAACTTGCAAAGGTTGTTAGTTTCACAGAAGTAAAATAGGGGAACTTACTTTCTAACTTAATCTTTTATATTATTATTATTATTATTATTATTGGAGCTTCTGAATTAACCTTCATGGAACAAGTCAGTTTTTTCATAATTTCATAGATGTTGGGAGCCCTGTTTGTAATTCTGAAAAGGTTCAAATGTTTGTATTAACACAGTGTTACTAAAGTTCCCTGGATATCATCATTGATGTAACCATCTGATCTCCAAATTTTTTGTATTTCTGTCCAGGTGGCATCTCTGAGAGAGAGAGTTATTCAGTGTGCCGTTTGTGAGAAGGCAGCAGAGGTGAAATGCTCTGGATGTCTCGTCACATGCTACTGCAGTGCAGAATGTCAAGTAAGAAAAGCATTGCACAGAGGAAATACACGATTGCATCCATACATTTCTTCTCAATGTATTTTGGCCTGTAGGTGCTAAAAATTTCTTCTCAATGTATTTTGGCCTGTAGCTGCTAAAAATTACCAAATGAATATTATTTTTTCCCATATTCACTATAATGCCTGTTCTATATGAAACATATGTTGAGCTATAATTATATGCATAAAAAGGTTAAATTGTGTAAAAATTAGACATAATACTAATCATAAATTTATTTAACCTTCTTCCTTCCTAAGTGTTTTAAACATGACTGTGTGAATTGTTAGCCTCAGGTTTTGCACTTGGCAGCAGTTACTTTATCTGCTTTGTTGCTGGTAACATCTGTTGGCGTTTCCTCAGTGCTTCGATACACTGTGAGAGCTATGGGACCCTGTGTACCTCTGCACACTATCCTATCTGCTGGATCTCCCCTCCCCCACCCAATGATAGAAAGTTAAACAAAAATTTGTCACTGCTGAGCTGTTACTTGCAGAGAGATTACATTTGTCATAAACCGTTAATAACATTTCTTGAGTGTGAGACCTTGTGATTTGGAAGTCCATCCATAGGGTGCACAAAATCTAATTTCCATTCAAATTTTGTTTGTGCAGGCTGTAGTTTTTCTTGTGTTGGAGGAAAGTCAGTCCTGAGTTTTTTTTTTATATTCCCATTGACTCTTCATAACTTTAGAAATGTGCTTATCCTGTTGCCATGGCCGAGTTAATACAGACCAGCAAAGAGTATAATGATATGTCTGTGAAACAGGTTGTGGTGCTCTTGGTGAGTGGCTATGGCCGATAGATTTAATATGTCACATGTATGGCCTTGCTTGGGGTATACAGTTTAAAATCTGTCGTAGCATAGTTTAAGCATGGTCACAGAATGTTATGTGCATTTATAATTTTTTTTATTGCAGTTTCATTTGCACATAACTGTGTTCTGTAGGACAGAACTGAATAAGAGTCATAGGGATATGTGACCGTTGCAGTGATTGTCTGTTGTGCTTGAAAGTGAATGAGAGGATAGGGATATGTGACCGTTACAGTGATCATCTGTTGTGCTTCCACATCACTTGACCTCTAAACAATTCTGCTGTAACTACAGTATTTAATTCAACACATTAATCCACCATGGCATAAACACCAACCAGAAAACATGGGGGAGGGGGGGGGAGGAGGTATTCCTTTTGAATGAAGATGACAAATTGACAGATGTTTGTCGGCAGTAAAAGATAACATTCAGAATTGTAAAATGTCTTAACTGATTTATATTTTAAACATTTTTAGCAATTTTAGTTGATGGTATTGTATTTAAGTATACACACATCTTACAGAATTTGTTGTATTAGTATATCTTTGTACATACTTCCCTGATGATGACCTTGTAGAGGTCGAAACAGGTAGGAGGGACATAAGTGACAACTGATTATTATTGATTGTGCATTTTATTGGATTAAATACTGTATACTCAATCTATTGCACGGAATATGGATTACATAAAGTGAAATAATTTATTGGGATCTTTATGGTAGTCATAAAATGACAATGTCAGAGCCTGCAAGGGGATAGTGGCCTTTGTGTCTGGAGTGTTCCCCTTGTTCAGGCATGTACTGTAAATTATATTCCATTGTCAATATGTGCCCCTTTGATTGACAGTTTCATGTCAGTAATTATTGGCCTGGTTCCAGTTTAACCATATACTGCTAAGTTCCAAGTTCCTAGTTCTGCAAGGTCCATTGTGTGTTTGTGCCCCATGTTTCAGTTATCTTCTTTTCATGCAGTCTGTTATGCACACTTAGCAATCTTGTCAGAGATGCTTTATGCTGATGGATTCCCTTTTCCTGTGTTCCTGTGTGATGTGACACTAATACCTGTTTTACTGTTGTGCTCTGCCAGTTTCAAAAGGAATTAAATTCAGCCTGAGACTAGTTTTTAATTCATGTTGCATAAGTCAGGTGCTTTAAAGCATTCCCACTCTTAATGTTGAGGAGTTAAAATTTGTTGCTTATTGTTTGCTTTAGCTAGAGGATTGGAATGCCATCCATCATACCGTGTGTTGTGCAGTTCTGGATAACTGATTTCTTCAGGACCTCAACAGTTCATGACTATGGACACAGAGGACAAGGCCATCGGGTGGTAACTGAATCGAGATATACTCCCGAGCAAGAGGATACAGTTCTGTGTATGACCTAGAATATAAAATCTGAAATGCAATCTGAAATATTGCATACAAATCGTATCAGTACTGTTTAAGCAAAATTCCCTTTTGATTTCAGGCTTCCGCCGCAATGTTGATGTAATCTGTGGTCTTTTGGGTAATTACACGGCGTCCTGTGGTAATTATTTACCGACGTTTCGGGACAACGTGTCGGTCCCATCTTCATGGGTCAAGATTCCAGGAATCTTGACCCATGAAGATGGGACCGACACGTTGTCCCGAAACGTAGGTAAATAATTACCACAGGACGCCGTGTAATTACCCAAAAGACCACAGATTACAAAATTCCCTTTTGTTTGTTTGCGTGGTAGATCGTGGTGTCCACTGGTAATAAATAATTACAAGGCTTGTTTGAACATGTTAGAAGTTTCATTGAATACTGTCAGATCTGAACCAAAGAGTCCTCTATTTTATGTACCATTCGATTTTTGTATTCAGAGTGTCGGATATAAAATTAAAATATTCCTAAATAGGTGCTTCAGAATTGTCTCGCTGTTTATTAATTAATATGTTGTGATAGCTGTTTTTGGTGAAATTATAATTTCAATGTAATAAGAACCATGAGAACTTTGGACTAAGCTAAGTACCTGAGCTGTGTAAGTGTTTTTGCATCGAATGTTTTATTATTTATGTGTTGCAAGTTTGTGTTCATTTTTAAGTTCATAGTAACTTAATCCTGTTGACTGTTTTGTATTTTTGTAGCATATTTATGTCTATTGTATGTAGTCTTACAGCACGTCATCCTGACTGTTAAGTTTGAAATAGTCGTGTAGAATTTTTATGTCGAGTCGCGTAGAATTAAGAATAAGAAAACAAATGTGAAATTGCTGATTGAGATGCTTGAAGAAATTTGCAATGTCCAGGTCATTGCTGTGAGAAACAGTTCTTTATATCTGAGTGAAAATAATGGTAATGATACTTCTGTTGGTGATAATACTAAAAAGGTAAAGTAATACCTGTCCATGCCATGAACGCATATGGTTGGGAGCAGATGTATGAATGTGCTTGATTATAACCTTTGGACTTGTTTGAGGTGTGTGCTTAGCTTCATCCCCAGGCCACTGCACCCCTCAGAAAGAACCCTGGTTCCCACTGAATAGGAGGTTGTGTCTGGATGGTTGAAGAAGACATGGATCTCTTGCCCCCGCTAGGGTTTGAACTCTGGATTGTCCAGTCTGTGACCTAGTCCTTATACTGACTACTCTATCCTGGCTCCTGATGATAACACTGTGACTGTCATTATTAGATTGTTTAAAAACTGAGTTTGTTTTTTGTTACTTGAATTTTGGTTTGACAATGTATGGAACTATGATGAAGACAGAATTGTTAGGAACTTATTATGGGATTATTTCAGCTCACCAAATGAGGTGTGATACATTATCAGAAATATTATTGCATGTTACTCTCGACCAATGTGCAAATGAAATGAACCTGTAGAATGGTCCTTATTACTGGAATTTTGTTTCCACTGAAAACCTCTTGCAGAGTCTGCCATTGAGACGAGTCAAATTGATAAAAGTTCATATGGTGTTTTAAATGTGCGCTAATCCTAGTGTCAGCCATTGCTTTTCTGAACATTCGCCGGTCATGAAATAATGTATTTGTCAAAAGACATGCACATCGATCTTCTCCTTGTGTCATGATCATATTTTTTTACCAGGGCTCTGAATTTACGGCTTGCTTTCTTGCATTCCTGCTGAATCCTGTATAATACATGCACAGTGCTGTATGATATGTGACATGCCTAGGATATTGTGACTGTGACTGTCTGTCCACAAACTTGTGACAGACTAAGACATAACAGCACATACATGTGTCTTGATGTTTCTGTAAGAGACTAGACATAAAAGCAGAAGAATGCATGACTGTAAAGATGCAGTTGGGATCTTCTGTGAGTGGTGTGTTTATGAATATGTGCTATATTATGTCATTACAGTGCATCCCAGGCCAGTTCTCAACACTCGCCTCGTATACAGTACGAGTACATAGGTCAGATTCAAGTACAGTGACATTACAGCTGGAGGAGTCAAAACATCCATTACAAACTTTCCCAAAATAAATGTCACATATAAAAAAATTAGTGAAGTAAACTGTGAAGTTTGTGAATGCACCAAACAGAATATGTTTATTGTCTTGTGTTTGTGATGTGTCTTCTAGACGTCATCAGCCTGAACAATTGTTATTCCTCTGTACTTTCAGTGAAGGGGTTTATGTGGTTGAAAATTGTTTAAGAATTCAAAATTTTTCTGATAGGACTGGCAGATTAATAATTGGACCCACAGATTTCAGCTTTCAGTTAAGAATGCCTTGGTTTAGTGCAGCGACTGTGCTGGACAACCCAAGGGATTGTTAGATACCCAGCAGGAGAAAGAAAGTTTCTCCATGAAGCCCAGACAGGCTGTTGGTCCACTCATCCTCCCATCCAATTGGTACTGGGGGCTTTTTCCCCCAAGAGTGAAGCAGCCAGGCATGAAGTTGATCAGTCACCCAATCTAATAATGAAGTTATGTGGATCATAACATCATGAGTTTGCAGATTAGTGACTGGAGATACCAAAGTTGAATTTTAATTATAGTTCCTCAGTTTTAGGGCATCCATTATCAGATTACCATTTCTTTGATGCTGTAAGAATTGTAAAAATTTAAAGGTATTACATAGGATTTCCATCCCACATTTTAAATTTTAGAATGTGAATTATTTGTATTATAATGTTTGATTTTTTGCTTGCTGATCTTACTCTTTTGTAATGTTACTTCCACATATGTCCACCTTGTACTGTAAATGCAGGTTTCTTGTGTGTTATGTTCAGTATTTGAAATTTGTATTATTTTTGTAATACTGTGTGCCACCACAGTAAAGTGTGTTCTGTTATTTATTTGAATTTAGTTCCTGTTTCTGAATGTTAGATTCCATTATGGCTAGTGTATTGTGTAAATTAAAAAACAAATTCCCACCGTGACTGCTGTAATTCCATGCAAATTGACAGTTCAGAACATATTGCACAAACATTCTTTCATGTTAATGTCTAGAGAATGAACCTGCAGACACCTTACAGCGAATTGTCTTTTGTATCTGTGAAATACTGTAGTAATACTTTTGATGGTGCTATGTTTTAAGTGGTTGTATGTCATGAAAATTAAATGTGGCAGTAGTCATTCAGTTGTTCCTGCACACAAAGCATACCAAATTAATGTTACTGAATCTGAGTACCTGTAGTTTACTTTACCAGTCATGTTTTGAGATAATTTCTCCTCACTGTTGCGCAGTCTTCTGTGATGCATATGAAAAGTTTAAGAAATTTTCAAATTATATGGCCAGCCAGCCATGTGTACTCATCCGATAGAGCAGTGTCCAGAACTTATGTTATGAAAGATATCACACAATTTAAATTTTATATTTTATATCCTTACAAAGATTGTATTTTGTATTTTAACATTTCATATTAAGTGAAGTATATCATCAGTTACATTGTAAAAGTTATATGAGAAATAGAGTTAGTATACATCTGAAAGGCCTTGGGGCCCTACACTGAGCCATCAGCTTGCCCCTTCCGTCCCTTACCATGCCTTTCCCATGATGTCCTTTCCACAATATAACTCTGTGTTTTAAGTCGGACTAGAAACGCTTGTACTTGACGGAAAATATATATGAACCAAATGCAACACAAGTTTCAACAAGTTCTGGGGTGGCCAACCCTTGAGACAGTGCCATAAACAATTTATAATGTTCATTTGAACCAATCATAATGACAACATGGATATTTGGTAATAAAGCATGTCTTACATACCACATGTTTATTTCAATACATACCTGTGTGTAATGTTGATGTTTTACTCAAACATATCTTCAGCTCTTTTCCTTTTCTGTGTCCTTGAGCGCACATGCACACAACCATAGTGGCAGCTGTGCGGACTTAAGTCAGAAGGTACTTGGGTAGAATCTTCGCCTGAGATTTGCATGGTTTTTTGTCTTGCAAGGCTGTGAATAGGCTGGAAAGGTCTCCTTCCATATCCTTACCAGCACACCATTCACATGTATTTTCCTTTTCACTTGATACATGATCATATTCTGTGCATCAGAATCAGCAGGCAAGCTTGTGTGTGTTTTCACACGCAAGCACGATCACACCAACCTCTGAACTCTCTTTAAGCTTTGACAGGAAACATCCAGAACAGCAAATAGGTTGAGAGATGTCAACCCAAGGGAATCTACCTATGTGGTGCAGGCTTCAGTGGGACTGATTGCTGTGGCACAGCTACTTGTAGGCTTAACCTTATAGTGTGTGCCCAAGGTAACCACAGGCTTGTACATGGTAACCACACCATCAAGATGTGTATGTTCCAGACCTGAGAATCTTATTTTAAGTCTCAAAGTCCCAAGAGGAGGCAGAACAGGGATTTGAGGCTAGTGTGATCATGTCTGCTGCATCAACACAAACATTGTAAGTAGAGTATGCAGAAACACTAATTCTGTGCGTCTGAACATAATTTGCCCAATTTGTGGAATTTAGTGTGACAGCTGTTGAATTGTGTATTTTCCAGTATTGATTTTGATGCTTCACAGTAAGCATGTCAGTGTTCATATGGTGCACACTGTTTTCAAAGAAGTAACTAGTACAGAGGCAAGCAAACATGTTTGTTGAAGAGCCAAATGAGAAGTTGCATATGTGTTGTTGAGCTGATAGGTCATATTGTGCCAATGTAGAAATAATGGATAATTAAATCACCTGATTAATTAGCAGCACTTGACAGATTAATGTAACAAAGTGTACTGCTTACAGCTGTTGACAAGTTTTACAATACATGGCAAAAAATGTTGAAGCTACAGGAGCTGAAATAGTGTAGGCTAGTGATTAGGCTACAAGCTGGACAAATTAATTATTCAATTTGTCAGGGGCAAGATATTGTTCTCCAAAGTGTCCAGACCTGCTGCAGGACCCACGAAGCCGCCTATTCAGTGGGTAACCGGGGGGGGGGGGTCTTGGGTGTAAAGCAGCCAGGGTATGAAGCTAACCACTTGGGTCCATTTAGTTCAGAGGTTAGGAGGCATGTCTCTACTCCCCATATGCCTCCGTGGCTTGCACAGGGACAATATTAGCTTCAAGTGTTAATTTGCAACGTGCAAAACTAGCCATATGCCTGTTAAGGTCGAAGTCTGATTTGTTCAGCTGCCATCAGTTTTATAACTTCACGGAGCAGATTCCTTCCTGAAAAGCTAACGGTTCCTTAGCTAGTACAGAAATTCCCTGCATTTTAGGGAACCAAAAGGTTCACCACCATGTGCACAAGAACTAACCATGTGTGCCTCTCCTGAACTAGATCAATGCACTCCATTCCACCCATCCTGTTTCTTGAAGAGTTTATATGCATGGAAAAAATTGATAAAACCTTTTTCCAAAGATTCAGAAATTTCTGTATTTAGACTTGCATAACAGTTGCAAAAAATAGGCACCTTTCCACGGACAGGAACCTCTTTCATCTGGTAATCACTCTGCAGCTCAGTCAGTTATAGCTGGAACCTTTTTGGATGCTTTTTGACATCAAAGGAGAAAGGGCAAGTTAACTTGCATATCTTTGAAATCTTGTGTTTACAGTACTCTTCATGTAGTGTGCTAAAAATGTTAGTGTACTTATACTTTATTCTATAATCACCGTGCATTTTTCACAATAACAATAATTGTACTTATCAGTTGCACTAGAACTTGCAAATGTTCTTTGTGGAACAGAAGACAAAAGATGTGAAGTTTTCTTAATTTGTTTGAAGAACAAAAGCTGTTTTCATTTTCAAAGCCTGTACTACTCTGCACATAAGTACTTGGGTAGGTGTACAACTAAATGTACTACTGTGTTGTAGACTGTAGCAAGGTGACTGGTGTTCTGAGCTTCATGGTACTTTGAAGTATGTCTTCTTGATCCAAGGAAATGTTACTTTGGTGTGGTTGGTATTACTGTCTGACAGTACTTATGTGTACCATGGAATTTATTGCTATTTTGTGGACTACATCAAGATGAACTGGTGTACTAAGGCAGATGGAACTCTAGAAGCACCTATTCTTGATCCAAAGAAATGTTACTTTTGTGTAGTTGGTATTGTCCACAGCCTACTTACCTCTGATCCATGCTTTTTACAGAGGAAGTTTAGTTTAGCACAAATTATAACCTGCTTTTTGAAGATTTTTACTATACCACCTGGAAGGTTATTGGTGGAGGAGGTGCCCTGCCCTTAGGTAAGTGTATTTATAATGCAATTATAAGTATAAATACTAGCAAAATGTCGAGTGTGTAACCAACATCTGAAGAGTACTGCAAAGTACCAACAGGCTATGGGAAACACATTTTTGAATGACACAATCTGAAATGGTAAACTACATTTTGGGCTATTTTATGAATAGTAAATATTTTGTCATTTATTTGATTAAATAATATGTATATTATTTTCTTAATATGAAATTATTTTAAGAGTAATTTAAAAAATGTGCAATGTAAAAGGGCCAGGCAAGTACTACCTTAAGGATGAATCTGACTGCAGAAGTAGTTTCTCAGATCATTTTTGAACTGTACTATATGCTAATTAAGAAAATACAGATAACAAAAATGATTTTGAAAATGATAATGGTAGCACTACAACAAATTTTGATGTTATTTTCAAAAAGGAAGTGTTGATCATCCTATCAAGGCAGCAGGATCACAGTGTTTCTCCTCATCTGTCCACATGTACGTGTTGACAAAATGGCAAAGAAAGGGACTGAAAGTAAAGCAGAACACAGTAATGACATGAAGCAGGAGAAATGAATAGTTTGTGATGAAGCACAACTAGGTAAAGGGGTATCCATTTTGTCTCCTTTGTGGGAGTCGTGGTAAGTGTGTGTGCACTCAGTCCATGCCTTACTCAAAATGTACAACTTACAGAGTATTTCTCTGTTGTAATAGGAAAAAAACTGCTTTGTAGAATATCACAGTGAATCCTCTGCAACACTGCTGCTGACTGAGAGGACAGAAGATTTTAAGATGAACACTCTGACAGAAATATTGATGAATGATGAAACACTGATATATTTTCTTATACGTTTTTAATGGCTTAAAGTTATTTTAACATTATACTCATAATCTAAAAATGTATAAGTGCACCGTGGATTTTGACAGTCACCAGCAACTGTCAACATGCACAGTACATGTTATTTTGAATGTTCCCAGTTAACATAAGCATTATCAAAATAATAGAATAATACAATACAGCCAGGAGTGTGTAGTTGGTATAGTGACTATGCTATGGGCTGGATGATGTGGGGTTGAAATCTTCACAGGGGCAACAGATTTTTTTCTTCTCCAAAACATCCAGAATGGCTGAAGCCCACCCAGCCTCTTATTTAATGGATACCGGGGTTCTATCCTGGGGTAAAGCGGCGTGAAGTTGACCGCTCAGCTCCATCTAATGCTGAGATTAAGAATTAGTGGAGCTATACCTCTGCTTTCCTTAAATGCCTTGATGGCATGGACAGGGATGACTTTACCTTTGAGGCAAACAATAAAGATCTAATTCATTTAGACATGATATTTGTTACTGTTATATGTTTTTCTTACAAAGAAAACAAATCAGTATGTGCAATGAGCAGTGGGTAAATGCAAATCATGCCATGTATTGACATGCAGAAGTAAATGTAAAGTGTTCTAATAAGGAAATTATAAGAATGTAATCACAATTTACCATTTTGCTACGTGTATGACATGATGGGGTACACCACTACCACTACCACTACCACTACCACCACCACCACCACCACCACCACCACCACCACCATCATCATCATCATCATCATGAGGGTTATTCCAAAAAATTCCTTCATTTTAATTGCACATGGCATAGGTTACTGAGGTACAGGAACATTATTTTATCTCATATATGTTAGATGAGATGCATGTCTGCAAGCTAAAGGAATACGTTTCCAGCATCTGTGTAAAATATAATGGTAGAAACGTAGTATTAACTTTAATACATTGAAGTAAGGTACACTGACCCGAACTCATGACAAACTGGAATAGTTTCAGGCACTGCACTGTCTGCTGTTATAAGAAACAGTCCAAATGAATTGTGATGCAAGTTGTCAGATAAAATAATGTCCCTATAGTTGGCTATGCTGATACTAGTTTAAAAAGCTTTCATACCGTATTAAATACTCTTTGTGAGATTCATTGGTTGAATAGTTTCTGGCATCTTCTTGACTATTTTGTTCCACAACTTACATATCACATGAAACCAGACCACTATTTACAATATATTGATGGCAGTACCAGGTACTGTCTGTGATATGGTCACTGTTTACAATTTGTGTGCCAGTACTGGGTACTGTTTGACATCTGGTAACTTCACAGTTTGTGTGCTAGCACTGAGTAGTATTCAACATAGTCATTGGTACAGTTTGTGTCTTGGTGCTGCATCCTACTGGACATCTTGTCACTGTACAAATTGTGCCAGTAGTACCAGGCATTATTTGACATCACATCACTATTTACAACTTGGTTGCCAGTACTTGGTACTGTTTGACACCTGGTCACTACAGTTTCTCTGCTGGTACTGGTCACTATTTCGAATTTGCATGCTGGTACTGCGTACTATTTGACATCCGTCACTTTTTACAGTTTGTGTGTCAGTACCAGATATTATTTGACATCTGGCCACTACTTGCAATTTGTATGCTAATGCATTTTAAGTCCTGGTGTTAATCCATACAGTCATACAGCACAGTAAGTGTTTTAAAACATACAAATTTAACCAGCAGGATATCGATTATAGTAAATAATGAAGAAATTCAAGGTATTGTTCTGATACCATCGTAACTGTGATATGGATCTTGTTGCACTGGCAATAGTTGACTACAGTCTGAGGCTCAGCTGTTATTCAAGCACAACCAGTTAATAAAACGTTTATGGAATATTCAGATTGGAATGCCATTTTTTGGTAATCCTGTAATAATTACTGTACTATTAGGGTGTTCAGCAAATTTATATAGTTCCATGCTGCAAATATGTATCCATATGCAACTGACATACTTATTTAATATTGTGGTGAAGGCAGAAGGTAAAGTTGTCCCTATGCATACCATGAAGGCACATGGAGGAGCACAGGAATAGCTCCATGCATTCATCATGTTGGCACTAGATTGGGGTGAGTTAAGATGCTGTTGGTGTTAACTGAATGCACAGTGAATTTGGTCAAGTCCAGTAACATTAATGCAGATTAAAGAGGCATGTGGATTACTGAAACAGGAGCAGTGAGTGGGTCACGTGCAGCATCACCTTTCTTCTTAACAGTGAGTGCTTCTTTCAGACAGATATCACACAACCCCCACTACTAGTGGTACGTTTCCTCTTATACATAACCCTGCAGCCAGAACCATATACTGCCTTACTTCTTATGCACTGCAGTGATGTTAGTCAAAACACTGGATCCTTTATCTTGCCGTTAACTAGTCAAGGTTAAGCTCAGACACATTACAGTGTGTGTTCCTCTCCCCTTACCAATCGGCTCCTGTACTTCCATATAGACTGAAAAATAATTTATGAAGAATTAGGGAGGAGACGTGAGGAGGTTACAAGCAGTATGATTACAGTTTCAGTGGGGTATTAGGAAGGAATGAAACCCAAACACAAAGAATATCTAAATGTAAGAAATGTTGATTAAGCCTTAATAATGTGGATGTGTGTTATGTATAGATAACAGTGTATGCTTGAGTGTCAAAATGATGTTGAGCTGAATACATTTCTTCAGTCATTTATTTTAAAATTTTTGAAGTAATGTAACATCAAATGATATTGGTGTAATTAACTGAGAGAGCTGGATATGGCTGTAGCTTAATTATGGCAGTAGCTTTTCTCACTTGCAAATACATGTGCAGAAACAAAACCAATTAGTTGTCATACCTTAAAGTCGAGGAGAAACCCCTTGCGAGATGACATTTCCTCAATCTCTCTGGCAATATTCTCTTGTGTTGTCCCTTCCACGTCAATATAATGGCATTCTGAAGCTGCATAATGGCAGGAAATGGCTTTACGGAAACCCTGTTAGCAACACAACAAATGCCGACTTAACATCTCCTGTAACACTGTTATTGTCTGTCTTAAGTCATGTTCATAGACAGCTCTATTTCAAGTATTTGCATCAGTACAACACAAAAGGCAACCCACAGGATCACATACTAAACTGGATGGTGATATGCAGAAACATGTTACTTAAATGTAAATATACTTTGTTCTATGTTTGAAATCTTGTTAAATACTTCACCTTAGTTCTGTTAATGCCAGAGCCATGTATAAGAATGGGATGAAAGAATACAGTATCTCCCTTTTCCATTGCAAGTGATACCAAGGGATGATCTTCAAATCCTTCAACTCGATGAAATGCCTTGTTAACAGTATGCTGGAACGTAAGTACACAAGTTATTGACAATTAGCTCTAATAACAGATATGGTACATGGTACAGTGTTGTCCTTGGAAAGTTGATAGTTACTCAGCTGGTTGCAAAATTTGTTACTGTTATGGCAGGGGTACACAAATTTTCAAAAATATAGGAGCCACCTCCAAATTCTAGTCACCAGAAGGGTGACATGAAGCAAGTTTCACACTGAGGACTGACAAATACTAGGTGCCATGGTACAAAATTTAGTCACCCAGGTGACCTGTAACCCCTTTGTTATGAAATCTCTGGGTTTATTGCCATGTTCACAACAGCTGTCCATTTGAGCACATCCTCAGGCAACTCTATCCAGTTTCCATCTTCACAGTGTGTTTCTCAAAGATGCATCTTAATATTATCCTCTCATCCATATACTAAACAGGTTCATGTGGTGGTAACATTCTTAAACTTGTATCTGAGAGTTGCCTGGTTCGAATCTTGGAAGGGTCATCTATTATCCTGATGAAACTGTTTGTGATTTTCATCAGACCTTCCATCTTGATTAGACAACAACTACTTCCTTTGAAATCCCTTCCAAATGAATGCTCATGAATCACTCTCCTGTTAGATGATATAGAGCCTGAGTTACTGAGTACTGTAACATAACCCATGAAAAATTACTTTCGTCTATACCAAGGTGTCCTCAGTTGTTTCTTCCCTTGTGTTTTTGTACACAAAATGTTGAATGAAGATTATGGTCTTATCCAAGAAGAGTGTACTCTTAATTCTGACAGCCATAAAGAAACATCAAATCTCAAACTCTTGTATTCATTTCTTGTTTCCCCATGGATCCTACATGTCCCATTCAGCTCATCCTCTATGATTTAATCATCCTAACAACTTGTATCCAACTTGATTAAGCTGAAATTACATAATATGTTTTGACTGTTTCATTAATCATGAGGCTATAACTTGCATTCGATGTGATAAAGTGAATATTTTACACTACTGTACTAACTTTATAGACCATTAAAATTAATGCAGAATGGTATATAATATTTGTATTGCACTGTAAAGTATGCAGTTTATAACATGAAGTGCATGTTGTAGCCTAATGGTGAATGATGCTGTTGAAACATATTGCTGTGTAAGTTCAGTTAAGTAAACTTGATATAAGTTCTGTAATTGTAAGTGATACATACTGTACAACATTAGTTGTGAACATGTCTTAGAAAATTATGTAGTCTAAAATGTGTATTTATTCAGTTATCTATCACACACCACCACCACCACCACCACCACCACCACCACCACCACAACAACAACAAGCTTTTGCTTATTGTAAATGTGACGCATGCTTTTCATAAGCAAACATATATATAATATTACTGACCGATTCCATATCCAAAAGGTTCTTTCACCTTGTTAGGATTTATGGAATGTAAGCGAATGTGTATAAATGTGAATAAACTGCTAACTGCAGGATGGAGATCTCCATCCTAATGACATGCAGAGTTTTCTGCTTTTCTGTTCCTGTGTAGTGGCCTGATGATGGCTTGAGCTTAGAGCCAAATGTAGTCGCCAGAAAACGTTTACAGTTAGCTTGTTGTGTGTGATTGATAACTGAGTAAATACACATTTGTGATCAGATACACCAAAGGGAATGGCCTATATCAAGATGTAGTCTAAAACCTACAACATTATGCAGAGAAATATCAAACACCGAACAAAATTAGGTGAGAATACAAATTATGGAGTTTTTCATTGCATAATATTCTCCATCCTTCTGCTACTTCCTCTCTCTTAAACCGAATTATTCTCTGCCACATTTATTTTTAACACCCTCAAATTATGCTTGTCTCATAGTAAGATGAAGATAAGCATACATATAAGACAACTGAGTTGTAGCAAATATTGTGTGAACTTACTACAGTGCTGAAGGGTCAAATTTTTTGGGATATTGTGCTGTGTCACTGGGTAAGTAGTTGTAAGTAGTTCTTGATGTTTCAAAGGCACTACAACCCTTCAAAACATTGGGAACTACTTATCCAATGACACAGCGTAACATTCCTGAAGACTTGCACCTTTGGCAACACTGTTGTGAGAATTTGAAATCTTACAGTAGTGTTTATGATTTGTCTGCATGAAGTCATATATGAAAGCATAATGGGAAGGCATGCCTATCTATCAGTGCATGTTTTCTCAAAACTATTCAATTTATTTTAAATAGCCGTCATACTCAGAATCAACACTAAAAGTTGTTGGGTGAATTGAATTTTGGTCCACACTGGTCCAGTATATTCCTGCTTGCTTTATATGAACTTACAATTAAACTTCATATTTTTTTCTAAAAAATACTTATTGCACAGAAAACGTTAGTACATAATATAAAAAATGGATGTCATTAAATCTACAAGATTTGCTTAAAGATTCTTTTGATATAAAGAATATTTAACGGCATACAAAGAAAATTACTGTAATTTATGACTAAGCAATTTAATCAGTTTTGCACCAGATTTGTATATGCAACACATGAGTGTTGTACACCTGTATACAAAGAAAGTCTGAAAAGTAAGCAAGCCACCCAGTATTTTGTGAAGACTTCTAATTATACGTTTTGGACTTACACGGTAAGTTATATGTTTTTATTATTTTTCAACATAGCTGCCTTGTCTACTAATGCATTATCCATACATTTGCAGTAAAGAGTCTAGGATCAATCCTGATGGCCAGTGATATGTTGAACATCCATATCTGTGCTGAACTGCCTTCCAGGAAGTTGCTGCTTTAAGGGCTCTAATAAATTATATCAGAGGGGCTAACTCTGGGCTTGCAGGGTAGATGCTCAAACACCTCCAATTGTGTTGCAATAGTTGCATTACCTTCTTTTGAAAATGGTAATGAACCTTTGGGTTCTGTAAAATGTGGGAAATTTCTTGACTAGCCAAGGAACTGTTAGCTTCTCAAGAAGGGCTCTGCTCCATGGAATTAATTAGTTCTGGACTTCGCTTGTATCCTTGATGACAAAATCTACAGAGAAGGGGTCAATCTATTGGGCAGGAGGATGGAATAGACCTGATAGCAAAGCCCTGAACACAGATAATGTGACAATAAAGGAACATAAAAGCCAATGAGCATTTTGCATAGTAATGGAGGGGCAAAGAGACAATAAAAGTCTGAAAATACAGATCATGCCTGTTGCATTAAATCCTGATATCAGTTTCATCAACTACTGCCTTGAAATAATTCTTTAATCTCACATACTTTTGCCTGTTTTCCCAACATCCTGAATTTTGATGGACTTACGTAATTACACAGCATGCTTAACACAAATATATACAAAAAGAAAAATTTTGACGCACTTAAAAGTAATTGTTTATAATGACTCATAAGTTCACTCATAGCAGAGTCATTCTCATTGAATTTTCTTTGTATGACATTCTTCTACATGCCTTGTTATCTGAATCACATAAGCAAGGAAGCACTGAAATCTCCGTCCAGTCCTAATGCATAAAATAAATTCTGCCTGTATAATACAGATTATTCCAGAAACACGGGCCACATGTGCTCTTTGCTGTTAAGACTATTCTAATGCTGCTTTATTAAGTTCTCCTACATCAGCAGTTCCACCCCCATTTGCTTTGGTTTGCCTTGATGAGCCACTTGTCAAAGCAGGAGTGACAGAGCAATTTATTAATTTGCCTTAATTTTTTCAGACATTGTGGACTGCTACATTTTTGGTGAACATTCCTTCTTCAAGCTTCTGTACAATTTATAGATCTGTTTTACTGTCAAAAGCACAAGGTTACATTTTTGTATCATTTTTATAACTCAGTAAGGAATAAGAAAAAAGAGTAACATTAAAAATGAAACCTGCAACATACCAATCTAAATTAAATGTGAAAGGCTAAGCAACACTAGAGCTATAATTAAAGTAAATACAGTGTCAGTAACAACAGTGCTGAATTAAGTCTAGTCAAGTGTGGTGTGAAAACTAATGAACTTTACGTGACAAAGCTGTAGACTGTAATCTAATGGTTGTGCTACTGGTCACTAGAACAGTGAGACAGATAACTTGCCTCAGATTGTGATTGTCTGGGTTATGACAGGGTGCAGTGTTGTTGGCAAACACCAACACTTCAAAGGAACTTGCTGCTTCCATTTTCGGGGTCATTATGTGTAGGGTGAATGAGGGACAGTTATGTAGACAGATTACAAGGAAGGCAGCCAGTCAGGAACAAGGAAAGGGGAAGGGGAGACAGAGCATGGCTTGAGCCAATACAAACTTCTTATTTCTGACTTGTCAGCTTCCTTGCTACCTGCCTACATCACCATTCTGCATCCTCACTGTACTCACTTTGACCATGAAGATGAAGGCAGCATATTCCTCTGAAATGATCGTATGAACCCACGAGACTACATGGTGTCAACTCAGATGACTGCCCTGTGAAAAACTTTAGAACTTACATAAATATCTTTCCTATAGAAGAAACCAATCCTTACTCATTAGTACTGGGAGGGGAGTGAGAAGATGTACATTCTCTTGCAAATCATTGTAAAGCACCAATGATACACATTACTGAAACAGATGTAAGGGTCAACACTTTATGAGAAGTTATAATCTATAAATAAGGGGTTCTAGAAGTTATGTAATTAATCCACACACAAATAATTGGAAGTCCCTGTTTGCCACATTGGAATATGCCTTTCCATTCTTGTTAGTATATTCTGATGGGTAATTTCATCCAGAAAGCAATTTGTGTCATGCTGGCAGTTTCAAATGACTTACATCCCACTTTGGATAGTCATGTGGCAGTAGTTTTTCCCTTATGGCTTCCAGGAATGACAACCAGACAGCCGTTATCTTCATTCACTCTCTCCATTGCAGTCCATGCAGCCACAATGTGATCAGATGGTCTGAATGGAAAGTAGTGTAGATCCTGTAGACAACAGTACTGTATTCACCCACTTGTAACATGTTGACCTTCAAGGAGCAGTTTCAAAGAAATATAATTTTATAACCTAGCCGTGCAAAATTTTACATAATTTGTCTTGCACAAATTTAACACCTAGTCACTGATGCAGTGTGTGTTTTGATGTCAACTTAATAGCCAAATTCTGTCTCGTACCTGACGCAGTGGGTGTTTTGACATCATCTTAATAGTCAGCTAAATTTAATTTGTACCGATGCAAAGGGTATTTTGATGTCAACTTAACAGACAGTTAAATTCTGTTTTGTATCTGATGCAATGGGTGTTTTGATGCAAACCTAACAGTCAGCTAAATTCTGTCTCACACCTGATGCAATGGGTGTTCTGATGTCATCTTAACATTCCGCTAAATTCTGTCTCGTACCTGATGCAGTGGGTGTTTTGATGTCAACTTGCCCGAATCTGGAGGCTTGTTGATAAGCATAGTATGCACTGCTTTAATGTTGGGGCCTGTGAAACATTCCACATAATCCAGCATCTGGCCACATAAGAAAATACAAGTATATGTAAGAGTACCATCACCGTACAATACTACATGTGGAAGTAAGGTGGGAGTACTGACAGGCTGATTCCATCCATTGTCAAACATAGATCTGGAAGCGATTGCAAGATTTCCAGTTCTCGTATGACCTGTTCAAAAGACGTGCTGAATCAACAAATGGGTGAGAACTAATGGTCACACTTAGAGATAAAAATTATGCAGCTGAATACAGCAGAGATGATATTGTGATTCTGTGTGGTTTCTTGCAATGGTGGATTCAGTGCATCACATTTGTGTTCAGTATTGCCCACATCTAAGGAGATAGTGTTTCTAGTGCAGATATCAGATGTGGGTCATATCTGAACCATAAGGTTTTCACCTGTACTTCATATTGCTGGGTTTAAAGGAAATGTTTTTTCCACTAAAATAAGCTCTAAGAACTGATGAAATTAAAACAACCAATAGGTCTTTAGCTGCTGAATAACATCTTTTTATTTCGTTGTTGCAAAGGATTATACAAGTAAGTGCCTGACACATCTTTCTTAGCATTTTCATTTCTGGTATGAATGAAACACCACTGGCACCTATAAGATGTGTGGTTCTCATAGTGGTGTTGCATAGGACTCAAATCTTCTGGGATGTGGCACTATGTCATTAGGTGAGCAGTTCCTGATGTTTCAAAGACCCTTAGAGATAAAGGAAAAACGATTCTTTGAAACACTAGGTACCACCACCCAACAACATAGCGTCACATCCCAGAAGACTTTAATCCTCAATATTTAGAGAAACATACAGCTGACTTGGAATAGGGTCCAATGTACAGCACTCATGGTGGCAATGAATCTTCAGTTTCCATGAAGAGAAAAATATCTTATAAAGATGAAAAACTATTAACTGCTCAGGGAATTCTGCATAGCAAGGGGTCAGTTGATTTAACTGGGTTTAATCAGCTCATAGTCTCACAATAAGCATATCATAAGAGATTATTAAGGTTTAACACTACTAATACAAAAGCTCACCACTGGACATGAGCATGAGTCAGTTCCATTCACAGCATACCTACAACATACTTCCCTAAGATCCATCTTAATTTTATCATCTTATGACCTAACTTTTCCAGTGACCACTTATCATGTGATTTCCTGAGCAAATCTGCCATTTCTTGTCACTGTCATGCAAGTTACATAGACCAGTGGTATCAACCTGGGGTACGTGTACCCCCGGGGGTAGGCGAAGACATCTTAGGGGGTATGTAAAATTAAAAACAAAATCTATTATTTCACGATAAACACTGAATAATCAGGGCCAAATTTAGGGTAGCCACAAGAGACCCGGATGTAAGGACATGCGATTTGCGAGCGTCATTTTTTTCTTTCTCTCTGCTTTATGTGATTCTTATCTGGGAGGCTAGTTTCATTTTATTCCACATAGTGCATTGGAACGTGACTGAACACTATTGGGCGGGATTAACGTTTTTCCTAATACTGTTTTTCACTTCTTTTAACCGTACAAAGAACCTACTTCAAAATATTGTTGGGGCAATAAACAAACAGATGCACTCCTTTATATTACCTTGTTCTTTGACAATTGCCGCTGCTGTCATTTAATAACTTGATTCTCCTTTTCCTCATTTAAAACTTATTATTTAATACATTATTTTGGATGTAATTTACTTAACTTATTTTAGATGTAGATTATAGATTATGTATAACTTGAATTATGCACCAACAACTTTGGGGGTACAAAGTTGAAGAGAAATTATATGTGGGGGTATGCAAACATAAAAGGTTGAATACCACTGACATAGATGATTCTGTACAGTGGCGGCTGCTCAGGTGAAACAGTCAGACACTACCCCTGCCAAGTCTGACCTGAGTCTCAGACCATATTATGTTATGTCTTGCTACTGTAATTGACCTAAGCAAAGGAAGCCATCAGTCATTAATTCAACATTGACACTAAGTACATACTGCAATGACAGTTCATGTGGTTCTCTAAAGGTAAAGGTAAAGCCTCCACAAGGATTTGAACATGGATTTTCAAGTCTGTAGCCTAGTCACTACACTGACTATGATATCCTGGCTCCAGAAATTGGTTCTGTATGAAATGTAAAGAAATATTCCAGTACAAATTTAGAATGTTACCATTTTACAGATGATGACTTTCACAGAACACAGATAAATTAGACCAAATCATTACTGGACAGTGGAGAGGAAGGGGGGGGGGGGGAATTGGAATACTTAGTGATCACTGAAGAGAAACAGGAATAAATCAGTGCTAGGCTTGAACATTTTCATCAACAATCCCTCTGAGGCCTTGCATTCACAGATGCTGACAGGAAAACACTCGGATACAGAATTATTTCATGTGGTTTGTGGTCAGCATGCTTTGCAAACCTCACCATATGTGACTTCTATTTGTGGGGAACTGTTAAGCAAAGAGTTTACATGAATGAAGAACTGAACAAAAATATTCCGAAGGAAGGTTAGTTACTCTATTACACAAGCAGAATTTCAGTGTGTCAATATAAACCTTTTATGCAGCTACTAGGATTGTTTGCAGAATGTTGGAGAGCACTGTCAGTATTTGCTTTACAATGGATAAATACATGCTAAGACTTTTTGCATCCATTAGTAGCAGCAGGGGATAAGCAATATGGTCTGACTATCTGCAACCAGACTACTTGGCATGATGAGTGTTCAGCTCCCCTGCCTGTGCAGCTCGCTGATTTGCATAATGCTCTACAGAATCCTCCTCATACATGTCCACCTTCTTGTAAACTTCTACATTTAAATATACTAATAATATTAGGTGGCAGTTATAAATTACTAACTTCTTATGTCATCTCATAATGTCATACAGGATTCATTCTTGAACTTACCTTTGGATGTAGAATATACTTGGACAAAATATCATCCCAAGCAATATCTTGCAACTTGTAATACAAGTATTGACCTGCTGCATTTGTCTGTGCCAGTGAAATATCTTTCATCAGGGTCATGTTTATACGTGGCACACGACCTTCACAGATGTCTACAAACCTTTGACTGAAAGAAAAGTAAAAGTCTTGTGAGAACTTCCCTCTTTATAAATGTAACAGGCCTAATGTCAGAAGAGTGAGTGAAAACAGTGAAATTCTCACTTTTCTGCAACTGTTGATTCAAGTCCCACTGTTACACAACTCCAACATTACATCTGTAAAACAAAGATCCTTTACAAAGGACTGCTCTAACTTATGAGAGAAAATCACAGTTTGGAAGCTACTTGCTTGGACCCATTAATGGTTATGAAAATTTAAATCAGCTCTTCAATATGTGTACAATGCTGAATGACTGGTCTTTCTACCATAAATAATTTTGCAGAATTTGCTGTTGAAAGCTTGATGTGACACACATATGCGTGCACATAGGGCTACTGCTGCTAATAAGACAGTCACTAGAAACTTTCTGGGATGCAGAGTTGAGCCAGCAGATCTGACAAATCTGGACCCATACCTTCATGAAGTACAAGTCCTTGTCACTAGACTGGTAACAATTAGCAGCTCACCAAATGACCACCATTGCAAGCCCATACATATCACACTATTCTGCAGCCTGTCACACATCATTGAGCATGCAAGAGAGAGGGCACTTTCATACAGTCATTCTGTATGATTTAAAAAATAGTTGGAATTACAGCCAGTCTTCCAGAATTTGATGTGTCAGTTTTTATGTAGTTTTCAGAATTCAAAAGAAGAATATCTCTCAGTCATGATGACAACTGATGACGCAACTTACAGAGGAATATAATGCTTATTTGGAAACCACGGTGAAGGAGGTTGTATGATTAATGTACAGAGGCTTTGACGTAGAAGCGAACACCAATTGGCCATGTTTCTGCCATCTGTTGCTGTCAATACCATGTGAGAAAGGTACAGTGTTGATGGATGTGTCACAACTTGATGGACGCCAAAATACAAGAATGAAATGATTGAACAGTTAGTTTGAGAATGATGACTCTCATGCAACTTCTGATATTGTCATGGACAATGAGACATGGAAATACCCCTGCAATTCTAAAACAAAATGCCACATGGCCGTTTGGATCTTTGCAGGTGTAACTCCCCTCATGGATGTGTCAACATGATGTGTTGAAAGAACATGGTGGCTTTTATTTTGTGAACTAGTGTTGATGTAGCTACGTGACACAACTCTGTGTATTCTTACAGCATAACAGTGTGCAACAGTTTTCCTGATCTAAGAGTAGCTTAAAATACAGCCCATAGCTCTCATGTAATTTCACAACTATAATCCTTGATTCACAGAAAACAGCACACTATCCCACTGAGCACTCTGGTACAGCTATTCAGCTGTGAAACCTAAGAGTTTGGACCTCTTCTTGTTTCCTGCACTGAAAGACTTCATTTGATTGCACCAGTTTTCAAACCCTGAAGACACTCTAGACACATACAAACAAGAGCTTGCAGCAGTATTGTAAAATGGGTGGTGCCATTGTTTTTGGAGTTGGTTCAGGAGAAGGAACATCGTATACAATGAAGGGACAAATACATTGACAATGTAACTTGAAATGAGAGATATTATTACAAAATGTGTCTGATAAATTTTTTAGTTACCTATGTAATACGGAATTCTTATTTCTGCTGCAGTTGTGCCCGTAAGAGTATTGAAAAGTGCTTTTAACGTTACTATGAATACACTTTGATTTAAATTATACAGATACAAAGTAATGCATTACCAACACTCCTCTAAGAGTTCATCTTCAATTAGATGTGGTATCACAAGGTAACCATTTTCTTCATAGAATTTCCTCTGGCTTTGACTCAGGAGGTGGTTGTTTATGGTGTACCTGAAGTTTTCTGTACATGGACTTTCTGCTATTGCTGTGGTTACAGAAGGTCTCTGGTTCATAGTCAAGGAGATGATGGATTCAAGATGATGCGTTGGACAAATTCTCACATCATTTTTACTCAGTTATCCTTCTTGTACTGTTACAGAGCTGCCTGACAGGTGGTAACAAAGAGGTTCCTGGCTATCACGTTTTTCTGGCCTGTAAACTTTTTAAAGGTATGGGTTCCTCAGGATAAGAATTATTACTTTAGGGGCTTCTCCATGGAAGAAAGGTCGGGAAATACTGCTCTGGGAGATGGAAGTAGAAAAAGACAAGTTAAGAGCCATATTTATGAGGGTGCATGTAAGGGGCATGATACTGTCTGTCCTTGGGGAAAATCTTATGCTTCCTTTCCTTCAGAAGGGGATAAGAGCCTTCCATGACCTGCTTAGAGAGAACCTGCCCTCATAAATCAAGTTGTTGTGGTGCAGCTTGAACTTTATCACTTCCTGCATGAGCCAGTCCCTGTACCTTGGTTTCTTGGTCAGGATATGATGACCTAGGTCAGCGATGTGTTCCACCACCACTGACTCCTCTGTTTGGTGCAATGAGATGTGACAGTAGTGTTCATTAACTCTGGTCTCAAACGTATGACCAGTTTGTCCCACATACACATTTTCACGTTCACGGGGTATGCAATATGTAACCAGTGTTTTTAGGTCCAGGTCATACTTTATGGGATAAAGGAAGCTGAAGATTTTCCTAGGTGGGAGGCCTACCCTCCTGAAGTCATGTTTGGATAAGTAGTTCCAGTTCAGCACAGACTATCCTGATCACAGATGACTTATGACTTTGGCCCTCTGTGCCAAGGTGGCCAGCACAGACTGCTTTTTCAAGGGATAGGTTGTACAGCACTCAAATAGAGATTAGTGTGGGTCAGTTTACTGTATGGTTTATGACCCAAGGAGCCACCTTATTTTCTGTAAATATTGAGGTCCAGGCAGGGACATATGAAACACTCTTTGGGCTCCTGATGTATTTGGAAAAGTGGCCCCTGTTCCTGCTATTTTCATGTTATAATACCCAAATGCAATATAAAAAAGACAAACTCACTTAAATACTGTTACAGTGTGTTAATGGATTCTGTTAATATGATAAAACGGCATCAAAGAATGAAAAGATGTGGTCTTTATAAATACTGACTTTGAATGCAGTGCTAGCAAGGCTCCTGTTGGCCGCCAGGTGTGCTGTTATGTTAAGATGGCACTGTGTCCAAGAGAGGGAGATATCTGTCTGTCTCAGTCCCCTTGATGAACTGTGTGTCATGGTATCTGCTGTTTAGGTAGTCTGAGAAGTCACTTAGCCTTTCTGATCCATGGAGCATTCACATAACAGAGATTGTAGGCATCATCCCTGGCCATTGAAACAAAAAGACATGTAAGTCAGGGTGTGGTGGAAGAGTCAAAGAATGTTGCCATCAGTTGATGTTGATATGGCTGTCTTCAGAGTTCTTCACATAGTATGGTGAGTTACCCAGACACAGTCCCATTAGATGTTTTGCAAGGCTGTAGATTGGAGCTCTTATGCAGAACTACACTTTTCGTCTAGAAGATATCACCGCTGGAGGATGTCACTATTATCCCTTCTCAGCTGTTTCTCAGAGTTGGTTACACAGCTTGTTTCTGTATTCACTGCCAATTCTGTTAAAGGATACAGGAGTATACGCAGTACCCCTTCCATGAAGATGACGAAAAATAATCTTCATCCTCTCTGATGCCATTGTTACTGCTTCGTACTGCACTTATCAGAATTTGCAGTTGATTTCTAGAAAACAAACATGTATGGAATTTTCCAGATGATAGGAGGAACAGTTTTTAGTATACAAAATTGAACTGTTCAGGACAGAATCTATATTTGTGGAAATAATGCAAAGAAAAAAGTAAATTTGTATGATTATTAATTTGTAATTACTGGTAGGTCCTTTATAAATGGCAGCATGTAAAAGAAGGTAGGTCACAATTTCTTCCCAAAATTGTTCCTTTTCATGTCACCTCAGACGTTTAAGGGTGGAAACGGAGGCTGTACTCAAACAACAGCTTTACCATAAGCAAGCCCTGATTCAGACACTGGGACTTTAAGTTATTCCAACTTTCAGATACCCAATAACAAACCAGAAAGAACATCATAACAGGGAGGATAAAGTAAACACAAATATTTAATTTTAAAATTGCATGAGATCACTGAAGAGATGCAAGAAAAACTAATAATGGGACCAACAATGACAAATGGTAAAGTAATGCTGCCTGTTAAATACCATGCCATGAAAGCATATGTGAGGGTGGAGATATAGGTCCATGCATTCTAGCTTCACCCCTGGCAAAACAGCCTCCAGTATTTACTGCATAGGAGGCTTTACTATAATTCACCATACATGGCTTTGGCCATGCAGCTTGATCCCTGCGCTATACCGGTTGTATCATATGGTGTGCCTTGCCAGATAAAGTTACCTGCTGTGCTTACACTTCTCTGGCACAAGCTTATCGCAAACTGCAAGAGCACAACACAATCCTTGTTACAAAATAAAATAAAAAAAAAATAAAATAGAAAATAAAAAAAATTTCAGACCGTGGGCACAAGCAGTTTCTTGGCGTTTTTCTGTCTGTTACCGAAGCAAACTACTGGGCATGCATGTTGTTAGAAAATGTTAGTAAATCTCGGTTGGGGGGAATAAATTGGTCGAGACGCCTAGATGCCCAAGACAGAGTCGACCAACGCACAAACATTTCCCGGAGTGTGTACTTCCTAGTAATTTGTCGTTCGGCTGAATCACTTCTGTCAACAGAGATGTTACTGTCGTGCTTTGAACCAATGAAAATCAGTTATCACGACAAATGTTTAAATTTAGAACCGATGTTTCCTGTCCGTGTTTTTCGTTCACTACAACACTGAAGACATAATTCACACGCGGCACTGTTGCAGGTGCAGGTGTGCAGCAATGAGACGTTTCAACTATGGCACTCGGGACGATTCCGACTGCAAAGGCAGCCAACGTCTTTTTAATATACAGCCCTAGTAACACAACAATGACTCGACAGTGTCACAACAGACATGGTAAGTCCGTGAAGCATTGCTCAGTATTTTTAAGTGGTATGCTTAACATGTTTCTTTTCTTATACCTCAGTTGTGACGTCACGCACCATCACTCGGAGAGGAAATGTCCACAGAGTTGTTTCAAAACTTTTGAAACAACTGATTTTCGAAGGTGTTAAAAGTATGTAAGAATGAAATGTAGAGAAAGAGGGCACTTCACCAATTTAACAAAATGAGCCCGAACATGAAACTTTACCCTTAAAAGGAGGGCGTCTGGTCACCCTAAACCAAATGCCTAACCCTACAGTGGAACACAACCACTGGGAACTGTTAACAAACGAAATACTAAAATTGCCTTCACATTCACTAGTAGAGACACAGATATAATGCAGACTGCTTGCATAAGTAGCTTTAAGTCAGGACTTTTTTTTCTGTATTCGTGAAAACCACGAATTACGCATTTCTTGCTTAAACAAAACTTACGCTTTCATCGCCAAGCTGGATACCAACTTTTTCTGCCCATTTGTGAAAAAGAAGTACAGTCGAACCCCGTTATAACGACATTGGTTTATGTGACACCTCGTCTGTAGCGTCAGATATTCGGCAGTGCAAATTAATTCCTCGCTGTTAACCATAACATTGTACTCCTCGGTTATAACAACACTCGTTGATAACGAAAAAATATATTCAGTCCCCTTCATGACGTTATAACCGAGTTCGACTGTATTTCATTGTTATTGATCAGCTCCATGTAAGCGGTGTATTGCGTATTTTCGCCTGTCATGCTTCTTACTTTATCTGGTCCATATCGTTGGTCTCTTCCTGTTGGCTTACTTATCGCATCGAATTTTGCTGATTCAGCGAACTTACAAATACGCGAAAAAGGAAAAATACACGTGCGAAATGAAGAAACACTAGACAGAATTCGTGCTAGATTGGGGACATCTCCAAGCAAATCGTTGGTTCGACCTGCACAGCAAACAGGAGAGCTTGTATCACCAGTGCGAACTGCAACAAAACTGCTGCATTTACATCCACATAAGACAACTGTGGTTTACGAACTTAACGAAACAGATCGTGACGCAAAAGTGAATTTTGCGAACTGTTACCGTCATGCGGTGGTGCATGAGGGACAACACATCCCACACTCGTTCTGTTTTGCGACGAACGATATCATCTCGGAGGACATGTGACCACTCAGCATAACAGGTTTCCCACATTAATTCACGAAGTGCCATTACATGATGTTATGATTGGTGTGTGGTGTGCTGTGCGTGCAACTTGGATTACTAGGCCCAATTTTCTGAGCCCATAAATTCACGCCGATATGTTACGCACATTCTTATACCATTTTTTGAATACCTGTTCGATTACGAGGGAACCTATGCCTTTCATCGGCAAGACAGTGCAAAAATTGAGGGAAGTTTTGAGTGTATTCACCGTGTGATAAATTTTTAATTTAATTAAATATCATACCCTCATAGCACACGATATTATTGAATTAAAAACCATATGATCATAGCATGACACATTATTCTAACTGCTGTATTTCAGATCGTCGCAAGTGCGAGGGTTATTTCTATACACGTTATCTTGTAACGTGCCCCACAAGTAAGAAATTGCACTAGGATTATAGGGACCCTTTCTTTTCTGAGACCATAAATTCACACCGATATGTTACACACGTTCTGACACCATCTGTGCCACGAGGGTTCAATTTGTAATGAATTATACTGTTCACAGTGTTTGGTGACAAACTAAGGGGGTTGTGGCGTCCTCATTCAGCGGACTTGTATTCGGGCGATTATTTTCCTTGTGGGGTGTGTTAAAGGATAAAGCGTTTAGTAATAAACCTCGCACTGAGGTCAGCCTGAAAGAAAGCACTCAAGAGTACAGCGTTTTAATTTCATCAGCAGAAGTTCGACGTGCCATGAACGTGTTTATTATGCGTGACGCATGTCCGCAAGCCGAAGGAAACCGCTTCCAGCACCTTCTTTAAATACGGCGAGAAAAAACCAATAAGCCTTACTAACTGAGATACACTGAACTGAAACACGTGGACCCCGACGAACGGTAAATTGGAATAGCGGCGATCGCTGCACCGCCTGCCGTCACGTGACACGTTCTGAATATATTTCACATTAATGCCATCTTAATGCATCGTTTTCATATGTATGTTCGCAGCATTCCTCTGCATGAAGATTCAGGTCTCCTGGAATGTGAGGCAATGCCACTGGGTGAGTAGTTCCCGACGTTTCGAATGATCGTAGTGCCTCCATCTTCAGGGTCAAGCCGTTCAAGAAAGATGTTATGTCCTTCTCGGACTGCTTGACCCTGAAGATGAACTACTCACCCAACGACATGGCATCACATCCCAGAAGACATGAATTTTCACCACCACCACTGTGGAAACCTCAAATCTTGCATTCTTGTACGCTTTAGATAGCAAATAGCCATCTTCAGGAGGAAAAGTCACATCGCACAATTAAACAGGTATTCAGTTGGAACTATGTACATACTAGTAGTGTAGAAGGTATTTTAAATAGTCATGTAGTTGCCATTGTCATTATTGCCATAGTGTTAACAGGTTGAAATAGTGTTATTGACAAAATATTACTGAAAGAATGTGTACATCAGAAACACGGTAACACACATTAGAACCTTCCTTCAGTGACGATAGTGATATCTTCAGAGAGACTGAATCATAGTATATCTCCTTACGTATTTTTATATACTCCCCTGGTTAATCAGATAATTATCATCGTTATTAATCTGTAATCAAATGAAAGAGCTTTTAATATATACTTATTATAGATGTGTAAAGGAGCGGTGGTTCACCATTTTGTAATGGTCCTGACGGCATCCGATCGCCAGGCCACCAAACTGCAGTGCAGCTGTCGGCGGAATCCGATCACTCACACCCATTTGGTAGCATCAGTAGTCAAGTATAGTTTCCTCATTATTTCCACTAGTTCAATCTCAGCAGAGGGGAGTTGTACGGCTATATCAGGCATATAAAACAATGCAGTCCCACTAGAACTAGGAAGTTCAACTGGTAGCTGACCTTTGCACTGAGCGGTCTGCGCTTATGTGGGATTTTAAATTTGGCTCGGAACCCACGTCAACAATCTAATCATGATATTCCTACTCGTAATTTCTACATTATTCCCAAATAAGATTCTACGATAGCACCTTGCACACATCTTACGTACCATCGAACAACAATGTGTCACTTCTGATCTATGATCCTTTACCGGAACTACACACGAAAGATAAGCCAATGTTAGAATTTAAACTGGTTAGGATAAACAAAGGAATTACTCTGGTTGCTGTTACAATTTTCGGAGAATTTAGGTTATCGTGGGATTTACGCATTTCAAAAGGAATTTCTACAGAAAATTTATGACCAAGGTTTACCTGTGTTCTCATATCAACTATACGCTAATCATGGAGGATTTTGGAATAGGAGTACATATACATTTTCACCACAGCTTACGTCCCAGCGGACCAGAGACAGAACGCGGTTGCATCTTTCTTACAAAATATGTATTCAGACCTACTCTAAACAACAAAAAAATAAAGGGAATAGCGACCAACTCATGGTATGACAAAGAAAGAGAGAGAGAAAGAAAGAAAGATTACATGATATTCTAAAGGTTTACAACTGCGTAGGGGTCTAACAACACTGAAGGCGGTATCATCTTTGTATACGCGAACCATCTCATTCGTTTCTATTTTGAAACTAAATATGGAAAAAAAGACTACTACTCAACTTTATTTCGTGTTTTCAAGCAATGGATGCATCACGCACCACGCACCTGGTATGAACAGGAACATTTGAATAACCAAACAAATTTTAGTCTTTCAGGAGCGCACAGGTCTGGGCACCAAGTCTTCTGCGCGTTGGTCAATCCGGACGGTACACGCGCTCGCTGAAGCTACAAGCTCCTCGTTTTTTAATGCCCTTAGCAACACCGTATGCGGGTATAACAGAATGTCGCCCTTCCGAAGGACATGCAACACGATACAGCCTTCCTGTTGTTAACACGTGTAATTCACTCAGCTTAACTTAAAACATGACTTGAATTTAAAAAATTACCATTAACGATCCAATATAAAATTTTAAAAGAAAATTTACGTAATTATAAAAAAAACTATACAAGACACTACAGATGCATAACAGTTTTTATTTAAGTATTTTACTTACACTTCCTAGTGGTTATCTGCATGATTCCACCTATTCTACAGAATTAATGAAGTGTACAAATGTACTGAGTTTTCATGAATTATCCCCTCCCCCCTTTATTTCTTATATTTATGAGAACCTTTGCAAGTAAATGTGAAATGTGAAATGGATTTTATAGTGAATGTAAAACTATGTCCTAGGAAATCACAACTAAAGTTACAAATACTGAATTTTGGAGTGTGAATAACTATAACTTTGTGAAAATTACAGACTTCAAATACCTGGGCACATTAATTACCATGAACAACAGTATGACAACGAAAGTCATAAGTGGCTGGCAGCAGCGAACAAGTGCTAGTATGGATTCAGGTCAAGTTATCTCCACATTAATACAAATGTGAACTATGTGAAACACTTCTGTCACCTGTTCTCCCACATGGCAATGACTACTGTGCAGTGGCTAAAGATGATCAACATAAATTAAGAATCTTCAATTAATGGAAAATTGACAGTAACACTAATGATAGTGGATGAATGGATAAAATTCTGAAGAACATTAGCTGTATGATGAGCCAAATAGTATAATTAAAGTGGTGAAATTTTGAATTCTGAGGTCGCCTGGATATTCTTCAGAACAAATGATATGCACCCTAATACAAAAACAATATAGTCCAAAGCACATGATACTGGAAGAATAGACAACCTCAATACGAGGTCCTAGATATTACCAAGTGAGACCTAAAAATTCTTGGAATCCATGGATGGAAGAGAAACACATTGGATAAGACTCAATAGTGAAGAATCACTGAGGGGGTCAAGGTCTGCACTGCGTTGTGGTACTACAGAAACACATTATAATTAACATAAAAGTATTTTGTGTGCATTGTGTAAGCTTAGCTTATTTTGCTATGTAAGTCCAGCATTACCTTTGACCTGTGACAATTCCTCCCCTATGTTGTTATCATATGTACAAATGAGAAGGTTTTGTTCTTCACATGTCTGTTACTAAAACTGTCTCTTGAGTAATAATGATTTCATTTCAAGAAATATCATATTACATAAAACTTCATTCATTAGAAGTTAACTAAGCATGCTGGCTACAGTAGTTATGCTTCTAACTTACATTCTGGGGGTGACTGGTTCAGATCTTGGTAAGGACACCAACTATCCTGATGCTTTTCTTAGTTTCTTTTTCGGATGCCCCTGGTAAATGACGTGGATACTGTATCTCAGTTAGGCCATGATCGCTTCCTGTCACATTCCTTCTGATCACCCTACTGTTCTAAGATACTGACAGCGTCGCTAACAAAAATCGCAAACAAAATAAATACATACTGAGGCTATTTCACCTCACCACACATTACCATTATCATGTGAATTGTGTGATAGTAAACATTAAGATCTGTGTGTTTTATTCACCGAAAAATCCAATTAAATGCTTTAACCTTTTAAAGCCTAACGTTCACTGTACCTTCCATCAGGTTTAATATTCAACACTTATACGTTCTGCCCACACAGTATATTAATGTTTGTTGTATGGATCTCAGAACAAACGGCGATTATTTCCCTACGCAACATTAACTGATTGGTTTTTGTAACCGAGATGAAGAGTGTTACTGCGCGGTACGAGCTGGGTCTTTAAATAAAGCACATTACGTTTCGTCTTTAAGGGTTAATTGGAGAAGTCACACTTTCATGTCATCACTCACACTTCTAAACACAATACTTACAATTTTATGAATACAGTATGTGATAAACCTTTCACTCTGCGGCACTGCTGATCTGCATTTGACTGGATCTCAACGCTGTTTTAAAACTTGTTACAGCGTAACTAGTCTGCTTTGATAAAAACTGAAGGGCCGTGACTTTTGTCACGTTGCAGAGTCGCACCTACTGGTGTTTACGTTCGCACAGCTGATACTAGTTTGGTATGCCATCTGTAGGAACTTCTAAGTTCGGCTAGCAAATGCTGGTTACGTGGGTTCTGTCGGCATTGAGGAAGAAGGCTGGCCGGAAGTATTTTCTGCCTTTGTCTGACGCAAACAACGGCTTGACCACGTTCGAACATCAGGAACCCGCTCACAAACAATTGGAGTGCCCAAGGCGATCCATGTAAGGTCTAAGCCCACTGCTGTTCAACGTAGCAACCGCAGATGACGTGAGAGAACAGAACTGCAAAGAACATTCGTCAGGATTTTATAATAAACAAAACGAAACCGCCGTAAAGCTGTTTAGGGCAGATGGAAGAAAGGCAGTAGAGGATTTCATAGCGTACGACGGCGTCAGACTGGAAATGGTTAGCGCATTTAAATGTCTTGGCATCACCATACAAGCCACAGGCCACACCTACGGACGACTCATAAAAACCGGTGGGGTCATGCAGGACGTAAAAAACCAAATGCGCTGCCACTAAACACAGCAATGAAAATCCCCAGTGCGAAAATAATGCCGAGTTTAGCATACGGACTAGACTTAATGTGGGTCATCCCGTTCTCTGTTCTAGTAAACTAGTAGAGATCAATGTCCTTAAGTTCAACTATTATTAAAAATAGGCAAGACACAAACATTACAACATTTTTATGTTACTTGCACCGTACATTCTTTTTAATTAAATGAATCTTACTCCGACAAATGTACACTGTTTATGTTATTTAACACAATTTTTAAATTTTTAATAAAATTGTGTTAAATAACATAAACAGTGTACATTTGTCGGAGTAAGATTTATTTAATTACAACCACACTTTTCGGATTCTCAGTATTGAGCCATCTTCAGGCTGTATTACAAAAAAAAATCCTACAGGCAGTAGTACCCCACACACTCTTGCCACCCCCCCTCCCTTGAATATAAAGTACGTTTACATTCCTCCTGAAACTGTAACAATAACTCAGTTTGCACAACACCATCTCGAAAACGTACGTGCCATAGGAAGAACAGGAAATACGAAAATTTTGCAATTTACAAAAGAGACACTACATGGATACAGCTGAAAAATTTCACGTTTATAAAGAATCAAAAATGCTACTTATTTAAATGACAAATATCCAATCTCTCCGAATAGAATCTTTGACGTGTGCTACAAAATGAACAAAATCTTACGTAACTTCATCCCATTCCCCCTACCATCTCTCACCCCACAAAAAGTACATCTAGAAACTAGCCAACTGTAGACCAATAAAGATCCAAAACCAGGACACATTCCATGTGAATAACCGCATACATTATTTTTAAGCAAAAAATATTTCGAAAAGCTTCTTGGATTTTGACTCCATCTTGTACTTCCTTATATTTCCAGGCAATGAGTATCAGATCCATATGCGACTGCTTTGGCTAATTGAAAACTGAAAAGTGGACGCAGGTGTTTTGTGTAAGTTCAGATAATTATCACATTTAGAATTATGGTGAATATAAATAACATATTTGACTAATAAGATCATATTATTAAAGACGTACGAAAGAAAAACGATTTCCTTTTGGAAATCGAAAATACATTTCCCGTCCACAAATTATCAGAAGCAAAGATGAAAGCATTGCGGACTTGAAAGAACTCCAAGGGATCACGTTTATCAATCATAGTATAACAATGACATTGTAACTGTAATACTTCTTTTAAAAATCTTAACATTTTATCAATTAATGTTAAAACGACATTTTAACGACAGTATACAAAAGTGAAGTCTAAATTTAGGATTTAATTATGTCTACTGCATTGCATTTCTCTTCTGTATATAATTTTGTAACACAACCTGAAAATTGCTCAATGTTGCTGTAATGTTTCACGATTTAACATTTTTTGTGAATAGTTGTGTTGAAGGTCGTTGATAACTACTAGTTTATGGACTAGAGCTAATATATGATTATATGAGCTAAAGAATTTAGCCATCTTCGTCAAGAATGTGGCTGGAATAACCACATACACAGGTCAAAACTACGTATGGATTAACGAAAGAGACATTCCTGATACAAGACTCAAGACCATGGCTACTGCTGCCAGCCACCAGCACCTAGAAAGAACTCCTGAATAAAAGAGAAAGGAAGGGAAGCGAAATCTGGAGTGATTTATGTGGTACGCAAGCAATGACGAATCGGGAATGGACAAAAGCGATTTGAAACGTTTCACGACGAGCGTAGCTGTACACGATTTTTTTCATAGAATGTGCAAGACAAATCCTTCTACTCCCCAGACAAGAAGTGTTCCTTTGGGTTAGGTGGTAGCCCCTGTGATCGATACCATATAGACTTCTGAGCTGCAAATCGTGGATAAAGTGGTCAAGTGAATTTGGAAGGGAAAAGTAAAACATGAATATTATGAGCATTTTATGTTTTTGTTTATTACAAACGTCTGGAATTGGATTAGATAAAATGAGTCTTTACTCCTGCGCCATGCCATTGTATCCTTAAATTGATCAACTTCTCTTGTATTCCTTCTTGCACATTTTATTTGATGCCTTGATTTTGGATCAGGAGAGATGTATTATACAGAATTTTGTTGAAGTTCAGGTATTCAAAGTACAAGTAACTTAGATGAGTTGGTGTACTCTAGATCAAATCCTGTATAGACCATAGAATATCGAACTTTGTAATGTATGTTGTGTTGCTGGTATTCTTCTTCTTTTTTCGATTGAAGTATTAAAAGAACGGGGTTACATCCCTGATGTGGCTAGGTATATTTCCGGGTTTGTTGTTTGTTGTTGTTGTTTGTCCCTGTCGCTCCAACGCGGAGCATAGGTCATGTGCGTTGATGTAGTGAGTGACCAGCCCACTGACCGCACAAGTTCTACACAATCCTGATGTGACTGCCAGAGCCATCTGGCAGGCAGTCAGGAGACTTGGGTGAGAAATGGCCGCTGAATTTTGCTTACGAAACATTTCTATTCATGCCCGTAAGGTTCTTTTAATTACATGCCGTAAATCTACGATTACTTCCCCTCCGAAGGAAGTGGTGCTACGGATTTTTATCACCCTTAAAAATCCATCGGGATCAAACCCGCGAACCTTGGGTCCAGTGGCGAGCACGCTAACCACTAGTCCACCGAGGGCGATTTCCGGGGTTGTTGGTAAATATTTATTAAGTTGTATGGTATGAATCTTGACAAAAATTTCCTTGCATTTGCAGAAAGGAAGGCACTAAACGTGATGGCGCAGAAGGCATGTGGTTAGTGGGATAATCCTTTAATCTCCTTATTATGAAAGTCTTGTGAATAATGGGCAAGGCAAAGGACTTAAATACTTTCGCATTTGAACCGACAGTTATTCGATCTACCTTGGATATTCATTTTGCAGTGCTGTTGTTGTTACCCAAATAAGAATTATAATAATAAACTAATTGTATTAGAACGAATGTTTGCGCTTTACAACTTCGACAGGATTCCTCACCATTATGCAGACTCTCTCGCTATGCGTTAAGCAACATGTTAAGTAAGAATAACAGGAAAGTCATGATGGAGGTGTTTCTAGTGACACGATTGATTTACAAATGATGTCTGCTGTATATGCATTCCAGTGTATATCATGAAGGTGATTTAGATCGTAGAGTTATTAGGGAGCTTGGACAAGGAATATGATGACACACACTGTGTCATTATACTGTTGATGTTTTCCAACTCTGTGAACTTGTGCAAGTACTCATACAAAAAAGGGCGTTTATTTTGTGGATACTAAGGACCGTAACAATATCGACAACACCGACAGGACAGCGCCACAACACGAAACTGAAATGTTTTGGTTACGTGGACATATGCATTAAGCAACAAAAACGCAACAAATACAGGCGTTGCTGGAAAATAACTGGTCGGCAGACATGGCAATAGCATTTAGTGATGAGAAGTAAAACAAAATAAGCTTGTGGCAGACGTTATGTCATGTGCTGTGTCGGCACCTGGTAGTGACGTCACACAAAGCACCTGACAGTGAAGACGTAACACTACGTAACGAAAGGTAGCCTACATTACATGACTGAAAAATGAGATAATTTTAAAGCCGAATGTTTTAGTTGTAGTTTTTAAAATGCACCATAATTTTAATGCGTGTGAAGTCCCTGAAGATAAGCTAGAGATAGAAAGATGTTCGACTGTTTGTACAAATGTATTTATTTTTGCTGTACTGTGTGAATGCTGGTGATTGATTCAACCAATACAACAGTATGTTCTGCGACGTAACAGGTAGCTGAAGAACGTTATCTCGTCACATTTACGAGTCTCAAGTAAAGCAGGAGAGACGCAAGGAGCAGTCTCTGGCGTTGCAGAAGTAACTCAGCCGTTCACAAGTTTCTTTCGGACGTTGTGGATAAGCCTGTATATGTTATGACCACAACGTTATCCTGTCTTTCTTGTTTCACTGATTATTCCGTTGATCACAATCTGTTATGAAATAATGAGACGTGTCCTTTCAGTTGCTGTCCATAATCCCTTGTAGGTCTTTCAGGGTGTCGGCCATATGCAACTGGCGGCAAAATTGGTCATCGCCTAAGTTGGATAAATAAGCTTCCGACCCGCCATTCACCTAAATTGTGTTTACACTGTCATTCGAGATCACCTTGAACCACAGTTGTTACACCTCTGTTTACATACTTCTCGGCAGTTATAATTCATAACCGTTTGGTTTACTGCTGGCCAATCACAAATCATGACAGCCTGTTATGTTCTCTTATAGTGTTTTTGATACCATTTTTCCATAACTTCCACAACGAGTAAGCGGCAGAAACTTTCTCCGACGCGTGGGTGGGTTTTTACGAATTTTATTCGGATCCATATCCAGAAAGCTTTACAATTCATATACACTATTCTAAACGTCTGTTTTATGCGTGCTGTAGATTGTCCATACATATGGATGTGGAATGAACATACGATATACTTGGTGGATTTATGTAAATGGAGAAGGAAAAGTAAAAGGGATTTGATGTTTTCATAGTCGCATATATTTAGATTGTAAGCCTTCAAAAAACAAAAAGTTAAATGCAGAGCAAGACAAAAACAGTTAAAAAATCCAGCCCGTTCCCTCAGTTATTAGCGCTGCATCTTTCTTTTTATTTCGAACTCTACGACTTAGGTAAAAGGTAAAGGTAAAGGTAATGCAAGCAATCCCATTACAGGCCTTGACAGGCCCTTAGGGTTCCAGGAGGTCGAGGCTCCCAGATTTCTAGACAATCGGCACATGAAAGTGGTAAGGTTGTCAGCCCTACACACCGGCCGCCTTTACCCCCCAGGAAATACTCCTGGTACTCATTTCTGTTAGAGGCTGAGTCGACCCCAGGGCCATAGTGCGACCGAAAGGGTTATGTCAATGAAAAACTCCAATGACACCATCGGGAATCTAACCCGCGACCTGCCGGCTTGTAGCGTAGTGCCTCAACCAACTGCGCCACCGCGTGTCCCCACTCTATGACAGTTGTCCTAGAGCTGGAATCTATGCACCACCTTTCTACACAAATTTCGTCGAAAATTTCTCGCTCCGATAAATACTGAGCGAGTTATGTTCCTAGACGCGCAGAAACACTTGATCGTCTTTGATAACGTGGCCGCCATTGCTATTCGAGTTTAACCAAATTGGAACGTTTATTAGAACTCCCCAATGTGAAATTTCATGAACATCCATTCAGAGATTATAGAGCTTCTTCTAGATGGGCAGGACATACAGCACCCATAGGAGAGATCAGAAATTAATACAAAATATAGTCAGGAAATCTGAAAGGAAGAAATCACTTGGAAGTTCTACGTGTAGAGAGGATGACAATGTTAAGGCACTTTATGGCACTCTTTATTGTCTCAGTCCTGTTCTGGATGTCAATCTGCTAAGCTGCATTATTTGGATTCCTGCGCCTTCTCTTTAGACAGAACAGATGTTTATGAGTTTCTTGATTACTTAAGCGCATCATAGTTGTATCTATAAACGTATGTTGTTTTTAAACGTTTTAGTCATAAATTTTGGTTGCCATATACTTTTTTACAATCTGAAAAATTAAAAAAAAAAATTAAAATCTATATACGATTTGTTGTTCAGTTGTCATTAAAGAAAAAATATTTTTACAGAGGGGGCATAAGATAATAACAAATTACGATGATGGCCTACGAATACCTGATTATACTTCATTCTAGACACAAATAATAGTAGCGACTTCTGAAATATAGGTCCTGTCATTGGACGCCATAATGTCTATTCATGTGCTATAATAACTACATAGCGACCATTCGGGTTTGTTACGTCGCAACACAAAATTAGAACTTGTAATTAAAATTTGTTCTGTATGTTAAAAATTATAAGTATTCCACTGGGAGGATGTTTTGAGGTGATATTTACAAATTTCAGGTAATTTTATGCATGTATCTTCTTTTGATATTGTCCATTGTATGGACACAAATGATAATTCTTTTTTCGGAGGATGTCTCTGTTTGCGTGGAAAGGTTTCTTGTTACGTGGGAACACAATGATGGCTCTTATCGCTAAGCATTAAAGCAGGTCAGATACGGCTGCAAGAGTTAGCAGATTTTTGAGATGAAGGGCTCACACAACATATGTGCTATCTACGTACACACGGACAAAGAGATTCAGCTTTCGGAATACCGCGTATATAGATACAGTCCATGATAAGTGGGTCCCTGTCACCACGGTATGGCGCGTCCTTGGGATGCGGATGGAGGGACGGCCTCCGGATATGGAGGGTAGCTGCGAATACATTGAATAAGCAGTTGCGGACAGCCGACATGGGGTGGTACTGCAGCTTGGGGGTTGGGCGAGGTGCTAACAACTCCTCACCGTAAAAAAAATTACCAAGTTACGAATCATTAAAAAAAGCCTCGAACCTGGACGGATTCTTTGGTACAACTTAAGCAACGGAAAAGGAATATGACATTTGAGACATGGAACATGAGGAGCCTGTGTAGGTCAGGGTCACTTATGACAGTGGCCAGGGAATTAGCGAGGTATAAATTAGATTTAGTGGGTGTACAGGAGGTTAGGTGGGACAAAGGAGGCACAGTAAGAGCAGGGAACTATACTTTTTCTATTGAAAAAGAATGAGGTGGGCGGGGCATGTAGCACGTATGGGTGAGGGGAGAGGTGCATACAGGATTTTGGTGGGGAGACCTGAGGGAAGGAGACCACTTGGAAGACCAAGGTATAGGGGAGGATAATATTAAAATGGATCTTCAAGAAGTAGGATGGGGGCATGGACTGGATTGATATGGCTCAGGATAGGGACAGGTGGCGGACTCTTGTGAATGCGGTAATGACGACCTGCTAGCTTCTCAAGAAGGACTCTGCTCCATGGAGTTACTTATAGATACAGTATGTTATTTTTATTGAGGCAATGGACAGTAACCAAATTCGACTGCACTAATGCGTCTGTCAGTACTAGACTACATAATTTTAAGCCACTTACCTGTTGCGCACCAAGAACCTGGATTTATGAAATATGTGCAGAAAGATCGTGTCTTGGGTTACTTATCTACGCTTTTGCAGCTGCATAATTAATCGAGTGTCCGATGGTAGCGTAGCTGTGAAAGGTGAACGGGAAAATCTACGGAACGAACGGTCGTGGTGTATGTTTCTAACACACTATGCTAGAATTTTGGGTTTGGGCGTTAGGGAAAGCTGTCAGAATAACTGGTGTCCTCGTCGAGATTTGAAACAAGAACTTTTTGAGTACGGCACGTCGATGTGCGTTGTGCTGAACGAGTGCGTGTTTTATTTATGTGCAACTTCATAGTTCAGTGATAAAGGCAGTTATTTATAGTCTTCAGAATTCTTATCGCGGCACGTGGCCCAAGGCTGTGGCCTACATGTTGCCATGTGTTTTTAATCTGGTTATTCTGCCTTTAAAGCAGCTTGGGCAATTTGAGGTTCTCACAGCGGTGTTGTTGAAGATTCAAGTCTTCTGGGTTATTACGCCGTGTCGTTTGGTAAGTAGTTCCCGACGTTTCGGAGGATCGTAGATGGAACCAAGAAAGTCAGGGACTGCTTGACCTTGAATTTGATGACACTGCAATTCTTCAAACGTCAGTAAATACCACTCACACGGCGCAACATCCCAGAAGACTTGAATCTTTAAAACAACTTTTTTATCAGAAGTTTATAAACATTTATTACAGGTAGCTGTGTGGTTTCGGGTTGTTATAGCAGAGAACGTGTGGCTCGTTTAGCTATATTTCCTTTCCATGGGAAACTTAGCCCATTGTGTCGTGAAGATAAAACAAGGCTGTTTCATGTGCGGTCTCTTCTTAATGACAGACCAATCAAGAGAATAAATCGGGTCAGTCAGTTAATTTCTGTAGGCTCAATGAATTATGCAGCACACAACATCGTTTTTCCCCTGACAGTACCAATTCTCCTTACTCATATTTCGTTCATCTATCATCAACCCTATACACATATAATTATGTGTATAGGGTTGATGATAGATGATAGATAGGTTATAAACTTAGCAACTGACAGTATCGATAAATATACAGTTCTGTCCATTCTCTCTCTCTCTGTCTCGAGATGTTTATTATCTGTACAGATTTAGTCTCTGTACCCACAAGTGTTGCATCCGTACTGATAGTGTCAACGAATCTGAACCGCATGCTGCTAAACAGTGTTGAACCTGGAGATTATGTAGGGATGTGTCCGCGCTACATAGCTGACGGACGGGTGGCAAAACCTTTGGGGAGTATCATCTTTAGTTGGCAGGTCACGTTGTTTCTCTTTGGTTCTGCTGAAGATTTTGAGGACCTTCCTGACTTCTTGGAAACTGAGGATGGAAGCAGCAAGCTCCTCCGAAGCGTCAGTAACTATTTACCAATCTACGCGGCGTTATGTTCCCGAAGACGTAAGTCTTCATCAGCATCGCTGTGATAACCTAAACTCTTGCAGGTTCTAATGAGACTGTGAACGTTCCGTCACTCATTCGCATGCATTTTCTTTTGGCACGGTCATGCAGTGAACACAAGATGGACGCATGTCCGTGTCTGTCTGCCTGCCTGCATACTTCATCCCCGAAATTACTCGACATGTGTTGACGAATTTGGCATTTTGAGCCACAGTAATGCCGGGAACTTTAATTTCAGTCTATTTTAGTCCAATGTTACCGCTACGTGTTGTACATGAAGCTCATATTGAAACGCGTCTTATTTCTGGAAAAATTATTCGTCATGCCAAAGACTGGCACGTTAAGAGGAGTGCAGATCTGAGCTTTAATTTGAAACTTTTTTGATATATGAAACATTTAACGAAATATGTTTACAAGGGAAAAATTTTCTAACTGTGCAGTGTGGTAACTGTCGTGTGACAACAACAACAATAATAATAATAATAATAATAATAAAAGATTTGTATGGCAATAAGTTAACTTAAAGTTTAATGAAGTGGCCGAAATCGCCAGGAACACTTTTTGAATATTCGTACACTTTTAAGCCAATTTTGAGTATGAATTCTAAGAGGTTCTGAAGATGGTATATAACATTGAGAACCACTTGTCTTTTGGACTTTGTCCATCGTCTTGCATAAAATATAAAATATAAAAATATATAAATCACGCCGTGATTATATTTTTATATTTTATGCAAGACGATGGACAAAGTCCAAAAGACAAGTGGTTCTCAATTTTGAGTATGTTTGCACCTTTTCACCTTGCTGAATTCCTGTTGGGGTGTCTTTGTAAATTTGGAGATGACTGTACAGACGAGCGCTTTGCTTTGCGTTGAAGTTTAACTGCCTTTGGCTGTACCAATTTCATACCGTAATTGACTGTGGCATGATTACCTAAGTCGATAATCTGCTTGTGACGTTCGCTCGTCCGCAACCGGCTCAAAAAGAGACACTGCTTGTGTGAAACAAACCGTAGACATCTTGTAAGTGTTTCGTTTGGGGGAATTCTTGACATTGGTGAATATGCTATTCGTACATGGTTTTAACACTCATGGATATTGTGGAATCTTAATGGAAATTGTGGGGTTAGAATTTGCTGTGGGCTGTACTGGCTACTCTAAGCGAATTTTTCCTGGTGTTCTCCAACATCTGTAAAGAATGACGCTGGAATTTACTTTAAATAGGCCACGAAAGCCCGTAACATTATTGTGTACTCAACATTGATTGTATTCATCCCATGACATTCAAAGTTTTGTCGCATCTGAAGTTGATACAGAGGCATTAAATAATGTAACAAGTAACTACTCATCTTCACTTGAGATGAGTTACTAGAGGTAAGAAGAAAGAGTCTGAGGGGTGAGGATTCAAGCCTTCTGGGACGTGACGCTGTGCCTTTGGCTGCGATCTTTCGAAACGTCGCAAGCCTTTCACCCAATGACACAGCGCCACATTCCACAAGACTTATTTCCTCAATCAAACCGCTGTGAGGATCTCAAAAGCTCGCAGTCTCAGTCGTGATTAGGCTGCCTGAGAGTATTGAAAGAAAAGAGCGATTGTAACAAAATTTGGATGCAACTGGGAGTTCCTAGAAGACACACGCTTGGAAATCATATTCCAACCAAATATGGCAACTACCAGAACTTCTGACGTGAGAACACTATTACTGTAGGTATTAAAATAATGCATTTTTGAAAGGGCATACTCGTGTATACGTAAATAGAAGTACACGGCGATCTATCATTATTAATTACAACTTATGGTTATTACTGAAGAACCATTGTAACAAGGGACGTGGAAATTTGTGTAGTAATATGATATTAGAAAGGCGACAAGATATTGTAGGACAACTTTATGCGCACGTTTGGTCAAGACACGAATCTTCAAGGTTAATTTATTAAAGAAGTGTAAGGAGCTTTACTATACCTGCGAGATTTCTGGCTTCCGCCGCAGTGTAGTTGAAGTTTTCTCCCTTTTTGGATGTTACGCAGCGTTGGTTTGAAGTTGATTACCGACGTTTCGGGACAGCCCACTTGAAGACGGGACCGACAGGCTGTCCCGAAACGTCAGTAATCAAGTATAAACCGACGCTACGTGACAGTCTAGAAGAACGAAGACCTTAACCAGAGCGAATGCCAGATGATAATTTTAAAGTTATTTGCAATTTTAGTTGATTCAAGAATAATTTACTATTCCATATTTACTTATTTGACTTTTATTCTGTGGAGGTGAAAAATAATAGTTTGTAAGGTGAGCTTTTTTCTAAATCACAAACTTCTATTCGAGCTTCGTGTGAAATCTTGGCTCAAGCCACTACTCGTTTTCATTCCAACTTCTTCACTTTCATAGTGTTCTTATCAGAAAGAGGAGCGAAAGAAGGCTGGGAAACTTCTACTGAGGTGATGCTCTTAGTCCTCACGAAACTGGGTAGCTGTCATTTTTTCTCTTGACTTTTTACTTTTAGTGTTTATCTTTTTGTGCTTTGAAGTGGAGCTAAGTCTGTGAATGATGTCTCGGTTTGCCTGTTTCGCTTGAGCGTTGAGAGTAACATAAGAACATGTGGTCACCATGAGGCCAGAGTTAAAGAGGGAGCCCATCACTTTGTCTTCTACCTACTTTTCTTTCAGCTTGTACCGCGAAGAAAGTAAAACGATGTAGAAATTCACGCTTCATTTTTTTCACATGAAGACTGACATCTAGGGTAGTAATTTTAGTAAATTTAGGTAGTAGTAATTTTACCTGTAGTATTTTCTTTCGACAGACACCTGTGGAGATGAGGTAGCATCTTGTGACTGTCATTTATTGGCCACTGCCGTATTCACTTTTCATCAACCAACAGACGGCATTCATATAAACCAAACTGTTTATTGTTGATGAAGATGTGGAATATGCCACCCTTCTGACTGAGGAGTTAAGACTTTTTTCAGACTGCATGAGTGTCATAATCCCCGAAGCAACGCTCGACTTGACGTAGTGATGCTACCTTATACGCTGTTTTGCTTTGGAAAAATGCGGATGAAAATCTACGCCTTTCACCTAATTTTGTACTTAGAAACTTCTACATACAATTCAGTCAAGTGAAGATATTGGGGAGAAAAGTCCATACAGGGTTTTGGTGGACAGACCTGAAGGACAGAGACCATTCTGAAGACGTAGGCGTAGAAGGGGGGGGGGGGGGTGTGTGATGGTAATATTAAACTGGATGTGAAAGGAATAGGACGGGATTGGCGTGGTCTGGATTAATAAAATTTGGGGACTTTCTTGTCTAGCTTAGAAATTATTGGCTTCGAAAGGACTCTTTTCTGTGAAATTAGTGAATGTATTTAGGAGGCAATTTTGGAAAGCGCAATGTAAGTTAAACGCTTATAGTGTAAATACGGTATAAGTATTTACAGTCTTTATGTATGAAGTCGTCAACCTCGGTTCTATTGAAAGCGGTATTAAACTTACGTGCATGTGATAATGTAACAGTGTGAGCTGCGAAGCTAATGCTGCCACCAGGACAAATTTGTCTAGAGTAAATGTGTGTCATTACTAAATTTATTAATTACTCTTGATTGCAAAATTTAAATCAGCTGTAGGCTACTAAACTCTTCTCCGAAGAACGCCGTGATCCGGAAGAATTTAAGCAATCATTGCTCTGGTATGGAGTAGGTGGGTAAACGGTGCCTGTTACCGGTTGGTCGTGCGCGGTAAAATAATGAGGTAATGCTGCTGTACATTGCCCGATTTTCTACATAAATAAAAATGTGAAGGCATCAGAGAAGATAAGTGTTGTCAGAAGCAATGTTATACATATGAGTGACATAAATACCTGGGTGGTAGAATTTGGTAAACGCAAGGAAATGAAGTGAAACTCGAGGACATTCAAATCCACATTGGAGAAGCTTATTTGCACGTGAGTTACAGCTTGTTCTAACAGTTGTAGGTGATCTAATATATTATCTGAATGGAAAGCTTGTATGCTTGTGAATACTGTAATGTCTTATAATACAGGAAACCATATAATCCTCCCGTAAATTTTACATGCACTGAAGTATGAATTTTTAGGTTATTTCCATAGGTTTGAAAAGAATTTGAATGTGCATAGTCCAAGAAAATGGTAGTAACACAAGGTAATAATCTGTTTTATGGTAGTACCACATAGGCAATAGTCTGTGTTATGTTAGTACCACATAAGCAGTAGTCTCTTTTGTTACTACCACGTAGGCAATAGTGTGTTTTATGGCAATTACCTTTATGACCTTTTCTGTAGGATGGAGGTTTCTTAAAATGCATTTAACACATAAAAATCAACTGCACAAATTTAAACTTACATGTGTTAGAAGGATGTGACTACTGTGTGTATGAATACATCAAAGCCTAAGTTCATCCTAGTATTAATGTTGTTAGGTTAAGTACTGTTTTTTATATAATGAACCATAGGCAATCATCTGTACTTCAGAACACATTGTTACTGATAGCTTCTTGTGGTTGCCATATGTTACAGCTTGCTTATTAAATAAAACTTTAATATCTGCATTTTGGCTAGTGAGTAATGAAAAATATCTAAAATATGTTGAAAGAATATAGAACTACATAAATTCAAGTACTGGTTTTCGAATTGTGTATTCTAATTATATTTTAAATGATTCTGGCAAATTTAGGATTAACGGGAATTAAGCAGGGTTAGAATTAATTTTAAATTTTTTTTAGATAAAAGGGTCATACTTCAAAAACAGTGACTGAAGTTCAAAGAAATTCAGCAACACATCAGTTCACTTCATTTTGTTCTTCAGAGTAGAGGTACCTAAGATCCAGAATCGTTGACTGACAGCCATTTTGTTTTTGGTCCAACACCTTGTGTACAGATACTTTGTACATTGTATTCTCTGCACATACTGGAGTGACTTTTAAAAATTCACTCTTCACCTGAATGTCATATGCAACAACCATAACGAACAATATATCTGGAAACAAAATATTATGTCTTAAAAGGTTCTGCAATTAATTGCCTCTAATTGCACAGTTCTCAAATATTTTATTTTTAATGTCACAGCCATGAAATATATTGTAGAATGTGTTCGTTTGTGTTTGACAAACAATATTCATGATCACAAACATTTTCTGCATTTCTGATCTATAATTTTTATGCAGGGAAATTTATTTTGAAGGAACTTTATTTAAAAAAATGTGCACCTGCTTAGCACTGGGGAAATTCTTATAATGTGTTCTCTCTCCTACGTGTAGGTTAAATACCAGTATCTTTGGATATGAGTAAGAATGTCCCATAAAATGTTGTTAAAGTGTTTTTAAACTGTAATGCCAACAATTCCGAATCTTTTGCTTTTTGTGACAGTTGGTGATTAATTTTATCTCAAACAATAATTCATTTACACGGAAAAGTTATTTTCTGTCTATATAATACATTGAAGTTTGTCTTATCCCTTAATGCATAAGTGAAAAGTGAATCATAAAATTTCAGAAAAATCGGTGCAGTACAAAAGACTACCTCACTTATGGGCTAACATGGACTTTTTTTTGCATATCTTCAGAACTGTTAGACCAGTTCATTGCAGTTCGGTATGCTGTATCGTTGTTAAAACTTGTCGCAAAAAACGATTTTTATTTACGTAGGTCTGTTCTAATGGCCGATGTGAACTTTCATGCCCGCCTGCTTCCAGATATATTAAATAGATTTCATCAAGTCAGTGTGACGAATTGACATTTAAAGGACATTGCGATTTCGTTTCTTATATGTCCATTTTATGGGTTCATTGTTTAAAAGTCTACATAAGCAGCCACGGACATTTGTAAAAGTGTCGTGTCGATTTCAGCAATTGAATTATTTGTAACGCAAGTAAATGTAAATATTGCAGTTGGTGTGGCGTTTTTGTATTCAAAGTTGTCGAATTTAAACTTATCCTAATTGAAGGGCATAGATAAACCGTCAGATAATGAAAGTGACAAATACGATTGTGTGTGATACTCTCGTTCATAGTGTATTTTACAATTGAATGTGAAGTAGCAAAGAATGCATTTAAAAGTTTTAGGCCTGCTGATATGGAATAAATATTTTCTATGTTATCTACATTAGATAAACTTAATTCTGTGTCTTCTCTGACGTCTCGAAACAGGGAGTTTTTGAGCAGTGTAACCGTCATTGTTATAGCACATGCGACCAGCCAGTAGGGTGGCAGCTTTTACCAACAGGTGCCATAACAACGTAACGAGTAATTAAATGCGATCCAGAGTAATACTAGTCACCACCTACCCTAGTCTATCTTAATCTCACCCTTTTACCATAATGGTAATGATATACAAATCTATACGCAGACATACATACCAACCCTGAACCTTAATTTTTCGTGGATGAGGAGTCCCCTTTGACTCTGAGTTGTGCTTAAATTTAGGGACTGTAACTGCTACCAGTACAATGGAAACAATAATGTAGGTGTAAAGAAGTGACACCCACCATTGCGGTTTACAAGGGTTGAACGCCATATCCGGAAGTGAGTCACCGAATGTCGTGGTCGACGGGTTACTGCTCCTGTTTTATATTAGGAAATTTCAAATTCAAATTTGGACCCGGATGCCAGTTATCCTGACTGGAATTTTTCGTCCTTTTCTCTGTCCTTCCAGGTAAATTAAATAGGCCACGACCGCTTGCTTCTACATCCTTTCCAACTCAATACTTACTGATCGTATAATAATCTTGTCGTATAATCTGAAATATTAAAAGCGTCGTTAAATAAACAAGAGTAAATAAATAAAAATTGATATGATTCAGTGACGTTTCGATCAGGACAATGCAACATTATTATGGGCTCATAAGGCACTGACACGCATTACACATGGAGACTGATACGCTTTGTCGTAAAGTGTGACTACTTTCTGTTGTCCCTGTCCATAGCTGTCAGTAGACTTACGAGTATCATGTTCTTTCAACCAACGTCTTTTCTTTGCTTTCACATTGTCTTCAATTTTTTTTACTGAAGAGCCCCGTAGCAGATGCTACGGACGCACCGCAACCTTGAAGGCTTATTTTACAACCCTGTGATGAAGATGATGAGTTATTTTCTGCTTTTCATTTTAATGGAACACCGATGGAATGAAATTGACAGGGGAAAACCGAAGTACTCGGAGAGAAACATGTCCCAGTGCCACTTTATCCACCACAAATCCCACATGGACCGACACGGGATGGAACCCGGACCACCGCGGTGAGAAGCCGGCGACTAACCGCCTGAACCATGACACGGCCTTGTCTTCAGGTTTGATTTTCAAAATGTTGCGTCAGAAGTGGAAATATAGAGCAACACCTGAAAATCATGCATTTTAGGAGTGGAAACGGCGTGGGTAGAGCAATGACATGATAGTTGAAAGAACGGGACACTGCCTTCTATTGAGAGGAGGGTGAAGATCTTTATCTCAGCGGTTTGGTAAGTACTGTGTATATCGATCTTCATGGAAACTGATATTTAATGAGTGGTGCGTGATGGTTATCTACGATGTGGAGGATTCAGCCTTACTTACTGATCCTTATCAAGCCCAAATTGAACGGTGTAAACTGTCATGGGCATATTTTATCTGGACATTTTTTCTGCATAATAAAGTACACGAAATTTCGGAATGTGGCTTTGTTGTTCCTCGGGTGATTAAGGGAACAGACCTACCTACTCTGTGAGGTCTGCTATTTGGCGTTTTTCCTAATCGATGGGCCAATAGAAGTCTGAAGACAGTACTCCAGTCAGTATACTCGACCAGTTTCACGAACGTTTGGAACTGCATTTTGCAAATATTTGACGTAGTTCTTGATTTTCTTATTAAGATTGCCTACTAAGTGAAATCAGTTCAAAGATATAAAAATCAGTCTTGAAGTTGATTAAAATATCTTTATCATTTGTCCAAAAATTACATAATTTAAATTAAATTATTTAAATCAAGGATATTATGCAAGTTCGAGGGTATTATATAAGTTACATGCAGCCGTCTTTGACCGCACTTTACCCATGCGAAGCGAGTACAGTCCTACGCGATGTTTCACCCAATTTCACAGTGAAGTTTTATTTGGTTTTGTTTATAAAGACTGGGAGATAAATTTGTTCGGATGCTGCTCCACGTGGAATCGAACGTTTGAGTAGGTAATCGCAAACATCTCTGTCCTTGTAAAACTGGCTGTGAGCAAGGTGAAGTTCATCACAGGGTTTCACAATCTGGATCGCACAATTAGCTCGGACCTTGGAAATCAGAGCACACTCCACAAATTATCACTTACAGACACACACAAAAACACAGAATTTTTTTAGACCAACAGAGCGCAGGAAATATGCAATGTTTTGTGCGTTTGTAAGGGACCGTAAGACGGTAGCTTTGCCGCCCCGATGGTTATGAAAATTAAGATGGGTCGATAGAAAGCGGTCAGAACATGTGCAAAGGTAACCATTCAGTATATTCTTGCAGGAACCGATGAAAATAACTGATTTTTCTTTTATTTAACGACACTGTTTCGAGTAGTTTACATAAGTTTTGTAAAATGAATGTGGCTACGTTAGAACTGGTTACGAGATGGCTGTAGCCTCTTTCACGGTAAGTAATATACCGATATTTATCTACAGAGACTGTGTAAAACACGATAATCTTCAGGGACGGTAGCCGGTAGCCAGTACGGGATTAAAATCGGGCACACAAAAATTACTGCAGAATTAAGCTACCCATTTGGGGAACCTGCTGTGGTGGTGACTGCAGTGGATTTCGTAGGAAACGACGTGGCCTGACTAACACAACAATCCACTGATAAACTAGCGTATGGAGGAGCAAACTTTGTCTCCAACTAGTCGGGGGTTCCCTTGGGTTTATGACTAAGGCTGGGTAGCATTGCCTAAAATGACGTCATGGGTAAGACCATGGGTAGTATTTGGGGAAGGGGACAGTGGGTGCGTTTTTCTGCCGAAAAAGTAAGCTTTGTTTCTTACTACAAACTGTGTTATAAAATTCCGTGGAGTAACCCTATACATGTTCTTTCTAACCTGTCTTCGCACAGTAAACCTTCCACAGTGGGGGATCAGAGCCTTCGGTCGGTTAGCACCAATTCACACACTCAGCAGGTTACAACAATGAGATAGGTCCTACCTGGCATACTGCAGACCAACAAGGTGGAGATGGCGGGAAAAGCTCTTCCGTCGTGTTGTTGCTTAGGCTAGAAAAGCACAGTGAATTAATGATGACAACTTCTTAACTTCTGGCCGGCATAGCCTCCGCCAGCAAGTCCTTTCTGACGTCCTCATTGCCATTTTCAGGGGTTTTTAAGTTATAATTTCTCTGCACTCGCAGTTCCTTTCCCTAGTTTAGTAACACCTGTTGCGATTTCTTTGTTCGAAGTCTGCTGACATCGGCCTTTCATAACCTGGTCAGGCCTACTTACAATTAGGAACTACACCTTCTGCTGAGTAGTGGAATGGCGTAACCGTTGCAATAATCAAGGTAGATGGGCAACTCGTGGTCAGCGGCCCAATCTCGTAATATACGGCATTACAGAACCTAAGGTATGGTGGCTGATCTCCGGGCCCGTATTTTTAACCCGGGATCTTGTAAATGTGATCCAGCGTTACGCCCTCCAGCGCAACGTTCGAATAGCTCAGAGTAGGGTCAAATGTCAGGCTTTTATGATAGCTATAATGAAACTTCGGGTTCCATAACAACAGGGAATTGCGGACATAATAAAGATACTGACCCAGTCGGCTAAATTAATCACTCTGCGCCGACCGCATGCTTATGTGTTGGGATCATTACGGGCTGGACACTATGGGATCCTTGTACGTGACGGCACTGACGCCGTTAGAAATCTCGCTGCAGAAAACTAACTCAACAGCAATGCCCTGGCTACTTTGTCAGGAAGCTTGAATCAGTTTATATTAAATAAGTGATAGAAAGCGATTCCTCAGCTTCATTTTAATTCCTTGTTTCTCTCTTTCTTCTTTTCCTTTCTTCAATCCTCTATTGCCAAGTGTTAAACCGGGAGCAGTACCATGAAGGTGTGTAATAATGAATTGAATGATAAGCTCTTACGTCCTTCTTTTGTCTGCTCCTCCCTTTCTGGAACAGTCTTTATTACCGGGATAACAGTTTTGCCGTGTGAAGACCCAGCTTCATGTATTTTAAGCCAAAACCAACAAATGCACAAGATTATTAACAAGTACAAGATGTATTTACAACCCCTACATATGTTAAAATATATATATATCTATATATATTTAGATATCTATATATTCTAACAATTTGAGCTGCGTATATACTTCTACTATAAAACCAAATATTGTGTATTTGGATGCAATAAGTACTTGCAGTTCTTTGATAAATACCCCCTGAGGATGGCAATTTATTTGCTGAAACATATGTAGGGGTTGTAAATACACTTTATACTTGTTAATAATCTTGTGCATTTCTTGGTTTTGACTTAAAGTTCACGATAAAATGCACGGTACATACAACATAAAAACTAGCTCCATGTAATTACTTCAGGTTTTGTAGCTACATAACATAAAACATCTCCCCTCTCTCCATGGGTTTAAAAGAACTCCTGCCTAAGTAATCCAACCTGCTCGCTTAAACCCTGCAGATGGAGACAGCTCCTTCTTCTGAAACTCGGCAACACCTAAAAACATGATTGACTTTAACGTCGTACTGTGTCGACAGCTTTACATTAGTAAATTAAATAACCAAGAATATTATAATGGTATGTTTTTTGTGAGATGCTTAAATTGTAGATCTATATAACGCGGGCTGTATTCTTTATGTGGGCCACAGAAATGTGTAATTCTTACACCATGCTGAACTTTTTGTGTAGAGAGCTGTAGACCAGCCAAGGCCATGGCAGCATTCATGTTTAATTGAATGAGTAACTACTCTACGGAAATGCAATCAGTGATTTAAGAAAAATGTGACCGTACTCACTCTTGACAGCAGGCAACTTTGAAAAGCGCCTGTCCTTGTATTAAAAAGTTTATATTGTGATAGAGTTGCTGGAATTAAAACAACAAATAACATTTTTGCTGAAATCTGTGGTCTTCTGGGTTATTACACGGCGTCGTGTGGTAATTATTTACTGGTAAATAATTACCACACGACGCCGTGTAATAACCCAGAAGACCACAGATTTCATCAACATCGCGTCGGAAGCCTGAAATCAAGGTTAACATTTTTGCTTTCCGCGTCCTGAATTTGTAACAATAATATAATGCGTCGCCGTCAATAAAGGTGCCGGTACGCCGTACCGTTGTACACAGTCACAAAAGATACTGAATACAACACTATGCTCTTTATCATCTTCTCCAATCCCAGGCTGGCAACTAGATACATACGTGAAAAGACTTTCTCAATATTCCATCCTTTTCAGAATCTCCACATGCACGTAGCGGCATACCAGATTAGGATGTCTGTCCAGCTGCGTAGTGTTCTTGTTCTGTCAACCATCCCGAATATCATCAGTCCTGCCTCCCTGCACTCAGTTCTTATGTGTGCCTTAAGCAAGGTCTTTGTTATGTGTCCCTGCGCACTTCGCTTAAAGGGACGCTGTGAGGCACGTTTCGATACTGTATTAGATTTATTGAAGGATTTTTAGAATTACGGGGACAGGGGAAAAGTATCAGAAAATATATTTACAAGACACACATACACACATATATTTATGTGTATATGTATATACTACTGTGCGTCTCATTAACGGCTTCTCTACTTGTCCTCAGTGCAGAATGAGACACGTAACATAGGCGTGCCATTCGATGAGCTGTTCTACCACCTGTCCATAGACATAACTCTTCCGTTTCTTCTTGCACTTGTCTCTTTATTGTTATTTCAACTTCAATATTAGTTTCTGCCTCCCACAGAGTGCTCTGTAACCTTTCCAGAGATGAAGCAACATTTAGGTCAAAATTGCTGATCATGATGTTGGCGATGATCATGATATCGAAACAAATTTTCTGGCGGGACTGAGAAAAATCATGATCATTTTTCGGCTGGGGTATATCCAGTCTGCATTCCGAGATGCCAAACTAGCACTTGGTGAATACGAAGCAAGAATGCTTACTAACAGATACTCCGTGACATCAAAGAACTCCGTAATTTATTACGTTCTTTCAGGCCAATAGTCCAAATTTCACATCACTTCACTAAACATGATGTGATCGTGGAAGCCCCAGTAACCTTCAGTTTTGATAACCGCTACCGACTCAGGGTCGAAGAACATGAGCGTAGGCTGAGAAGTCTGCAGGCCATTTCTGTACCTGCAAGATTTGAAGTTGTTTCTGAGGTTTAAGGTCTTCTGGGATATGATGTCATGTCTTTGGTTGAGTACTTCCCGAAGTTTTGAAGGACCGTCGTGCCTCTGTTCAAGGGTCAAGGGGTTTTACGGATGAAGTCACTTTATTCCTTCTAAACGTCGGAAACATCTCAACCAACGACACAGCTTCACAACAGCCCAGAAGACCTAAGTCCTTAAGTCTGTACTTCTTTGTCCAGGTAATGAACAGTTTGCAAGCAAAATACGACATCCTATTATAATAGGCGAATCAGGACTTGTAGCAAGAGCTGAATTATTTGGGGGTGGGGCTGGGATTGCGCTACTGTCGGCTTCAAAATCACGATCTCTGTTACGATCTTTCTCCACAGTTAAACATGACAATAACCTTTATACGTACACTTTTGAAATCAACACGTATGGATATCGGTCTAACAGTAATGTACTAAACTAATCGCCAACAGGGAAAATCGCACTAAAGACGGTTGGAACCTGTCAACATTTTTGCCACTGTTTTTCTTTTAAGAATGTCGGCCTCACGCACGAGCACAGCCATAGTTGCATTGACAACGCATCGTGCTGTGTTGATTGTGAGGTTTGGAGACATTGCGGTGGTGATTCTGGGATGTGACTTTTGTAGCTACGAGATACTGATTTAGGAACCTGTGCCTCCGGTCTCTTTCAGGGCAGAAGGATTCTTCTACCTGAAGATGGCCAAACATTTTCACAAGAAAGTAACGTACAAGAATTATTCTAACCCTAAGAGGAAGGATATTCATCCGAAACGTCGGAACATATATATTGAAATTTACGACGTCATGTCCTAAGAAACAGTAATACCATCAGTTTGACTTCCAGAACCATGAATATGTTTGTTATTGCTTCCCCTGCTGCATTTTGTTCTGATTACACGGACGACAGAGCTGCTAGAGAAGTTGCCGGGAGAGTACGGCGAACTGCTGAATGTGTATTACATTACCTTTAAAAAGCAAATCGCTTAAAATTAGTCACCTTCTGCCTCTGTAAGTCCGTAAATTTGTGTCACATTACATGGCGTCACATCTCAGAAGACAGCATTGACCAAAGTCCGAGACAAGAGAACCGGAAAACTTATGAATATTTTACTTTTCTCGTATACTACACAGTGAATATTGTATTTGTAAACACTAGTGGTGATGATGATCATCACATCAGGCCAAGAAGTTGTCCCCGGGCACGTCATGAAGGCATATTGGGAGTGGAAGTATAGAGCTCCGTCATTCTTAATCTTAGCACAAATCGAACTGAGTGGTCAGCTTCACGCTCCGGCCGAGTTACTCCGGAGAAAGAGCCCCCGGTACTCATTAAATAGGAGGCTGGTTTTACCCAGAGCCGCTCTGGACGCTTTGGAGAAATAGATTTCTTAAGCCTGCCAGGAATCGAACTACTTTTCCCCGGGTTCTGAGCCCGTAAAGGTAAAGGTGAAGTTCGCCCTGTCACAGGCCATGATGGCCCAGAGGGGGAGTAGAGTTATAGCTCTACTCTTTCTATAACCTCAGCGCTAGAGGGGAGTGAGTGTTTAACGCCACGCCCCGGCCGCTTTACCCCCGGGACAGAGACCCGGTACCCATTGTACAGGAGGCTGGGTGGGCCTCGGGGCCGGTCTGTACGGGTAGGGAAAATCTCGCCCCCACCTGGTTCGAACCCCGCACCGTCTAGCCCGTAGCGAGTCGCTATACCGACTACGCTATCACGGCCGCCGTTTTCAGGCCGTAGCCTATAATAATAATAATAATAATAAGTTTAACTCTGTTCAAGTAATTTATTATTAATGTGCTGACTTTACTGCCACAGTCCCAAGTACAGTGACAGCACAGGAACATAACCAAAACACGTCAGGTAACAAAACAAATCAGGTAACAAAACACGTCAGGTAACAACTCATAAACGAAGACACATAAAAAAGAGTAAGAGCAAGTAACGTCAGGTAACAAACAGCGCCACTAAATCAGCATATTTACATGAATACGTGATAAAGGAAATACATTTTTTCCTGAATGTATCGATGTCTATACAGATGGCATTAGCAATATTTCTATTTATTTCAGTTTAATTCAATTCTTTGTTTATTTCTGTGCTGAAGTAGCAGCCTAGTGGCTAATAGGATGCTTGGTGAGGGACATGTTTATGTATAAATACCTGTAGCTGGATGCGATTTAATGCGGCTCCTGACACCTGATAACGCCAGTCTGGAACGTTGTATTGTATCTTTCGGTGCATACAGCCTAGAACTGAATCTGCAGCAACACAGCTGTGACAACATTGTCACAGTTTAGAATATCCTGCCTGGATTAATTATAAATGCTGCCGTTTTTAGTCTTATGATATACCTGTAGCTATTTCTTCTTCAATAACTGTGTATAATAGACTTTTAACAAATATTCAGTTTCAAGTGTTGTATGCCGAGCCTCTGCATTCCGTGGGTACTAAAAGTAATTTCCAGTATTTGAATCACACATTTTAAAGTTTTTGTTGTTATCTCAAAACGATATCATGTCTCAAAACTGTGCGAACTGTAAATACGGTCGAAGTTAAGAATGAGTGGAGATATAACTCTGCTCCCTCTATATGCCTTCATAGCAATCGACAAGTTGAGGCAGTATAAGTGAGATTTTGTTCAGCTCGTCTTCTATTTGGCCTGTATTACTCATTCTTTTTAAAGTGCTTGATAACTTAACTAATCTTTACGTATGTTTACATTTCACACATACTGCCTTTTCCCCTGAATAGCCATTTTATGAATACTTTCAACAGTGTGCATAAATAAACGCGCAGGGTTAAGGCCGCTACTCTATGTTTGCTGTGTATAATCTCCAAAACCACTAAATGGATTTGGATTAAATTTCGTGTTGGGATCTGCACTTACAGTTTTAGGAACAGTTCTTCGGTGTGCTGAATCTTGAAACGAATACAAGGAGACATGATTTCTGACTGAATGTAGTGAATACGTTTGAAAATTTGGTTTGTGTCTGCAATAAATATACACTAAGACCAATTCGGTATGCAAGATAGCAAAAATCGGCTGCCTGGTACGTATACTACACAAAGGAAAAGCGTAGTGATTTAAGAACAACGCGACAATTGTTTTGCATGCTTGTGTGTGTCTACATTATAATATTACGATGTGTGGTGTAAAAATACTGAACTACAGGTTTGATGAAATATCGAGAAATATTGCTTTAATTCTGGTCTGGTGTATTCAGAGCAGCAGCACTCATATCTATGTACTTGTGATTATGTCAACAGTATGATTAAGTATTATCTCTCAAGAGCCAGCCACTTGGATCCGTTATTGGAATGTTTGACTCTCGCACCTTACACAGGAACAACAGGGTGCAAGTGGAAGTAGATATTCTGTCGACTTGGCGCGACGGAAAATATCGTACAGACTTGCTTAGTTTCGTCTACTTCTCTGCAAAATATTTGGCAGGAAACGGCGCCGGTTGTTAATTGTAAGGATTTCTCTCCTCGTTTTAATTAACTTCATCCACTCAGCAGGTCTGGGCATAGCTATGAGGAAGATATATCTAATGTAGTAGAAGAACAGTTTGTGAAATTATGGAAGGCATTTAACTGGTTAATGATAGGGTACAGTCGTGACATTTTGTGGAAATAATAATACAACTGTGGGTTTTTTTAAAAGCAAAAAATTCCTTGAACAGGTGAGCGAAAAGTTCCTGTGCCTCCAAATGGATTCTAGTTTCATAGGTTGTGTAGCGTCTTGTGAGTTAGGAAGATGGTTATGAATGTTGGGTAAGGATTTATAAGAAGGCAGTCGTGGCCTGTGTGAGGGTATTCGACTAAACTGACTGAAGAAAACCACAAATATTTTGAGACCTCTTAGTCGATATTCCTAAGAAATTGGAACCGGGTACGTTATTTCTTATAGCTTCGTAGCGACAACACATTGCGCTGCGACTTTGATTATGGCCCACTATAAATAGGAAAAGAAATAAATAATGTGCATAAAACTAATCGGAATTTCACAGTCCACACTGTTGGATTTCATGCCTTTCATTAGGATTAGCCAAAAGAGTCAAGTGTTTCAATTGTTGCGTCTTCGGCTTGCGCGTCTTCACACATATCTCTACCTTTCGTCCTACCTTGAAATAGGACAGAGAAAACAGTTGTTAAATTACGTTTAATTCAGTTCGCTAAATCAGAAATCACAGTTGTTAGCCGAAAATCTTTCGTGACCCTACTCCCTCCACCTCCTCTAATTTACATGTGTTGCTACCCTTAGTTTACGCCTGTGATACACTCATGAGAACCATTTTGTAATGAACGATATTTTTAAATATAAAGTCGTGATCTTAGTTTTGTCATTATCGGTCAAGTAAGTTTTAGACCTAAATGTTATTCATTGTTGCTGTACTGTTATGTAATCAAAGTGGCCACAAGCAGTGCCTTTAACATTCAGAAGCGTTGTCTAGGAACGTAGCTATAGATCATTTCTGACGTTGAGCCTGTAGAAGAATGTTCTTCGATTTACTTCTTCCAGGAATTGGACTATTTTGTGAATCGCGGTGTATTCGAATAATTTATTTTCAAATATCTGCAGGAAGGTCGAGTTTCAATACTGCATTATATGAATAACGAAGTGTCCCTCTGTTCAAGGCTAATCGATTTGGTAATCTGTTAGTCGTTCAATCAAAATAGCATCACGTCCATACAGAGCTGTATTAAACCTGCACTGTTTTTTCGCAGATAAAAGTCAGATGTGCCAAATTCGTTGTCACTCTAGCCAATTAAGGGAATTCCTAGTATTATTGGATATGACGCCGTGGGCATTGACATGTACCAACATTTCGTAGGAGGTTGCTGCCTCCATCCAGTGTGGTATTCTTGTTCTCATCTACCCTGCTAATATCGGTTTATGCCTTTCTATTTTACAGAATTATATCAGCTGCATGTACTTTGTATACTGGGAGAAAATGATAAATTTTGTGTGACTACAGTAGAAGTAATTGAAGTAGCAAGTGTGTAAGGGTGTACCCCATTGGGGTAACATATATTTCCCAACCGCCTTTTTGCTGTTCTGCATACTCCATTGATCTTTATGTTCAATGACTGCAGACAAAACTTTTATTGTTGCAGGTTCTGTGCACAAAACAATTTTTGCTGTGGATTGTGAAATGTGTCCAGTAAAGTAGTATATTTTAATGAGACGATTTTCTATGATATGTAGGCGTACGATGTTTTATACAATGACAAATTTAATTTCGGTATGAATTTAATATCAGTAGGTGTTGCATTATCTCGAAATAAACCACGGCTATCTTCAATGTGCAGACACGAAACAATGTATTTTATTAAAACTGATGGTACTGTAGGAGATAAAACATGCGGACAGACACAGTCTCTACACTGTGGCGCAGGCATTTAATGTTTGAAAATAGTCACGTTCGAGAACTGAAATGACCACTAACTGACAATGCTTATAATAATTTGTGTGATTTCTGTATCGTTTACTTTGCTACAGTACAGAGCGGCCCAAACTTCAGCTGACCGGTTAATAAAATGCATAATAAAGGACGTCATACATACTGAATTTACAAAACTTTTTGGACATGACATTCTCCATGTTCAGTGCACAACTCACATTGCTGTGATACCGTTCTACAAATTGACTGGCGTGACATGGTAGAAGCATTCTCTTTAATAAGAGAATGTATTTTCGGTTAGTAGACTTTTTGGCCACTCCGTATAGCCTATGACCCAAGGAATCGGTGATAGTAACCTCTTAGGCCTATTAGGAAACTGGATAGATGTTGCCAGAAGCGGTAGTTATTTTAAAGGACGTTAATGCGTTGGGTCCAACAGCTTGTGACAACCATGAAGACCCTATGTCCCCTTCTAGATAAGAACCAGATAACTCTCGCATGAGAGTCAGACGCCTTATCAGTGTCCAATTCAACTAGATATTAGGACATGCAGCATCTTGGAACAGAGGTGCAGTTTTCCGGTGGACTGCATCGTTCTTTCTAGTATTTTTACCTGTTTAGAACTAGACATACTCCAGGACACAAGGAAACTCACTCCCGCACCACGCATTGCATCAGTCAATTGCGCTGAGTGATGTGTTGCTGTTTCTCGGACCTGCGCATTGCACCCTAATTTCCGAATCGGGGCGAACTTGGTCTGCGTACTAACAGTAGTGGCACGAAGGGTTTCCCGCCAAGTGAACCGGCACTTCTTTTATCTCTTCTATCGGTTTTGTCTGTCTTAGTGGTGCTACTGCACAGTTCGGAGGTAAACTTGCTGCTCACGTCGCTTCAACATAACTTACGACAGCGCAATGCATATTCTAGTGAAATGTTCACATTTTTGCACCGAGGATTGTGAAGATGTAAACTGGATTCAACTGGCTTCAGAGTGGAGTCAATGAAGGGTGTATGTGACAAAGGTGATAAACCTTCATCAACGGGTTTCTTGACCACGTGAGTAAGTATTCTGTACTGCAAATTCAGTTCGTACCTATAGTTAAAATACTCTACTCGTATTTCTTTAGTGAGTTAAACAAGAAAAATAGTTCAATGCATGGGAATTTTGATTTATAGTTTGGATATCCACATAAAGTGAACAAAATAATTTGCATTCAAAAATACGACTTTAAGCGTTGTATTTAACAAAGTTCACAGTCGGTTTTTATCATTAGGCCAAATGAATTTAAACGGGTATCTGATGACATGGTGGGCCGGGATAGCGTAGTCTGTATAGCGACTCGCTACGGGCTGGACGGTCGGGGATCGAATCCCAGTGGGGGCGAGATTTTTCGCAGCCATCCAGACCGGCCCTGGGACCCACCCAGCCTCCCATACAATTGGAACAGGGTCTCTTTCCCGGGGGTTAAGCGGCCGGGGCGTGGAGTTGACCACCCACCCGCTTCTAGTGCCAGGGTTAAAGAAAGAATAGAGCCATACCTCTACTCCCCCTCTGGGCCTTCATGGCCTGTTCTAGAGAGAACTTTACCTTACCTTATCTGACGACATCAATGAAACAATATTCTTAATATAAAAGGAAAGAATAAAGGAGAAATTGTTTTATACTATAGGCAAGTTTGTACATAAAACGGTGAAAAGCACTGTTTAGGTGTTTAGGACAAATTTTACATAACTCCAGCGGGACGAAAAGCGAATTTCTTCTACCATGATAAGGGTAAGGCATTTTACGTATCTGTTGGTCAGTGTTTAGTGTATTAGCGGTGTTCTGTTTTTACTGGTGTTGACGTATTGAGTTGGATTAAAGCCGTTAAATGTACGATGTATACAAGCAGGGAACTTATTCAGCATTTCCTCCCCTTTCGGGTTTTATGGTGGTTGGAATACTACTTGCTTGAAGACCTCTGAAGTGACGTCATGGTGGTATAGGGGGAGAATTAGTATACGTATTTCACCACGGTTCACCGAGATGTTATTTCTACTGGTGAGTAAACGTACCAAACATACCATTGGTAAGTGTTGGTAATGTGCTTAAATCAAGCAAGGCATATTGCACGAATAGTTATATGGGCCACGCATGACAAATTGGGATCTTAAAATATCATGGAAGAGCACTTGGGAGACAAACGTAGATGGAAGGTCAGTATTAGAATGTGTGTTATAGAAACTGGATGTGAAGCTGTGGACTGCGTAAAAGTGGCTCAGGGTAGGGTCCAGCGGCGGACGTTTGTTATCGCTGTATTGAACAGTCGGGTTAAAAGAATTTCATTAGCTGAATATGAACAGCGTAAGGAAGAGCCTGTACTGCAAAGTAAGTTAAATACTGTGTTATTAATTCTGTACTTTGCTTGCATGGTTTGAGACATGGTTTGTTGTCTTACAGCGTTGCATATTGCCGTGTATGTCATTTCCTACTTCACAGAAATTAAAGCTAACAAAATACACTCTATCAACACAATACACTGTATTGAGTCTATTTTGTTGATTTTAAATTTTGTAACCACAAATCTCCCCCTAGTACCGAGGTGAAGAACGCGTGAAACTATATCTCCATGGAGCATCTGCCTTCATGGCATGTATGGTGACGACGTTACCTTTCTCATACCGTTAATGTATTCACAACAATTTAGGGACTCATTCGCTCATTACTTCCGTTCAGCCTTCTGTTCGTCCTTCCAAACATCTGTTCATTAATTGGCCCTAATTATCGTGGATGTATTAATTCACGCATTCCATTATTCCATTCAGTTAATTCAGTTTCGTCCAGTTCCTCATGTCATAATTCAATCAGTTAATTATGAAATGACACTGAGACACTTTATTTATACAGAGTATCGGAGTCCAATGTTAACATTCTACCCAGGTTAAGTAATACGTTGAATCATGTGACATTTTGCTAGCCACAACAAGAGACTCGCTGTGACAGTGAAATTAATTATGAATTATGTATTGATGTATCAACTGCAGAGAAAATCGACAGGCCTTTTGTGACCCTGACAGGAATGAAGGTGCGCTGTTGGGTTCCTGTGTGTTCATTATGGACAAGCTTCAAAATTTATCTTAGGAATGAATTTTCACCGTGTTGAATTTTACGCAAAAAAAGTCAACACGAAGGAAGAGAACATTTTATATTATCAGAGTTTAAATAAATCATCGAGGACTTATTAAGTAGCGTCTATGCAGGATATTTCGGAAAAACACTGTGTTAATGTGTGGTCATATTCTGTGAAAGCAGAGGAGGAAAGGCGTATAGGCTTGCATCCACCTTCAAGTATAGACTTTTTATTCTTTGGTCCTTGGATGCTTCGTCTTTGAGTTACGGCCCATTTTATTTGGGAAGTACAGAATAAAAATAAATGTAAACCCGTCCACAGGAAAGTTCATATTTACAAATTGATGATCGTGGCTTTATATGTAACAGTTTTGAAAGCAACAAATTACAAAACACGCTTGAAGTGTTTTGTTTCCACGTAGCGGCCAGCTTGTCTAATTAAGGACTGCTGCATGCTCTCGAAAATTCCAGGCACGCTACGAGTTTTCGGCCTCTTGTTTTACTTCCACGATATTATTACATGCTGTAGTGTAGGAAACACTTTCAGCGGGGTAAGAGCTTTATCATACCTAATAATTAGACATTTTAAAACAGTCTTTTGTTATTTTCTATTTTTTGATATGTATTTTTTATATAAATTCTAAAAGGTTCTGACGATGGTATATAACATTGAGAACTAATTGTCTTCTGGACTTTGTCCATCGTCTTGCATAAAATATAAAATATAAAAATATATAAATCACGACGTTTCGGAAGCTGGTTCTTTTTCCGTCTTCAGGTGAAGGGAGGGGAGACACCTACTCAGATGGGTCCTTTAGACCGAGCTAATCTCAATCCAGTGTTCAATTTAGCTCGGTCTAAGGAACTCATCTGAGTAGGTGTCTCCCCTCCCTTCACCTGAAGACGGAAGAAGAAGCAGCTTCCGAAACGTCGTGATTTTATATTTTTATGTTTTATCCGGACGATGGACAAAGTCCAGAAGACAATTAGTTCTCAATGTATTTTTATAGTTTATTATTATTATTATTTAACAAAATACAAAAACGCATATTTGCGCAAAGCGAGATTTGAGGTTGTTACGGCACAAACTATGAAGGCTACCGTTTTCTGGGGCATGATAACCGTGTAATCTGGTAGAAGTTACTGACATTTCGTAGCGACCTGCTGCCTTTCTCCTTTTTACCTGCAAAGCAGACGTAGAAAGTTTCTTCTTTGCAAGTCTGACATCTAAATACCACACACATGGGACGTGATGTCGTGCGTGTAGTCTTGTACAAATTTACCGACGTCTCGAAATTCTCTGAAGTTGGACACAGTAGGTTCCTACAACAGTTCGTGAATTTATAGCAGACTGAACCGCGTCACATCCCAGAAGACCATATTCTTCAGGTGCGCAGTTGTAAGATGTCAGACGTGTGACCTTTATCTCAAACATTCTTACCCCATTGTTGTTGTGTTTGTCAGAAGGTAACCTTTCGTGTACTGGCTATGTAAAGTGCTAAAGTTTGTCATAAAAATGCCTAGAATAAAATAGTTTGGATCAAAAAATAATTTTTATGGTCATCAATGGGCCAAGCACTGTAGAGCTGTTGTGTACAGTGTTAAGAATTGAGAAGTCAAAAGTGCCTGGTTTGTGCATAGATAAGTACGTGACAGTGGAAGATGTATGTCGAGTACAAAAGATTTATATCTGAATTGGAGTGTGAAGAAACCAGTTCTTTGATGTACATATAGCAGTTGAACACATCACTATGAACTGAAAAAACATTTAAAGTTATCAGCAAACTGCATTTTTTGCCACTGCCTCAGTGACTGCTGTAACATACACAATACGTACTCCTAACATGACTCCATAAATAAAAATCCAGGGTGTTTAAGCCAGTTTATTTTGTTGGCCATGCATTTCATCGGCCGTGACCTTCCATGTTCCGGTTATTTGTCGTTAAAACTGTTCTATCAGCTGTGCCAAAATCAGGTAGATGTCTATTGAACATGAACCACATGCACACTCTCCTTTGTGGTGGGCCATCTTCTAGTAGCTGTGGAAGGGTGCTGTGAGAGATGTTATAAATCGCCCTGTCACCCTATGCTGAGAAACATGGGGACCCGCCATGTATTTTGTATTATGACCACATATTTATTAAAATTAGTGTTGGCGTCGTGACGGAATGATTCTCTGTGGATTGACATCTGCCAACTAATGCTGAGTGTAATTAATGATATTACGAGTGAATCCTGCCTCATCCGTGAACAGTGTAAGGGACATAAGGAGGGGATTTCCGGAACACTGCTGTAGGAGTCACTGACAGATCTGTGCTCATAAGTTAGTTACGCGGTAGTTGTGTAAGTAGGCCTGGCGCCTTCTGCAGGTGGCAAGAATAAATGCCCACGAAGGACCCTCCAGATAGTGAAATGAACGTGTTCCACAATCGCTATCCTCCACGTGCTTGGATTTTCAGTAACGTCATCTGTGATTTGTCTCGCAGCTGTGGTGTCTTTTCGTTGTGTTATCGGTTACGCACTGCCTGGCGTCCGGCAACTGGGAAATACGTCGTGGTAAATGCGCCGTGCTGAAACTTCATCGCCGTACGCATGGCCATTTGTTGTTCGTATCAGCTATTTCCGCGAATGTGTCTTCGGCGACTATAGTTACCAAAGAACAACGATTTTTCTTGTATAGCAACATGCTATTGTAACGTGTGAGAGTTGGGTCTTGTGGAGCAACATTGCAACGCGGCTATGAACGCTGAACTCGTTCGGCCTTTCTCCTTTCAAATGGGCCATAGCTTGAAAAGGAAATGTCAAATGACCCATGTTTACGACTTACCATGTTGCTTTTGTGCATAGAACGCGCCCCTACAATGGTGCCGTGTATTTGAGAGACACCTTGTATGTATTTCTTTTTATTTATATAAGATGGCTACGTGTTTTCTTTTAAGTTAGAAGCTCTTAGTTTAAGCCGAAACATGTAGCCAAGTTATTCTTTATCTTACGTCGGCCTTAGACTGATATGCCAGTGCATGTATGTATGTCATAATACCTACTGAACGGTGCGTCTCAAACCAAGTAGTGGGTACTTACCGGACATAACGGTTCAGCACATAGCAGTCCTTTCCGTGTTCGGAAAGATCAGGTTCTGATTTTAGGTTTTGACACAGGGTATCATGACAGAGGTGTCTATCGCGTTTTTACTCAGTTACTTTTTTGACCCATTCGATCTGAACTATGCAGAATTTCTGTAGCTACACTGAACGGATAACGTGTAAACATACGGAACAATACCGTAACAGAACTTCAAGATGGTATTTTGCACGTAGCTTGGATTTACTCACCGGTGGCCCTTGGTACACAGTTATTAGGAGCTTTAACATGCTTATATATTTTTCCTTTGGCGCTACGCCCAACTCGGGCCTAGGCCGACTCTTTTAAGGTTACTAGATCACACACAGTGAAACACACACACGCTGTAGGACTCTGAACGAGTGATCAACTCGTCGCAGAGGCTGCATAAAAATTACCTGCGTTAAATTCAGAAGGAAATAGGGAAGTAAATGAACATCTTAGGCCGTGATTGTTTACATGACAGACCCGTGATAGAAGATGGCGGTGTCTGCATCAACAAAAATTACAGCCGCCAGGACAATCAGTGAGGAAGACAGGAATGATTTGTGTGAAAGTGCAAGTGAACACAGTGACCATAGATCCGTTTTGTGACACTAATAGCGATTAATCTTTGTCGGAACAATGTAAGTAGCCCGACAGATTGTAGTGCTGGTGATGCCAGTGACCTGCCGGCAAGTAAAAGGACAAGTGTGGCTGGCAGTGAAAAAAGTGCGACAAAGAGGCCAGCGAAACTTTTGTGCCTAAATCTTCGTTTAGTCACAAATGTAAGTATCTGTAAGAAATAATTCAACAAAGCTGCAGATGGTAGAACAGTGTCAGGTGCAGATATATCATCAGCGTTTTTTTGGCTAAAAAATTGCTAATTTAAAGTATGGATTTTTGCTGCTTTTTTGCAATGTAAATAAGTTAGGTAGATCACAACGTTTTCGTTTGACCCCCCCCCCCCCTTCCTTTTTCCATTTTATCCTTCACAGTCATGATGCAGTTAGACTTTATGCAAATTATGTAGTCGAAAACGAGCCGAAGACAATGAAACAGATGTACCGTGTAGGCCAATGTGTCGATACGAATCGATGTTTCTTTATTCGCATGAATAAGTACTACTAGAGCTTGCTGCTTTGTCATCTGATTATTCTTACGGGAAATAAGCAGGATTGTTACTAATGCCACATTATTTAACCTTGTGTCAAGCTCTGATAATGCCTGTTGAAATAAAATGTCTCAATTCTAATCATCGTAACTGTTATGTTAAATTTGACCAGTTCCAAGTGTTCAATACTCTGAGGAACTTTAAAGCACAACCTGTGATCATAAAAAAATAAAAAAAATTCGCTGTGCACCGTAGGCTCGCAAAAATTATACTGCTGATTGACACTGACCCTTGTTTGTCCGTTCTCCAGAATAGGTATAACATATTGCTCAGGGACCATTTATCAAGGACAGTAGAAAATAAAGTCACATTGATCTTAAGCAATGCATTGAAGTTCATACCTTTAGAGGAGAGCGTAGTTTGCATTATCACACCGTAGTTCTCTCAGATTTGGAGAGTGGCATGCGTGTGAACCACATGCGTGTGCTTCGCAGCACAGCCCGTCTGCGATAAAAAGACCTGATGGTTAGTACTGCTTACGGAACTAATCCATGTTAGGCGCGTTCGCAAAATGCGAAAAGCGACTGTTAGCTTCTGTATGTATGTCTGTTCATCCATCCACATGGATCAAATTCGGCTCCCGGTGGAAGGATTTCAGTAAAATTTTATTCTGAGGATTGCTAATAAATTCTGTCGGTCCGGTTCAAGTGTAGTGAAAGTAGGACAAAAATAATAAGCACCTTACGAGAAGATATACGCTTTTTTTTGTGGAGAAGGGCCCCGCAGCAGATGCTATGGACGCATCGCTGCGTTAAGGCTTATTGTGCAACCCTGTGATGAAGATGGTTATTTTTCGTTTTCACGAGTAATGGAGCACCAGTGGAATGAAATTGAAAGGGGAAAACCGAAGTACTCGGGGAAAAACCTGTCCCAGTGCCACTTTGTCCACCACAAATCCCACATGGACTGACCTGGGATCGAGCCCGGCCTTCGCGGTGAGAGGCCGGCAACTAACCGCCTGAGCCATGGCACGACCAAGAATTACGCATATTTATGATATCTCGCTGAATTCTTCTTGAGTTGAGGAAATCTTCACGGAAAAATGTTAACAGTGCCACATGTAGGTACCACTCGCCTGTAAAATGTTAACAGTGCCACATGTAGGTACCACTCGCCTGTAAAATGTTAACAGTGCCACATGTAGGTACCACTCGCCTTTAAAAAGTTAATTTTGCCTCCATTTACTTTTAGGTCTGCCATGTGGTCTCTTCACTTCAGGCTTTCGAAGTCAGGCTTTCTGTGCGTACGACGTCGTTTTTAGCGCGTCACTGACGCGGCTGATAGCCTGAGTTCAATTCGGTGCATATGTTCGGCGCAACAGCTACAACGCTTTCATTGTTAAGGGCGACGGCATTTCAGTAAAGCTCTTGTTCTGCCAAGCGCGGTGTTTGTCAGGAATATAACCCACACGCATTCCTGTGTATACACACCGTCTAGCAAGGGCTCCCAAGACTGTTTATTCTGAACTTCTTGTTAGTACCTGCTGAATCTCAAAACATGTCTAAGCCACCGAATCTGAAATTCTTCATCAGCATTTAAACTCGCTAGGTTACACAGACGTCGATTGTCACACGGCGTCGTGCAGACTTATAATTATTTTGCGCCACATACAGGAGTTATACGACGGGTAGTAGGAAGAAAGAAAGCAGACATACAGAGAGAGACAGATGAAAGAAGGAGTAGAGGAGGGAAAAGCGAAATACAGAAAGAGGAGGAGAGAGATGAGAAGGACAGAAGGAAGGAGCTGAGTTTTAGAGGGTAGGGTTAAATAAACCGCTGTGTTAGATTAAAGAACGAATTCAAACTTACATCTTCCCAGAAAATAAACATGCTACCGAGAAAATTCAGGCGGTGACTACGGGATGTGCCCTGTTCGAATATCGGCCGGTTATTTTGACTTTTTTTTAAATTTTCCTCCTTCCGTCCAGGCCAATTCTAAGAAAGTATCTTGCAACAGGCCACGGATGCTGTCTTCCACGCCGGTTCCATTTGTAATTTCTCAATCAGACTACTACTCGATGCTGCACAGTCGCAGCTGCTTACAGTGTCGTTAAACAAAAAGAAGGTAATGAGTAAATAAATAAGTAAAAAATCATATCGACGCAAAAGGAAAATTATGAGCTAGTGAATAGCCAGTGAGTTACAGTGAAACGTCTAAAGACTTGATACCCTGCATCACTTAGCTTGTCGAACCTCTGAGCCCTTCTGAGGGCACAGTCTGTCATAGCTAGTAAACTTGCACAGGGAAAACTTAGAATTCTAATTTCTTCCTCCATTCACACGAAATTGACTCTTACCTTTATATCATTCCACTTAATCGCATTCTGACAAGAAAAGAGACACAGTAACTTCCATTTGAAGTAAACGTCCTAATGTACGTCAGTTTTCCTACCAGAGAAGACAATAATAAGACCAGAGTACCAAAGTGGTGCCTCGAAGTTAGTGTCTAAAGTTATGAATTCAATTTCGTTCTGTTCTTTTTCATGAGTTGGTTGCCTGATTAGCTGTGTTTTGGTGAAGGATTTTACCATATTATTCAGAGCTTTTGTGTAGCAAATACGTTTCTTTGAACGGATTAGGTGAACATACTATATAGACAATATAGCATTTATGATATGGCCCATAATGTACATACAAGACTAACTATAGGCTAAAATCTTGTGTGTATGGAGTCTTGACATCGGTAATAGTCGGAGGTGTCAGCTTCACGACTCTGCCACTTTAACATAAGTAAATAAACTCTGTGATTCATTACAGAAACAAAGAAATTTTTACATTGTCAGATGCAGCAATTTAGTACTTGTTATTCGCAGAAAATGCATAAATAAATGCATAAGGGGCAGGTATTTTCTGTCCGTCAGATTGATTCATATCCGAAATTACTTAATGAATTGCCGCGAACTCTGGTATTGGAAGTCTATATTAGCAGATATAAGGCTCAGCTAATTTTGGTTCGTATCTTTGACAAATGATCCGAAATGACTCGCACTGTAGATGAAACTTGCAGTTTCTTCAGAACAGCTTATTGTACGGGCGAGTTCATGTTCATTTATCCCTGCTGCAAATTTGCAGTGGAGCAATTAAAATTTGTCTCTTTTTATGCACTTAAATGTGTATGCAGTAAGTCTGTGAAGAACAACCCGTTCTCAGCAGCTGTTAACCGCTCAGTTAAGCAAGAATTTGATCATAATGAAACACAAAGGTTTAATAACTTGCCGCTAGACCATACCCAGAGCCGGTTAAACCTACGTGTCTTCCTCATAAACTTTCACATCATTTTCAATAACTTTTTCCCTCTATGTCTATCTCAAACGTGGGATGTTACAGAGTTGTATGCTCTGTAGAATATTTAAATAAAGCTTGGTCATCTTCATTATTTAAGCGGTCACTATATTGACCTTTTTCTTACTACATCATTTTACATTTCTTTTTAATGTGCCGTATGAATATTTAAAATTATGTGTTTGAAGTGACAGTAGCTTTCAGCTAAAAAAAAACCCCTGATGATGATCCTAGGATCGAAACACGTGTAGGGGTACAATTTTAACAATTTTAACAATAATAAAGCTACATTAAAAAGTGGTTTTAGTGTGCATCAGTTGGTCTGTAACTTAATTTAATATTTCTTAGGACGTTTTATCGAAGTGGTAATTCAGTTTGATACAGTACAGAGATACATTGACTTCTATTATCTTTTGAATAAAATAACTTGTTTATTAAACGCACATAGTAATTAAATACGTACCCATGACTGTGTTCCCTACAAGAAATGAAAGTAAATAAATTGATGACAATAGCCATTCCATTATGGTGCAGATTCAAATACGAAGCTGATCACACTGCTTGGACAGAAGTAATTGTTCCTTGTACTCCCTTTAAATCACTGCTTCCCAAACATTTTCCTTCATTACCCAAAACCGCTTATCAGAAAGTCCTTTTTAGCCGATGTAGGTAAAACACTAACTGCACAGAAAACATATTTGACAAGTAAAGAGAGATCGGTAAAAAATAGGAAGCAAACAATATATTTGATGCAATGTCTTTATTTTAAATATCTCTAAACATTTTAGAAGCCACAAAAAATTTGTTAATTATTCACCATGAATATTTCATCACCCAGGTTCGAGCTAATGAGTATAATGCCACTGCTAGACTGTTTTAGAGTATCGGTGCATACTGACTGATCACTTTCTTCAGAGTACTTCTTCTTCTACACTTTTAAGGTAAATTTTAATGTGTATTCCGAGGTGTGTCGTTACCCAAAGAAAAACCACTTTTACCCAATTTTGGATAATTTACCCAGGTTTGGGAAGCACTGCTTTAAATATTCAACGTACTAAGCAAATTTAACAAACGTATAATTTAACTAGGCATTTTTTGACATGATAGTACAATATAAGATAATTTTTTTTCTACGCACTATGCAAGTCAACTAAAGCGTGTTCCTTGCCAAAGCGGCACGGCGCGTCCTCAGGTTGTAGGCGGACACTGCTCCCAGATATGGAGAGCAGCTGCGGATATGTTGAATAAGCAGTCACAGACTGTAGACTGTAGGCGGACACTGCTCCCAGATATGGAGAGCAGCTGCGGATATGTTGAATAAACAGTCAGACTGTAGGCGGACACTGCTCCCAGATATGGAGGGCAGCTGCGGATATGTTGAATAAGTAGTCACAGACTGTAGACTGTAGGCGGGCACTGCTCCCAGATATGGAGGGCAGCTGCGGATATGTTGAATAAGCAGTCACAGACTGTAGACTGTAGGCGGACACTGCTCCCAGATATGGAGAGCAGCTGCGGATATGTTGAATAAGCAGTCACAGACTGTAGACTGTAGGCGGACACTGCTCCCAGATATGGAGGGCAGCTGCGGATATGTTGAATAAGCAGTCACAGACTGTAGATTGTAGGCGGACACTGCTCCCAGATATGGAGGGCAGCTGCGGATATGTTGAATAAGCAGTCACAGACTGTAGATTGTAGGCGGACACTGCTCCCAGATATGGAGGGCAGCTGCGGATATGTTGAATAAGCAGTCACAGACTGTAGACTGTAGGCGGACACTGCTCCCAGATATGGAGGGCAGCTGCGGATATGTTGAATAAGCAGTCACAGACTGTAGACTGTAGGCGGACACTGCTCCCAGATATGGAGGGCAGCTGCGGATATGTTGAATAAGCAGTCACAGACTGTAGACTCTTGGTGACTCGCGAGGACGGAGTTGGGCGATGGGTTGACAAACCTTAACGTAAAATCCAAAATGTTATTAAATACTCCACACGGATTCGGAATTGGACGCGTTCCTTGGAACGACCATCGAGAAGGAACATTGAGTAACATGATAAAGGATGGGGAGAATAATATTCTTGCAGATTCCCACAGTATTTGAATAGGTGAAAAAATCACTACTGTCAGCTATTGAGTATACACGGGGATTAATAATGTTAGGCAGACTGAAATACATGCAGGAGACCCACTTGTACCTGAGCCTAGTGCTTTGAGAATGCTACTTTAAGGTGAAAGGTTATAAATCGCCTGGCACTGATAAAATTTCGGCAGAATCGATCCAGTAGGAGGTGTAATATTACGTTGGAATATCCTTAAATTATTAATCTGTTTGGAATAGATACATACTTCTAAGAAGGGCAATGATACTGATTATATTAAATGTCCAGGCACATCGCTGTTCGAGAGAACGTATAAAATTTTATCCAACAACCTGCACTCAAAGTTAATTTCGTATGTAACCGAAATTTATTGGGGATCAGTGTGGATTTGAACATAACAGGTCAAATACTGACTGAAAGTTTTGCATTCATCTTGTGCTAGGGAAAGAGTAGGAATATACTGCGTCACTAAAGCAGCGCTTTATACAAGTCAAGAAAGCCTATATTCGGTTAGTAGGGAGGCTTTGTATATTCTCCGGTAGTTGGTATACACACGAAATTATTTAGGTTAATGAAATGTGTTTAAATGAAACGCATAGTGAAATCCGGATAGGGAAGCATTTGTCGGATACATTTGCTGACAAGGATACGCTTTATCGCCATGAACTTCAATGGAATTGGCCATTATGGAAGTCCAAGATAAACAGGAGAGGCTGAAATTGAATGGGATACATCAGCTTCTGATGTGTACTGATGGTATTAGTTTACTAGCAGAAAACGTAAATACTGTAAAGAGCAATACAGAACGCTGTTAGTCGCTTGTAAAGGGGTTGATGTAGAAGTAAATGCAGAGAAAACTAAGCATACGTTTATGTCTGGTCAACAGTATGTAGGAAAATACACCTAACACATCCTTTAAGAATGCAGGACTTTTCACCTGTGTGGGAGAAAATAAATCAAATTTGTATTCATGAAGAAATTGCGAGCAGATTAATTCCAGGGAATGCTCGTTACCAGTCGGTTCAGAATCTTTTGTCGTCCCTTCTACTATCTAAGAAAGTAAGGAGTAAAATCCACAACCATGATTTTCTCTGTTGTTTTTATGGGTGTGAAAATTGTTGTCCCGCACTGAGGGAAGAACACAGAGGAAAATTTGGACGAAGCGGGAGAAAGTAACTAGAGGCTCGAGAAAACTGCTTAATGAGGAGCTCCATAATTTGTGCTGTTTGCCCAGTACGAAATAAAGAGGGATGAGATGGGCGGGGCGTGTGGCTTGTGTGGGAAGGAAGTGAATGTATACAAATAGGGTTATGGCAAGAAAAGCTAAAGAAAAGGGACCACTTGTAAGTTATAGGCCTAGATGGGATCGTGGTGTTAAAATGGCATTGAACCTTGGAATTCCATAAAATAAGGAGAATTTCCTGACTAATTGAGGAACTAATAGTTTTTCAGGGATTCTTCTCTTTGGAGTTAGTGCGGTGTTTGTAGTGCGTTTTTAACGCAACAATAAATGTGAGGCAAAACTAAAGGAATATTAACGAACGTAATTTCTACAACATAGTTAAGGAAATCTTTAAAGAACATGTGTCCACTGCTGTACTAACTCTTGTTTCTACTGTTACAATAGGTACAACATTTAAGTGCAATGTTTTGAATCTGTGTCAAGGGTTACTTTCTTTGCCGTTATTTGAAAGACGAGATGTAAGGCATTTCGAAAGGCATTTTCAGTGTTCGCAATTTATATTTCGGATCTGCATTTTAACAAAACTGTGATAGCAAGGGACTTGATGTGCAACCTTTGACGTCAGTTACTGTAAATCAAGATCCAGAGACGCAGCTGAGGCAGGTGTCTAGTGTTCTTTAGAGGCGGTCCGTCTGCTGTCCCACGATACCTACCGCCTTTGAGCTTCTCTCTGGTGTGTTTTAATTGTGAATTCGATACTCTGTACCGACCTCTGATTCGTGCTATATACCAGTTTATGTCAACGTATTTCAAGCAGCTCCACTGCAGTAGAGCACGCTTTAGCTCTGCTTAAGTATCTCACGGCGCACAAGATGCATTGTTGGAAAGCTGTGTTTTGGTACATTAGTTTTTTTTTCAAGCCTCATCAAGCCTTCTATGCACAAAATGCAGTATAGGCCGTAGAGAGATTTGACAGTTGAACAATATTTTGTGGACGAAAGATGAATGATATAAGCGAAGTAAATGAAGTATTTTACATTAAAATTATTATTCTGGAAAGCGCACTACACAAAGACATTAAGAAATACAACTGGTATCAAGACAGCAAAAATTTCACAAAAGAACATAAGTATTATTAGGCCATTGTGTAGCAAAACGGGGCTGAGCTTTGTGTCGTTGCTGGTGCCGTATTTTATGAAACAGGGCTTCGAAGTGTCGCGGTCCGCTGTTTGAGAAACGCTGCTCTGTGATGTGTACAGGATGACCGTGCCCTGGATTAAAACACGTGCCCTGCAAGGAGCGATGAATTGCTGCCAACCTGAGCGGTGGACAGATTGTAGAATAGTTTCAGTATATTTGCTAAGAAAGTATGTGCGTATGGTCTATTGAACACTTTTTTTTGTGAAGGGCTCCGCAGCAGATGCTACGGACGCACCGCAGCCTTGAGGATTATTGTGCAACCCTGTGATGAATATGATAATTTTTTCGTTTTTCCTTGTAAAGGAGCACCGGTGGAATGAAATTGACAGGGGAAAACTGAAGTGCTCGGAGACAAACTTGTCCCAGTGTCACTTTGTCCACCACAAATCCCATATGGACTGACCCGGGATCGAACCCGGGCCTCAGCGGTGAGATATTGAACACTTGCTACTGCAGCCTGCTCCTAAGCAGGGTTCACACGATATCTATTTTGCTTGCGGTAGAATATGTCAGGAAATTTTCTTTCTTTCTGTTATTAATATTCCAGTTTTTCTCCCTCTCTGTCTTCGTTTTTCCCCTTCTCTCTCTTTCCTCTGTATTTCGCCTTTACAGTTTAGCCTTATTTCCAAAAGGTCATTACGTTGACACCGATAGAGAGCAATGCGGCGGGAAGAGTTCCAGTGTTTAAACATGAGGCGGAATGTTTATAACACTGCAATGTGACGAAACCGTGTTTATTTTGATAACATTTTCTCCTTTTGTAAGGTCAAGGACACAAAGCCCACAAACTGACAAACGAGAGCGATTCCAATACAGCAAGCTGAATCTGCTTCATTTCACTTTTGAGGAAAACACACTAGTTCCTTGTTCTGCCAGTAATACAGCACGGATATACTCCACAGATTTACCCAAAGGAAAGCTAAATACGCTGCTGCCAGACCAGTGTATAAGAAACTGAGACTGTAGACGTTTAAAGGTGAGCTTAAGACACACCTTACATACATTCGAGGAAGAATATGTTACATTTTATTTTTTTCATTTACAAATGGGCTCCTAACAAAGACCTGTCTATGTTCGACAAGTGGAAAGAAACGTACCGTCTGATCCATAAAGAAGTTTGGACATTCTAGACTCCTGCCTGTCTGTCTTGACACTCGAATAATGCCAAAGATGAGTGTGCAAACAGTTTCTTTCAACAGATTATAACGACCTGTAAGTTATTTTGGATACTGCGTAAACCCAAACCCACAAACACACAAAATATCCGAGACTTGAGTATGTAGGATGAAGTGTAGATTAACAACTGTGCGATTTATTGACCTATTTCTGTGCATATTATCCACTATTAGGACGGAAGTACCCACTACTTTACATTTGCAAGTGTATTTTTGTCTCTTACTTTGGACAGATGCATGGCATAATTCAGAAACCCCTTGATTTTAACGCACCTTTCTCTACAGGACTTCGGAAATAGCGGACACTCCCGGCGGGCCCACTGCGTTGACTGCTGCAGCACCTACAGTTTGTTCTTAAAATGCTTGTTCGTTTTGCTGTAGATTTTGCGTACTAAGGGAATCAAATAATGACCATGTCCTCTATGTTGGTGAATAAATCTGACTCTCAATACAGTCATGTACTGCGTGTATCGTCGTATTTTATTTAAGGGATATTCGACCTTAACGGACACCGTTTCACCCTATTAGTCCGTTGAATCGAGGATTTACTATAGTTGATTTAATTGCTCCATTGCCTTTAATCGATTTAGATGTCACCGCACGTATCTCTCGAAGGCGCGTTGACTGAAGAGCGGGGTTCGTAGACAGCTGAGGACGAGGAGAACATCATCGTTTGTCCCAGAGGTAGCCTTCTTTCTGTGTACCACTTAGCCTCTTGTTATGTTCTTTCAGTGAAGTTGATACCACATACTGCCTTTTCCGAGGCTAAGATGTTTCTGACTTAGGACACAAAGTGACATTTCACCATTCAAAAATAAGAGATGAAGAATGTGCCTTGTCTTTGAAGCTTGACTATAGGCTCTGCATGACGAGCAATTTCGTGACTTTTTATACTAGCACAAGTCTTTCTTAAAATAAACCATACTGAAGTAATGTAACTACTGCACCGCGGAGGCCCGGGTTCGATCGCTGTTCGGTCCATGTGGGATTTGTGGTGGACAAAGTGACACTGGGACAGTTTTTTCTCCGAGTACTTCGGTTTTCTCCTGTCAATTTCATTCCACCAGTGCTCGATTACTTGGAAAAATAAAAAAAAAGAAACTGATCGTCTTTCTCTTCATCTTCATCACAGGGTTGCACAACAAGCCTTAAGGCTGCGGTGCGTCTGTAGCTTCTGCTGCGGGGTTCTTCACTACAGAAAAAAAGACTACCGACTTGTTATGGCAATATTTTGAGTATACGTTCGTTAAGGTTTTCTATTATTTATAGCTTTGACTTCGCATAATGGTCTCATGTGAATTAAACGGTTGCCGAGAAACAAAACGGCGTTTCATGTAGATCTTTTCGATCTTTCATGTATCAGTATACCAAAACAGGTGACGATCGAATACACGAGACAGTGAGGGAGAGACAAAGAGGGAGAACGGGTTAACACAGAGCGAAAGGACGTAATACATAACATAGGTCACTGGATCCTATGATAAAGTTGTAATCAGGCGGGTTAGAACATACGGACATGTAGCTCGTCACTGGATCCTATCGCGAGAGTTTGTCCAAATTCCTACAAGCTTATTTCATTAAGAATCATAATACGAGTATTTCCGACCTCCCGGCTACAGGATGGATGATGGAGGACTCGAGGTTAATACCCCGCAGGGACAAGAGACTTTTCTATTCTCCAAAACGACCAATATCTGCGGCTTGCCCGGCCTCCTACTGTATAGGAATTCGGGCTCTTTTCCCTGGGGGTAAAAGGACCGGGGCGAGAAACTGAATTTTTCCTCAGTTTAGTGCCGACGTTCACAACGCGTGGAGCTGTACATCCACTCCCCCATATACCTTCATGGCGTGCAGAAGGACAGTTTTATTTTACCTTCATTTACCTTCCTTAAACGCCTGGGTCTCTCAAGGGGTCTTTTCTTCCAGTTTGGCGACTAAAGTTTTGTTTACATTTTTCATTTCGCCTTTGCGTGTTGCGCATCCTATTTATCACTGCCATAATATCGGGCAAATTCGTATTATACAATTTTTAAGTTCAAATATAGGACTGGGGACAGGTGATACGGTCGAGATTTTTCATGATTTTCCTGGTAATTACCGTGATAATGCCTCAAACTAGGCCACCCACCTTTTCTTTCACGTTTCCTTCAACTAATCTGTCACTTCTGCCTCAAATGTTCGATGCTATGTAACCTGAGCTATTGAAATTATCTTTGTTAGATCATACATAAGCAAAAGGAGATGATGATTAAGGATTAAGAAGCTTATTATTATGTAATCTTCTCCATTGGCATTTTCTCGTTTATTTTAGATTCTGATATCTTCCTGAGGCCGATCCAGTGGCCGTGCGGTCTAAGGCGTGGGTCTTCGGCCGCTCGCTTGCTAGGATCGTGGGTTCGAATCCCACCGGGGGCATGGATGTTTGTCTCTTGTGAGTGTTGTGTGTTGTCAGGTAGAGACCTCTGCGACGAGCCGATCCCTCGTCCAGAGGAGTCCTGCCGACTGTGGTGTGTCTCTCAGTGTGATCAAAAGAAATTACAAACCTCGACACTGAAACGGGAAAACCGGAGTAGGTAGAAGAGGACGACTAAAAAAAAATCTTCCTGAGACCAAACACTCTCAGTCTGTATTCTTCCATTTGCGTTTGAGTTGGGTATGCTGCATAGATACGGTACAAAGTAGCCATAACGCATAATTATGGGTTCAATGCCCCCGACTGAGAGAAAGAGACGTGACCGCAGAGTCCGGCTTCGGACTGAGGGTATGTGAGGGGTCTCTGGACAGAGCCCTTACAATGGAATTCATAAATAATCGTACTTCGTGTTGGAACCTTCATTGTTTCTTTTGTTAGTTTACAGTGTTATTTCACGTCCTGACTTAACGCAGTGTTTGTCGGCTATGCTAGCGCAACAGAAGTTTCAACGTCGGATGTAAACATTGTCATTAATTTGATTCTTAGCCTCATACAGGTTCTGTTTCAACTGGAGAAGTTCTTATCGTCGAATGGCATGGGAAGATGAACATAAATTGTGAATGGGCCAGGATATAGGAGGAGGCCGCCATAGCTGAGGTTATTATTCTTGAGTTCGAAGCTCTATTAGCCACTAGTAAGGAAGTTTGTCTAGAAAAGACTGCAGAGAAATTAAGCCTACGTTTATGTATCGTTATCAGAGTTTAGGACGAAGTTACAGCAAATGATAGCTAGTAAATGCTTTGAAAATATGGCAGAGTTCAGATATTTGGGATCGATTGGAATACATCGATATTACATCCTGCCACACTCAATCCGTGTTCGTTCTTCAGGGTTGAAACACCAAGTATCACACCAACACAAAACAACCGTTGTAAAGTTCCAGGTTTTCTGTAGTTGTCACAAAGAGTGCGACAATGTTCATCATTTCCGTAATGTACAGTGTTGACGCAGCTTCTATCCGTGAGTAGTTTCAAAGTCTACTTTTTATATAATTGTTTTCCGTATCACTTTCACATAACACAGTAATCAATATTGTACTTCTGTGTGCTTGTACAGTAGAGTACAATATGATCTTGTTTTTTGCAGAAAAGTGTTGTTCTATCACCATATCATAACGTGACGCTAGATTGTAATATGCTCCTGTATTTACAAGTATTTGCCACTTGTCTGTCTCTTTGGATGCAAAATTGCCTGTAATCGTAAGACTAGTAGGCAATTGTCACTGCATTTCACATTCCTAACATTGTTGTTTAATGGAAGTGCACACATTCTTCACATTAAGCTTTTGGTTGACGTAACATGTAGAGTACGAGCCTACCATCTTCTGGCTTACCACAAGTAGGACATGAACCAACAAATGACATTTGCTATTAGCAAGACTAGAATCCTTGCTGCGCGTCCGCTGCTATAATAAATTAAGAGCATAGTACTATATTAGTTACATTTGCTGCAAACACAGATCTAGCCAGCCTCTTGTACAAATTACTGTTGTGTTTCTTGTCTGTCATATTGCATTCCTGTGCTGGACATTCTCTTTATTATATTGTTTTCTTTCATTTCGTCTCACAATGGGTGACCCTTTCCTCACTGTTCTTCCAGGGAGTATTGTGTCCTCTACATTTGATTTGTGTCCTGACGAATAAACCCTGGTGTTTCGGTGCTTTGCTGTAGTGATGTGTCCATCTGTCGGCGATTGTCACAGATATAAACATTTTCAGCACTGACATATATTTGCGAAATTTGGTGTAAACTGCATGCCCCATAGTGGTACCTTTTAGTTTACTCTCACCAGAAATAAAACATAGCGGACATGCAAACTTGAGTTGTGAAAATAAGGCTGAGAAAAGTCAGTCCTTGAAATTTTTTAAAGGTAAATATATTTTGAATAGCTTTTAAATAACTAATTAATGGATCATTTTCAAGTATGTCCATTAATCGGTGGAAAAGAACAAGGTGTTATCAGGCAAAGTTTCTTAGTTTGATGAAAACCAAAGATTAATTTGGAGAAACTCCTCAGAATAAAATCATGGGTCTTTATTTAACGAAATTTTATTTGTAGCCTGAAGGTAAGGTGCAGTTAGAAAGGCCGGACCTTAGACGCGGTGATTATTTTCACAATTACGTTAGGAAAGCGGCATGGAAGGCTATGAACTGGATTCAGGTGGTATATGTGTCTTCTACATTGATTGGAATAAATTTTATTGTTTTGTTGTAGGTTACTTGACGAAGACATTTAAGACCCAAAGTTCATCTAGCATCAAATGGAATAGGGAAATATTTGTGGTAACGAAGATGAGTTTGAAGGCAGTCGTGGCCTATTTAAAGGTATTACAGCAGCAGTTTTTCTCGAGAATCATGAAACCAGAAAGAAGATTAACGTGGCCAGTAACTTGGCTGGTATTCGAATTCATGACCTCAGCAATACACCTTTAGAACTTTACTATGGTAATCACACTCGCCCTGGTTTGTACTGCAAGATAGTTCAACATCACGCAATTACCTGACGTTAATGGTCCAATTATTATGTATTATAGCTTTAGTTTCTTGGATTGTTACAACATGGAATTAGTGTCTCATTACTTCGTCCCTTTAAGTGAGATAGAAGGGAGTGTTTTTTTTAAAAAGACTGAATTCATAACGGAAGTTATACAAATTCCGTAATGCCGGCCGGTTTAGTGGCACATTTGTTTAACCCACAGCGTAATTTTAAGACACTTCGAATTGAAGAGGAACTCCAAAATGTTTGTTGTTTTTATCGTTTCGATAAGTCGCTATACTGACGACAGCGCACTGAATAGGAATCGCCGTGGATATCTCAAATCTTATAAAATTAAGTGGTATTACAAACGGTTGGAAATTATAATTATAGAGTTGAGCAACACACACTGTTGCTTGCTGTCTGAAGCAGCGACCTCAGATGTCCATCAGCGTTTTATTTCCTTTGGTTATTTCACGACGCTGTCACTAATTCAGATTATACCCCATCAAATGTTTGATTGATGAATGAAGCGGAATTGCAAAGGATTTAGAAGTTAGTGGTCGTGGCGTAAGCGGGGAATGCTCCCGGAATTTTCGTACAGCAAAAAAGAACATTCATGAATAGCCCTAGAATAGAACCAGGCGTCTTCCGAATGGAAGTACAGAGCGTTACGGGTCGGTAGCAGCAGGTTTGTCTGAGGCACATGGCAGCCGTTTCCTATAAACACACCTGAGGGAAAAATTGTTATATAGGCCTACCTTTATGCTCGAGATGTTTCATGATCGTGTAGCAACAGGCGTGACCAGAGTGGTCTGAGCGGCTGCTGTACTGCGATGTGGAAAGCAAATGGAAAAACTACCACATTATTACTTTTCCTGGATAGTCTCTTCCTGAAACAGAGATATATGTGAGATGCTTCCTCTGGAGACAAAACATTCCGGAGGTAAACTACTCCCCCATTCGGATCACCGGGGGGGGGGGGGGGGGGAGGGGGAGTGTTTCTAGGGGAGACACCACGCGGTTATAAGGACCATCTGATGTTAAAGTGAAATGGCTAAATTATGCTGTAAGATGGCTTTCAAAACTGTCGCGTGGTCAGTTTACAGCTGTGCAGTACAAACATATCAAACAACATTAGAGAAATATGATAGAAGACTTCCAGCTCGGTTACTTGTAGAAGGGATCCTGTCCGTAATTTTACTTTTCTCGTCCTCAGTGTTCACAGTTGGCGTACTGAATTTGTGTGATTTCTCCTCATTCTCGTAAAAATGCGCAAAACCTCTACACGGAGTTACACAGTAAACAGGTCGCAGGATAATAAACAAGTAGTTTCCCGCTTTAAACTTTTACCTAATTTCCTAATACAAGGCCATGTTTACGACAGCCAACAGTTGGCTTTGTTTTGCTGGTTGGCGCACTCTAGGGAGTGGCTCTGTACTCATCTTGTCGGTGTTCGTAATGGGGACAGAACGTTTCTAGCACTTTAATTTCTGGAGACCTAGTTTTTGTTAATTCTGTCTCGCCTTCAGACTAGGTCGGTAAACATAACCCACCATTCCGCTTATAAATTACCATCCATTGGCGCAGGCATGCCGCGGCCACGTATGTGTGACAGAAGCACCTTCACACTGCAGGAATTCTGACACAGGAATATCGTGACTATGGTAAATACAGTCAACCTACTCTGTTGAACTGCTGAGGGGAATATTTGAACACAAGGCACACAATATAACACGGAATAGAGAAATATTACACCAACAAATTGATCCATATCTGAAGATATAACGTTGCAAATGCGTCATTATTCTTCTTCCTCTCTTTCACATCCTTTTCCTCCTTCTCCTCCGCTGTTATCTTTCTGCACCATCATCGTTTCTTCTATACTGAAAGTTGTTATCGGCTGAGTACATCTTTGGTTCAAATTCGGTAGGCTTCCTTTCGGATTCTGACGCGGTAACCGAATATTTTGACTTGGATTTTTGGTGTTATTCTTCAGCCACTTACGAATATAATGGTGTGGTACCTTAAAATAGACAGCGACCTTCTGGCTGCAGATTCTTTTCCATTCATCATACACGAATGAATGTGCCAACAGGGCTGAAAAAGGATTGTAGTTATGAGAGCATCATTGCATAAACCCAGAACCAATCAATTTTATAGCTCTGTAAAGTTGACTTATTTCTGATTAGTATGTTTGGATCTGGAAGGTTAAGAGATTAAATCGGGGAGATTGAGATGAACTGCGTTTGCAGCACTTCTGTAGTAAAGTAGAACTGATATGTTACTGGCTGCTTTTGTGTAGTTTGCGTGAAATTCAGACGTTAAATTTAAAGGTCGCTGAGATCGCTGGCAGATTTCCATTTACAATTCAAAGGAAATTTATTTTCTAGGAATGTATACCTAAGACAAATAATACTGTCCTTTTAAAACCATGAGAAAATTCCATTCGCAGAAGTATAACAAAAGATACGTGTAACGTTTTGAGTCTATTCAACAGCAACAAGTTACCTCAGTTCTAATCATATTTTTGTTATTACCAAGACCTCTTTGTTCCTTGCTTTCGAGGAGAATAGGGATAAATCTTAGGATGTATAAAAGACTTGTATTGTTTGTGTTAAAGAGGCAGCTCTTTTGCAATTGGTGCCGTACAAACCCCGAACAAAATTCAGGAATTGCCACAATGCTGGGATTAATTTAGATGTGTGTGGGAATGACAGTAACAAAAGAACATTGCATTTCGCGAAGAAATTAAAGTCAGTTCAGAGACTTTTGTCTTGCTGTCTCCTTCATAAAACAATGAGATTAATGTATAGAGAGACATAATGTTAGGTGTGTCGACTGTGAGACTTCTTCTCTTGCCCAAAGGCTAGATTATAGATTGAGGACGTTCTACGGAAAGATGCTGAGGATAGAATTAAAAGGAGATGGGAACATGGCATAACTTGTAGTCAACGTTTTGGAAAATATCATTAATGTTTTCAAGAAAGGACAATGAGCTGAGTAGGAAACACGGTAGTCCATGAAAATTTTAGGGAAAAGACAGCTTTGTAGTCCTAAGTCACAGACGAAAGGATAATTTTAAATTTTCCGATGAATATAGAAGTTGCAGTAATGTGGAATGGATTAATCTGGCTCGTGAGATTGACCAGTGGCACGATCTTGTGAATGCGTATAGAAGGTGGGTAATTTCGTGACTTCCTAAGCGACTACTACATTCACAGCAAGGACTCAGCTTCGTGGAATGAGTTATTTGTTTTTGTCAGCCACAAATATCAAACCCGAGAGGACTGAGAATTTTACATTGTGCTTAACTTTGATAAGACTCGAACAGAACTGCATCGGTATTGATTCATAATGCAGGATCCAGTAGTTAGGCCCTGATATCAGTGCCGAGTTACCAGAGGGCTGATTTCATTAGAGGGAGCAGAATGGGGTTGCCAAGCAAAGACAGGAGTCTTCATAGACCTTAAACGTATTTCAGCTTACATTAATTATTTTATAAGGTAATGTAGTGTAGTGTCAGTGGCGTAAATGGCCTGTCGGGGGCCACTGCGGCCTGATAATCAGAGGCCTCCATGTAATAACTAGCGAAGTTGCTCCAAGATCTCATAACAGAGATCCAGAATATTTCTTTCTGTCAGAAGAACGGGATCCTGTCTATATGAACCCACAACAAATTTTATTATTCTGTTGGTTTGGGCTTCCCTCGGACCCACGGAGCCCTCGGCGGCTCGGGGTCTGTGGGGGGTCTTTTCTACGCCTCTAGGTAGTGACATAACGATGCACGTAACCGCGCCTGTCCGTCTGCTCATGCGCGTGTTAGATGTTTGTATTTGTTTCTCGATTGGTATTTTTTTACACTTGGTATGGATATTGTGTCATTGCAGGCTGTCACACTTTATAGGTTCTAAGCGTGTGTTGTATGACAGGCATAAATATGACATGCAATGGAATAGTCTCCTCTGTCTATTCGGCCGACTGCCCGCACGATTTACATGAAAAACCGCTCAAAGTATTTAAATAATATGTATTATGTGGTCTACGCTAAACATTTGCTGATGCTTGCAGTTATTAATTTTGGCCCATATCCTACCTGTACTCAGACCTAAGCTTATTGTTTTTCTGAAGAAGATTCGCACAAGAAATTGATAGAGGACATAAAATATAGAGCAAATTTAACTGAAAAATGCCCTCAGGGGCCCAGAATTATTGTGATTACGGGAAGTGGCACTCCCGAGGTTCCGAGCTACCCAGTGCCTAGAGGTATATCTGGGACACCCTGTCTCTGGGGGTCATAAATACAGAGACCTGGTCCTCCAGTTTGGGGTTTGGGCAAAGGGCTGGCAACCTCTCTCCGTAAAACATCACATGTCTCGAAACCTCAATTGAAATGTATTTTAATATAGTGACACTTTGAGGAAACACGAATAAAAACAAATTCTAACTCTGTGCAGTGTGATGTCTGTAGTGTGACCCGCTATATAATGGATATTATTAGCAAGAAATGAATATCAAGGCCAGTCTGGAAATAATAAAGGATGTATTTAGAATATAATTTTGCCTGTTGTTTTGTATGGGTATGAAACTTGGTCTCTCACACTGAGGGAGGAACAGAGGCTGAGGGTGTTCGAGAATAGGGTGCTGAGAAGCCTACTTGGGCCTAAGAGGGACGAGGTAACAGGGGTGTGGAGAAGACTACATAACGAGGAATTTAATGATCTGTACTCATCACCAAATATTTTTCGGGTGATCAAATCAAGGAGAATGAGGTGGGCGGGGCATGTAGCACGTATGGGGGAGGGGAGAGGTGCATACAGGATTTTGGTGGGGAGACCTGAGGGAAGGAGACCACTTGGAAGACTCAGGCGTAGATGGGAGGATAATATTAAAATGGATCTTCAAGAAGTGGGATGGGGGGCATGGACTGGATTGATATGGCTCAGGATAGGGACAGGTGGCGGGCTCTTGTAAATGCGGTAATGAACCTTCGGGTTCCATAAAATGCGGGGACTTTCTTGACTAGCTGACGACCTGTTAGCTTCTCAAGAAGGACTCTGCTCCATGGAGTTATTTGGTTATTTAGTTAGGTAGTTAGTATTTAGAACAGGTACCAAGGCATGCTCAAGATTCAAATAGATAAAATAAATTGCTGCTATGTTAGTCGGAAAATCTATTAGTGTGATACCATTCCGTCTGTTTAACCTCCATTGCAGCGGAAAGCTATGACCTGTAGCACTGGAAAGTTGCTGATGCTGATAAGAAGCTTTTTGAATTTGAATTTCCTATTGAGTTTTGCGATGGCAAGGTGAAGGTAATCCGGGACTTTGAAGTTTCACTGATTAGGAAGCATAAATAGTTTGAGGATAAATGGAATGAGGCGTGAACTGTGAGGGAATTGATGATTGCCAAAGGGACTAAGAAGGAAACCACGGAAATCGTTCTAGAGTATTGCTCTCATACATCAGTATGGTCTTTACAGCCTTGTCTATGCGGCCTATACAAGAAATACGTACACAAAATCCATGTCTTCCTAGTCTTCAAAACCTCAAAATGAATTTAAATGAGTGAAATTAGGGTTCTACAGAAAAAGTGGATATGTGAGTGTTAGAGAAAGTTGCTAATTGGCTTTCTATACCGAAGGTCGACCTTAGGTTTCTGTAATAAAGATGCATATTTGGGTGTTACAGTTAGGTTGGTATTAGCTTACTGTACTGAGCGTTGATATTAGGGTTCTATAATGAAGGTTGATATTTGGGTTCTGTATTGAAAGTTGATATTAGGGTTCTGTAGTGAAAGTTGATATTAGGGTTCTGTAGTGAAGGTTGATGTTGGGTTTCTTAATAAAGGTGGATATCTGGGTGTTAAAAATTAGTTGCTATTATCGTTCAGTATTGAGGGTTGATATGAGGGTTCTGTAACGAAGTTTGATACTCTGGTGTTACAGGTACGTTTCTATTAGTGTTCTGTACCGACATTTTGTATTAAGGTGACACAACAACTGCTGATATTGGGTGCTGCAACAACATTTATGTTAGTTTTCTGCAAAGAAGTATTGATTGTACAGTGATACAGGAAAATTGGTATTGAGTTTGTATAACGTAGGGTTGAGGTTATGGTTGTACACCGAAAATTTTCGACCGAATGTCATGATCTGAATTGGTCCGATGTAGTGTGTGGTAACATGAAGCTGAAATCAAAATTGATTTCCCCAAGTAATAAGGGTTATTCCTGAAGTACATGTTGCATTACATAATACCTAGCAGAGCTCATTAGTGGCTACTTTAAGGTCTATGTGAAATAATGTTCGAAGTGGTAAATATTTAAGAAGGACAGCAATATAATTTCTGACTATGAAGTGCAATGTCTGTAGCATGATTAGATTTGCAGCAATTGCTTTTTGTATGAAATAACAGATTATGTCTGCAGTAAATGCTTTGAAATCCGTTCAGCATTTCAGGACAAGAAATATGCGGGCGGACAGAGGATTTCTCTGTCATGTGTTCATTTTGCATTATTTGCAAAGAACGCATGAAAATAATGTCATCTTTCATTACGCCATTTGTGGTTCGGTTTGTTTCATTTTATGTTGAGGTTTTCATATACTGAACCCAGTTCCCGGACGGTTTCTAATTGTCATTTTGTGGTTCTGAAAGCAATTGCTTTTGTCTTGTTTTTGGTGGATTAGAAGGAATATATTTGTTATACAAGACCCAACGTCTCCAAAGAGACGCTTCAAGCAGGTTCGAGTATAATCTACCAGTTTCCCCTTCCAGGTATAACATATTGCATACGCTGCTGAGTGTTGATAAAATTTTGCATTTCTAATAAGCCCGTGCATATTTAGTCAATAATACAGAGTCTACCTTTTAAAAAGACGAGTTAAAATATGTATTCCAGTTTTGAGTTTCAAATTTCTTTCTCATTTTTGTAATTTTGCAACTCTAATTTGCCATGTTCATCTATTGTAAATACAAATTAAGTATTGAGAGAAATACTAAACAACAGAGATTTTACTCTGCAAGGAATCACAGATTACTTCCTTATCGCATTATTTGTTATAGCAACGCGCTAAGATTTTGAAATAAACTGACATTTGGAAATGTTTACCTTTTCAGACGACTTTATAATTAATGTGAGGTACCTTAATACTGCATAAATAGTTGATGGACCTTCCTAAAATGAGCTGCAGTTTTATCTGCAGCAGAGACGTCTACACATTGTCTAGTTGAATCGCTTTATATGTGTTTGTATCACGTTATTACTGCTGCCCTGCCACTTCGTTAGCAGAGAAGCAGTACTCCAGAAGCACTAGCAGTCTGATTAAAATATATAACGAGTCACCTGACACTTTGAGGAACCTGATTTATAATCATAACAATTGAAGGACGTTACCTGTTGTGCCTGTATCAGTCGCCGTTGCGGTGTCATAGAAACGAAATTTACTTATTACTTTGTACCGGTTTATCAGTATTTTGTGATCTTAAGATGATTTATCCCCGTTGTGTTTTCGATCAGCATATACTTCACATTATACAGTCATAAACAAGCAAAGTAATTTTTTTAAAATTTATTTAAGCAACAAATTTCGGCTTGACATAAGCCATCATCAGACCTTTTCTTTTAAGAATTTTCAGTAAAAAGTTTTAAATACAAATAGTTATGAAGTCTCGCCCTTTACAAAATGCATTCATTATATATATTTTTACAAAAACTGTTTTATTACTTTCTAGTATCTATTATTCATTTTGTAAAGGGCGGGATCTGACACCTATTTCTAGTTAAAAGTTTTTACTGAAAGTTCTTAAAAGAAAAGGCCTGATGAAGGCTTATATCAAGCGAAAACTTTTTGCCAAATAAATTTTAAAACATTTACTTTGGTTGTGTATGACTGTATACTGTGAAGTACATGCTTGATTATTTTGTGAGTTATGTTTTCTTATAGAACCAAAAGTTTCATCAGTGCCCTGTAGATGACGTCTAATTCTTTCACCGAAATTATTCTCGATGTGCCTACAGATAACGTAAGCACCTTTTAACAGCCAGTAAGTCCTCTCTATGTGGGACACTTAACGACGCGTTTCGACTATGTCATCTGTAGGTGGTCCATAGATTTATAATATCCAACAGTGCGTTTAAACTACACGCAAACGTATGAATAACGCTGCTTTCTTGGACGACTAGGAGACGATGATGTTTCGAAAAGAAAGATCAGTATGTAGGTTTGTGGGCGGTGCCATGGCTCAGGCGGTTAGTCGCCGGCCTCTCACTGCGGAGGCCCGGGTTCGATCCCAAGCCGATCCCAGTGGCCGCGCGGTCTAAGGCGTTGGTCTACGGCCGCTCGCTTACTGGGATTGTGGGTTCGAATTCCACCGGGGGCATGGATGTTTGTGTTGTGTTGTAAAAAGACAGTTGTGAACCGTAAGTGACATGAAAGGACGAAAAAGGACTAATACAGAACAAAAATGGATCAAAGGGAAAACCCAGGAATTAGTAAAAAAAAAAAAAAAAAAACCGGGTTAGTTCATGTGGGGTTTGTGGTGGACAAAGTGGCAATGGGACAGGTTTTTCTCCGAGTTGTCGGTTTTCCTCTGTCAATTTCATTCCACTGGTGCTCCATTACTTGTAAAACTTGGTAAAAAATTCTCATCTTCATCACAGGGTTGCACAAAAAGCCTTAAGGCTGTGGTGCGTCCGTAGCATCTGCTGCGGTGCCCTTCACCATGTAAAAAAAAATGTAGGTGTGTGAGGAGGATATGTCTAACACGTGCGTACTGGATCTTTATCATTATCTCTTTTAGCTGAAAACGGACAGTGTTCTGGCAGCCGACTCTGCTTCCGTCATCAGGTATAATTATGAAACCTACTCTATTGGATCCCCTTAAACAGAGTTAATCTCTACAGTTCAGATTATTTCCATTTATTCTCCCCAAGTGGTTTATACTTCTTGTTTTCCACGGGCTACCGATAAGTGCCTTGGGCTGGTTGTCATATCTCAGAGGTGTTTGGAAGGGAATACAATAAGCAGGAAGTGGGATGCTGCGAGAGTATTCATCCACGCAACCCACGGGACTTTTTCGGGCGGCTTCAGTATAGCTAGCCTAATTCCATTCTGTAGTTAACGCTACTCAGTGTTACTTTAACGTAGATGTGATTCAGAGTCACGCCAAGCGGTCACCATCTTGGAGCTGGCCTAACTCAGGCTTGCTTAAGATGGATATAAATGAAGTCTGAGTGCACTGTTAAAGCTTGCTAGTAATTTCGTTTCGGAGTAATCTACGGCCTCCATTAAAATGACTGGGATGTAGTCCAACAACTTTCACCAGAGGTTCAATCCATGAATCTAATTATTTACGTTGTTACGCTGTCGATTCAGTGGAGCTGGGTTTGTTTCGGGAAAACCAGTTTCAAACTTACGAAGTGTAATACTGATACCATTGTTCGTCGGTCGATTAAGTGGTATTATACAAACAGCAGGTATAAGTTGCCTTCATTTTCCAAGCACTTAATGGTGGTAGCAGCTTCCTCGGAACGTTTAGTGTATTGTATACGACGTCCTATCACGGACGCACTCCACTGTGTTAAGTGCTGATATTCCCTTATGTAAGAAAAATCCTGAGCCGATCCCAGTGGTTGCGCGGTCTAAAGCGTGGGTGTGCGGCCGTTCGCTTGCTGGGATTGTGGGTTCGAATCCGGCCGGGGGGCATGGATGCCTGTCTCTTGTAAGTGTTGTGTGTTGTCAGGTAGAGGTCTCTGCGTCCGGCTGATCACTCGTCCAGAGGAGTCCTACCGAGTGTGGTGTGTCTGAATATGATCGTGAAGCCTCGATAAAGAGGAGGCCCTGGCCCACTGGAAAAAAAATCGTGCCCATAATTAAGCATTCACATTTCCTTTCCCATAAATTCTACCAGCGTGTATCTAAAATGCTTGGACAAACTTCAGGAGTGAATTTCCCACATCAAAACAAGGGCAAAATTTCGTATCCTAAATGTCCACAAACACTTAGTTTTCGATGTACAACCCCCACATTCGCCCGACCTCAGTTCTTTAAATTTTTTCTGTGGGGCACTTAAAAAGCTTGGTTTATTCAGCTCCAATTAAAAATGAAGAGACACTTCACCAAAGCATTTTTGGTGCCTACGGCCCCCGCACTTTTGAAATGGAGCTGCAGTCCATGATCAGATGTGTAGATGCGTGCATTGATTCAGGTGGAGGACATTTTGAGCATTTGTTGTGAGTTATGACATGATAAACAATAAGAACGCGACAGTTATTAAATTTAGGACGTGTATTATAAATGTAGGTGATTTTGTAAGTTGTAAGTAAATTATTACATATTAAAAGTATTTATTGTTGAATGCAATCTTATTTTCGGACACATGTGTATATGAACGTTTTTCTTTGTTTTGGTGTGAAGAATTCACGCTTGAAGATTATCCAAATATTTTAGATACACCCTGTATAGTCTTCTGCTTGTTGAGTGCCATTTTTGTCCGTTTGATATTATGTGCTCCCAATAAATTTAGCTACACATTGCTAATTCTCTCGTAGCTGTTTTCAATCAACCTGTCCTCTAGAGAGTCGTGTCATTCCAAGTACCAAATTTTATGTCCATTTTCCGTTTAGTGGGTCAATTCAAACGTCTGCCTTACGTGTGGGGCGCTGTGTGCATGTATCATTTCCTAACATGTTGTCTTTCACGGTAAGTTTTTAGCCACTCGTCCACGTCTGAAGCTGGAGGACCATTCCTTGTCAGCTTCCCGCGACTCTTTGTTTAGTACCGTATATTGTAACACATGGCCAGGAAATTTGTTAGTGCGGTTCTCCTTATATCTGTTAAGTGGCACTCCACGTTTCAATTGGGTGCAATCCGCCATAAGTTAGTACAATACATATCGGACGTGGATGGATTAGTTTACTTCCCTTAAGTGGTGTTAGACACGTCACACAGCTGTGTAGGTTTCTAGAGCACAGTTATCGGGGCATTCGTAACTCAAATAGTGTTGTTCTTTTGTTTATTCATGGTTGGATTGTCAGGTGCAGAAGGAAGGATAGTTTTAAAATCATTTATATTAGTATGTTAAAATATGACTGATATTGAACTGGCTCAGGGAATGTTTAAATGTCATTAAAGTTTTTTTGACATGGTGAAGGGCCACGCAGCAGATGCTACGGACGCACCACAGCCTTAAGGCTTTTTGTGCAACCCTGTTATGAAGATGAGCAGTTTTTTTTACCAAATTTTACAAGTAATGGAGCAGAAGTGGAATGAAATTGAGAGGGGAAAACCGACAACTCGGAGAAAAACCTGTCCCAGTGCCACTTTGTCCACCACAAATCTCACATGGACTGACCCGGGATCTAACCCGGGCCTCCGCAGTGAAAGGCCGGCAACTAACCGCCTGAGCCATGGCACGGCCTGTAATTAAAGTTACAACATTTACAAACAATATCTTCTGAACATCAGGTCCACTAACCTACAAACGGAGGAATACAATTCTTATCACAGTGAAGGAGGGGCTTGAACTCTGGCTTCGTGTATACGAGATGTCTGAAGGACAGAGCCAGATACCACTGTGTGCCGGCGTATTAGTGTATATCGATCGGAATTTTTCAGGTACGTTTAGCTAGTTTCCTTCTTAGAAAGATATTTCTTTCTTAATCTGACCTCTTCTACCTACACTTTGTAGGTATAGAGGGTTATTGTTGCACCTAACCACACTCAATGACACACACACACTCGGTAGGACTCCTCTGGACGTGGGATCAGCCTGTTTCAGAGACCTGTACCTGACAACACACAACAGTCACAAGAGACAGATATCTCTGCTCCCGGCGGGATTTGAACCCACAATCCCAGCAAACGAGCGGCCGCAGACCTACTCCTTAGACTGCGCGACCATCGGGATTTTCAGAAAGACAGTACTGTAAAATACCAGGTTCTGCTACTTCTGACCGACATTAGCGCACTATCGTACACGAAGATTTTAGACCTTTAGATTGAAGTGAAAGTTTATGGGGCCTTTGAGAATTTTGCCTCGCCATGGAGTATCAGAATTTAGTTACTGTTATGTTCTTATTCTGTGGAAGCAGGGCGGAGTACCATGTTGTGGAAGAGGAAAAAAAAATAAGACCGGCGCAGAACAATAGACAAATTTATAACAACATTTTGGCCTATACCAATGGAAGGAGAAACAGCCGACCAAAGTTTGCTAGAAGGGCTGAACCGCTTTACCACTGGATTCGCGGTTTCGAATATCACTAGGGAAATGTATGTATGTATGTTTGTGCTTGTTTCTTACGTGTCCTACGTCAGTGAGCGAGCCGGGATAAATCAATCACTAGGCGACTGGACGTAGGCTGGGCCGGTAGGATTCATTTCCCAGTGGAGACGGGAATTTTTGTTTGCTGCTAGGTCCAGACCGACTCAGGGGCCCACACAGTCCGTTCAATGTTCCCTGAAAGCTCTTATCCGAGATTAAAGTGACCAAACAGAGTACTTAACCTCCTATCTGCATGTAGTGCCGAGGTTCAAAATGCTTGGAGCTTTACATTCTGCCCTACCCCCAGCCTCAGACATTTTGCCGGCGTGTACACAGACGGCTTTACCTCTTACTATCGCCTGTATAGGTGGAGAAGCCTTGCTGTCTTTCGATCCTCCGCAAAGAGCATTAATGAACTGGACCCAATAACTGAGAAGATACAAGGGGATCGATTAAAAACAATAAAGAAGGGTGAAAGCAATAACGAGAATAGGAAGTAACGCGTGAAGGAACTATTTAGAAGGATAAAACTGAGATTGTTAGAGGGGCACAGTTTTCTAGCTTAACGTTGACTGAATCAATGAACGGATGGATTGTTATTCCACACAGAAGAGCATTACTTTAACGAAGGTCTGTTCGCAGACCCAGAATGCCTTGAATCATTTCTGTTATGAAATGTGCTGCCCTGACTTGAGTCTTCGTCTGTTTTTATCAAGTGCTGCTTCTTTATTCCGAATGAGGCAGTTACATGCACTTTAACCAACAATCGAGCATTCTTTAGTCATTGAAGATTCAGTTTAAAGATTTTATAAACTCAGTAATGCAAAACAGTTTTGTGTAGTGTGGTTCTTACTCTGAAGGAGGGGTGTATGTGTCCGTAACATCTTCCGATGCTACGTAGCTGTGCACCGCTGTTTGAATCTTCAATAAATAGTCAAATGCCGCCTAACACAACTGTGTATTTTCATGTAAGCTACATGTGTGAGTTCTTCTGGACCATGATCAGACTATACATATATATATATACTTAAAATTTGTAAAAGCGTAAATACACATAAACTCTCTTGTGAGCTCTCACAATATATTGCATTTATTACAATTTTGTTTCAATATTTATTGTTTTGTAAAGTATCTTTATTGTATTAAAATTCACTTAACAACCAACAACTGCACTATTGAATTAAAATAACATAAGTGATATTTTAATTCAATAGTGCAGTTGTTGGTTGTTAAGTGAATTTTAATACCATAATGCACTGTGAACAAAAAGTAAAAAAAAATATCTTTATTGTAGTTATTCTTATATGTCCATTCCCTTTAAAGCCAAAATATTTATTGAATCCAAAAGTATTTATAATATTTTGTGGTCCATTTATTACGTTAATCTAAAATTCTTGTTAAAATTAATACTTCAAAGTTGAAACGTGTGAGAAGTGTATGTAACTTGTGCTTGCGTTGCTTTAATTGTCTTTTATATCCGGTGATGAAGTTTTTATTTTGTAGACATAAGTTTATGGATACGTAATAAGAGTAAAGTGAGCTATTTTATCATTGGACCTATGGGACCCATAAATTTGATGGCGATAATGAAACCTTAGAGATAGGTATATAGTCTTGATGTAGGTAAATCGTAAATACACGTTCGAATCCTGTGTGAAATGTTACAAACATGTCGTCAGTGCGAAGAAATTTAGGTTATGTCTAACAAATTTAACGTATCAGTGTCTGTAGCTGGTAGTAAAAATGATACTAAGAAGTGTGCCATTGAATTGTAGAATAATTTATCATTTTCTTAGTTACTGCTAGCTATGCCATACAGATTGACAATTTTCAATGAAAGTGCGCGTCTTAAAGTCTCAGAATTTCTTGTTTTCCTTTCAGACAACCGCCCACGCAATTTCCGAAGCTTCTTTTCCCACAGCACTTGGGGAAAACATCGTAAGCTTTTCTGCGAGACTCTGTGTAGTGCCTTTATTATTCATGCTCAACTGATTTCACAGAAGCCGTAGATAATCCAGTAAGATGCTCTGCTGCTGTTGATATGTGCAGCTGTTACGCTGTGGGTCTGACGCACCAGCACCAGCACGTCGCTTGTCCCAGGAGCCATGTGTGGTGCAGTGAAATTTACACCCGCACTTTGTTATAAAACTAGAAACTTGAAACCAGGAGGGTTATGATACTAAAATAAAAATCATTCTTCGGGGATGGATGGGCCTGATGGCATGTCATTGCCTTCACTGACCTGCGGGAGCGTCACGTTCAAGAGAACAGGAAGGTCACTTCACGCGTATACGTACGTCCACCTTGTTTATGATGTTGTACCTACGAGTATTTTAAACATTGTCACACTGAACGAGGACAGAAAAATAGATGGTTTGTTGAGGTAATTGAACTACATTACTCTGTATAAATACTCATATTCTAGGACCTCAGGCCACTCACGGTACAGGGTCTTACCTTTGAAAGCTACGCACTGACCACGCCAATTCGATTACCTCTTTACATTGTAATAACAATGTGCAGTAATAATTATAAACTTTGTTCAATATATGTATTTTTATTACGGTGAGCCATTTCGGAGGACTTTGATAAAGTTGAATTTGAGCTGCTTTATACGAAAGCAGGGCTATAGTAGACAGATATGGACCCAAATGGACTCATGTCCACTTTATCTGTAGTCCCCAATTCAGAGTTGTTCTAACTCCCTCTGATAGTTCAGTAAATGAAAGTGGCAGACTCCGTATCTGCTAACGACACCATTTTCGACAACTGCAATACAGCTAGATGTCTTGAGGCTTCCGTTCTTAATGTCGGAGTAAGCTCAACATAGAACCCGTTGTGGATGTTTATTTATTTACTCTTGTATGAACACGTGAGAGATCATCAGGACCAATTCCAGTTTTTCTTTCGAATTTTAAAATTGTTGCCTCTGTTGAACTTTCCTTCCTTAATTTCTTGCCTCTTCCTTTAATTTGTCTTCATCCATTTTTTGCCTTCTTATTACCTTCTTTCCTTCATTGTTTTCAGTGCGACGGACGGAACGTTATTTTTTGCGAACGTCGGACCGGGCCTGACCGTATAAATGTTTGGTGGCTTGTATCTTGGCCAGGCTGGGCTTTAGCGTTGTTACGTTTTATTTGACGCTTTGATGGCTGTGTAAACCTCCGTTTTATTGGGTCCGTCTTGTTTCAGTTTTAATGACAGCATTAACACAGCTGGGATCGCAGAGAAAGGTCAATATCTATGCGACACAGCCAAGCAGAGTAAGAAGGAACCAGTTTTTCTTAAGATGTTTTCGCGTTACCAACTTTAATAGCAGAAAGAGATGATTCAACATTGTCAGTACAGAGGTCCGATGTTGAACAAAATCCTGAGATAGACGAAACCAATTTATGTATATCTTCATAATCTAGCGACATAATATTCATTTTAATATTGTCCTTTAATTTCTTGCTTGAATTTCAAAGAGGTCTTCCCAACACCATTAATGCCGCCTTTGTTCCTGTTCAATCTACACGCCCTGCTTGTCTTGCATAATAAGAGACCGAGCAAACTGGCTCAAGCGTCAATGCTTCTGACCAGTATTCGGGAGATGCCCAATTCGAATTTCAGCTACGACACCAACTCTACAGAGTAAGGTTTATGCGCTTTTCCTCAGTCTGTGCAGGCAATTTCTGGGGACAGTGCCTTGAATTAGGTTGTAAAGCTCTCTACCACATTCTGTGAACTTTACTGTTCGCCGCTATAGGCTTATAGTCTGATTTTCCGTCAGCGCCGTCAAATAAACAAAAAATAAATAAATTTGGTATAATCACCCATAGTATCCGTGTCTGTGTTCTAGTTTCATTGATTTTTGGAGTCTCGAAGACATTTCTTCGTCTGCTTGTGTTATATAACTTCGAATGTGATGGAAAGTTAATGAATGTTGACAAAACGGCCAATATCCTCAATGTGGTTGGCTTGCAACCACGTTAATTTATGCGTAGGTTATTGAACGCGCAGTCCGTGGCTCAGAACGTATTAGCCTCCAGTTTAGGAGGAATGAGCAATGAATTGAAGAGGACGAGGAAGTGACTGTGGCATAAAGACACTGTCTCGGCCGTTGCTTGGAGAGACCCCAGTCACGTTGGTCGGTCTTTGAAGTTGAACCCGGGAGGTTTCGAATATGCAGCATGAATGCTTAATGACTCCACAGCGACTTTCGACGACACGTTCGAATGAACTCCGAGTGCCTGCAACTACCGCCACGCAAACGTAACTCTGAGTGCCTGCCGTTACGACCACACCAATTCCCTTTTCATCCTGTTGATTCATTCACTGACACACTGATTTATTGTTGACAAATATTCTGCCATTAGAAGAACATTATAAGTTAAACTATTAAATGAGCCCTTAAAGATATTTTTTTCATTTTATTTCATATCATTTGAGATATCACATTACTGGTCATAATTTAGAAATATGTATTATTATTTGGTTCAAAATTTGGTTTCTTACTTTACCTGATTTATAGGATTATTTTAAGTAACTTGAATTGTGGATTACTGTCTGTTCAGTTGACAGTTGCTCAACTATCTAATAAATTTCCTTTTCTTATAGAAAAAGGAGATTCTTTGCCGGAAGTACAAAAGTCTGTATTCTTTGTAACTGTTACAGCGAGGTACGTAACATTTCGTGTGGCTAGAGACGTGTATAAGTTATAAACGTTTTGTGTCTTTATTTTGTCAAATGACAGTTGCGCTGGTCCCGTCGAATTTATTCTTCAGCACCCCCTCCCTCCGCCATTTCCATAAAAGTTAGACATGATGGAGCGGTCACATCATCTGTACGACTATTCTCCGTAAATGCATGGCGGATATCTGTGCCTGAACGCTGTCGGACAAATATAGTTCTGGCTGTCATATGTATAACGTAGCCTGAACTCTATCGATGTGTTTCATTAGTGGTTCAATGTACGAAAATTTGATGCATGAAATAAAATGTATTTCACATGAAGTGTTAATCTTTGCTCGAAATATTTTTTGTTATGGTGAATGTGTAAGGAAATAAAAGAAAATATATTTTCTTATTTTTATGCAATATCCTGTCTTTTTGCGGCTCTGGCTATGTATACAATAACACAACAAGAAGGCCTTTAAGTGTCTGAAATTAGCATCTGTGTGTTCTTCAGATCTCGTATTTTAATTGAGATCTATTATCATGAGTCTAGGGTGGCTGGTAGAGCTTTAATGCTCATGACTTTTGTTTCACACATAGCCAGTTCAATCCCGTTTAGGCTACACGATATTCTGAGTTGTTTCTTGTCTCCATGCAAATTCCATGTTAGTACGTAGGAGTTGGCCACGAACATAAGTTCCTGAAACGTTACCTCTTTATGCTTATCGTACCATGTCAAATCAACGCTTTGCAACATCAAGAGGGGAAAAATCGGCAATAAACTATTTTATGAAACAATCGGTAGGAGCTACTGTGCTGACGTTGAGAAGGTGTGATTGCCTGCATGTCTACCCCGTTCGAGATGACATTAGTTATAGGCCCACGGAAGTAATGTTCGAACTTGGGTTTACGTGTGTTGAATTATAAGACATTTTAGTCCTACGAGGGCTAAGAGTGACCTGAATTGCTTTTACCATTCCTTTAATGTTGAGTAGGGAAATAACTGCTGTTTGTTTTGAAGTCATAAGAAATGCATAAGTAAATACAATCCGTGGGCAGAATGTAGCTTGAATGTGACAAATACAATTTTTACAGCTTTAAGTCCCAACCCCAATCTTCTCTGTAGACATGTGCCGCTCTTACGAACAAGTTTCACGTTGGAAATATCAGTGCTTTTTCCTTGTCGCCTTATGAACTGTTTTCTGTTAGGTCGACTAATTGGTATTGACTGAGTAGCATGAAGAGCAACGAAATGTTTCGAATCAGGTAAAACCACACATGTACGTATACCGTACGTTAATGAGCAGTACGCACTAGAGCATCCCTCTTTGATGTTCCACAGTCAACAGTACTGGCTACAGATTTTTAGGACCTTAGTTTATTCACTCGTAAATCCTACACATCCTTGACCGTGTTCAAGTGGGCCTGTTAAGTGAAGGAAGGACTCTAATGAAGCAATATTTTATTCTTGATGAAACAAAAGAGCAGATCAAATTCTGGATGTAATGACATTGAGTTTATAGTCAATTAGCGTTCATCTCATACTAATTACGGGATTATTAATGTATGCAGTAATAATGGTGTTTTCTGTGTGCGCTAAACTTAGTCTTTCACTGCGACACAGAAACGTAGGTTGACAGTGTTACAACAAAGTGCTGTGGAGGATGTTTGGACCTATAATAGTTTGTACTGTTCTTCAAATATAATTAGGGTGGTGAAATTAAGGAGGCGGAACACGTAGTGCGGATGGAGAGCATGAGTAATGCAGACACAATTTTAGTTTGAAAACCTAAAGGGTAGAGACACTTGAGAGACAAAGTTGTAAATGAGAAAAGAAATAGAGTGGAGTATTGGAGATTACTGAACGGATTCAGTGTAAGGTCCAGAGACGAGCGTTCTTGAACACAGCAATAAATCTTCCAGTGACATACCAGTAGCAAGCTAACTGACCACCTGAGCAGCTCTTGTGTGTTTCGAAGAAGGCAGTGACATGAAGTTAGTATGTCAGCTGGTTAATCTCTTTAAAGTTAAATTCTTCATAACGTAGAACATCTTAAAAGGGCGGTTATCTTACATAAAGCCTTCTATTCTGCATGATCACTTCCTGTCTATTATCTGAGGCTGATTATTCAATACGCTTAGAGTTATGCTTCGTATTTGGGTGTCGTACATATCTTCCGCTATCCGCAACCGGAGACCTCTTCATGCCTTGAAACAATGGATTGCGTAAGTTACAGATCTTTGTTGGGAATCTTTTGGAAAGAAGCCACTTTGAAAACCAGAAGCAAAAATGGCTAAATAAAGCAAGATTGATAGCTGTTTAGTTAAGCTCTTGCACATAATGCTTGGCATGATCTCGGAACCAAGCGGCAGAAACTGATACCCACTGTGCAAAAAATCAGGCAGTTAAATTTTTCTAAGTATAATGCAGACAGATATTGTTATGCGCAAAAACGCATACTTTAGAGACTGTTAGGCGTCTTTGCAAAACAACTGCTAAGAGCGAATAATTGTTTCCTCATATCTGTCTGTCCTTCCTTCTATCCAGAATCTCAGCTAAATTTCTACGTACACAGAGTAAAGGTAAAGTCAAGCAATCCCTGTATAGGCCTGGACTGGCCCTGACGGCTCTAAGAGTTTGAGGTTCCCAGAATGTCTAGACAATCGGCACATGAATGTGGCAAGCGCACAGAGTAACTTTGCAAACTTCCAAAGATATGGAAATGCACTGTCATGACATACATCGAATTACGTATAATAATATATCTAGACACACTGGATTTTAGTAGCTGCAGGATTTCAATCTGCCTTGTAGCTATTACACATCAAATGTTCCACCAATGCTCCATCTTTCCAGAAGTACCGTATGTCAGAAGAGACATCAGCAGCGGCGTCTCTATTCGTGTTTCTTAGTTGTTCGACACCGAATGTTCTGTTCTCCTGCGACATGAAGCTCCTTCGCTGGGTAATCGGTTCCCGACGTTTCGAAGGAACGTAGTGGCTTCATCTTCAAGGGTCTAGACGTCTCGGGCCTTTAGAAGTTGAAGGGAGAATCCTCAATATCACAGCTGTGAATTCCTCAACATTTTTTCGAAATTGCCTAGAGAGTGTAGAAAGAACACTTGCCGTTTATATATCCACAAAGAAAGTAGGCTAGTGCATTGAAGCCTGTAGAGTGAAGTGGCCATGCAGGTAGTCTGGTGATAGTTTTTCATTTTAGAGCAGTTTTTAATGAGTGAGTGAGTGAGTGAATAGTGAATAAATGTGGTTCTATAAAAAGGATATTTGGAAATGAGTCTCAGGATGTATTTATTTTTAATGCTGAATTCTTTACTAGTCGTCTGCAAATACGATTGTCACGATTCCTTACGTCACGAAACGTGTTTATAATTCATTGCCACTTCTCCAGGAGCCGTCACGCGAGTTAAGTTACGTAAACAATCGTAACGCAGAAAATAAACCAAAGATAAGGACGAAACTTAAACCCAAAGAAGAGAAATCAATAGAGAAGAATAGAAAAGAAGGAAAAAGGAAAGACGAATTGAAGAGAAGAAATAAATAAAGAAATTAATGGATTAAGAAGAGACAAGAAAGTAAGTCGTTTGATGCGTTTGTTGTTTCTGATATTTGGTTAATTCGGACGACAGAGTTCTGTTATAACATAATGAATGCTGCTCTAAGGAACCTCTCCGACACGTTGCACCCTTCGTGTAACATAATTGATTCTGCTCTAAGGAACCTCTCCGACACATGCACCCTTCGTGTAACATAATTGATTCTGCTCTAAGGAACCTCTTCGGCACGTTGCACCCTTCGTATTACTTCGAAATACTTAATGTTACGCTGTATCGCTGCAATCGTAGAACGTTCCAAGAGTTAAATGATGAATCTCTGAGACAATGTCCATGATACTGTATTCCAAAACTGCCTCCAGGTTATGCAATCTCATGTAAAATACATAAATATTTCTGAAATACGAAAACAAGAAAGAGCTTGCTTATTAATGCCACTTTAAGTTCCTAGTTTTTAGTCTGTCCGATTACTCCTCCACCTATTAAAATAGTAAGTCCCTTAGGTTTAATGCCTTATTGAACAGTGTTTATTCTAGCTATCTGCTGTAGTATTAAAAAAAATCTACATGTTATCCGCAGAATGTATTTATGGGATTTCTGTAATTATCAGAATAAACAGCGGTAATTTTCATAAACTATGCTAACAGAATGAGCTACGTAATGGTCGCACGGTGCGGTTTCTGTGGGGTAGCGACTAAACCTTTAAATAATATTTAGGTGAGTTCCATATTTCAAAATGTTAACGTTGTTGACAGAGGTACCACGCCCTGGCCAAGTTGCCGAAATCACTTCTGACGCAATAAGCACTGAGCAGGACAGTTTAGCGGTGAGGCATTAGGCTCGTTTTCTGGAGTCCTCCGCTTCGAATCTCAGCCAGGATACTGGACATCCTGAGAGAATTTCTTGTGGTTTTCCTCAGTGCCTCCAGCCAGATGTAGGGATATTACGTCCATTAGGACGCGAGCGCTTTCTTTCAAACCCTATCCAGTTTTATCATTCACTAGTTCTCCTTTCATTCGATGCCATGTAGGCCGAGGCCGCTTCGCAAACTATTACACAAAACTGTTGTAGATTATTTGTATCGTTTTCTTGGTCTTCCAGGTTGTTGCTATCCAATATAATTCGTCATGAAAATTTATCCAAGTAATTACGATGATTGTGCTTTTCCAGTTAATCATTCACAACCTCCATCATATTCAATGGAATTTGACCTATCCAGCTGATAAATGGATGCTGAAATGATATGAGTAACAAGTCTTCTCTTAGGTTTCGCAGGAGATCGTCTTTCTTGAGGTTTGCTAGCTAAAATGTTGTTTTTTAATTCATTTCTTGCTTCCCCAAATTTTTCTAATATTCAGAACGATATACGTAAAGTAAGTTACTAATTTATCTCTGGTAACAATAATCGAAAGTCAGTGTAACTTTTGCCAAACCGAAAGTCATCGCCGCTTGTGCCAAACCGAAAGTGAAAGTCCCTTGTGCCAAACCCGTCATCGGAACCGCTCCTGATCTAATTCTATCCATTTGACATCCTCAAAGCTGGTTTCCTTAAGACCGACCTTACATTTGGCCTCCCATATCCTCCTAAGTCTTCCAGTTGTTGTTTTCCAGAAGTGCTGTGTGAAATGTAGGATCCGTTTAGTGAAAAGTTCCAATTTATTAGAAGAGGTCTGTTCTAGTAAACTCTCGTTTACTAGCGCTTATTCTGAAAATTAGTTTCAACAAGGCTAGTAATGGAAGACAAGACGTTAGAACATAATTCTGTATCCCTCAATGCCTACTTAGGTGCACGGATTTATAGCGTCTGTACCCAGCGATTTAGATACGACTTGAGATCCCACGTAACGATGCAGTAATTCTGTCACTATTAGCATTTAGATTACAGCCACTTCAGACACACCCACCGGCATCACTGCGACACACGACACTGTTAAATTTCAGTACATCCTCAGCTATTCCAGGGCGACTTCCTCTTATATCTTCCCTAGCACAGCGCTGCAACCATCTTGATCATGCTACTAGAAGTTCCGAATATTGAGTTCATGCCGCCAACATATGCAGGAAGTCGTATCCGTCCGGTTGTCCTGATGCCTGAGTTCAGATACTAATGAGCGGATAAATGTGCACTGTCTGTCGAGGTCTACATTTACGGTTTTTTTTGGCGGATGGGATGTTGGTTTGTAAAATTTTAGTATAAAGTATGTTTTATAGTTTTTATGAAGGCCAAATTAAACTTAATCACTTTTGCGAGGTTTAAGTTTCTCACAGCAGTGCTGGTGAAGTTTATTTTAAGGGGCCTGCAGCAGAAGCTACGGACGCACTGCAGCCTTAAGGCTTATTGTGCAACCCTGTGATGAAGATGAAGAAAAAAATGATCAGTTTTTTCATTGGTGAAGATTTAATTCTTCTGCGAAGTTACGCCGTGTGGACTAGTAAGTATTTACCGACGTTTCGAATGATCTTATTGACTTCAAATCGTCTAAGACTGTTTACCAGTAGACACGGCGAAACATCCTAGAAGACTTAAAACTCTTCATTGCCTTTCTCAAGAATGACAAATGCCGCCAAGTAACTGTACCTTACGGGTTTTGTAGCAGATTCTTAGGACTGAGAAAGTTCGAGATGTAACAGAGAAACTGTGCAGGACAGATGTACAACACTCTGTCCCCAGTTTTGTTTGGCGAGTGTGTTTAAAGTTGGTTCAACAGCGCAGGGTTTTGTTAAGGTGATTTGGTGTTTGCATTTCTCCCCAAATTAATGGCATAATCGTTATACAGTAACGATTCGAGCAACAGAATACCGTTCGTGAATACTGTGTACACACGAGGTTACTGCCATGTATTGATAAGCCTTAGACATTACACTGTGTTATGTTGTAATAACACTTCTCTAAGAAGAGTACAATTTAATTATTATTTACAAGTAGAATGAAGTGCTTGCTTAAGATTCCAAAGGAAACCCTAGAAGCAAATAAAGGAATGCAAAAAGAGCAGCACTCGAACAGGAAGATATTTATTCATATGCTCAGCGATTTCAGATATAAGCATTGTGGAAATGTGTTGATGGATGAGTTGTACTCTTTGTTTCTCTTTGAGCCCATCTTGACACCTACAAAGTATGGTAACAAAGAGCATGGAAGGAAGAAAGATAAAATAGATAAACAAAGGAAAGACAGAAGGAAAGAAATCAAATTTTGCGATTAAGGGGGTTCTTAAGTGTTCGTGGACGTTTAGTCTATGCCTCTGCAGCCACGAAAGTCTAATTAATTGTTTGTATTGTCCAAAATCTTGGGATACGTCTGTTTACAGTCACATTTGTTTCAAGCACAGTAGCAGTTCTGTATACGGGGATCAGGGAAACTGAGCTTGCCGTATATCAGACGATTGTATTACTCTGCAATGCCGCGATATATTATTCGACTAAGAATCGAGTGATACCGATCGATATTAATTCCCATAACAGCATTCATTACACCTGCCAAATTCTACCAAATTTCACCGCAGCTTTTCGGAAGCGAAACAATAGCACAGATGGAAATACAGATGCGATATATCTAATTTTTTTCATTTTATGCATTTACTGATAGGTTTTTTCTTTCTTTGTTTATTTTTTTTCGCTAAACGTCGAAATGAGCGAAATGTTTTGTAGGTGAGATATTCCGCCTGCTGCTCTCAGGATGTTTAACAGCGTCGCCCAGGATTTTGTCTTCCAGTTGTGTTCGGCCTGCCCTTGACCTCATTCTAATTGTTTTGTTGTAGTGAACTTTTAACTCGTTACAAGGAAAACGCAAGTTTTTTTATGTCTGTGAATTGCAATAGCCATACTTTTATTGGCTCTTGAACTTGTATCTGATACACGTTTATAAGGAGGTGAAAGAGATCTGCGAAATCGCATGTAACATGTTTGGAACTTGTTTTCTTTTAGTTTTGAGAACCCCTTTCCACTCTTATGTACCGAAAGTTTCAGCAGTTAATCTGCGTAGTTGTTAAATCTATAATTTCATAGGTTATGGATAAATGTCGAAGCCTCCCAAAATAGATTACAAAGTGGGTAAAACCGCATATTTGCGTGTTGCTCTTCAGTCAGCGATATGCAGATTCCCGTGTCTGCATGACAGATGTGTCTTTCCGCCGATTTGCTTGTATATAAAAACAACCCTGGATGCTTATTGATGGTCTGACCTAATTCTCTATGCAGATGAGATTTTCCGTGCGGAAGATTCTGTTTTGCGGTTAGGTCTTGTCGGCTGTGTCATTTACATTTTACGTGCATTCGGATCCGTACTCATTATATGCTGGATTTAGGCGACAGCGTTGGACATGCCACTTGGAATGACCTGCCACCTGTCACCTTCCATGGTCTGTCAGTATTAAATAATTTCAATCAAGCATGGCCTCTATAGAAATAGATTTCAACGACCTAAATATGAGAAGTATGGTAATTATTGGATCCAGATATGTGATATGCAAATTGTAAGGATGTTTACAGTATGAGCTTTAGTCCTGGATCTCGTGTTGGGGGAAAAATAGAGGTTATATTGTGCTTGAAGAAGACACCAACAAAAGAAAGGACATTGATTAATACTTTCCTTTTATCCCTGTTCTCTCTTATTGGACTGAAACCAAAGCCTAACTAACTAACTAACTCCATGGAGCAGAGTCCTCCTTGAGAAGGTAATAGGTCCTCACCTAGTCAAGAATTTCCCCGCATTTTATGGAAACCGAAGGTTCATTACCACATTCACAAGAGCCCGCCACCTGTCCCTATCCTGAGCCATATCAATCCAGTCCGTGCCCCCCATCCCACTTCTTGAAGATCAATTTTAATATTATCGTCCCATCTACGTCTGGGTCTTCCAAGTGGTCTCCTTCCCTCAGGTCTCCCCACCAAAATCCTGTATGCACCTCTGCCCTCACCCATACTTGCTACATGCCCCGCCCACCTCATTCTTCTTGATTTGATCACCCGAACAATATTTGGTGATGAGTACAGATCATTAACTTCCTCGTTATGTAGTCTTCTCCACTCCCCTGTTACCTCGTCCCTCTTAGACCCAAATATCCTCCTCAGCACCCTATTCTCGAACACCCTCAGCCTATGTTCCTCCCTCAGTGTGAGAGACTATGTTCCAAATTCACTGCGAATTATGTTGACAACGCCAAATTTGAAAAAGTACTTCTGTCTTGAATATGGAGGCACCTTGGTCTTCCGAAACGTTGAAAAATACCTATGAAATGACACGGTTGGTTAAAGCGGTAAAGCATCTGTCTTATATTAGGCAGGTGTCCGGTTCAAATCTCGCCGTTAACACCGACTGTATTGACTTAGGATTTCTACATATATTTACTCCCGTTGTAATATAAAATTATTGCTAACTGCGTGACGATTTATATATTTACCTTCTTCTTATTCACAGCAATTCCTTTTAGATGGTGTTCCATGCAATATCGTGACACACGCACTCACACGTTTACACGTGTAGGCTATAATACATGGATGGGCCTGTATTGTGTAAAAACGATCAATTTTTGTTTATAGATGTATTCGCATAAAATAGTTTTGCCCTTTGTTTTGTATTAGTGTGGAAATTTGTCTCATCCTTGAGTGAAGAACACATATTGCAAGTGTTGACGGAAATATGCGGTCACAAGAAGAATTTCATAAGCAAAGTCTTCGTAATTGGTACGTGTCACTTACTGTTTTGAAGACAGTGAAATGCACGAATGGACAAAATAAATGTACACCGAAATTTGATTTAGAAACGTAACGGAAAATGGCGACATAAAAGATCGACTAGACGGGAAGATAACATTGAGATAAGGAAATAAGTTTTTTACGATGGAAAGTTGATGAAATTGATTCAGGATCTTTTCCATTAGCGAGGTTTGGTATTTATAGCCCTAAACCTTTAGTTTCCATTACAGCGGATTTGGTTTATAGCCCGCAGGTATCTTTAGTGGCTAGTAATTCTCTTCCTTTTATGTGTCAGTTGCTGGACTCAATTTAGTTGGTGTATTCACAGAAACGTGAGGACAAGTCCCACCTGCGAACAGCTTAACATTTCGAGTCTCCAGTATGGGACTAGTCACTACGCTGTACGGTATTTATTCTCTTGACAATTTACTGGGAAAAATATGTCACTTGATTTGTTTGTGGTCCACAAATTACGTGACGTAAGGGTTTGTCATATTTTGACGTGTTTAATAACGACTTTGACAGAGGTAAATCATTTTTATCATAAACCAGAAACGATGCGAAGAATGCAGTAATGTCGGTCAGAAGGTAACGCAGCTGAAGTTTTCGAGATGGTTGTTCTGTATTTTCTGATGCATAAACAGAGGCAATGAACTTCTCCGAAATCGGAATATCAATGTTAAGATATTGGCCCATTTTCTTTTGCTTCTTCTCTCTTTTCCTCTCTCTCTCTCTCTCTGTGAATAACAGTTGTAGAGCACGAGGCTATGGACGAGTTGCACTCTTTGAAATAACACGGTTGATACTGAACTTTGTCACCACTGTATTTACAGGAATGTGGAATGCTTCCTGGCGCGATCTGACCGACAACCACTCGAGCGCATGATTGCTCTTTGTTCATCCTGTTGAAACTCTTTCCACAAAGGCCTTTTCTGGTACGGATATTAACTCATCCTTCCGCTTGACGTCCGTTATTTGCGGGGTGGCGGAATGCACTGCCGGATGTGTCCGGGCTCGGGCGTTGCTATAAGACAGGCGGGCTGGGCACTGGAATCCGGTATCGAGCAGCGTAAAAGTGTAATCCGTAATGATTTATTTGGTTGGTTATTGGTTTCTTTGCCAATACCCTGTTGGCTGATAAGGTTCTGTACTGTTGAATGGGTATTATTATATGATGGTCTGGTATGACGAATGTTTGGAGGAGATATGTTAGGAGCATGTCTTTGCCGGTTTTGCTTTACCTTCCCGGTGTTTGTGTGGAATGAGGAAAACACATAAAACGTCAGTCTTGCCGATGGTGATTCCAGAATTCATATGTTCTGCTTTCGTCAGAGCTAATAAAGGGTAAAATCATTACACTGCACAGGTACGTCGAATGTCTAAACACTTAGCTCTTTCCCTTGAAGGAGTCTGTGTGTTATGCTATGCCCCTATACCAAGTCGTTTCTCCACCAACAAAACGTACAGGCACAGTTGTCCCTGTGCACGCCATGAAGCCATACGTGGGGGTAGATATATAGCTCCTGCACTAGACGGAGGTAAGTGGTTAGCTTCACGCTCCAGCAATTTTACTCCTCGGTAAAGAGCGCCTGGTATCTATTCAGTAGACGGTTCGGTGGGCCCCATTTTCGGCCTGCAAGTTTCGGAGAAGAGACAAAGCTCTTAATCCCCCGAGAATCGGAACCTTAAATACAAAACAAAATGAAATTTTATCTAGTCTTCTGGCATGAAAGGTAGTTTAATTCAGGTTGGTGTTTTCGGATGCATACATACATACATACATACATACTTACATACATACATACATACATACATACACACATACATACACACACACATACTGATTAGTAAGGACACCTTCATGACTGTGTTCTTACTAATTTGCAGTTATCTACAAACACAACGGGATGTCATTTATAAAAAAGTACGCACCTACGTACATACATAAGGCATACACACACATTTATACGTACATACCTACAGATGGGTGTAGATTCCCCATTTCATGACACTGACTTTGTGAAAATAACCCATAGATTGAAGCTTAAATGTCAGTAGATCTATCGAAATCCTGATTTTGATTCAACTGATAAGAAAGCTTTATGTAAAAGGGCGTCATGTGATCAGTTACGTGCTCATTGGCAGACACGGTAACTGATCTGCAGATTCACGATGAAAGCACACAGAGCTGTAACACAGTGCCGCGTGCACAGTGGCCGGCTGCTGCATGTTGACACATTTTTAACGCTGGAGGGAAAACCGATCGAAGTTTATTTATTTTTGCTTTCCCACTGCTACAGCTAACGTGTCGTCCGGACAGATCGTAAGGCACTGATACAGCTAACGTGTCGTCCGGACAGATCGTAAGGCACTGCTACAGCTAACGTGTCGTCCGGACAGATCGTAAGGCACTGCTACAGCTAACGTGTCGTCCGGACAGATCGTAAGGCACTGCTACAGCTAACGTGTCGTCCGGACAGATCGTAAGGCACTGCTACAGCTAACGTGTCGTCCGGACAGATCGTAAGGCACTGCTACAGCTAACGTGTCGTCCGGACAGATCGTAAGGCACTGCTACAGCTAACGTGTCTTCCGGACAGATCGTAAGGCACTGCTACAGCTAACGTGTCGTCCGGACAGATCGTAAGGCACTGCTACAGCTAACGTGTCGTCCGGACAGATCGTAAGACACTGCTACAGCTAACGTGTCGTCCAGACAGATCGTAAGGCACTGCTACAGCTAACGTGTCGTCCGGACAGATCGTAAGGCACTGCTACAGCTAACGTGTCGTCCGGACAGATCGTAAGGCACTGCTACAGCTAACGTGTCGTCCGGACAGATCGTAAGGCACTGCGGCAACCACAATAACATTAACAGCTTCTTCTGCCGCCGACGGATGAACCTGATTTCATATGCATCTTCTGAACTACCTTCTCACGTCTTGTTTGTTTATGGTTTTATGGAAGAGAACGTTCCTGGCGTCTCTTTCTATCCATTTTCTGAAGGTGGAGTAACCCTTCTTTTCTGAGTAGTCTCTTATTTTATTTAAGAAATAAGCTTTATTCCCTCCCTGATATAATTGCATTTTCAGCTTCTTGGAATCTGTTACACTTATTAGCACTTATTAAAATATTATTTCTAGTGTTGTGATATTCCTATCTAAAGTTTCATGCCAGCATGTGAAGTTGTCCTTTTTTAAGCATAAAACCAGAAAAGCATAGATCAAGAACACAAACTGAGAGCTTTTCATTATTTGTCTCTATTTTCATACTATCTGTGTCCTGTACTCTAGCTCCAATCATTTTCAACAGCATTTTTTTTCAAGCACACTTAATCAGTGCTCTTCAGTCAGAGTGAAACAACAAGTTTTACAGTCATACAATTTGTAATACTTGTAGATGTACATAATTTAATTGATTATTTCTAGAGAGAATGCGGAGAAGTTAGAATGGATAGAACAATTGCATTTGGAAGTAATTACTAAATCTTTTAAAATTTTATTTGAAGAGAAATTTTGAACGGAATAACTGAGCATAGGAAACGTGACGTTTTCTAAGAAAAATGTTATTGTTAACGATTTTGCTGTTTAAAGTTTGGAAAAAGGTACAAATATGATAGATATTAGATAACCAAGAGAAACTTGGGTTATACGTGTATTTTTCTACGCTTGTGTCGACTGTGACTTATTTTGGGTTTGAGATGTTTTATACGACACTTGGCAAAGCCCCACCAGAACGTAAATACCATCTAGATGCTTATTTGGTTCAGTGAAGGCCAACGTGCAGAAACTTTTCCATGCCGTGAACGAAGTACGATTGTGTCGCTTATAAATACCAGTCTGTACCGATATGAACAATTCTGAAATTTGCCTTTGTTAATAAGCATACCTATTCTTCTATGTTTTAACGCTCCAAGCAGCTTTTTTTCTTAAATAATCGTGGCATTTAACGCCACTGAATTGCTAATATTTTGTAACGTTTATGATAGATGAATGAACTAGCATGGCGCATCGGGAATTATACTGACTTGCGAAATCTGAACTACTTGGAGAAAAGAAAACTGTCTCACTGTAGTTCATCCAACACAAATCCCACACGGACTGGCCTGGGGTAGAACCCGGGCTTCCGCCGTGGAGACAGGCTTTGTTTATCATACTGTAGAATGAAATGCGCTGCCTTGTAAGAAGCCTTTACCTGTTAGTGGTGACTTATGATGGCTGCTGTTGAAGAGCAATAAATACACGTAGTTAGCTGTAGATGTTGACTGACGACAGTACTTTCCTTTCTTTGGTCTCAAACAACAAACAAAATTTAGACCAGAAGGGTAAGGGCTTCTAGGGAATGAATCTAGTGCGTAGTACGCAATGCGTTATGGCGCTCTGTAGCTGCAGCACAGTCCTCAGTCCCTACAGTTTCATACACACGACAGGTTAAGCTCTCTTTCATTGGTAGTCCCGTTTATGACAGATCTCGTAGTTTAATCAGCCAGACAGACTGACAGACAATAGTATACTGTATGTTTACGTGATATACGATATGTTTCGTGAACTTTTTTCGCATTAAATATTTCATGATACCAAAATACACAAGACAGCATCATCATTTCTCAAGCCGCATTTCGCGACGCGAATCTTCTGGCCATGATATTTAGAATTTAAATATTTTCCTGTTAAGAATGCTTCGTCGAGGAAGAGTTCAGACCTGTTACCTTCCTGAAAATTCAGATCTCCTGGACTGTTATGCCAGGTCAAGCACAAAGGGTCCAAGAGGACTGCTTGATCCTGAAGGTAAGGCCTTAGTGTCCTTCGAAATGTCGGTAACTCGGTAACTATTTACCCAACGACACAGCCTAACATCCCAGAAGATACGAATCTTCAGCAACACCGCTGTAAGAACCTCAAATCTCACAGTATTCAGACATGTTTTGACATATAGTCTCCTTATGCCGATCGCACAGAGTACTTGAATTCAGTAAAGTTCTGCAGTTTTGTTGATAATAAGTGTATAATGCCGTGTTTATCATTTCTGCAAGCAAAATTCTGTCGTCTGTGTAATGATGTCAGCAAGTATGATATCTCTGCTTACACCTAGCAACAATTTCTTATCCTTCATTCATTCTGTAGTCTGTCTTACGACAGGTCCGTAGCCTCTTCCAAAGCGAGTTCTCCACAGGGTGCGATCTAGTGCTTCCTCTTTCAATTTCCAGTATCTCTTCTTTTCCTTAAGGTCATCCAGTAGCTGCTTACGTCTTCTCCCTCGTCGTCCCGTCATTTCTATCCTTCCTTCTAACTTTCCTTCAATCACGTGTTTCAGAAGGCAGTTTCTACGCAAGATGTGACCAATCCAGTTAGCCTTTCTTCTTTTTATTGTATGTAGGATATTCCTCTCCTCCTTGACTCTGTGTAATACTTCTTCATTTCTCACACGATCGGTCCAACTGATCTTCTCCATTCTTCTCCAGCACCACATTTCAAAACCTTCCAGATACTTCTGATCTACTTTCCGAAGTGTCCACGTTTCAGCACCATACAAAGCTATGCTCCAAATGTAGCACTTTACTAGTTTCTTCCTTAAATTTAATTCCAGTTTGCTGGTGAAAAGATTTTTCTTCTTGTTGAATGCTGCTTTTGCCATGGCAATTCTGGATTTAATTTCACGTGTACACCTTTCATCACTTGTTATCATGCTACCCAAATAATTGAAATATTCCACATTCTCCAATTGTTTTTGATGTAACAAAATTTTCATTGGGGATGGTTGCCTTGAGATTTTCATTACCTTGTTTTTCCCACATTCATTTTCATTCCATAGCGTCTTCCAATTTCAATTAGTCTATCAATCATGCCCTGTAGCACCTTTTCTTCCCTAGCCAGTAGCACAAGGTCATCTGCATATTTCACAGTGCGAATTACTTGTCCTCCTATTTTGAAGTCTCCAAACCCTTCAAGAGCTTCCTTGGTAAGGTACTCGCTGTATAAGTTGAATAGAATCGGTGACAAGCAGCAACCTTGTCTAACTCCTCTTCCAATCTTCACACTTCTCGTCTCCCCTTGGTCCAGTCGTATTTTGACACTCTGTTACATGTACAGTATCCTTATAGGATAGGAATTTTAAAAGTCTAAATCGAACTAAAGAAAAATGAACACAGCATGCTAGTTTAGAACGAGAATTTCACTTCAAGTTCTGGTACGTGAAAATTCTTATATTGAAGTTACTTTTTAATGATATTCCTAGCAAAATGTTTGGCTCGAAGAGTGTTGCTAGTTATATCACGTAACGAGGAACTACAGTGATGTATGGAGGTCGTGAACAGCATGCAGGGAAAAAGAGACTACGAAGTTTGGAGCATGTTTACCTTTACATCCCTGAACGATAAAAGTTAAGGAAATTATTGAAATGCTGGTATTTTCTGCAGGACACACTGAAATGCTTTCACAAGGAATTAAATTTTTAAAAACAACACTAATAATTATTATTATTTGATATCAATTAGCACTGCGTTGTCACGGTGGTAGCCGATCACCATTTGATACTTATGATACACATTTACACTTCTTGTGTTTTATTTAACCATGTGTACTTTAGTTTGTCTAAGTACGTGCCTAGATTTCTTATCTGATCTTATTAGGCTACCTCTTTATTCACATTTAACCGTTTTTTATTTAAAAATTTCATTTTCCAATTTATAGTTTCTAAACACGTGTTTGACATCCTCTTCACCTAAACATAAAGGTCATCTTCCTTATCTCTTCTTATTCCTTTCAGCCTCCACACCCCTGCTAACAACCACGCTATTACACTTCTTTCTTTTCTCGGAAAACATTGTATAACTTACATAAACTTTTACCCCAAAAGAAGTCAATTTCTCGATGTAGTGTTAATGAGCTTTCTCTGACATTTTTGCTAAGATAGAGAACAAACAAAATTATTAGGAAAATATTTCACCTGTGTAATGTTAACCAAAATTTCCTTGTGCATTAGGCACTGATTTTCCCACAATTTTCTTGCTGTTCACGTTGCTGGTCACACTACGTATTATGAAAAAGGATATTAGGTAGTTAGATTACGAGAGTGGAAGATGGATGAAACTGTCTCGGGACTGTGTCTATCAGCTTTAATATTATCCGTGTTAGAATTCGACAGTTATCCTACATCCCACATGGTATGGCGCTGTGCAGCAGAGCATGTCTACAGCTGCATAATCTACTGCACAAATAAAACCGAACATTAATCATTTTCTCAAAATGACGTATCTTTAAAAAATGTATTGCTTTCTTCGATATACTCTATAGTGAAAGAAAAACACAATTATTATTCATCCTCATTCTATGCAGCATCTGATTCTCACTTTGTCGACAACAAAATTTACGGCCATATGCAGTGTATTGTCTGTACTGTTTTGTAGTAAATAAATTTGAAGAGCGACACGAAGAAACTGGCTTCGTAGGGCAAAGAGCTTCATATGAAGGTAACAGTTCTGCGAAGAAGCATTTTGAAAATATACATACTCAAAAGGCACTACACCTTTAAGATTTTGTTTTAAAAATGAACGATCGCTCGGAAATAACGTGATAAACATAGACAAATACGGCATATAGGCGCACCTTTGTGGAGAGGTGACGTTTTATGGGACTTGTGCGAAGTACTGGCATGTCAGGTTATACATTCTAATTACTGCGTTTCATTCTGCTATGTATTTAAAAACTTTCCTTTTGTTAGTATATTTACGTGTTAAATGACATATTGTTGGAAGGCCACAAATAGCGTGCCTTGAATATTTGAGAGAAACGAGAGAGATCGCAGTCGAGGAACTTTCCTTGGGCTGATCTCAGACTTGCAGCAAATCCAGAATAGACGGGCGTATGATTTTAAACTAGGTGTCTGTAGCATAGCAGATGATAATAAAGTGTAGCGAAGGATGGGTTTATAAATTTGTGTTATTGTGTCTTAGTAACGTTAAGTTGGTCCCTAGGCGTTCACAGGTTGCGAATGGAACCTTGTACAAATGTTCTCCTTAGAATTCTTGAGACTTGAGTCTGGATGATACTAGCTTCGTTCAGTGTACGACTGTTACGAAGAAGTTGTTGCAAGAAAGTAACTTGTTGACTGTGAGGAATACTTCGTAACACCGACGTTTACTGTCGAGTAAGCACAGCTGCTTTTAGATCACAGATTCGAATCTCGGCTCTTAGACTGCCTCTCCTGAGTGAACACTTTGTCCTTATTCCTTGCTCGTAAATCTTCTACACTAACGTCCACATCGTGCTGAATTCATGATTGATCATAGTTATGCTCCTTTTATAAGACCTTCTATAATCTATTAGGCTACGGGCTGGACGATCGGGGTTTCGAATTGCGGCAGACAGGCTCTGGGGCCTTGCCAGCCTTCTACACAATTGGTACCGGAGTGTCTTCCTGGGGGTTAAGCTTTCGAGGCGTGAAGTTGCCCACTCACCTCCATCAAGTGCCTAGGATAAGAATGAGTGGAGCTGTACTTTATGCCTCTTATACGCCTTCATGGCGTGGAGGGGAAATCTTTACCTTTTTTATGTAGCCTAGACAGTTAACGCAGTGTTGTAAACCTTTTCATTGTTATGGTCGTCCGCTAAGGAGCATCAGTCACTTTTGTCTCGATATCTTGTGTTTGCTGGTGTAACAGAAAATAGAGAATTATGTCATATATATTTATGCATATTTATGTATTTATTGAATCCAAAAATTTGGGTGCGTTGGAAGTAGAGGTTGTGTGTTTCGATGAAAATGTAGAAAGAGAAGAAAGCTGTTTGAGAAATTAAACTCAACACCGAATGAGGGGCATATCTGTCCATCTGCCAGTGTGTGTATGTAGGCAGGCGTGAATGATCTCGGCTACTGTAATGGCTTTATGTGGGTCACCGTGCCAAGCATAGCTTGATTGCGTAATTTAAAACTTTGCTTTTTTCATATGAGTTAGTAATTTTATTTACGGCTCCAGCCAACATCGTTATGCCAGGCTAAGACATGCACTTGACGAGATATAGCACGCGCCCTGCTCTGAGCTTTATGGCCACGTATCACAGTATCCCGACCATTTGGCTTATTGAGTTTCCTTGCAGGCATCAGTTGATTGTATCTCATTAGGTTAATGCAAACCGTAAGCTAATTTCTTTTACAGAAAGTTACAACATAGAGAACATTTTTCTTCATTGCTATTTCACTTTCACTTTTCCCTTTAACGTTTTGCCATGAATTTCTTTGATTCTTCCCTTTTTACCTATTTCCATTTAATTCTTCCTTTCTTCATTTCATTGGTTTATTAATTTGAGTATTCCTGTTTTCTTTTGCCCTGCCATGCACCTCTTTCTCACATCCTGTTCCGTAGGTCATACATCGTCCAATATCTGTGTATTGAGCATGATGGCTTCATGAACGATGCCAAGGAAAACGGTCAGAAGTTTTAAGTTTCTGTCGGTTTACAATGCAGTAACTGTCTGGTTTGCTACACTCTCCCTGCACCTATTTGGAACAAACACGTAAAATCGCACCATCAGCATGTAGGCCTACAGCCGCCTGACTGAGAGTAAATGTCATCCATTCACTGCGGCGTTCGATTCATGGTTTGTTTAATAACGCTGTAGCAACTGGAGACGTTATTTAGCGCTGGATTAACTGAGAAGATGAATGTGTAATTGATGAACCGTACTAAAGAAGCCAAGAAATAAGCATTTACTTACAAATAACGAGAGAAACCTCAGGGCAGATTGTGCTATGTGACTCTACTAGGGTATGAACAGATATACTGCTCGCAAACAGGGGTTTGAAAAATGAGATACGTTCCCCTTTTTAATTAGATACAGGATTTCCATAAACATTTACTGAGATTCCAAGTAGACCTGAATTACTACTGGCTTTAAAATTCGTTAACTGCATAGCTAGACACACTTGTGAAGTCACACTGTACAAAATTAGGTATTAATCTTCTTTCGATTTCTTTAAATTGTGTTAAAGGATCAACAGAAACTTTCTGTCTTTATCTTATTCATACCGCTGTGTTATTATGCATAAGAGAAAGAGGTATCAGTTGAACACATCCTATGTTTTAATTACAGTTGTAGTTAGCCTGTGCATTGCAATTGGTTTACACTGGCCCTACTAGTTATGCTAGTAATTAATATTTATCTTACATAGCTGAACAACGGTTATTAAAAGACCGAGTGATAATGAAACTGACAAACTAACAAACACGTGCTGACTGGGGTAACACAGATCACCACTACGGATGACGCGCATTTAAGCATATAAGCTCTTATAACTCGTCAGTAGTTGTATGGTGCAGACAGGCTGTTGGACATTTCAGTACGATCGCTTTATCGAAGCCACAAGGCATGCAAATAATGAAGTTGTCATTTGCACGCTTGAATTTTACGTGCGCAATTTTGTTTACAATTTTTTTTAATGCCGCCAAGTACATTTGTTTCGTTTACAAAGCAAGAGATACAGCAAGTGTTCATCTTGACGGTGTTTCATTTACAGAAAATATTCTCGAATTGTAATATGGAAGAATGATCAAGGTGTATTGAAATATGGCTTTCAATCTCCATACATATGCGTAATTCCTTCACATACTTTTTCTTGTAGTTTCTTTATTATTGTTGCAATTACCACGTAGTCATGTAAACCACCGCTTTTTACTCTAGCTACACCAAACCCACCATACATTTATCTACGTACCTGGAAGACGCATATATATATATATGTGTAGCGAGAGAAACAGGACACCCATCATTACAGCCAAAATTATAAAGCGCTCTTGTATGCTGAAAACTGAACAAAACAAATTACATTCAGTGTATAAAGGGCTTATTTGTCGAGTTATGGCGTTTTTGTGTGTTTTCCTGTATTGGGTGTATTTTAACATGTGTTAGGCGGCAATAAAATACTCCTGTAGATAAATCAGATATGTGGCTGTGATCAATTTCAAAGGGTTTCAGCACCACGTTTGTTTATTCGCACCTTGTTTCCCCGTTCTGAGTTGGCTATCGAACGTATCGTAACTGCCTTGAATTAAAATTTCAAAATGTATGAAACATTTGTTGTTTACAAAGTTCCTCGTTTTAACCTTGATTTCAGGCTTCCGCCGCGATATTGATGAGATCTGCGCTCTTCTGGGATATTACGAGGTGTCGTGTGGTAATTGTTTACCGACGTTTCGGGACAACGTATCTGTCCCATCTTCACGGGTCAAGAGTCCGAGTAGGAAGGGAAGGGAAACTCGGACTCTTGACCCGTGAAGATGGGACCGATACGGTGTCCCGAAACGTCGGTAAAACATTACCACACGACGCCGCGTAATATCCCAGAAGGGCACAGATCTCATTTCCTCGTTTTAATTCATCAATTTTAAGGTACTGAACTGCATTTTTAAAAATTAGATCCAGTAAATGTATAATGATGCATGCATTTTTCATGTGTTATAAAACTGTAGTGATCTCTTCTGCTTTCCAAAGTTTTAAATAATCGATCAACAGATATTTTATTATTAACTGAAATTCTTTGTTCTTATACAGGGTCTGTGAGGATCACAGAACAAACTTCGTTACTAGATTGCTTCAGGACATGAGCGCCGACAAATGCCTCCGCTTGAAATAGACATGTTACTGAAAGGCTGGAGGATTATTTCATCATGGGGATTTGGAGTATTCAACAATCCATGCGTGGTCACGCTGGTTTTTCGAAAACAAGCCTGTTCTTGTTCGTTACGCTCGTTAGATTGATGCGGTAAAGTCGTGGGTAACCAGATTTCAAAACACAGCTCCTGTAATAGACAGGAGACCACCCGGAGCTCCACGTGCTGCAAATACGCCTGAAAATACAGAATTAGTTCGTTTGTCAGTTGAGCACTCCGAGAAGATCCATCTTGTCACATGCCGTTACGACAAATTTGTCAGAGGCTAGTTAGTGTAAGGCGTGTGCTTCATTCACAGATGTTCCATCCCTACAAGCTGATAGTCTTACAAAAAGTCATTGGAAGTGACAAAATGAATCGACTGAATTTTTTACACGCTTATGGAGTTAAAGCTAACAACCGCAGACCTAGAAAATGAACTGTTCGTGAATGTTGAAGCTCATTGTCATTTCCATGATAATGTGAGCGTGCAAAATTGTCGGTAGTGGCGAAAGTAAATCTTCACGAAATTTAAGAATTGCCTCTTCTTTCCCGAAAGTAACGGCATAGTTTGCTGTTTCCAGTTTTTTTTTTAATTACTGGTCCTTACTTATTCGAAAGCGAGAGCATGTAATTTCTCGCTTCGGAGATGTGATATGGCCACGTCGTTCACCTGACCTCTAGGTACACTTAACTTCTTTTTGTGAAGTTACCCGAAACACCGTATTTATTTATATAAACCACGAAGTGCTTAGCTGAGGATTTAATGCGTGTAAGCGTGGCGAAATTGCCGGAATAGATTAAGTGCTAGGCTATGTCATGAAGCATTGCATCAAAACTGTTCAAGAACGCGTAGCTTCCGAAGGACAGCAACTTTAACATTCTATCGTCCACAGCCAAAACTCCAGAGCACACAAAACACACACACACACACACACACACACACACATAATATATATATATATATATATATATAATGTAGTATATTATAAAGGACCTTGTGTAACTTAATGTCCCACATTTAAGTATGGACTTTACATAGCTTCGTTGAGATGGCAAGATGGCCGTTATTTTTTATTAGAGAAGTATGTGAAGGAGGCGACTGCTGACTGTTTGAAGGTATCTGGGAGACTTAAGGTAAAACTACGAATACTCACATATTTGACAACCTGCTGCTATTCACACAGAGTGCCTACGGAGTCAAAGTCCGTGATTTTACAGCTACACTAGCCTCGTATTTCCTCGCAAGTTCCATAAATGAGACTCACATTTACAGGCGTTTGGGTTTGTGTAAATCAAGTAAAAGGTATGTGAATGCAGCAAACTAGGAAAGAGCAAACCTTAAAGAGATAAAAGATTTATACACGCTACGCCTATCGATCGCGCACACAGAACCAGCCGTGTCAACATTTAACATTCAGCACAACCAAAATGCAGAAAATCAATACAGTTATTGATTGGGTATGAAAGGAAGGTTGTGTATAAGGATGTGCGATGATTTTCTCCTATAATCTTACATAACGCCGATCCCAGTGGCCGTGCGGTCTAAGGCGTGGGTCTGCAGCCTCTCGCTTACTAAGATTGTGGGTTCGAATCCCACCGGGGGCATGGGTGTTTGTCTGTTGTGAGTGTTGTGTGTTGTCAGGTAGAGGTCTCTGCAACGAGCTGGTCCCTCGTCCAGAGGAGTCCTACCGAGTGTGGCGTGTCTAAAAAGTGTGATCGTGAAGCCTCGAAAAATGAGGCGGCCTAGGCCCCAAGGGGCTGTCGAGCCATTGGAAAAAAAAAATCTTACGTAACAATACTTCTTGTCTGTTTGTGATTCATTTAACGATGCTTTCAACAGCTGGAAATACATCACGTCCAGTAGCACAATAAAGAATATTCTGGACAGGAATTGTGAGGAAGCTGTCGTAACCTGACTTGATCTGCCGTCCCGGTGTTTGCATGGAGGGGCTGAGTAAACCACGAAAGGCCTTAGTTTGTTGTCCGTCTCAGTGTCGATGTTTGAAGTCGGGACCTTCTAAATGCATGTAGCAGCTGTTGATAGTATGTTATCCGCGCTGTTCGTTTCTACTCCTTAATTCACGGTTAGTTAAAACATTGTTAGCTGATAATAAAGTGACAGGTGTGCTCTGATGTGCAGTGCTGTGCAGCTTTGACAGCACCTTGCCATTCGTGTTCATTTACTGGTGACACTAATCCGTTGTTGTGGCCGTGCCATGGCTCAGACGGTTAGTCGCCGGCCTGTCACTGCGGAGGCCCGTGTTCGTTTCCGAGTCAGTCCATGTGGGGTTTGTGGTGGACAAAGTGGCACTGGGACAGGTTTTACTCAGTTTTGTCGGTTTTCCCCTGTCAATTTCATTCCACTGGTGTTCCATTACTTGTAAAACTTGTTAAAAAAACTGCTCATCTTCATTACAGGATTGCACAAAAAGCCTTAAGGCTGTGGTGCGTCCGTAGCATCTGCTGCGGGGCCCTTCACCATGTAAAAAAAAAGTGAGTGAGTGAGTGAGTGACTGACTGACTGACTGAGTGACTGGTCTTGCGTAGAATCGTAGTATACTCGGAAGTATACTCTACATTGAAAATGATTTCAAATAAATATTATGCGTGTTATTGCGAACTGCAGTTCCCATTACTACAAAACTGTAGTGAATTATGAATACAAAAGTTGGTGGAAGGAAGAGGTTGTGACCTTTTATGGCACATTTTGATCTTGAAATTGCTTTATTAAAGGACGCTAGCATGAGTGAGTTAAATAGCCGTTAATTATAAAAAGATTCTTGTCAATAAAACTGTAATGTGTTGAGTGAGCCAATGATCGCCGTGTTATCTAATTAGTGAATTAATTTGTCTACAAAATTAGTTTTATAAGTTAATAAACCAGTAAGCTTGGTGCTTCTTTGTTATTATACTCACTGATATTTTATGTGACTAGGAAATTTGTCAGCAGTTACGTTGCTAATTGGTTAGTTGGTTAATTAGACGTAATCGCTTTCCTGAAAGCGCTCGAGTATATAACAGAGAAGCTGAAAAATTACGGAAGTATGCCGACATCGATATCGATGCTGACTCCGACGGTTAACAACATGTAATTCGGATAAAGATGAGAGTATATTGGCAGAAAAGGAAGCATCTAGGGCGTGTAAACGACAAAAAACCGCATTCAGTTCGAAGACAAATGCTGTTGTTTCAAAGGAATACAACTAATGCTTAATCAGAATGTTATCATGTAGTTTCAGTGGCTCGTGTGCTGTAGGCACTTAAGGCTCAAGGCCGAATTTATGGACGCGGTTTTGCCGGAGACCTAAGCGAGGAATGATTCTTTTGATACGCAAATACCGCACTCTTGTGAAACAAAACATTGACACTGACGCCTGAAAAGACGCCAACTTCCATGATGGAGCAGATGATGGCCCACGTGATGTGTTACGAGAATGACGAGAATATCCTGGCAGATGCGGAGGCACCTACGGCTGCGGACAATAAGGAGACTCATCAAATAATAAGACACATTTTATCTCTCTAACCTCATGCACCTTAACCGCAACCTTAGCAGACCCTACGTCCGCCAAACCAATACAGTTAAAACAAACAATTTAAAAAGAAAAAAGTAGCTGATTTATGAAGATTAGAATGCACAGGCGACTGAACTGAAAGACTGTTAGAAGTTTGCCTTCTGCTGTAGCCTACGAGAAATTTACCAATATTTTTAAACCTTTGCAAGAGCTCTGCACATTATACTAAAGCATAGGTATGTGTGCTCCAGTTTGCAAGACAAAGTGTTTCTAATTACGTGATTTGTACTTATGTATTTGTAATTTATCTTTATGTACAAGAAATTAAAATATAACTTACTCTGCGGCAGACTATACTACTTGAACAGCTGATAAACCCCTCAGTTGGTCAATAAATTCGCTGTTTTGAGAAACCCCGATGTTCATTACCGCTTTCACAAGAACCTGACGTTGGACCCTATCTTAAACCAGCTAAATAGAATTCCCCTCTCATAACCTACTTTTTGAGATTTATTTTGATTATCCTCTCATCTGGGCCAAAGGATCCCTGTCACTGTCTTTCCTTCAGGTATATTTCACCAGTCTCATCTTTTACGTGGTGACCGCAGTATCTGATTAGGATTGTAATTTATGACGATTCTTCTTATGCGACTTGTTCTATAATTCTGATGATTCCTCTCCCTTAGTTCCTACTGCAATTATAGCCACTTTTTTTTTCTAATGGCTCGACAGCTCCTTCGGGGCCTAGGCCGCCTCATTTTACGACGCTTCACGATCACACACTTTAGACACACCACACTCGGTAGGACTCCTCTGGACGAGGGACCAGCTCGTCGCAGAGACTTCTACCTGACAACACACAACACTCACAAGAGACAGACATCCATGCCCCGGGTGGAATTCGAACCCACAATTCTAGTAAGCGAGAGGCTGCAGACCCACGCCTTAGACCGCACGGCCACTGGGATCGGCCCACTTACTTCTTAAACGCCCTAATTTCATGTTTGTTGTTCTCTTAGAGTAAGAGACCAAGTTTTACATACGTATAAAATAAAGCTACTCTGATATGTATTATCTGTTGCTTTGTACAGTTGTTAATCTGGCTTATCTGTTAAAGAGAAACGTATATTAATGAAATGCGTTTGAGAAAAAAATGCTTAGGAAAATATCAGCACTCAGGAATTTGGAAGCAACAGGAGGATGGAGATATTTACATGATAAAAAGCTTTATGATTTTTGCTGTATATACAAATTTTTAGAGTGATAATGTGCAAGATATGTACTGTGTATTACGCATTGGCGAAAAGTAAAGAATTTGATTTAATTAGAATGTTAATAATCTTGAAAGGAAGAGCTCAAGGGAGTATCCCTTGTGAGACTTAAGAACAGATGGGGAATGATACTGAGACTGATGTTGAGGTGGGGAAGTGTTCGACTGGATTCTGGCTGACGACAGGGCGTAGTGTCTAGATTCTATGAACACAGTGACGGTCAGTGAGTCTGTGTAGAAGCAGGGACTTTTTGTGCTATAGATTTCGTATAGGCGAAAGGACCTACACAATACAGCCAAGGAATTACACGTAGTCGCGCAAGTGCACGGCGGAGTGTAGGAGGGAAGACTGCTTCGGTGACGACGACCTTGCTTGTTTGCGTGCAACGTATCGAGGATGGGTAGCTATATGTGCTGATATTATACATAAATCACGCAACACAATGGGGGGGGGGCATGTTTCCAAGGCTACTAGTGTATCTATTTTAAACTCCAGTGCAGCGACAGATATCCATTACAATTTTATAAGGCATAACGTTTTGAAGGTATAAAACCGGCATCAATCAGCATCAATGAATTGTAGCCAAAAGTTACTTCATGCATTCTGAGTAAATCATTTATTGATTTCATTTTAGGGAGCTGAATTGAATTGTATGTTGTTTTTTCATTTTGGTGTTTAATGGGATATTAATAGATTTTTATTGATTTGGTTCCATAATTGACTTCTCACATTGCAGTTACTTAAAACTTTGCTTATGGTCTTAGTTACAGTTATGTATAATGTACAATACGCTTCAGTTATTCTATGCCTGTGTTTAAGCGATGGGCGATCACAGTGTGTTTCCCAGTTTAGACCACGTAAATCCTTCGAACTCCAAAGATTTTTGCGAAGTCCGTAATAGAATTCTTGTACTTGTATACGAACCAAAAGAACTAGACAAAATAAGAAAGAATAATAATAAATAAATAAATATTACACAGCCATATGAGATCAGCGTATTCAACTGTACATATCTGGAGTTAAGAATCACATTTATATAGAAAAGATAAACCTTAAAATCTAACATGCTCTTCCGTAACAAAAAAAAAACCTATTTTCGCAATATGGTTTGTATCAACATATCAGCTATCTTGAATTAGAAATGTCTCATTCTTAGAAATAGTTATAGTTAAAATGAAAGCTAAATTTGGAAAAATATTTGGCCATTGTTGTGGTCTTCAACAGCGGGAAGTATTTTTATTGGTTTACAGATATTTGACGAAGGTACTCCATCGTGCGTCTGCTCTTATCACGTGCTTTAAATATGTTCACATTTGATTTCCACAAAATCAACAACTTACTTGAATTTCAATTGTAAACAATTTATCCAATTATTAGCCTAATAAATATCGTTTCCTTGAAACAATTAGAGGAGCCTAAAACCAACTTAAATAACAGCTACTGAAATCTCAGCACAGTGATACACATTTTTTAAGTTATGTAACATTAAATGTAGTTATCCCAAGCGGACGTCTTTTACGAAAAACGCACGGCCAAACCCACGGAAGGTGAATATACACTATATTCATATTCATTCTGTATTCTGTCTTACGACAGGTCCGTAGCCTCTTCCAAAGCGAGCCCTCCACAGTGTGCGATCTAGTGCTTCCTCTTTCAATTTTCAGTATCTTCTCTTTTCCTTAAGGTTATCCAGTAGCTGCTTACGTCTTCTCCCTCGTCTTCCCGTCATTTCTATCAAAATTTATCATATGAACACAGGCCTTCTGAAGCATGGTTTCTGTGTTACGGCCTCCTGACGATGAAAGAAAATGTTCAAGGAGTCCACCTGAGTTTCCATGCAGACATTGCAGGAGAAACTTATGGGATCCAACTTCCTTCCACCACGTCTGACTGGGCTGTTTACCGCGACTTCCTGGGTAACGTCCTTCCAGATCTGTTGCAAGATGTGGATCTACAGACTAGGATTCATTTACGGTTCATGCATGATGGTGCTCCACCAAATTTTCTTCTTGCAGGTTGGGAATTCTTAAACAACGTATTTCCTTCCGGAGCAATGGATAGGACGAGATGGACCAGCAGCATGGCCTTCTCATTCTCGTTTACCTGATTTAAGTCTCTTACATTTTTATCTCTGGGGACTTACAAAGCCTACTGTTTATGCTACTGAAGTCAGTGCCGTTCCTGACTTGCAACAACGAACACACAACAGACTTGATACGATTCGTACGACACCTGGGATTTTACAGCGAGTCAGGCAACCACTGTTCAGACGTCCATCGTCCTCTGTTGAAGCTCAAGATGGACACAGTATTTTGTTTAATTTTACAGCGAGTCAGACAAACACTGTTCAGACGCCCATCGTCCTCTGTTGAAGCTCAAGGTGAACACTGAGTATTTTGTTTAATCTTCAAGAGGCCGTAACTCGCAAACCATGCTTCAGAAGGCCTATGTTCCTAAAGCGGTTTTTCTTGTATTATGCTGTACATTCACCTGCTTTAGGTTTGGCCGTGCATTTTTCGTTCATCCTATATATATGCCTATGTATATATAAAGTACAGCATGGTGCAAGGTTTTTTGAGAAGCTGGTACTTATACAGATGATCAAGAAATATTCTGGGTTTATAGCACCCTTGGGATTCACCGCCATTTTCACAAAAGTGCGCTATAACTCTCTGTCCTAAGCTATTTAAATCCTGTCCACCGTAACTTTCCATTTCTCTAAGAACAATGTTAATACCATATTTTATCTAATGTGACATCTCCAAAATATTTGTTTCTGTCCCGATTTGTTAATCAATACACTGTACTAATTTCTTGTCTCCATTTTTCTACATGCCCCGTCTATCACGGTCACCTTGTTGCAATTACCCTAAAGACAAATACCGACAGTAAATGAAATAATAATCATTTTTTTCGTTATGTATTTTTTCTTTAATTCTTTGAAGCTTCATATTTTTATATTTAAATGTTTTCCCCTTGGGTTCTCCACCATATTCAATCTTTCAGTCAACATTCGAAAGGGGTTCTTTCTGAATACAAGTCAAACGGGTTACCAGTCAGTAATTATATCTGTGAGCTATCAACGCACACGTGTGGAAGATGAATGATTTATCGATAACAGAGTTTGCTGATGCACTGTAGCTGTTTGCCTCTAACAAATTCAATTGGGGAAAGGACGAATTAATGAAGCAAATATTGATATAGCCTCGAGAATATATACAGAATTTTTATTATGTGGCGCTCCGTAAGCCCGGCCTAAGCGCTGAACTAGTATAGACCTGTTCGCGTTTCCAAGCATGTTCGCGTCAGTATAATTCCACAACCCCTACACTCGTATCATACTGGACAAGAGTACGAGCGCTAATTGGAAATGTTGCTGGTGCCTGCCAATAGTCGGGGTTACTGCTTCATATTTACTGTAAACCTGAAAACTGAAGGGATCTCAGAAGAGTTCCTCAGCCGTGGAGGTCACGTTCCGCGGTTGGCAAAGCAAGGCATTATGGATGTTGGGAAACAGCGGCCTCAAAGCCTAACAAGTTGCATATTCATTCACTAAACACAAAACATACGTAACGAAATGTTTCAGTTACATTATACATTTTACGTTAGGCTGTTGTGTTACACTTCATGTTGAAAATAATCCTATGTTAATATGGTGCCCGTGTTTTACGTGGGTGTGAAACTTGGTCGATCACAATAAAGGAAACGCATAGGCTGAGGGTAATCATTTATATATACCAATATACGCACACAACAAATTATATAAAATTATAACTTATGCATAAACATGAGCCCTCCTACATGTTTAAGCGATAAATTGCCATCCTCAGGAAGATGTCAGTACAAGGGAATATATAACATTAATACATCAATTTTACATGTACAATGTTAAAAATGCATAATAGCAGCTATAAATGTAATAATACGAATATTGTGGCTAGTATGGTGTTGACATATTCTTGGTTAAGCTCCATTGATAAGCTGTTGTTTACAGTGTCTGTAATTACTGTACGTGTGTACGAACCTCTAATATCGAAGCTGTCTGTCCAGAAGGATGAGTCCCTGTGCCGCGCACTGATGTGTCCTGTGTAGGAAGGTGTTGTGTGCTGAACTAGCGTAGTGGAGCGAGCACCATAACATGCAGTACTTGAGAAACTGTTAGCTTGTCAAGAAGGATTCTGCCCCATGGATTTGGTCAATTGAGTCAAGGATGTTACTTTGACGATGGCTTTGATTTTGGGGGTCAGGCTCGGTTCTTGTTCCGTTAGGTTTGGGATTATCTGCTTCGTTCTGACAGGCTTCCAACAGTTTCATAGCGTCTCCTCCCATCACGGTGTCATGCTTCCTTTGTACTTGCGCCTACACTTCTCGTAAACCTGCACATCGTTTTTGGGGACTTAAGTATGAGCTGTCTTTCTCTATAATTAATGGGTTTTTGTCACAGAGCTTGTTGAGCATTCGGTGACAGACTTGTAGTTAGGAGGTGTTTGTTACGAATATCGGCAGGGACACAGATTATCCTCAAGCAGTTCCGCAGTTTTCCTCAGCCCCTTCAAAGTGCCGGGACAGTAAATTGATATAGGACATCCTTTATGTTTCATTATGCATTATCACCCAATTATTCCACGATACGTATGCTGAGTTACTGACAGCTTCGTTAAATATACGACAGATAAATAAGTTAATTAATTATTTTATTTTGGGTTAGGTTAGTTTATGTTACGGGTTCCTATACGTTCTTTTTATTCTGGATTAATTTTATTAGGTTTCGCTTGCTCTCGCGTCAGTATATAGACCACGTCTTGGTTGTGCGTATGTCAGTTTGCGTGATCTTAACTAAGTCAAATATCACCCACGCTGGCGTCCATTTTTAGTCCTATATTATTTCGGATTGTCCGCTACATTCTCATGCGTATTTTAAAAATGTTTCTTTGATTTCGTGGTTTTCAGTTCGGCAGCGTTGTTACATCTTGTATGTAAAGCACGGTTTCGTCCTTGCGTTTTGTTTAGCATGACACTAAACATACATTTATGTGGCTTTAGATTTTATTTGTTTGTTCCTGTATGGTTGGTTGCCATACCCTTGGTAAGCATTAGTTAACGTCTGGTTCCTAAAGACTGCTTAGGCTGCGAGGTTACAGTGGTCATTGGTGAACTGACCTTCACATTATTGGAACTCCTCTACTACCATTTTTGTTTTTACTTCCTACTACTGTTTTCTTGAGCTGCTTGTGCTCACAACGTCGACGAGAACCGAATTTACGTTTATTTGACCTCACGTACAATCCCTGTTATCTGTTATCTTTCCCGTCGGCCCGTTGTCGCAAGGACATGAACAAAAGTATATAGTGCAATTCGATTTTGCGCAGTGATTGATTGCAATAAATAAAATAAAAATAACATACAGTTGAATGCCAATAACACAGAAATAGAACGAAGCATTCTAGGACAGATTAGCGGCGCCACTTTTTTCCCTTATAGACCGGAACTGTTTACGGTTGTACGTGCATGCACCGAAATCTCGAAAGCAGTTTATCTGTGTAGCAGAAGCAACATTTACGACAGAACCTGTTGATATAATCGTAATACACTTGCTTATTTTATAGCGTGTTGTTATTGGCTTCGCTAGGAACGGCAGGCGTATGCATTCATGGATGCCAAAAGTTAATGGCTATAACGGATATAACAGTTACGAATTTAAGTAAGAAAGATGTCCGGGAGGCTTAGGCATACCTAAGTCTCTGTGCACGCCTGGCCCTTTTGTCAGTACTATTATAGCTGAAAGCCTAACATTCTTGGGGATCTGTTACTAAAGTTGAGTCTCGAAGTCTGACCATGGCACAATAAATATGTTGTTGAAATTAAGTTTATATAAGAATAAACCAGAAAGCTTAAAGTTTGTGGTGGTATCATGAAAACTCAAAGCCTAATCTCTGTTGAAATGGTCAGTCTTTCTGAATAGCCATTAAATGAAATTTCAAAGCGTAAATTCAATTAACTGTAAATTTCTCTTTATTCATTCTTGATACTTGAAAGCCTAAATTTCACTAATTAAATGTTTGTGGGTTTGGAATGTAACTTCTTTGTCGTTACTTCAGTTTATCTGAGTCTTGAGTAGGACAAAATATGTATGTGGAAACTGTGTGCACTCCGATACGGACTGCATCTGTCCAGTAACTTGAAATCAGATCTTCTTACAAAGCGTATGTAATTATTTCAGGTTTTGCTCTCGGGTTTTTATTTTGCACTAAATCTGTAACTTCCACATGTCGCTAAAATGCCAGTTTATGAGTAGCCATGCCTTTTTCATATACCTCTCATCAGGCGGATACCATCGAAACCCACTTCGATGCCGTCGTAGGTTTCGTCGTTGGCGACAGTTTTTAATGGTGCATGATTTCGAATTATCAATTAAATTCTGATGCGTATTCGAAAATAGTTCTTAAATTATTAAGTGACTTCTTCCGTAACGGTATTGTTGTCGTGAAGTTCTCATGTTTCGATTCCTTTTGCTGATGCGTTATTGCACGAATTTGCGCAGTATTGTACGTGGCTTAAGCATGAGCTTGCTGCCTTATAAGTGTTTAGATTATGTTACCATGTCTGGCTATATATAATTCTTAGCTTTCACACTCATAGACGTAGCTAACTTTACGCCGGCATAGGACCAGGCGTCGATCTCGATTTTAATTTCCGTATGGACTAGGATTCTACTTTCAATTCTGAAACATATTCTGTCCAATTTTCTTCGATTTGGAAGAGTCTGGTTAGGTAACGTGGTAAATTTTCTCACTTTCTGAAGTTCTCATTTCTTCTGCGCATGCAGCTTTTCATACACAGACACATCCTTCTTCGTGACGTAAGTGCGTTTTTTGCCGCGTGTAGAATAAACTGCCACATGTCTTGGTAAGTGTTCGGTGAATTTGTTTGTGTTAGGTTAGGTTAGGTTACGTTACGTTACGTTTTGTGGTTTTTTTGTGAAAAGCCCCGCAGCAGATGCTACGGACGCACCGCAGCCTTGAGGCTTATTGTGCAACCCTGTGATGGAGATTAATTTTTTCGTTTTTCCTTGTAATGGAGCACCAGTGGAATGAAATTGACAGGGGAAAACCGAAGTACTCGGTGAAAAACCTGTCCCAGTGCCATTTTGTCCAACACAAATCCCACATGGACTGACCCGGACCTCCGCGGCTAACCGCCTGAGCCATGGCACGGCCCAGGTTTTGTGGTTACATTACATTAAGATGTTATGTGAACTTTAACCTTCGGATACAATACCTCATGCTCGCGTAGCGTAAAGCATGATCAGAGTCGAAGCCAAATTGGACGCCGGCGTCGGTTATACTTGGATGTCGATTTTAGCTCTTATAAGATGCCAAAAATACATTCTTTTAAAAGTAATGTACTTATTAAGAAGAGGGGGAAAATAACAATAAGACGATTGCGAAAAATCGAAAAGGGAGAAAAGAAATTAAGACATTTACAAAAATTGTATTTATGACGAGAATAAATGATAAAGCTTTGAGATTATACATGCACAGGTAGAGTGATGAAACATGTTATATGTCTAAATATTCAGATCTTACAAACGCTTTAAAATCTTCCACGTGCAATCTCTTGGGACCATGTAGTTCGACACACCATGGGCGAATGCACATAATATTTGTTTATATAACTCCTAAAAGGTAAAGCAATGCCATTACAGGCCTGGACAGGCCCTTAGGGTTCCAGGAGGTTGAGGTTTCCAGATTTCTAGACAATCGGCACATGAAGGTGGTAAGGTTGTCAGCCCTACGCACCGGCCGCCTTTATCTCCCAGGAAATACTCCTGGTACTCATCTCTGTTAGAGGCTGAGTCGACCCCAAGGCCATAGTGCGACCGAAAGGATTATGTCAATGACACCAACGAGAATCGAACCCACGACCTTCCGTCTGAATCAATATACTTTACATTTCTATTCCAAATGCGATTAGTCATTCCTTTTCTGTTATTTGGTATAGGAATTGGCAGTATAAATTGAAAGGAAAAGACATGGGCAACAATACACAAATAACTCTGAATATGTTTTTATCTAATTGCGTGTAGTCAAGATTTTTGTGGAGGAAATTGAGCTTTAGCTATGCAGGAAATTCGACCAAAACCCCAGTAACCTTATAAATATTTTATGGGAGTTATGCATGTGTGTGGTAAGAGATGCTTAAGAAAAAACTCAAGAGATTAGTTTTATCTTAATGGTACTAGGAATGATAAAACATGAAGTGTTTAATGTGCCTCCTATACTAAGTAAATTAAAATATAAACTTTTTCGAAGGCAAGCAATTATAGTAGCCCTTTTGGAGTGTCCAGAGGCAGAACGGTGAAACATCTCCTTCATAAATGAATAAATTCCATGGCACTTCATGGTTGATGCTTCCAAGCAGTGACAGCTATACTGTCAGCAACTTCCACTTGTGACGCAGGAGTTCTCGACTTGTGTCTCGTCTTACGTCTCACGCATGTCAAAGGCCACAGAAAAATAAAACGAATTGTAGGAAAATGCGCAACGTTGTCAGCGACAGTTTTGCAAATTATTATCAACGCTAACAACGTTTTTTTGATGACACTTTCTTTCTTTACCTTCCAGGTACGTTCATAAAGACTACTTTTGTCGGATGATGCATAGTCGTCACTCTGATTTACTGGGCTGCACTACTCCTAAGACGTGTACCTCCATGTTCTTGCATTCCGCGACTGTCCTCACAACTCTCTGGGGTGCAAGTCGTACTTTTTGTGCTGAGAATGACAGCAGGGGTTTCCTGACAGTTGTGAAGGCTGCAAGCGAGCTTCAGTCACCTTCAAGTGGTCAGCACTTCTGCTTCTTATGTGGTCCGTGCTGGGTTCGATTTCCTGTTCAGTCGTCTTCCGTTTCCAGCATTTGGAAACAAAGACCTCAGGAAAACGTTTGGAAGTTAGGGTAGAAAGGCATGTATAATTTATTATATTGCATAAGGAAGAATATCGTGATATCTGGATCAGTGCTGGTAGCGTAGTAACGTGAAGGAGATTACGATGCACTGGACATGTAGCTTGAATGGAGGAGAGGGATATTTACCGGTTTTTGGTGGAGAAAGCTCTTTGAATGCGGCTTGAAACAGGGAACGGGGAAATAAAAAAGATTGATCTTGGGGAAATAGGATGTGAGGCGGATGAAACTGCCTCTAAACTCTAATGACGGATGTTGTTATTAGCGGCGTCGAAACGTCGATTTATACCGAAGAATCAGGTATTCTAATATATCGTAAATTGATTCATGTGGGCCATGTATTGTAGTATTTCATTTTCACCAGAATAGTCTGAATAACACAGATATGTTTATTGTTCGGAACAATCCTGCCGCTTTTTTCCATGGTACTGAGCTATGCGTGGAATTGTGAACACTGTAGTTATACTGTACTTATAAGCAAAAATAACACTTGTGCCTCTAGTTTATAAGTTTATACACATTTAAAGATTAAAATTACGAACCAGATAGCAGCAACTTCATGACCTACATTCAAATGACTTGTCATTTATGCTAAAACCTATAAAATTAGCAAAACAGGTAAAGTCCGACGGAAGGTTTTGTATTGTTTGTGTATTTCGTACCGCATTCACAGCACGCTGCTGTAAGATCTTTAAAATTTTTTAGGGTTTATTGAACAATAGAGTTAGTATCTCAAACTCTGTAGCATCGAATGTTAGGGTGAGTGATAAACGGTACATTGGAAGGGATTAGAAAGGAAGAGCTCCAAGCCCTAATCGAAATACTATCCCTGCGTTTAACAGGAATGACTCTGAAAAATTACGAAAATCCAAAACCTGTGTAGCCGGTGTCCCCGCCGAAATTCTAATCGGGCACCTCCCAAATAGAAGCCGGGAGGGTTACCGCTTGAGCCAGCTTACTCCATGAAAGTCTGTAGTGGAGTAATTGGAATAGCAAAGAAATCTAATTAGTCAAACAGTGATTTTAGTCATTAATATTTTGTTGGTGTATATTTGGGGCTATTGGGGAAAGCAGTGAGAGACCGTAGAATATCCGGACTGTGGCCAAAGCTAGATTAATAAACGTCTGTGGACAAAGCTTGAGTAATAAACGTCTGTGGCCAAAGCTTGATTAATAAACGCAATTACAGAACTTACGCGTGTCACCGGGTTCGAACTTCCGCCAAGAGACCGACCCGCACGACTCAAATGGACCTCTCCACGAACATGCTGGTACCTTAACCACAGCAGGAATTTAAATTGGCCATAATCCTTTTCTGCCACATTTCTTTATTTGGTCTTTCACAGATCGCACTATGGGGAGTCCGTTTTGTTATGTCCCTGAGCTGGACAGCTTTGTCGCACAGAAAGCCTTTATCCAGCAGGACATCTCGCAACAGCTGCCTTGATCAGGGAACGACAAAAGGAACATTCTTTATCTTTCTGGCCTTATAACCAGTGCATGTGAGCGAGTGTCTTTAAATAAGTAAACCATTATAGTACTTTGTGGCGATGGTGATGGATATTAGAGCTTCGTTATTTATTGAGCGGTTCACTATCGAATGCTCAGAGAATACGCTTTACTAGGGACTTGGCCTGCTGTATATTTTATGAGATTTAGATGCCAACAGCGCATGTATTTATGGGATTATTTTAGAAGACCTCATGTCTGCCGACAGCTGTTACGCATTTCAAACCGTGACCTTGTGAAACACTTCACCTATCCAGACAAGAGGCTCAGATTTGGCAAATCAATAAACAGTGTTGAACAGTGGCATTGAACTGATTTCGTTCAAAAATACTCGACTGTGCTGAAGTTTTTGTGGTCCCTCTGGCTCCGTGCATTCTTTCTGTAATTTACGAACGCCGTCTTTTTCTTTAAAATCATCCGCAAATATGACATTTTGTTTCTAATTCTATATAAGTCTTACCATGCCAGTTTTCCAAAACTTCTCTCGTCCGAATACACGAAGAGAATGATATCCTGCAGTACGGTATAGAGGTTCTCTAAATGCATGTTTTAATATTACTTTCTTCAGTGCCTGAATATTAATTTATTGCATACAAAAAGTTATTCTTCCGCAGGTAATATCACTACAGATTTCCCACTGCACACAGCCAGAAATTATTTCTCTTTATTACTTTTGATACCCTCATTATTGAAAACCTTTCTAAATAAACGTTATAGATCTTTGAGACTTATATTTTACGTAGTTTTTTAATTTTATCTAAATTTATTCATTTATTAAAAATCGATTAAATTGATATTAAGCCTTTTGCAAGCAAAGGAATGTTTAGTCAGACATTGACCAACATTTAATTCACCTAAATGTTCAGTGTAGATTCTTCAGTCGAAATACAATCAAAATCCGTTCAGAAGATCTGAAAATAAATCATATAACGAACAATCAGGTACCGCTTCCGTATTATAAGTTACCTTTATGTATTTCACGCAAATCACGCGTGCATTTTTGAAACAATAAAATTTCAATGCGATAACCTGTACACAGATCCATGAGCAACTACAATATGAATCAAACTAAAACGGCTTTTATCTTGGAGGCACTCGGACTGAATTTCGGCCCAAGTTTTTGATTACTTTTATCAGTCACATCTTGGGAATTCGGGGACAATACGTTGAATTAACACTGTGCTACCTTCCTTAACTCTCTAAAGCACAGCTGCTATTTTTTGTCCGATTGCTTTAACATTAAACGGGTCATTAACATGCCCACAGGTGTATTTTTACGTTTAGCATGATCCTCACAGTAAACAGAAATCTTTTCCTTATACAGTCTTAACTGACTGATCTTTCAATGAAGGGCGTTAAGTGCTTATTCTTCTTCTTCTTCTTCGCTGGCTCTACAACCCTTGGTGGGTTTTGGCCTCATTGACAACTGCCCTCCAGACTTCTCTATCAGCTGCTTTTATCCTCCATCCTCTGATTCCCATTGTCGCCAGGTCCGTCATCACATCTTCTATCCACCTTCTCCTAGGACGTCCCCTTCTTCTTCTGTTATCAAGTCTTCCTTTCAGCATTCTTTTTGGCATCTGCGTTTCTGGCATTCGTTCTACGTGGCCCAGCCACCTTAGTCTCTGTGCCTTGATAAATCTCACTATGTCCTGACCCTCTATCAATCTGTCAAGCTCCTGGTTATATCTTATTCTCCAGGCATTTGTATCTTGGACCAGTCCGAATATTCTTCGTAATATTTTTCTCTCAAAACATCTCAGTGCCTTCTTCTCTCCAGTTTTTAATGTCCAAGTTTCCGATCCATATGTGACGACTGGTCGCACTAGTGTTCTGTATATTTTAACTTTAGTATTCCTTGTTAGTAGCTTGCTTTTAAAAAGTTTTAAGTTAGCAAAATATGCTTTATTTCCATTCTGTATCCTATCCTTGATACAGTCACTTATTTAATTTTGGCTGTTAACCAGGGCTCCCAGATATCTGAACTGACTCACTCCTTCAAATGTCCTATTACCTATGTTAATGTTTTGCGGTGTTCTTGATGTGGACATGACCATATATTTCGTTTTCCCTTCTTTCACCACTAGACCATACCTTTCGGCTTCCTTTTCCAATTCTAAATATATTTGTTTAAGAGTTGATATATTCCTGGTAACAATGACTATGTCATCTGCGTCTGCACAAATTTGGCTAGATTTAAAGTATATTGTTCCTTTTTTATTTATTTTATTAACAGTAGGATATACATATTAGATATCGGCTACATGAAGTTAACGTACCTGTACCAGAAGACTGTGCCAGCAGTCTGTCGGAACTTAAAAGCAGATTGTTGTATGGAATTAAGCTTAACGATGCTGGGTGATCTGAATAAACCGGCCACTTCTTTGTTAAGTGATATAATAAATTTCCTTCTTAGAATGAAATTTATATTTATATGTAAGGTACATATTTTTAGCCTCTTTTCCTTCGTTAAAATGAAATTAAGTAGGCTTACCAGATCACCCACAAGAGTCTATGTGGGAGCCAGTGTATTCCCCATGTGTCAGCTTATGAACCAGTTGAAGAAATTTTCACGAAATTTATTGTGAACAGTTTGACGTTGGAGCCCGCCCCAACGCCGCACTTTTCAATTTAGTACAATCAGAGTAATAACAAAATGACGGAATCTCATACTTCTGAACTGAGAGTTAGGCTTTATGACCTGTATTCATGCGAAGGCTATGGACATTAAGTGCCTTTCCTAGGATACAGGGAAGTCCCATGTAGGCAATTCTTATTCCATTAGGGCAAAACCCAGCAATCTGCTGTAGCGCCGTAGGTAGGGTACGGTGAATACACACGAATGAAAGCAGTTCTTATGAATTTTCACGCTATTAGTAATTACAGTCATGTTTTCTTTAACATTTCCAGTGTAAAGTAGTGAGTAAGCAGACGTATACTAACGTTTTATGATGATGATATTTAATTTATAACAGTATTCACAAATCAAGGGAAGTTTGTATGTTACTGCCGGTATGAAAGTAGTATTTGTGAGTTCCCTGGCGGTTCCTTGTTTTTTATAATTAGGAAAAGCATTGCTACATAAATATTAATTTAATTTGAGTTGCATGAGTTCAGAATGGTTAAGAATCAGTCGAAAATTGATAGGATAGAATATATCCTGGTGAACGTTCTTGTATGGTACGAGCCTGACTGTGCTTGAGCACCATGCCTTAAGACATAACCTGCTCACTACAAGAAGATGAGTTGGTAGATTTAATGTCCGGCTGATTCACTTCCGGCCTTCTTTAAATAGAAGACTGGATGGACCCAGCGCCAGTCTAGATGAGCTGTCGTGAATCGAACCCCAGTCTTTCAGGCCGTAGTCGGTCACTGTAATTACTAATGCCTAAGCTGATCTGACACTTGTACAAGGCAGAAGTAATCACAAATTACACACCAAAGAAATGCACTATGTTTTTTTGGTGAAAAAATATAGTGCATTTCGTTGGTGTGTAATTTGTGATTTGTTAAAAAAATGCATGGTGAAGGCAATATAAAATTTATCAGTGCTCAACAAGCAAAATCAGCTTATAGCTTTCGAAACATCAAAGAAAAACTGCAACAAACTATTGCATCCATATGGTTTAACAAGATCTGCAAAGCTGAACAACTTCAACCTGTGGAAAAAAATATAGTGCATTTTGTTGGTGTGTAATTTGTGATTTGTTAAAAAATGCACGGTGAAGATAATATAAAATTTAAAGGCAGAAGTAACTCTGATGACCTTGAACAGTGTCATCTTGTGATGATTTCGGGTCCTTCAGGATGTACGAGTGTCAGTCTGGCGTCTATAATTGTAAGTGTAACTACGTAATTTTCTTGAGCTCCGTTATGTCGCAACGTAAGTTTGTAATAACTGACATCTTAATTAATGAACAGTCGGAAGTCAAATTGTGATTGACGTCTTATTTTAGAAACTTTACTTAAAGCCACACGTAACATCTATCTAACAATAGGTGCTTTCAGAATGTTTGAGAGATGAGATTTCTGCGTCTTACTTCAAGTCTGACGTTGTCACATGCAGCTGTTAACTTACAGAAGGCTGTAACAAACGAGTGTTGCCACTCCGCAGATTCTATTGATCAATCTCCTGGTAGAGACGAATAAATTCACCCTGAAGTCATCATTATTATGTCGCGATTCTTGGATAACAATGTCACCAAAGGGAGAATTATGTTTATCATTCCAGGGTCTCTCATTTTTTCCTGCTGGCTTGTATAAATTTATTCAACGTCTTCGCAAACATCAGACATCGTTTTGTAGTTATCACTTCCGCTTCGTGTTTGGGAGTTTCACGGCAACATTACTGTAACTGAAGTTTGTATTAATTACTTCAGTCCTTTTGGAAAGACCGCCGTCAAAGAGACCACAAACACTTTCTTCTGCGTCCTTGACAATTTACAATTTATAGCCGTCCTTATATTGGAGGCCTATAAACAACACAGCTGATAAGTCTTCTTTAATAAAATGAAAGAAATTTTTTGATTTGACGTTTTCACAGCGGAGTTGAAGAAGACTCAAGTCATTTTTGGACTACATTGAAGATGGAGACAGCAAGCTTCGCCTAAAAGTCTTCAAGTATTTACCAGTTGACATGGTGTCATGTCCCTAATCATCTGAATCTTCATTTAAAATAAACCTCTGTGCTGCTCTGTGTACTAAGGATCTTACAAGAAGGAGCTTGTCTAGAGCGGAGAGGGGACGACATCAGATGTTTTGTACGCTGACAGACATGAAAACATTGTTCACGGTTGGCAGCAGGAACAAAACAAAAATCGGAAGTGAATCGGAATGTATTTCAAATCTGCATGGATTGCTTTCAAGCTAACTTAGAGTAGTTACATGATAGCTGTGTGGGTGGTGGTTGAATGTGAAAGGCTAGCAGCACGTATCGTCTGTAGCTATCGCTCCTTGTCGTAGAAGAGAGTTATTTCTCACACATCAACGTGCTGTGTCCCAATGTCTTGTCAATTACTGGATCTGGAAGTCGCACGGTTACGCTAATAAAATACAGTTTGACTTCTAACAGACTGATTTCGGACCAACGGAGACTCATAATTCCACAAGAAATCTTTGTTATGTGTCATCAATTTCAGAAGCAGACTTTGCGAAACATGGGGGTCGTGAACAATCAAGTCTACTGGGATATGACGCCGTGTCGGTTATTAAATGGGAACCGACCCGGCGCAACATCCCAGCAGACTTACATTTTGAGCAACACTGCCGTAAGAACTGCATATTTCGCATGGAAGTCGTAACTAATAAATTCAAGGTAGTCTGCATGTGTAGCAGTGGAGCACATCACCATTTTATAGTTATTGTTTAACTTAATAATGAAGCACTCGAAACCTACTGACGGACCAACACACAGACCGATTTCACCCTCTCTTCATTAGGTGCCCTTGATGTAAGGAACACATATTGACCCCTAGTGTGCACGTTAGGGTTCTATACGAGAGTTCAAAATGACTAACCATCCTATCTTTGATGAATGTGTATAACATTAGTAACAAATAAAAATTCCATATTTGAAGAAATCACGGGTAGAATAAATTGGGTAAAACTTAGGTCTGTTAAATTCTACAGTCCATTTTAAAGTGTCAAGTTTGTGAAGTAGAAAGCCATAACTTTAGTCATTTTGCATGGGTGCGAAATTTGGCTTCCCACAATAAGTAAATTACAAAGATCGTGTTTGAGGAGAAAGTGCGGACCCAGGGAAGAGTATACAGAAGTGCCGTAATAAGTAGCTCATATTTTGAATTCTTCATCATTATTAGGGTGATAAGATGAAGGGTAAGGGAATGGGTGGGACATAGGCAGATGAAAAATAAGTACGAAGTTTTGTTGAGAAAAAATCTGAATGAAGAAGAAAACTTGGAAGATCTGAGATTAGATAGAATAATATTAACATTGATTTCAAAGACATTGGGTGTAGATTAGACTGAGGAGGCTCAGGACAGGCTCTATTGCCGGCCTCCTCTGAAGAAAACAATCAACCTCACAGTTTATGTGCATTTATGTTAATAATTAGGTTAAATTTCCGTGAGGATATCACTAGGTTAAAAATCAAGGCTTGTAATTCACTAATTCAAATGCAGAAATCTGAAAAGGTTTAGTTCCTACGTGTGTTAAGTTATAGACCCATCATGAACTTCGACCATCTCAACCACGTAAAGCCCTTAGAACTGAATAGCTTGCATATTTGTCCCTTGTCCAGCCAGAGAGGCCAATGCACCCTCTGAACTTATATGGTAAAAGGTAAAGTTAACCTTATACAGGCCTGGACAGGTCCCCAGGCTCCCAGATTTCCAGACAATCGGCACATGACGGGAACTTGTATGTCCGTAGGTAAAATATGAGCAGCTGGTTCGTTTCCTTTCCCTTGGCCTGAAGCTCATTCTCAGTATCATTGCTAGGCCAACACATCCACACACTGTACCGCACACACCTGTTCTCACGTCTGATTTAAATTTGACTTCAGTACTTTTTTTAAGTTTTCAGGTTTTCATGGCAGGTGTTGCTGAAATTATGGTCGTATGAGTTTTCACACCGTGTAGTATAATGGGTTTGTACCGACGTTTCGGAAGAACGTGCTACTTCCCTCTTCTGCGTCACGGAATTTCATTCCGGTAAATGGTAAATTAGTGGACTAGTGGTTAGCGTGCTCGCCACTGGGCCCGAGGTTCGCGGGTTCGATCCCGACCGAGGGTGATGGATTTTTAAGGGTGATAAAAATCCGGAACACCACTTCCTTCGGAGGGGAAGTAAAGCCGTCGGTCCCATGTCGTAGATTTACGGCATGTAAACGAACCCTACGGGCATGAATAGAACCCAAGTCTCCTCCTGACTGCCTGCCAGATGGCTCTGGCAGTAGAACTTGTGCGGTCGGTGGGCTGGTCACTCACTACATCAACGCACTTGACCATAGAAACCTCAGAAAGGAGGCCCCCAATGCTCCGCGATTGGAGCGACAAGGGGACTAACTAAATGGTAAATTGCTTCCTGAGAATTTCCTTTCCGAGACGCACCTTTCCTACACTCGTTAGGCACTCGCTATAGACAGTCAGGCATCCACAGTGGACATACATAGTAGTTATAAAACGGTTTTAAATTACAATCTTATTCATATCCATGATAACATAGTACGTTTTTATAATGCCAGAATAGACGCCATATTTTTCCTTGTTCTGTGGCAAATTTTAAGCTTATGCTCAGATGTCTTACCAGGCAGAGTGAAATGCTGTATAATGATCATAGTGGAATGAGACATTTGTGTATACAAATTGTGAACAAGACATGTAAAGGTGTGTTACTTATTTCATAAATTTTAGACCACACGTTTTCTTATGTCTGATAATGTCACACGTTGAACGTACTTCTGTCGCTACGTGCCAAGTAGCGACAGAAGTACGTTCAATTTTTTGGGGATGTTATGCCTTGTAAAGCAGTCCCCCTTGTAGATGACACTGCGTTCCTCCAAAACGTCGATAACTCTTAGCAATCAACATGGCTTAACATTCCAGAAGACATAAATCTTCAGCAACATTGCTTTGACAACGACAAATCTCGAATTTTTTAATCATTCGGTATGATTCCTTGGATGAGGGATCGGTCGGTCTTTACGCCACTTCCTGCAAAAGACACCACAAACACTGAAGGAACATAAGCGTATATCAGTTCCGCGAATGGGACTCGAACCCTTGACCCCAGTGTTTGAGTGACAGAAGACAGAGCCGCCGTAGACCGTCCTGTCCCTGGACTAAAGCAGATTTTTTAGACAGCCTATACTTTTAATTGAGGACAAGATTCTATGATGTCCGTGAACACAGTGCCTCGTTTATTCTTCTTCGGTTAATTCAAAGTATCAGTTAGATTTACAAATTAGCTGTGGTGTACGAAATACGAGTATATTAGTATTATGGCCACCTACACACGTATAAAACATGATGGGAAACAATTTCTTTTTCGCCATGCCACGTGGAACTTGCTTTGGTGAGTAAACTAGTCGTTAAAATCCAGAAACTGTTTTCTGTTTAAATAACAACGGTAATTTTATGTAACACGCACTTTAACCTTTATGCACAGTGTTTTTCTGGTTCATTTGGTTTTTAGTATAGACGGCGTACGTTAATATTTTTAGCCGACGCGTTCGTGTTAAAAAGACTAAGAACAAAACTTCTGAAAAACGATTTAGAAGGTGAGATGTGAGGTTCTTATAGCAATGACTGTGAAGACTGTTGTCTTCTGGGATGTGACAACGTGTAGACTGGTAGAAAATGGAAGCAAGACGTTCCTCCAAACCATTGGGAAATTGCTACGTACTGTAAGGCACCACATCCCGGAAGACAGCATTATTCATTACACAGCAGACTGACACGGACATCTCCATCGTCTTATTGTTGGTAAGACAAAGGTTTTGGAAGTTGGCTCTGGTTACACCATAGGTTGAAGTTATGGCTAGTTAGTGTGTTGGGTCCTTCAGCTGGATCTAATCTCTACCGCCGGACCATTCATCTAATAGATCCAAAGCAGGAGTTTGGTCTTCTGGGATGTTCGCTATGTAGTGGGTAATGCAACATATCCCGACGTTTCAAAGGATCGTAGCCCCTTCATCTTCAAGGGCAGGTCCTATAAGACATCTGAAATCTTGTAGGACCCAACAAATTTCATATGATTACGCAAGTACAACCCACCTGCGAAATGTGTTTTGCAACAAAAACGAGACGATACGTAATGTTCGGCACACGTGTCTGTCCAGTAACACACATAAGTCATACAGTCCACGCCAAAAGTCTGTTAATTTGTCTCCAGATTCTGCCTTAGGTCATGCGCTTGCAGACGTTTTATACAAAATCTACAAACACAAATAACCGAAACATATCCTACTGTAACCAGCTCACCTTCAGGCATAGTGTTTTTTAGTCTTTTTTACTAATATTATTTATATTTCCCTATCTTTAACTTTTGTTTCACGCACTCATATAGCTAAATTGGTTGTCGGAACAATTTTGTGATTTTTTCTATGTATACTGTAAATTCAACTTATACAGCGAGTACCTAACCAAGGAAACTCTTGAAGGGTTTGGAGACTTCAAAATAGGAGGACAAGTAATTCGCACTGTGAAATATGCAGATGACCTTGTGCTACTGGCTAGGGAAGAAAAGGCGCTACAGGGCATGATTGATAGACTAATTGAAATTGGAAGACGCTATGGAATGAAAATGAATGTGGGAAAAACAAAGGTAATGAAAATCTCAAGGCAACCCTCCCCAATGAAAATTATGTTAGATCAAAAACAATTGGAGAATGTGGAATATTTCAATTATTTGGGTAGCATGATAACAAATGATGCAAGGTGTACACGTGAAATTAAATCCAGAATTGCCATGGCAAAAGCAGCATACAAGAAGAAAAATCTTTTTACCAGCAAAGTGGACTAAAATTTAAGGAAGAACTAGTAAAGTGCTACATTTGGAGCATAGCTTTGTATGGTGCTGAAACGTGGACACTTCGGAAAGTAGATCAGAAGTATCTGGAAAGTTTTGAAATGTGGTGCTGGAGAAGAATGGAGAAGATCAGTTGGACCGATCGTGTGAGAAATGAAGAAGTATTACACAGAGTCAAGGAGGAGAGGAATATACTACATACAATAAAAAGAAGAAAGGCTAACTGGATTGGTCACATCTTGCGTAGAAACTGCCTTCTGAAACACGTGATTGAAGGAAAGTCAGAAGGAAGGATAGAAATGACGGGACGACGAGGGAGAAGACTTAAGCAGCTACTGGATGACCTCAAGGAAAAGAGAAGATACTGGAAATTGAAAGAGGAAGCACTAGATCGCACCCTGTGGAGAACTCGCTTTGGAAGAGGCTACGGACCTGTCGTAAGACAGACTACAGAATGAATGAATACTGTAAATACTGTAAAATAAAGATATTAGGTATTAAAAAAGCCCATAGTGGGCGAAGGCCTCCTCATTATCGAGGCTTTACGATCACATTTTCTAGACACACCACACTCGGTAGGACTCCTCTGGACGAGGGACCAGCTCGTTGCAGAAAGGCCGAGTTACGTACTGGATATCAGTATTATGGCATAAGATTGTGTGGACTGGAGATGAATGGAAATAGCTGAGGTCATGAACAGTGTTTGGTTTTGTATTTCTGGTCTTTTGAATCTTCGGTTTCTACTACAGAGTAGTTAGTTAATTAGGTAGTTGCACGTGATATAGCTCAGGCGGTTAGTCATCGGCTTCCCAAAGCAAAGGCCCAGGCTCATTTCCCAGGTGGCATAAGTGCTGGGGCAGGTTTCCTGCGAAAGCTTCGGCATTTCTCTGCCATTCATTTTATTATGCTCATCCATCTTCATAGGCCGGTACGTTAGGCCCATTTGAGGCGCAGCAGGCGCAGTACCAACGGTCGGAGTCACACACCATACCAACACTAAACTAAAACTTCGCTTGCTTGATAGTGAGTTAACACAGCCTAGTAGTATGCCTTTGGGTGAATAGTTCAGCGGGACATCCTATACCATTGAGCATCGTAATTTTTATCGGTGTACTATTACGTAGTCTTCATAAACCAAGCAAAAATAGCGCTGAAACAATTGAAGAGGGATGCATTAAATTTAGCATTGACCCCTTTTAGTGTTATTGTCAGAATTGCTGTGAACATGACGCCGCATATCCCAGTCGCTGCAGTGCTGCCACTGCGGACAAAATTAAACATTCACTACTTGACCCTTCCTCGTGTGTGTACATTAGATAAGGTTAAAAGGGGGGAACTGGACGTAATCTCACGCACACTCACATTATTACTCTATTGGAAGCCCATTGAAGCGTGTGCAGTAAAGATAGCAATTTTGGAAACCTTTGTATGAACGCGCAGTTGGTTGTTGAATTACGGACAAATGGCGTGGGGAAAGACAGTTCATTCGCAGCTTGGCATATACGTGCGTAATTAAGCTGGTGAGATTTTGAACACAAATTTTTTACTTTTGTATTTTCATGGGAACCTATAAGTTCAGTTTATTGACTTATAGTTTTCTGAAAGTGTTAACTGATAACGTAACACGTTTCTTTTCACTGATAATGTAACACGTGACAGACGTGTGGAAGAAAAGCCTGGTTTCAGGATAACGTAGGCCTATTTCGTTCGTAGGAATGCTTTCAGAAAACATAGCCTGCTGTTAATAGAATTTATTTCACCAGGAATTTACACGCGCATTTGAGTATAATTTCAAATTTATCCATTTCGCGAGTGACTGAGATAGTACTTGCATATTTCTATGCGTTATGTACCCGCTCTGAATCTGTGCTGCGTACTGGCCTCTCCGAGGATTCTCCTAGCTACCTTCAGTGTCCAGGCGCATCTTTGTAAAGTACCTTGAAGTTGCAATGGGTAAAAACGGATTCTTGTATATTTCTCTGAATATTTGCTTATATGAAAATAAATCATTTTTCTGAGCTAGGACATCTGATGGACAGTTTATCACTGAAACTTCCATTCTAGAAATTATATTCTATTTATTGCTTAACCTTGTGGCTCAGAGCAATATGTCTTTTAGCATGCAACATTTGAAAGACAGAAAGGGAGTAAAGTTCTTTGAAATGACAGAAAAGTCTCTCATTTATCGAAAATGACTGGGAAAAATTTGTTATTCCTCCCCGCCAAAAGGGTCGTTGTTTGTTTTTGCATCACGGTTTTTGGGTCTGCAAGAGGATTTTTATCATGTAAAGAAAAAAATGATGATAAACATAACGGAACTGACTACGGGAATTGATTTATTGTTCCTGTCTATTTTGTTTATTTTTTACGTGTATGCAGACAGTCGGGAATGAATAACTCAGTATAGTGACAAGCTACGGATTGGACGACGACTCCTCTGATGGGCAGGGACCTTTTTATTTTTCGACAGTACTGTCCAGACCGACACTGACAAAATCTAACTCTTGTCGAGCGTGCTGTATGGGGCTTAGCTCTTGGCATAAGAAACTGCGGCGTGAAGTTTACCACTCACCTCCGTGGTGTGGATATTAACTTGTCTGTTCATGTGCATTCATAACGCATAATGCTTCTTGAGGAACACAGAAAACCTTGCTGTCACTTGTAGTGTTATGTAGACTTTCGTATCATCGTAACTTATCTGCGTGTCCCTCCGAATTAATATTAGAAATATTCACAAATTTTTATGAAATTTCTTACGAATAACACCAGAAACCACTCAAAATTTTAACTGCTTAGTATTATACTGTCAATATAATCATGGCGTGTATATGAATTTGTGATGTGGGAAGGACTTTAGCATAACCCAATATAAGCCCTGAAATATGGTGTGGTAATGGATGTTTGAAACCTGTGAAAAATTATTAGGGTAGTTTAGCTTTATAGGTTACAACATAAAAACAGCAGAGCGGTCCGCGTTACTTACGTATAACTTGAACTTCTTAGTGAAACAACGGCTTAGACTTTTCCCGGTGAAAACAGAGGAAATAAAATTTATCCAATCTTCGTAGACACGAAATGGCATTCAAGCATACTTAATGTGCTAAATTTCAGAGTCCCTGACTGACTGTCAGGTAGTTACAAAAGTTGTGGCGAGACTGTCAGTAAATGAAATGAGCGCACGAGTTTTCACTGGAGGAAGTCGAATTGAAGAAGTTAAAAAGATATGAAAGTTAAAAAACAGTGTAAAGTTAAAATACGAAAAATTGTGCACCTTTCTGCTCTCCTCCTGATATTTTGTTCCTTTTAAAAATGCATAATATTTTGTCTCAGCATCACTTTGAGGAAACTCAAGAACAGAAATTAATTTGGTCTATTGCGGTGGATTTTCAAAGTATGAGCTTCTGAATTACAGAAAGCGGCCATCTTTTTCGTGCGTAATAAATATGACTGCATTCGCCACTGACAGAGGTATGGGGGAATGACCATTTTATTTAGTATGGGAATACAGAAACTGCAGAAATTGTAGTTTTTTGCTTTTAACATCACTTAAGGTTTTTTCGAATTTATTTTTTGTGCTTCAAAACTTGCCAATATCTAGTGCTGTTGAGTCATATTTTACGGCCTAACCTGTCATCAAATCCAAAAATCCATGGCGTCAAATCACTGAGAATAATGAAGCAATCTGGATGGTTTCCACAAGAGTGACACATTTCAAACACTCTGACTAGCAAGAGATGCAGCAAAAGGAGTGGTCCTGGTAGCGCCAATATTTCTTCTTCTGCACTAGTATGATTCGCGCGTCCGCTGTTGTCTGAGTGTTAGAATAAAGACGGAAGCGGCGACACAGAAGTAAATAAATAAATAAAGCCTACGATAAATAGAGTACTAAATAGCTGGGTCGGAAAGGAATGACGAAAGAAAGAAATAATGCATGAATGAATGAAACACAGAAGAAATAAATACTAAAACAGAAATGTGAAAGATGATTCTTTGCATTGCAGTTTAAAGAATTTATATGAAACTGGGGACATCAAGATGGCTTGGGAAGTTATAAGAGTGGACATCAAAATTTTAGCCAAAAGAGCTTGCGTTATTACCAACTGAAGGATCTTAAAACATGATTTGAGAAAAACGCTCAAAATCTTTGGATCGAAAACGGCAAGCTAAATTGCAAAAGTTGCAGGATCCAATCCAATATGATGAAGATATTCTAAATAATGAGAGGCGCGAAAACACTAGTGATTTCGGGGAGAAAATGAAAAAGGGAGTATCTGACAGAATATAAAGAGAGAGTCAGAACAAGAATATTAGTGAACTGTAGTGAATTAGTGAACATATTAGTGAACAGGAGTGAATGCAATTTAGAAGGGTTGTAAACCAATACTACAGCATCCATACAGAGAGAGGAAATTAAAAGAGACTGTACTGGGAGAGGTACAAATGTTAATGCCTGATAATAAATTATATCCCCAAAACGGAGCGATTAGTGCTACAGAATTAGTCAGGATTAGAGGTCACATTAAAACGAAATAAAAAGCCGCCATGTAAGGAGGTGAGTGGCATATAAAATCCGAGCAACATAATCGTGCAGTTTGGCTAACTGGACAGAGCACATGCAATTTAAGATTTCGACATACTATGTGGGGCAGTAATTGTCCACATTTTGTAGTCTTTATTCCCTTAATGAAACATCTACTCGAAGGAATACAATTCACCATCTTAATACACAACCTGAGACACCAAGTGACCGTGTTCCTCCTTTTGGTATTCTGCTAAGACCCCCTAAAATTTCGATAGAATATAATTCTTCATCTTATCACTCAACCTGAAACACGAAGTGGCTGCTTTACTCTTTCTTATGGTCTGTTAAGTGCACTACAAGCTGGAAGGAATGCGGTTCATCATCTGAACACAAAACTTGACAGACTAAGTTTCAAAATTTTGAATTCTGGCATATGTGTAGCGCACCGACAGCTGTAGGAAACACGTGTCAACATATGTGTAGCGCACCGACAGCTGTAGGAAACACGTGTCAACATATGTGTAGCGCACCGACAGCTGTAGGAAACACGTGTCAACATATGTGTAGCGCACCGACAGCTGTAGGAAACACGTGTCAACATCTCAGTACAAAACCTGCGCGACCAAGTTTCCATGTTATGCATTTTTGTACCCCTTTAAGGCAGCTGAGTTTGAAAGTGTTTTGAAACGAAATGACGAGGGAAGCATTGTTCTGAGAAAGGAATTAACAGGACCACAGAGGAAGTTACGTAACCAGGAGATTCATAATTTGTACTCCTCACTAATTATTATCAGGAGGACAACATTAAAGACGGTAAGATGGATGAAATATGTACCACCTGCAGAGATACAACAAATGCACACAAAATTGAAAATTTGTTATTACACTCGAAATCTCATTACAACCTTTTCATTAAATAATGTGTTTATTTCTCTGTATATTTAATCGTCTTATTTTTTTCTGTCTTACTAACTCGCTCCGTGGAGCAGAGTCTTTCTTGAGAAAACAACATTACCTCAGCTAGTCAAGAATAACCCTGCATTTTACAGAACTAGAAGATTCATTACCGTATTCACAACAACGCGCCACTTCTTCCTACCTTGAGCCTAATTAATTAATTAATTAAACCCACGACCTTCCAGTTTCCTTACGATCCATTTAATATTAGACTCCCTTCTACGCTTAAGTCTTCAGCTGTATCGTTCCTTCCGATTTCCCCACCAAAAACCTCCATGTATATCTGTTCCCCCTTCTGAGTACAACATACCCTCCCATCTCATTCTCGTTGAATTGATCACTGCAGTAATACTTGCCGAACAGTACAAATCATGAAGCTCCTCACGATGCAGTTTTCTCCCGCCTCCTGTTACTGCCTCCCACTTAGAACCAAATACCCTGTGTACCTTGTATGTTGCTCAGTAACTTACTCTCGAACACCCTCAGCCTGTGCTGAGTATCTACAGAATTTTATTCGGGAAATTTCAGAGGAAGAAACCACTTGGGAAATTATGTATAGATGAGGGATTGGCATTAAAGCTGACCTTAAAAACATTGTGCGAGCTTGTGGCTGGAGTCACTGTGTCAATACGGAGATCAGTGGCTGGCTGTCGAGGCATTTCATACGTCAAAAGAGGCGGGAGTTTCTTGAAGGTATGGACGATTATAAGCTTTCAATAAGGGTTCTGCTGCACTAGGTTATTTAATTGATTTATTTTTTCATATGATTTTCTCATTTCGACCCCGTACATGCCGGGTAAATTATTTTAAACTAGTCATGTCATTTTTATATTATTCATACCGTGCATTTTTAGTCCATCGTACATCTCTTTAACTAACCAGAGCACAATTATTATTCTTTATTAAACAATACAATTTACTTAAGTTCTTTTTGTACTCTTAAAATGTACCATTATTGTTGATTTGTAATTTGTGTAATTCACAATCCAAGTCCCTGATAATGATCCCAAAATAGGGTTTTGAAACATGTCGGACTATCTTTAATCTTAACTCACCGTGCATTTTTATTATTTAAGATAAACACCAACAAAATGCACAAATTATAAGGTGCAAATCAGCTCCTTATATCATGATTTCACCCTACGCGTTTCAGCTCTTCATGAGCCATCATCAGGGGTTATTTTCTCTTATAAAAGGTGCTTTACAAATGCTGCATCTGTTGCTGACACTTTCCCGGTGAGAGTGAACTCACCGGGTATACTTCAAGACACAACCCCACACCATACTAGCACCAGAACCACTTCTTCTTCATATTAATTTATACCACACCATCAAGAAGACCACACTACAACGTAAAAAACAAAAATGACAACACCTCATACAGCACGAATTGTCTATCGCCGTGCTGCATCAAAGTCCATCGCAACCTGCACGGTGCAGTGTGTGATCTCCTGTAACTTTAATAGACTATAATAGACGCAGTGAACAGTGTTTTTAACAAGCTATTTTTAACAAACCATCATTTTAACTGTGATTTATGACTCGTGTTTTTTAACTTATGACAAGTGTTTTATGCTTTGGATAGTACATGGTTTGAAAGTGTCAGCAACAGATGCAGCATTTGTAAAGCACCTTTTATAAGAGAAAATAACCCCTGATGATGGCTCATGAAGAGCTGAAACGCGTAGGGTGAAATCATGATATAAGGAGCTGATTTGCACCTTATAATTTGTGCATTTTGTTGGTGTTTATCTTAAATGTCGGACTAGTTTTATTGTAAATTGTATTGTACAATAAATAATAATAAATGTGCATTGGTTGGTTAAAGAGATGTGTGATAGTTACGACATATTCCTCCCACATATTTCTCAAATAATTTTCGTAAACTTCTTGGCGTCTCTCATTTAGCGCTTACGTTCTAAGCAGTTAATAGGGTTTCGTTAAATCAATAAAAACAGTCTTTGATCATCTCTTTCACAGAATTAGTCCAGGAATGATATGTGGTTCCCCACCAAAATTGTATACGCATTTTATGATTCTTTAATCCAAGCTGCATGCGTAGTTCTTCGTAACACTCACAACATTAGAACACTCAAAAGTCCAGGCTTGTCTTTACGTAAATTACTTCATTAATTTTTTTATTTTTCGGGAGTTGTGATATGTGTTCCTTCAAAATCTATCAAGTGTATGAAATCTATATTTGTCATTAAAAGTTTTATTTTATATAGTGTCAATATAAAGAATGATGGACGAAGTTTGTACTTTCCTGATGAAGATCAGTGTGATACACCCGAGACCCGTCAAGTCCGGAGCAGTAGGCTTGGTGAACACAATTGCCCTGAAATGAGATTACTTCTGTTGGTCATCTGATGTGCCTAATCCCAAAAGAGAATCAAACAAAAAGAATGCGAAAGTAATTTGTTCACAACTTTATAATTGACATAAATTATTCGTAATTGAAAGGAAATTGTGTTGATGGCAGAACGAGAAAATCTAAAATTAAAAATTAACTTTAAACTAAGGGATTATAAATTTCGAAGATATATGCACGTTAATGAGGATATACAATAACCATATTTGAACTCCGTGAGCCGAGAGTAACAGGGTTGATAACTCAGGGGTTTAGAAGTCAGTAGGCCTACACAATTTTCGAATTTAGTTTTGTTACTTGAAGAACATTTTATGGAATACAGTTGTTTAATAAATAAAATTGATAGCTACTCCTATCTTCTTTGCACCATTCTTTCTTATTATACTTATACTTTCACTTATTTATGCCGTATACTTTGCCGATGAACTGTGCATGGTGTTTATGGAGCGTAGTTTGAAAGTTTGGAAAGAAAAGTAATCGCATTTTACTTTATCATGGCCTTTTATGGCCTGTGGATAACTAGCCTTTAGTTCGAGATTCGGTACCGTGATCTGCAAAATATGAAGCTGAAGTGTTAGTTTACACACCCCGATATCTACATGTTTTGTCAATGGGAGTGGATTAGACCGTAAGGATGAGTCGACGCTGGGCTCTGTTCTACAGGTCTCGCTGACCAGGAGGTGTGCTGGCCGGCTACGTGCTTCCTCGTGACGAGAATGGATAAGGTCCAACATCGAATGCGAAGAGATAAACTGTAACACAGGGTTGCGAACGGTTTTGACGGGGAGAATATTTCCTGTGCGATATTAGAGGCGAATGTCGTTCCAGATTTCTGAGGATTCTGTCTTCTTAAGACACTAAACTTGGCAGATTATAGTTTAGTTACTGCTTTCACAGCGAACTGACCACAGTATTGGCCTCTGAGCTTACCGTTTTGATAAAGTTGCGAATACTGTTTCGTAAAATACTGGCAGAAATATTGCCTCGCTCCACTTCACAATTTTATGCAGTAATTGTAGAAACATAAGGACCTTCGCACATTTGAATAGGTTCTTCGGCTCCTTGTCCCATAACATATGAAGCTCCTCATGGATTTGCTTTCTGCCTGCAAGAAAATTTGCATATACAGGTTAACAGTTTTCGAAGAAAATTCTGTTTTTAAAGAACCGAACGAAATTGTTGGTTGTTAAAAATTAATGGGGATGCCACTTAAAAGAATGAACGAAGACAAAGTATATTATTATAGTGGCAACGCTCTGAACTTGTATTTGAGAGGTATCGTAATCGAATCCGGGCCGGTCTTCAAGTTACCTAAAATAACACGTAGGATGTGCAGAAACACCCACGTACATTGGCATTTGGTAGCGATGACGAGAGTATGTAATCTAGTAAGAAAATTTCATTATATTAGACGCAGACGTGATAGGACATGCGCATTGTGAACAAACTCCATGTTTATAAAGTTTTACTCCATCAAAGAACTCTAAAATACAGTTTCATATCTTAGGTACCTCACAGCATGTACAATTTTAAAGTTTTATCTGTTTATGCATAACTGGGTCGGGTTTCTTTCATTTCTTTATTCATTACCTCCAGGAAACTTACAGGATAATACCTTGCGTAGGTCACGACCTCTTCCCCATAAATGCCGTCAAATTCTTCATCCACCAGTTTTCCTATCATTGATGATGTAGTCGGAGACACTGGCGTCAGAGTAAAATAAACCGCAAAATGTGTGCGCATATTATTATTCAGGCATCTTGGCGATTTTCTTTTTCATACTTTCTGGTAGGCCTATTTTATTACAGGTCATGTTAACTGAGTCCCTTGTCACCGCGGTCTGATACTAGCGAATACAGGTAATCTAAAAAGAACTCTCGAAAATGCCGTAAGTCGTCAAATATAAAACAAAATCAAGTACTGTTTTAATATCTGGTGGAACGCTCAGAAACTCTCTGACATCCGTATTATGTTGCGATGTGATTACTGATTGCAGCTCTGCAGATCCAAGCGCTATTCCATTTTGTTGCAGGCACTATGAAGCATGTGCAGAGTGACTGTGGCTACAGCAGAAATTTTGCCGTCTTGTGTTACGCAAATAACTAGTTTTCTTTGCGTAGACAATGTCTTTCACATTGCCTGCATGGAAGAATCCTATAGTGAAAGCCCTGTACTTCTTTGAGATGAATAATTAATTCACTTTTTCAGTCTATCGGTTAGGGAATCAAACATTCAATGCATGTCTAAACTTCCAGTCCGTCTGTTAGGTAATTTAACATTCAGTGGATGACGAATCTTTCAATTTATGATTTAGGAAATTTAACGTTTAGAGCATGTCGAATCTTAGGACTGAAATGTTTTGGGGCCCCGTCCTGGTACAAAATATTTTTCGGTTTCTTTTTCGCTTTCAGTTTCTTCAAATTTCTGAAAATCTAACAGTTCCAATACATCAACTCGGCAAATATTGTGACATATTGGGCTTTCTCTTGGATGGACGCCATCGTGATGGCTGTGCGAGGCACACAATTTTACTGCCACTAAGAGAGTTCAGCGAGCATGCGTATTCACACGTTTCAGCAGGAAACAGAAGACAGCCATGTGATTTGCTGAATATTTGCCAACAAACACCAAGATTATCTCCATATAAGTGATATATTTATTTTAAAAAATGCGCATTTCATTTTCCATAGACCCGACTATTGAATAAAGAGATACGAACAGCTGATAATATTTGATCCTGCAGTTTGTAATTTAGGGATTATAATTAGGCGATACAATTCGAAATATTGACTCTGTTGCATTAGCCTCCTAATCTTCACTAAAAGGGGCTAAGTGGTATTACTGTAGTTCATAGAAATTTGCGAGGCAAGTTGATACTCAAGTAATTTTAAAAAGCATTATTGAGTGGGTCAGTGTTTTGTTGTACACAGATTTTGTTGAAACTCATCAACCGAATAATATTAAATTCCAGTTTCAGGTTTTCTGGGAGACAGTGAGTTGGAAACCTCAACGCATGAAAATTTTAGGACGGGACGTGATAATGAAGTAACAGCCGTGAGTACAGAAATTAACATTCAATGAAGATAAATCTGATCTAGAAACTTTAAATTGGGATACGTTGTAGCTGATATAGGAACTATGAAATGACAGTAGTAGTTCTGTGGAAGACAGTAGATTTAAACGCTCAACTAATGGAGGGAATATAGCATGAGACAGTGGGGGTTGGATTAGAGGAGTTTAATGTTCAATGAAGAAATATCTTAGAAGTAGAGGTTTTAAATGGAGATATCATGTCAGGTAGCATGCTCAGCTAATTAATCAACTATAACTAGCACTGTCGTCCTTTTGAATTTAGCAAATTATCTATTAAAACACTTTTCAATATATAAATCATAAGTTTGTCACAATGATTATAAGAAGTCTGCATTAACTATTGAATAAAATTCACAGCATAAGGACAGAGAACATTTGCATGATAACTACCCTTCATTATTAAGACTGAATGGATTAAGATGATAGCTTTTCATTCTTTGCAAAGTAACTCTGAAGGGAATGTGTGATGGGGAGGTCGTGTTTACTCCCCTTAATAACCTTATCTGTTCTTCGAAGTTGCTCGGCGGATTTAGCGTAAATTTGGTACTGGATAGATCTCTACAGCCGATCCCGGAATGTATTGTTACTGCCTAGCCTGTCGGTCAGTTGTAAACTCTTTTTTACGTGAACATTATCAAATTGCTCATAAGTAGCTTTTTGCATAAAAATAAGTCCTAAACATGCAATACAAAACCACAAGATTCAAGACGTTTGGGACGATAATGCTGTGTCAGTATGTATGTAATGACTTCCTAGAAGACTTGAATATTTAGCAGCACCGTTGTTAAGACCTCAGTTTAGTAATATTGATCCTGTTCGCTTCTACAAATTTTGTTTGAAACATTTGTCTGTTTGTAATTACTTAATTACATACGATGAAATTCATCTCACTGCTTGCAGCGTGATGGGTGTGATAGGATATCTGTCGTCGGATTAATATTCATTGTCTATGATAAGTGAAAATCAGACGTAATGAAGCAATCATAATGGTACAAAATACACTCGCTCTGGCCTTTAGGAAAGTCACTGGTGCAATCTTAATATAGAACATCCCAGTTGGTGTATTAATCACAAGTGTTCGTTTGTTTGTTTGTTTTGCTCTTCAATCACACCCAGCAAGTTATATAAGTTGTTGGGTGTGATTGAAGAACTAAATAAACTTACACTTGTCATTGGTTCAAGCAGTTTGAGTTCATGTTCATACAAACAAAACCTTTCTTAAAATATAATTTATCTTGAAAATGGTACGCAGTGGCACATTTTAAATAAATAATGTTAAATTAGCACTCATTTCTCTTTTAAAGTAAAGGAATATAAATGAGATGTAGTTAGCAAGGTACATATTATATACTTCGACCTCTTGTTCTTCCGTGTATATTGGAAGTTAATTTCTTTCATGTAATTTTTTTTTCCAATGACTCGACAGCCCCTTGGGGGCCTAGGCCGCCTCATTTTTCGAGGCTTCACAATCACACATTTTGTAGACACACCACACTCGGTAGGACTCCTCTGGACGAGGGACCAGCTCGTCGCAGAGACCTCTACCTGACAACACACAACACTCACAAGAGACAGACATGACCTAGGCGGGATTTGAACCCACAATCCCAGTAAGCGAGCGGCCGTAGACCCACGCCTTAGACCGCGCGGCCACTGGGATCGGCTTCATGTAATTACTTTTACATATATTAATAAACATGTAGTTATGTGCGGGGATCCTTCAGGTCTTGTGTCAGATAATGATACAGTAATATTTTTGTAGATCTCTGTTCATATTTGCGTATTGTTTGTTAAGTAGTGCAGCAAAGAGCGTGTCAAGCAAATGGTAATTGTCATCCACTCCGTTTATTTTAATTTTACATTTATACAAATGTAAACACCGCTGAAATCAGCGCAGTGACTACATATATCGAATATCCCTAAACGGTGTTAAAGAGGAAGCTGGAGGGCGATTAGCCATTGGTTGTTAGCACCACCTTGCTGTTGTTAAAACAAGGAACCTTATAAGCTATTTGTCTTCAGAGGACTATTATATTAGCCATTGGTTGTTAGCACCACCTTGCTGTTGTTAAAACAAGGAGCCTTATAAGCTACTTGTCTTCAGAGGACTATTATATTAGCCATTGGTTGTTAGCACCACCTTGCTGTGTAAACAGGAGCCTTATAAGCTACTTGTCTTCAGAGGACTATTATATTAGCCATTGGTTGTTAGCACCACCTTGCTGTTGTTAAAACAAGGAGCCTTATAAGCTACTTGTCTTCAGAGGACTATTATATTAGCCATTGGTTGTTAGCACCACCTTGCTGTTGTTAAAACAAGGAGCCTTATAAGCTACTTGTCTTCAGAGGACTAATTATATTAGCCATTGGTTGTTAGCACCACCTTGCTGTTGTTAAAACAAGGAGCCTTATAAGCTACTTGTCTTCAGAGGACTATTGTATTCGCTTTATTAGGCTCAAACTCTCGATTTTTCAGCTCACTTTATTTGAAGTCACATTTTCATGCCGTGTGCGTCCTCTACACATGATGCTTGATAGATGATTACTGCTAAAAGTTGGTCACGTTGTAGAAATCTGGCAAAATGCAGTCTTTCATACAGAACATTTTTAATCTAGTCCCGTTGCAAGTAAATTAGATTCGGCAGGTACTTAGTTTTGATTGTCCATATTTGTCATCGCAGAAACTTTCTAAATAATGCAGACGATATCTGATAGTAAGAACGTAGCGGGGCAAATTTAATTTTACTTTACATCTATCCAATCTAACTACTACTGTGTACGAAACTCAAAGCAAACTATATATCCTTTCTAAAAACTACTGATTGAACGAAGAGCTGATGCATAACATAAAATTTACATGTTATTGAATTCTGATACTTTTATTCAGAATGCCTGAAAATGCACGGTACATACGTAGAACGAAGTATCTTTCATGACTATAAAATATGGAATCTGCAATGTAATTGTTTGAACTGGAATACTTGTGTTTGCAGTAAATAAATATGCGTAAGACCGAAGGTCTATGCAGGATAGTAATACCTCCTTCGAGGTGTGAACTGGGATGTAAAATTCCTTCTTCGAGATTCAAGCAGTGTATCTTCCAAAACTAGGTACCACTAACAATAAGTACATAGTATAGTAAAAAGGTAAAGCAATCCCATTACAGGCCTGGACAGGCCCTTAGGATTTCAGGAGGTTTCTAGACAATCGGTACATGAAGGTGGTAAGGTTGTCAGCCCTACGCACCGGCCGCCTTTACCTCCAAGGAAATATTCCTGGTACTCATTTCTGTTAGAGGCTGAGTCGACCCCAGGGTCATAGTGCGACCGAAAGGGTTATGTCAATGAAAAGTTTCCAATGACACTGTCGGGAATCGAACCCGCGTCCTTCCGGCTTGTAGAGCAGTGCCTCAACCAACTGCGCCACCGCGTGCCCCACATAGTATAGTACAACTCCTATAAAACCGCAGCAGGACTACGCAAACAGCGTCTTTACTCATTCCTCCTGGTTCTGAGAATGTAGAATGAGAACCAATTTAAATTGTCGTGCATTAAAGGAGAAGAATTTAACAGAAAGTAGGTTGCGTGAATATGTAGAGTTCTGTATTGAAATAGGAGTAATGCTGTTCGGCAAGGTGCTTGTTGGCAGTTTCTGAAGACGAACTTTCGTGTCCAAGAAATGGAAGTTGGGGGGGGGGGGGGGGGGAAAGAAGGAATACAGTACGAAGGAAAGTTATTACAGTCTAGTTTGTTTTATCTCTTGTTGATGAGCTACAAAACTGGCTAAGTCCTCCGTCCGTGTTTCAATCGTCTGCTGCGTTGTGATCTGAGGGGAAGAAAATAAAAATACTTAGAAATCCTAAGAAACAGAAGAGTGTATCAGACAGTCACTGTCAAGTAATTAGTACTTCTTATTCGCATTAGGGAGGTCCCAATTTAAAATCTCGACTTCCGAGACCAGCTGTCTTTATGTTTATCCCTATTCCTTTAGCCATATTCTGGGATTGTATTTCATATTTGGCAAAGGTCCTTTCCCTGCACAACCCGTTCAATTTACGGTTCACTGATTATCCCACCACTCTACGCTACATATTCTGAGCTACTGGAAGGGCCATTAATTGAACCATAAAAAAAATAAATAAATTTATAACATCAGTTGGAGTTATTCCTACTTATGTCCAAAAATAAGTATTGCTTGTCTATTTTGGTTGTCAAAAGTAGGAGAATTGTAGAATTTATATTTTCCAATTTTACGTGGAATTTAAAGAAGGACTGGTGTTGCTGAATCCATTTAACATGGTTTCTATTTATAAGTGATCAGCGTGACATCGATGTGTATACTATAGTTTATAATTTTGTATGCATTAAGGTTTGGCACTCGTTTCTTCTATTCACTGTGTTGCAGCAAAATGTCACCTGTACTGCTGAGGTAGATGTAACCGTGGCTAAAACATCGGTTTGTGCAAACAACGTGTTATTTTTTTGAAGTAATTTGCATCAATGCAAGATATGTAAAGGAAAAAATGCCTTGTTTTTACTGAGTGAACTTGGGTTTGTTTCTCAAACATGTTTGCTGTTATGTGTAATATTTCCATTTTAGGAACATTTGTGTACATATTGTTGGTATCAAGGGAGCGTAGGCTTGTGTGATCATTAATATCTGTAGTACTTAATTCGTGTATTAGGGCGATGGGCTATTTAATGTTGTTTGTTGATCTCTGCTTTTTGATACTTCACATGCGGGAGTTATTTTCTAGGTTACAGTTAGATGACATTGGATATATATTAAGTAATCCTCTTATGCACTTAGGTTGAGGATTTATATTCGTAAACGTCCGAAAATATGATTTCGTCGATGAGAATATTGCCTATGTTGTCTAAAAACTCTTTGATATTATTGTGTGAGTTTGTTGTCATTTTAAAAAAAACTTATAATCTTGAATTAAATTGTGGATTTTCCTTTGCCATGGTTATTGCGCAGAATGAATCAAGTCTTGCACATGGTGCCTTTTCCTGTTCTAGTGTTATATTACGAACGTAATTCTACGTGTAGGTATTATAATGCTTTTATGTTATTTGAAGGGAACGGAGCTCTCTGAATTTAACATATAGGCTTAGTGTACAGTAAGTACATAGTGTACAGTAAGTACATAGTGCCCTGTTGGTAGGCATACGTGTATTCTGTCGCGTTTAGGCTTTTTAATTAATAAAAATTTTCTTTATCTCTTTTAGTATCTCTGGCACTCTTCGCAGTTCACTAGAAGAAGAAACACATTTGTTCATTCTGTCAGTATAGTACACATACCAGCAAAGGGGATATTAAAAAAAGGCCAAGAAAACTTACCATTAATTTACGATCATGGACGTGAACTTAAACAAGACTGTTTTAATTTTAACTCATGGATTTAATCGGTAAGCAGCTCCAAAAACCGTGTAGAAGATGTGGACTGAACTCAATAAAATATTAATGAATGTTATTTTTTTTATTTTAAGTGATTTTAAACGTTACCAGAATGATTCAAATATTCCAATTATAGACACAGTGTACTAGACATCTACGGTATACGTATATATATTACATTCAGACGGGCCCATTCCCTTAAAGACAATATAAAATCGCTTTACATGAACGTTTATCATAAGACATATTTCCGTGTTTTCGTTTTAGGTAATGGTCTGCTGTTTACACCAAAATTTTGCAGAAATATGTACCCACCTCCATTCATTCATTCATTCATTCATTCATTCATTCTGTAGTCTGTCTTACGACAGGTCCGTAGCCTCTTCCAAAACGAGTTTAACATAGGGTGCGATCTAGTGCTTCCTGTTTCAATTTCCAGTATCTTCTCTTTTCCTCAAGGTCATCCAGTAGCTGCTTACGCCTTCTTCTTCGTCTTCCCGTCATTTCTATCCTTCCTTCTAACTTTCCTTCAATCACGTGTTTTAGAAGGCAGTTTCTATGCAAGATGTGACCAATCCAGTTAGCCTTTCTTCTTTTTATTGTATGTAGGCTATTCCTCTCCTCCTTGTCTCTGTGTACACGATTTAAAAAGAATTGCTCTTGAAGGAAATAACAAATGTATTGATACAAAGTTATTTGTCTAGTAATCGTGTTCTTTTGCTATTTTAACAGAGGATGTACGCATTTGCAATGACATTCATTTTAAACAGCGAACCAAAGTTGAGATCCTTTCCCGGAAACGTAAAAAACAACAAATCATCCGCCCGACTACTTGTTCTGTAAAATTTAAATTTATTAATAGAAAGCTTGTTTTACTAATACTCCAAAAGCGAGCCCGCACGTCCGCTTGCCACACTTTGTGAAGAACTTTGAGATGGAATTAAGGCCTAAGAATGAGGCAGTATTGTTACGTAGCAGCGAGTCGGGACAGTTGTATGAATGAAATGATTGGCTACAGTTTGGACAACCGGCGTTCGATTCCCGATACTATCAACAACTTCCCTCTACAACACGACGTTCAGGATAGTGCTTGTTCCCACATGGCCCACTGTTTAATAAGCATCCAGTAGCCAAGGTGCAGGAGCGTAAGACCGATCGCTCACTGCCACCTCGATCCCAGATAAACAGCCTTGCGAAGTGCTACACCAAGCCTCTGAACACACGCATGACGGCGTGCTTAGGCACAGAGACAGCTGATAATTTCCTATTAGAAGATGTACTGTAGAGTATTTGAATATTGTAACAATCACCCACATAAAAGCCCTGTTTGTTGTAAACCGAGTGTGGTGAAATGAAAAAAAAAGTATCTTCCAAAACCGTAAACGCCATATTATGTAATAAACCAAATACGCCTCTTTAAAGCCGAAGGCTAAGACGTAGAGTAAACAGGTAGGCTGCCCTAGCAACGACAGGCGAGAGCGGTCCATATTTTGTTGAATTCTGTGATTAGTTTCTTCTCTCCCTCCTGCATGAGATGAAAGTATGGAGATCAGTAGCCTTGCAATCATAGCGGTTGAAACGTTGTTACTTCGGAGGCAGAGCAATTACCACAGTCATAAAGAGAATTCCGAACCAAACTGGTCTGGCATTTAACAAAATCGATACACAGCCTGTCTCAAAAATTGAGAATCACATCTCGAACGGAATTAATGATCCGTGTAATTTACAAACACTCGATAATTGTATGTATAAACTAATTCGATATAACAGGCTCCTCTTTGAACAACTATTATTCACTCATCTAATCATGAAGTTCTCTGCGTTTTGTGGAACCAAAAAGTTTGTCACTGTACACAAGAACTCGCTACTGGACTCTTTCCTGAACTGCTTGCATCCGGTGTACCCGTCTTCCAAATAGCCTCTTCTCTTTAGATCCTCAGATTCAAATTTTATGTGCTTCTTTATTCTCTCTGCGTGTACACATAACAAAACAGGTAATGTACCTATAAACGTAACATTGAGACGCGTTCGCGTAACCGTTGTTGCGTGGAAAAACAATAAATATTACATATTCTGAGTGTGTCTCTAACCTTAGTTATCCAGCATGCAATGCGCGTGCACCGTACTATTGTGTCATCTGAAGCCTGTCTGTCTGTACCATAATTTTCCACATTGTCTCATAAACAGCACGATTTTCGAAAAAAAATATTGAATGTCATGTATGAGTTTTGATTTTCTACACAACGTTTGTCTGAAACATTTCTCATTCTAAGAAGAATTGATCGAGATATTATCATAAACATACTTAGGTCTTCGTGTAAAGTACCAGTTATTCTTGTCATATTTTAATCAAACTTGAATTTTCTCTACAGATTTTTGAAAAATATCCAGATACCACATTTCATGAAAATCCGTCCAGTGGGAGCCGAGTTATTCCATGCGGATAGACGGACAGACGGACGGTCAGGGAGAAGTGCTGAAGCTGATAGTCTTTTTCCGCAATTGTACGTCCGCTCCTAAAAATGTGAATGAAGAGTATTATGTTTGGCATGTGACATCGTGTAGTTTAACAGATGGTACTGACGTTTCGGAGGAACATGTTACCGCCTTCTTCGGGGTAGAAAAATAAACCGTATAGGAAAAACGCTCAGTGACAATAGGAAGGACAGTGTGACTCGACCTAAAAGCTCAATGATGAAAGTGGTGAAAAATTAATGACATCCTGTAGCCTTGAAAAGTGTGAACACATGTGAAGAGCCTGCAGTGTATACCTTTGGGAGGTACGTGGGGAATTGATATGAGCTTTAGATGTGTTATTCCATTATCATCGGATACCACATGGATCACCGTTTTATAACTTACTATTTACACGAAGCTGATGATAAAGTAACACTGTTTTCAAAATCGTATTTCTGCCTTTGTGTTGTCAGCGAATGAAGTTTGTACAACTCGAATACACTTTCAGTGCAGCAGCTATTCGTTAAGTTTTGCTGATCCCTACACTTCCTTGCGTCATAAGGCTACGAGACGTGCAACAGAAAATGCATACCTCAAAGCCGAGAGTGTCTGCTTAATCATGAGTGGGATCGACATTTTTTCCTTCTCCTTTCAGGCATACATATCACAGATTTCATCTTGCATTTTGTTTCAGCCTTACTGCTGCAATCCCCCGAAACGTATGTCTAAGCAAGAACAAGTAGTTATGTCTCCATCTAATAAACTACATAGCCTCACCCGGACGTTACCATTTCAAAGGTGCCGTTTCCTCTCTCTATCTCTTTTTTTTTTACTTATTTATGTCATCGAGAAGTTCCAACTTAAGAAATTATGGACTTCAACATCGTAATTACAAAAGATTCCATTGGGCCTGTTCCACGCGCTTCATAAATTAAAATCACAGCCTTCTGGGTTATAACACCCGTCAGTGTCGTAGCTGCTTATCGGCGTTTCGGAGGATATTTCTGCCTCTGTGTGCAAGGTAAATTGTACCCTGAGTATAGAGGCAACAGGTTTCTCCGAAAGGTCGGTAACAAGCTACGAAACTACAAGGTGCCAACCCAGAGGACTACAGTATTTAATTCTTGGCACCGTGTAAACCTCAAATCTCATGTACGTGTACTTGTACGTCATTACAACACTACTTGCTGCTGCTGATCTGTCGCAGTTTCTTGACCAGCTACACAGCAATCACGGTACAAGAAGATCCCGTACCACCGTACTGTTCTGCCTGTAAAATTAGCCGTCGTTACATCCGCTTAGCCGTGTCAGTGCCGCAACTCCTCCGATCTCGCCAGGCGGGTCACTCTAATCGCTTTTCAAGGTGTTATTTCTTTTTACGGCTAACATTTTCATTTACATACATTTCGCACAAAATGTAGGGCATCTAGACTGCCGTATTGTGTAAAGTTTTAACGATGTATTATCAACTGCACAGCTTATTGTGCATCAGTTAAGATGTCAGAATTGGATCGAGATTTGAAAAAAAGCGGTCGTGGCTATTTAAAGATGTCACATTTTTATTACCCAGCGTGTGTGTTGATGTCTTGAATAACACTGCAATTAAGATACCTCTCGTAAGATAACTGAGTTCCAGAATGACATGTTAGATGCAGTACCACTAAGCTAAACTGCTAAATGCCATATAATATGTGTGAAAATTTTTTGAAGTTCCTCGGACAGGCATCATTTGCACTTACCCATTTAAACTTCTTAGGTTATTTAACTAATCTATATGAACTCGTTCTGTGAAAGTCACATGTCATGGGATGGGACATGACAGGATGTTTATGATTGTTGGATCGAGATGAAATGGCCATGGTATGTTCTAAAATAACCTGCTATTAAGTGATTTGTCTGAAATTGCTTCGAATGTCACAACACGCAGTTGAATTTAGCACGTTTTTTTATTCAGATCGGAATCCCGGCTCTACTTGAATGCGACGTTCGAACGTTACGCCATGGCTTTCGATGGTTGTCTTCCTCTTATACTGGATTCACGCACGTCTAAACAATCACCGTGCAGGTTAGCATAGCAACAATGTCGCAGATTTATATTCATGGTGTCCCTATTAGGACATGCGTCAGGTTCATAATTATCCTGAGGAAGGAATTTGTGGTTGTGCTCGATCTGTCCAGGAAAATGTCAGGAAACCAACATCTGCCCTGATGCAGCCCACGACCACCTCCCTCAGATTCATCATGTACCATTTATGAAATGGCTTTGTTAACTTAAGAAGCACTTTGCTTAATCATAATATAAAAATAAATATTTTTTTGTTGTCCTAGAAGCTTCGTGTACCTGGTGAGATTATAAGTTCATGCCCTATTTTCATTTTAATGAAGCAACGAGCAGCTTGGAACCAAATAGTATCGCGAAGTTCGTGAGACAATCTTCTCTTAATTCTGTCATGAGTCTCAGTTTAGTTAACCATGTCTAAAGTCACCTCTAACACGTTCTCTTGTTTCTGGAAGGTAGATTAGTAATGAAAAAATATAGAACTACGAGGATACGAAACAGCAAACACGAATAACGTCAAACGTAATATTTTTAATGTTTTGCCACATGCAAAAAAAAAAAAAAAAAAGGGAAAGTAAAGTACCTTCGTACTTTGCCATCGGATGGGGAAAAAGAAACACAACTTCACTAATGAATTCTTAGCTAAGAGTTGCGTTAAAATAGCAGACAAAGAAGAAGAGGAGTTTATTACTGGTAGGACTTATTTTTTAAATCTTCGTGGTCGGTGGTGCAGGCTCAGGTTCGTGACCTGCTTCACATTACAGGTCTTTCACATTCCTATTCAGCTACGTGGGAGTCGGCTTATTTTACTTCGATGTAATTTCTTTCTGCACGCTGCTGTCTGATATTTATCCCACAAAGAACATTTCCATAAAATTTCAAAGGACTGAGCCCGACCATCATCAAATTCTGTATAGAAGACTTGAGCGCATTACTGATGAAATTAGGAAGGAAATATATAAAGAGAGGGAGAAGGGAATTAATAAAAGTAAATATAATAAGACAACGAAAGAAAGTGAAAATAGAGTATGAAAAAAGAAAAAAATAATAAAACTGGAAAAGAAAAGGAGGAGGAGGGGAAAGTGTTGAAAGAGAACTGAAAATGTATAGGTTATGGTCATGGTATGTATTTGGCCTAGGACTTTCCAAATCGCTTCTTAAATGTCGAAGTATGAAGTGTAGTGAAGTAACTCGTCAGTTACAACAAAAACGTTTTTATTGTTATCAGAGATTTAGTGTACTTTACGACATGTTTCGACCAACTTGGCCTTCTTCAGGTAATAATACACACTATGGACGAAATACTTGCGAAGATTTTATCAGCATAAAACACTATAAAAATAAATGAGATCTAATTTTTACATGAAATAGTAGTAATATATAAGCTTATGTTAGATAAATAAATTTTTCAGTAGGAGGTATTGCAGCTGTTTGGAGTTCTTTCTTCGCCAACATAGGTTTTATTATGTAAGGTCCTCGATCATGCTGATAATATTAATCTTTGAAGATGTTATAGGTTAGATTCTTTGGTTTAAAGTTTTCTTTTATTGAGTATACACTGGATGAAAGAATTATTTTTGTGTAATATTTGTTCCGGTTATTTAGTATGTAGGTTACACGCTTCTTATGTGGTGTACCTGGAAATCGATTGTGAAGGGTAAAATGTTTAGGTTGGAGATAGAGAAATCTTTTTATTTGTGAGTTTTGGCCTGCTCAACAGTTCTCTTCCACGCTTCTCTATCCATAGCCATCTTACTCCAATTCTGAATCTTTATTTTTCCCAGATCCTCTCTGACATTATCCTCGCATCTTATCCTCGGTGTACCAATCCTTCTTACTGCAGTTGGTCTCCATTGTCATCCTTCTCACGATTCTTACAACATGCTCAATCCATCTTATTCTCTGTGATTTTATATATCTAACTATACCTGCTTATTTGATTAGGAAATCTATTTCCTCATTAGTTCTTACTCTCCCACTCCCATCTTGATTTTTTATGGGACCGTATATCTTCCTCATTACTTTCATTTCAAACACTGTTAATTGATGTTCATGTATGTCTTTTCGTAACCAGGTTTCGCATTCATACGTGACTGTTTGTTTTATCGGACTTTTACAGGTGCGTATTTTCAACTTCTTAGTAATTTACTAAACATTATCTTTTTATTTGCATAAAATACTTTTTTCCCCCGCTGATTTTCTTTCTTTTATTTCTTCTATTATATTGTCGTTGTTTACAACTGAACCTAGGTTCTTAAAAGAATCAACGTGTTCAAGGTCATCAATATTATGTAACTTAAAGCTACTTCCTTGCTTTACCTTTTTGTGCTCATATACTATGTTTTACTTATATTTATCAGTAGACCTAGTTTTTCTGCTTCTTCTTTCAATTTATTAAATGTTCTTTGAATGCGTTGTTTGTTCTTGCTGTTATTATGATGTCATCTGCTTAAGCATAAATTGTATGGATATGGTACTAATGCTACCCCTTAAACCCAATTTTCTCATTATCGTGTCTATTACCAAGCAAAATAAAGTTGCCAATAGCAACTTACCTTGTCTTACACCTGAGTTTATTTTAATTTGTTCCGTACAATCATTATTAATTTTAACTTTAGATTTTGTGTTTGATAATGCTAACTTAATCTTATTAACATAGAGGGTACATTGAACAAATCAAGGCTTTTGCTTGTTGCCCTGCTTTTCACGCTGTCAAAAACTTTTTCAAAATCAATAAATATATTACTTAAGTCTATTTGATATTCATAACATTTTTCGAATACTTATCTTGCAATGTGTGTGTATTTTCCGTAGTCGATCTGTTTGGTCTAAAGCCCATTTGATACTCGCTATATTGTGTTCCACCATCTCTGATGACGTTTTCTGAATAAGGGAGGAAAACGCTTTATAGGTTACTTTCAATAATGTAATACCTCTTTAGTTTGAACATATTTTCTATCTCCCTTTTTAAGTACAAGGCATATTATGCCTTTAGTCCACCCTTTTGATATCTCCTCCATAATCCATATATTCTTGATTCATTTATCTCCTCTCTTCCATGATTTCCCCCTTCTCCCTTATCAGTTCAGGGGTTATATGATCTGATCCTGGAGCTTTGATTAATTTCAGTTTATTTGTTATATATTTTATTTCATCATATTCATTATTTCTTCATTATTTTCTTTTTCTTCATATTCTTCTGTATAATCTATTAATTCTTTATCGAGCAATTCTTCAAAATATTGTTTCCATCTTCCCAACACCTCTTCCTTCTCTGTTAGTGTATTTAAATTCTTGTCCTTGCATAATTCGATATTTATAATTGATTCTTTACTAAAATCCTTTTAAATCTCTATAAAATTCCTTAACATTTTTATGTTTAATTGCGTCCTAAATTTCCTTTATTTTTTTATCCAATCACTCTTTCTTTTTGTTTTTACATATATTATTAGCAATTCTTGTTTTCTGATTATAATTTTCCTGATTTTCCCGAGTCTGTCTTTGCAAACATTTTAATCTTGCTTATTTTTTTCAAGAATTACTTTCCTACAGTTTTCATCGAACCATGGATTGTACTGTTTCTTTGTTTGTACTCCGGTTACTTCACTTGCAGATTCCATTAATGAGCGTTTAATATTATCCCACTCTTTTTCTATCTTACTCTCCTGTTTCATTGCTGTTAATTTATTTCGTATTCATTCTCTATACTTTTCTAGTACTTCAGAATAATTTATTGATTTGTCATTCCAAATTTCTTTCTTCTGTCATTGTTTGTTCCTTTTTGTATATCAACTTTTGTTTTATCACCACTTTTACCAGAAAATGGTCAGAATTACAATTAGGCCCTCTCATAACTCTTAGATCTTGTATCATGCTGGTTTTCTTTTTATTTACTGTTACATGGTCAATTTGATTAATAGTACGACCATCAGGAACTGTCCATGTACCTTTATGTATTGTTTTATGCTGGAAATAAGTACTCATTTTACCCACATCATTTTCGATCGAATTGAAACACAAAAGCTCACCATTTTTATTATTTTCTTCATGAAATGAATACTTGCCTATTACTTGTCTATAACACCTGTCTTTACCAATTTTGGCATTGCAGTCTCCTACAATTATCAACAAATCCTTTCTAGGGATCCTATTGTGTACTGTTTGTAAATTTTCGTAAAAACTGTCTTTAACTGCCATTTCTTTGTCTTCTGTAGGTGCCAGAATGTTAATTATTGAGAAGTTATGAAATATTCCTTCGATTCGTAATTTACATATTCGTTCATCTATAGGTTCGAAGCCAAATATATACTTCTCAAGTGATCTATTATAAATCCCGCTCCAGTTTTCCGGATTTCATTTCATTCCCACTATAGTAGAGTACATTTTTTTCTTATTTTCCCATAACCTCTCCATCTAACTTCTTGTAGTACAGTTATTTTCAATTTAACTTTGGCAACTTCATCAGCTATTTCCTGCATTGTTCTAGGTTGTAAAAAATTCTTACATTCCATGAACCTATTTGAAGAACTTCATTCCTCATCCGTTTGACCTGCTAAGTCCATGTTTAATTAATCCGTCCAGCTTTTCATCGTTGGGCATTTTCAGCATATAAGTTTTTTTACATGGATGGGTTGCTGGCCCATCTCATAACCCGTAATTATTCTGGTTTCTCTCCCTCGACCTGCCCGGGGAAGGAGACCCTGCCAAGAGCTACGTTGCCGCTGGTATAGCTCTTAGGGGCATCGGAACACGCAAGCCACCCCACCATGTCAAGGCATAGGGTTGGGGGGGGGGGGGATAGAGAAGTATGTCAAAAATAATTAAGTGAAATTTGCAGATTCTTAATGAATTTGTTTCGTCTTTGGATATTATAGTAGTGACTTTACTGTGGTCAGTTTTGAAAATATAAAACTTAAAATCAAAACAATAAATTTCAATTATTAATCACAGTGGAATTATTTTCGTTGCAATTTTAAGGAATATGAGCCGAAGTATGTAAGTGGACGTAACTTGTGTTAAACGGAAGTCTGTTGGGAAAGGAATAATTCTCAAATCCATTATAGTTCCGTCATAACCAAGTTGTACTTTTCTTCGTGATTAAATCGCTTGACGGCAGTTTCACATGTGCGCGTTTCTGTGTAATATCCGATACAGAGATCTCTACAGCAACACATCCTTGTGGCAGCTTTAAACAGTCCTTAGCTGAATAAGAAACTGTAAAGCCCTTCACAAAGAAAACATCGCCCAAAGGTGCGTCTGAGATTCAGCCACATCGAAAGTTGGATCAAAGACGCCTTAGCCGACTTACACCAAAGAATAACAATTTTGTGATCGTTCGCTTTATGCGCTTCAGGGTGTTCATTGCGTCTTCGCGTCCCGTATAACGGAGTATTTGATGTGCTTGTATTCATTATTCTGCATGGTATTGCTTTTTATGCAGTGTCAAAGATGTTCCACCTACATAGGTTATATAATACACTACAGCGTCGAATGAGGAAGCTTGATTATGAATGACGAGAAGATTAGGATTTGAACGAGGGTGATTTTGGTCTGTTTGAACGTACTAACCTTGCCATGTCTGAAAAGGCTGAGGAAAACTGTAAGCCGGCCGGCGCTAGAACCAGATATCCCCTGAATGAAGCATTATGCTCATTGGATAAGCACGGAACGTGTGTACTGAAGCTTATAAGGTGATAACCGGTTTTCTTCATTCCGGTTCCGTAGTGTTTATACTTTACATGCCATCTTAAATATACGTAACTGTCTTAGCCTTCCACATGTAAACAGGCAATTTCCGATATACAGTGGACCCACGAACCAACAGAGATAGCCTACAATTTTAACCTTTATACATCTTATGCTTTTAATATGTGCCTTTATTGTTAATTTGTAATTGTGTAATTTATGATCTAAAAGTTCCTGATGATGATCGCAACAGGGGATCGAAACATGTCGGACTAGTTCACTGTGACTGTATTGTATAACATAACAAGGTACAATAAGAGTGCATTTGTGGGTTAAAGTGGTGTGTGTTCGAATGACAGTGCACGGTGTGAATAGTGTAAGAATACGTAAATTTATTTATATACTAATGCGAAGTAGTTGGTTGAGGCACTGCGCTACAAGCCGGAACGTCACGGGTTCGATTCCCGATGGTGTCACTGGAATTTTTCATTGACATAATCGTTTCGGTCGCACTATGGCCCTGGGGTCGACTCAGCCTCTAACAGAAATGAGTACCAGGAATCTTTCCTGGGGGGTAAAGGCGGCTGGTGCATAGGGCTGACAACCTTACCACCTTCATGTGCCGACTGTCTAGAAATCTGGGAGCCTCAACCTCCTGGAGCCCTAAGAGCCTGTCCAGGCCTGTAATGTGATTGCTTTACTTTACTAATGCGAAGTGAGGCTTAGTAAGAGTGAAATGTGACTGGCTTAACTGACTGCATGGTACAAGAGTCTTCCCTAATCAGCAATCAGTAAGCTATACGTCTGGAACAAAATATTCTATTACGCAACCGCTGTTTATTGCCGTGTTAACAAAATCCCAAAATTTGACCCAGACCTGAGCTGCTTCAATTCCCTTTACGTACACACAAAATATTTCTGTAAGATGTATTTTAATATTGTCTTCCCATCTACCCTTTGGTCTCGAAGAGTTGTCTTTCTCAGAACATTTATAAGTAGAACTTTTAATAAAAATTCACACCATGACATGCCTCCGCAGGCACAGAGGAGAGGCGGAGGTATAGCTCCAACCTATTCGCAACCTCGGCGCTACAGGGGGTGGGTGGTCAGCACTACGCTCCGGCCGTTTTACTTCCGGGAATGACCAGATACGCATTGTGCAGGAGGCTGGGTGGGTCTCGGGGCGGGCCTCACCGGGCACGGAAAATCTTGCCCCCACTGGATTTCGAACCCCACACCGCCCAGACCGTAGCAAGTCGCTGTACCAACTACGCTATCCCAGCCGTCATAACATTTTGTATTTGCCCAACACGTTTCACATGTCCCGCTCTTTGCACTAATAATATAAAATGAAGAATGAAAATTACGTTAAGTCATCATTATGTTCTCGGGAGTTACTCTATTGATATTTCGTCCGGACTACCTACTGTTGTGAATTATGTGTTTCGTGGATTTCATTGTCTTCAGGCAGGGGTTGGGATGGCACAGACAAAAGCCGACGAGCCACATTTCATGTTCTTGCCTGTTCACCATTCAGGTACCTCTGCAGTTGTAATGGCTTCATTAAATAACACAAAGCTCCATCTCTTCCCCATGCACGCATTTCTTGTATCCAAGTATTCTTCTCAGCGTTTTATTTTATGCCCTCAATGTTTTGCTCTTCACTAGGATTGTGAGACGAAGTGCTCACCAGTTGATTCAGTATCGGCATAAAGTGCCACTCAGTCGGCAACCCCCGGTAATTGATGCTGTGAATAGACCACCAAGTAACTCATCGTAAGTCAGCCCTTATACAGTACCCACCTGTTGACTTCCCTTTCCCTGCTGCTCGGTCTGCTGGTGATTATCGGGTTTCCTTCTCAAAACAGGTCTCCTTCCGTATTAGAGGATTTCCTTTTCGTGTTCGCCGGAAGTCCAAAGCAATTTAGCCAGACATGTGCTTCATTAATTTAAAATTCCTTGCTCACAAGTGTTAATAAATCCGACACCATTATTCTGTGCATATCACAGGTTTCTCAATTAGCGGAACGGAACGTAGCAATAATGCTCATAAATAGACATATATTATAATAACTGTAACACGTAATATTAACAGATAAGTAACCTCCTACATGGTTTACTCTCTTATGCAGTTGCTATTAATCCTATCACGGAATTACTTGGCTTCATAGGAATTAAATTTTCACCATCATGTTTAAAAAATCGTTTAATTTTATTTAGGACCTGTTGAATTAGTTCCGTAGATCTGTGAGGCGCAGATATCTTAGAAGAAATGGTTTAACTTCCCCAATATTATAGGAATCAAAGGCTTTAAGAAGCATCCATATGACTGTTATGTGGAAAACGTATTTTTAATAATTGTAAGAAGCGATATGCCGAGGCGCGAATAATTGGGACGTAAACGAAAAACGGTAATAGGTGCTTCTGGTTATACTATGCCTTAAGCATCCTACTTGAGTGAGTGTGTTAAATGTACAACCGGATTCTTTTCAGAGTTTGCTGTTGACGTGTATATACACGTATATTATTTTGAATCCGACATTGAACTGGAGTGGAACGTGACTTTTACTCGTAGACTGTAGGACTGACCCATTTTAAGTTCCATTTGTTTGAATGCAAGGTTCAATGCAGGATCTGTACTTATCAACACTTGGCACATCGTAAACTATAACCTCAGTTTTTGTGTTTGGTTCTAATGAGGCAAACCGTCCAGTGTCGTGGGTTAACTTATCGCAGTTCATTTCATTCGTGAAAGAATTTTGGTAGCAACCATCGTGCATCACTCTATAGTTTCGCGGTGGCGCATGTGTAGCGAACACAGTAATACAGAGAGGCCGCACCTGCTCGCCCGTCGAACTCAGTAACCACCTACGTATTGTGCGGGACGGTATGAACTTCGAAAGTACTTCTGCAAGTTGCAGAAGTAGTTGCTACCATCTCGTTTTAATGTCTGGATAGGGTGCAGTACTGCTGATGAAGAGCCGATGGAGTAATGTTAAGACCTACGCGGAAAATATTAGGACAGGAAATTAGAATAAAGCCACACAAGAAGGCCAAACTAATGGCACGGAAGCTTTATACGACTTGAACACTACAGGACGAACGGCTGGAAATTTTAAACGGCAGTCTCGAGGAAGTGTGTCCTGGTGATTCCATTTTGTATGTTATCATCCCATACTTTCTGGATGAGATACGCATGCTTTGTTCGCCTCTTTTATTGTTTTAAATTTGTTACTTAATTTTAGGTACGTGGTTAGCTGGATATGGTTTAATGTTTCTGTCATCAAGAGACACTGTCAAGTAAATCTTTCAGGTGGCGATAATATAATTCAATCTCGCTAATAATAATCGGAGGTAATGAGGGAACATCAGCCGAGAATGGCTGATCCTAGTGCCCGTACCTTTACATGTACTTGGTTTGAATGTTAAGCCTGCTAGTTATTGAAACATCTTCAGCATTGCCAGGCAGTGCCGCCCTTACGTTAAGGAACTACAGACGAAATCGGTTATAACGTCATGAAGGGGACTGAATACTTTGTGTTGTTATAAACGAGTGTTGTTATAACCGAGCAGTGTAATTTATGGTTAACAATGAGGAATTAATTGGTACCACAGAATATCTGACGCTATAGACGATGTGTCGCATTAACCGATGTCGTTATAACCGTGTTCGACTCTAATTCTAGTTAAGTGTGGCAGTCCAAGGGCGCAATCCTTCTGCATGTTTTTGTACCTCCTATTTTGAAAACCATTTGCACGTATGTCAAACAAAGTGCTTGCCAGTTTCTTCTTCTAGACATGGATATCTGTTGATGTGGTTGGTTCATTTTGTGTTTTAATCATTTGCGGAAACGAATTAGAGTTTAGAGTAGCTTGTCCCAATTAATTAGTAATATTCATTTTTTAAATTATTTTCTTGAAGAGTATGAAGCAGGTTCAGTCAGTGCAGATAATTTTCTAGTGCTGGACGAACCAGCTACTTTCGTAAAATGCTCATATCTTACCTTTTTCAGTAATAGTTCAATATGAAAGAGATCACTGTTTGTTTTCGGCAGGTCTGCTAGAAAGTTGTGTGTAGTAGCCCTCACCTGTGTTTCTAATAAAAATCTCTCCACTAGAGGTACCGCGAATTGCCAAGCTACAATTTGTTGCTGAGTGGGAGGTAAATAAATTTTCGTACTGCGGAACAGTGAGTTATATACTGGATTTATAGCTGCATATTTTTTTTTCTCACGAGACTGTATGGCTCAAAATGCTTCGAAGAATCCGCATGCCGCACAGAGGAGAAATAATTGCCCATTCCTGTCTTGGCACGAACGTAAGTCAAGGAACTTCATAGCAATCTGCTCAAGGGTCTCGTGTTATCGCGAAGTAATTCTCTCTCTTTCTGCCGACACAGCCTTTCACAATGTTTATGAGATCGGTAATTTTGACGTAGAGCATGGAGTAACAGGAGAATGTAGGAAATTAACATGGCGATGAACTGTACATGTTTTATTAGTTTTCAGACTTTCACAGCTGGTTTTGCTCAGATGATGTTTCTATGGCTATTACACCGTGTAGGATAAGAAGTTTGTTGCAGCCTTTTAAAGGAAAAAAAGTTGCCTCAATTTTCAGGATGCTTGCACTCCGTGTAATATCGTCATTGTCATAGTATGGGAATAGACATCAGTTACGTCGTTCCCATTGGTTCACTTTCAGCCCGAGGTCTTGTTCTAACGTGTCTGTATCTCTCACATAGCTCCCCACGCAGTTTTCTCTTCTATCCTGACAATGAAACACTAGGTTCCTCCGAAACGTCGCCACATTTGTGTGAAAATGCACCGCGTCACTTCGCAGAAGACGTGTCGTTATAGTCATAGCCGTGAGAACCTGAAATTTTAAGATAAATTACTTCACTTTGTAAGTAGGCCTCAGTGATAAGGGATTTGGAAGGAAGCAGACGAGGGCTGATAAAAAACAAAAAAAGTTTGGCACGTTGGAAAAGCCGAGCTCCACTCGAAATTTGAATTGAGAAATTACCAAATGTATCTTGTCATATCAAGAGATGTTTAGATTAGCGCGGAGGCAGGGGCAGTCCATGTCCATCTAGTGAACTACGTGTTTCGGTTTGCCATGAACCTGAATTTTGGTTTTAATTCACTGCTTTCAGCCAACAGATTTCTTATTTTCAACTATATGGAAGACCTAGGGATTATATTATTATTATTATTATTATTATTATTATTATTATTTACTGCAATTGGGTTTTCACCCGGTGGCAGTAGTCCTTACACTAGTACACACAATACAAATGGACATATAATATACATAAAAATAACAATACAAAACAAACTATACACAATTACAAAACAAAATACATACAGTAAATACAAGTACACAATTAGAACACCACACACACATTACAAAAACATCCACACCTTACAATAGCATCCACACCTTAAAAAAGGATTCACACCTTACAAAAACGTCCACACCTTACAAAAGCATCTACACCTTACAAAAGCATCCACACTTTACAAAAACATCCACACCTTACAAAAACATCCACACCTTACAAAAACATCCACACCTTACAAAAACATCCATTTTCTTCATTTTGTTAAATTTTTACCAAATGCCATTTATACAAGTCAGTAACTGCACACAATAGAGTTTTATTTTCAGATTTCTTTATTCATCTGAAATGTGTCAATACATTTTAAAACTAAAATAGTCCTGTCTATAGTACTGTCGGAAATATATCAAAGGACTTTTCTACATTGAAGCAGTTGGGAGACAGCTAGGTGCTTCCAATAGAACTAGAGGCAGACTGACCAGGCGTTTCTTTTTGTGTTCCTTTCCTGGCTCAGAGAATCGAGTAAATTAATTTTGTAAGGTACTGATTTCGTTCTATCACACCAAGTCAGTAGGAATGAAGCGTTTGCAGTCTTTTGAGGGTGAAGACTGAAATCCAATCTTCGCTCAGACCGACACCGTACACGACATTGTGATCCGCAGTTGCTGGAGAACTCATCCACTGCTCACTGTCGGTATCTTATATACTTACCTCACCCACCTTCAGGCGCATGTCAGAGGAATCGAACTGATTAAATACGTGTGGCAATGTAGAATATATGCAGATAGGAGCCGGTTTCGTATTTTGTACGTTCTAAGATTTTTATTGATCCAGAAACCAGTCATACTAACCGAGAGTTCCTTAGTTGTTCTCTTTAGGCGTAAGTAACGATATTACCTTAGGCCATGACTGCCTGTAGTTGATCAGCATGCATGATGATCTTTCCACATAATTCAACGTGATTAAGTCTCTTCCTTTTTAAAGAGCATCTGACAAAGTGTACAAAAAGAGTTGGTTTTTAATATTGATAGAAGTTTGAACGCCACGCATTATGCGAGGAATAAAGTTTGTCGCCAAATAACCTAACAATCAGCAAGATAAATCAAACAAAATAAAAAAAGAAATATACAACATTGAATACATTTGTCATTACTTGTTACACATTTTGTTTGCTGTAGGCTTACTGTGTTTGTTACTTTTTTGCATTCTTAAAGGTGTCCATATATATATATATGCCTTCACATAAAAGTTTATATCCTCTAATCCAATTTGGAGGGTTCATTTTACTAGATAAAGTTTTGCAAGGAACCCCCACTTCTGTGGCATTAAATAATTCAGAATTTATTGAAATCTTAAAACCTGTAATGTGAAATTCGACAGTTAATTTTGCTTGATAAATTTTAGTAAGGGACCTCCGTGTCTCGAGCAATCACGTGTCTGGGATCTGACATAAATCTCACACCTTTGTAACTATTTTAACTGGCAATTCAGTACTTTAAATTTATACATTTAAAAAGTTTAAGGAACTTCTTGAGGAAATGCTAAAACACAGATTGTTTTAAAGTTATGTGAAGTACGAGTAATTGCTCATCTGTCTTATTATTTGAGTCAGAAGATTAGACTCTAAAAACATAAAGCGACGAAAACTGAAGCAGTTGAAATGAGATTCATAAGGAAGGCATATCTTTCAGGAGGTACATTTGGTCACATTGTGGAACTATGCATACTAAACGCAATAAATAAAGTATTTGACAACCAAAAGGACTTGTTCCCTAATTTAGGGAGGCTTCTATAAAATGTATTTTCTAAAAATTCTTATTAGTATATACGTAAATGGAAAAGGAGGATGTAGTGCAAAGAGATGGACGAGTTGTGAATGCAAGCAATATAGAGAGAAATATGCGGCACTGTTCATGATTATGATGAATATGTCGACGACAGATTTTCAGAATAGCTTTTTTTTTCATTCACGACGGCATGACGATCTAGGCAGCTTTACTTTGATTCCATTCTGCAGGGTCTTCTTTCAGAAGTTAATAATTATTCAGTGGGCAGTGTTTACTTTTATGTACTTCTAAGTTTAATTACCGTACACGATTGTAACATATCGTGAGCTAGCAGGATCTACAATACTCTACTCATCCAAACCCATTTTAATATAATCTCTCTATGTTTGCCTAGTCTCCCCCTGGCGTAGGGCTTTTCCAATAAAAGCTTTGTATGGGTGTGTCATTTTCCCATATTTCACCCCCTTAATCCTACTTGAGTCATTCCTCTTAATGATGGTTAGGCGAAGAGTACGAATGTTGTATGTGCCACTATTATATTGTTTTATGTGCCACTATTATATGTATTATATGGCTACATTGTTGTTAAAGGGCTAGTCATGTAATTAATATTTTACGCATTGTACCTTGGCACTTGCACCGTGGTGGTCCGAGCCCCTGATGTGAGACTCAGAATCACATGCGGTGCAAAGGCCAAGACCACTGGGTTTGGAACTCCTAGGAAATGGTATAAGCGGAGGACTCCCTCAGATAACGTTATCTTTTTTGTTCGGTTATCATCATACGCCTGCGACAGCAAGCGAGGGTTGGAGTTTGTGTCGCCGCCAGCAGGCCCAGGGAGTTGCCATCTCCGTTCTGTTACTTCGGCTCTCTCTTAGTTAATAAATCAGTATATTGATCACACTACCGTGATTAAGGAATAACTGATACCTCACCTTCAATCCACGTTCTCAAAATCCGACTAACGCCCTAAGTGAACAAAATCTAGGATACGTCCACTAACAAGCGGGGGTTGTCGGGATACAACACGAATATTAATTTATTCGTTGTGTAATTTTCTACAGTCCCTTTTTAAATACGTTATTTCTATTTTTCTTCAAACTTCCCTCAGTAACTGAGTTTTAGTGGACCTGTCTAATAAACCAGATGTAGGATACGTGCTCACCTGTTTCGAGCTCAGATCGTCGAAACCCTCACCAATGATCCTCCGTGGTTTCCTGTTCCAACTTATCTATAGCCTGTTGTTTTAAAATTTTCAGAAGATTGCTTCTCAACTGTCTGTTTACATTATGGGTCTACAGATTTTAAGGCGCGTTTGCATCCTTGCGGAACACCACTTAAAATTACCCCGTCGATCCATCTCTCTGCCCGCCTGTGTGTGTGTTTGTATATACATGCAGCCATAAAAGAACTCTGGAACCGATAAACGGATCTTCAAGAAATTTCATACTGGGGACTTTTACGAGAAACTGTAGACCTAATACAATTTTGATTAAATCTTTGCGAAAACGACCAATACTTTACTTCGAGACCTCTAGTCTATGCTACCAGCATCTTCAGCGTCCATTGACGTACGTTTTATCCCGTGGGTGGAAAAAAGAAATGCTTACACAGGCCTGCCCATCTACCCACGTGAAAAACATAAAGTGTAGATAGCGTTTAGATTACATTGAAATATTGTTTTTTTCTTGTTATTTAAATGTATCACTCCATTACAATATACTTGGAAGCTTAGCGTTTTACTGTTACTACTCACACGATGTCTTCACCCTATTGTATTGACTTCTTCTAGAATAAGGAGAAAACATACAGTGTGTATTGTGCAAAAAGTGGCAAGTCACATTTAAAATACCCTCATATATCAATCTTCTGTTTGAAATCATTCACGAGTAGAACGTCAAGAGGCAACAACAGATCGAACGCGCCTAATTGTAATGCTATGCGGAAAGTTGCCAAATTGTTGATCTAAAGTCTTTAGTTACTTAAGTTATTAATGACAGTGAATTTGGCAATAGTTGTACATGAGTAATATCAGCAGCATTTACAAGAACCTTTTCCAGTGTCGTAAAAGTACTGAACACAGTATATTACTTTTCGGAATCAAACTGATTCCTTCTTCTGTTGAAGGTATTGTGTTGAATGTTTTTATAACAAAAAAGTTATTGTAAATGCTGCTGATATTACTCATATTATTGACAGGTTAGTGACATTTCATGCGGAATTGCTACTCTTTTAAAGCTCTAAAGACAATTCGCCAGAACTGCTTGCGTGATTTGCAAGACAAAATGCATATTAAGAATATCATCGGCAAGCCTTGTCCTCTGGTTTTGTCTGGAGAAGGCGGCCTCGAAATGTGGAAGTAGCTGCGAGTGTTTTGCAGAAGTAATGACAGTCCACTGGGTTCGACTGCAGATTGGCGCTTAGACGTAGGTCTAGTGCTAAACACTTCTCACAATAATAGGGCCTGCTTTACAAGTCGTTTTCATCAACCGTAACTGGATGGATTCTTTGAAGCGACATAGGATTAACAACGGGTTAGAAATGTAGCTCGGAATGGGATATTATGAAGCAAATAGGATTTTGTCGTGGTAACTGTTGGAAGGAGCCACTAGATACCGAATGGATTTGAGGATAGTATTAACATGGATTTAAATAAAGTTGTTTTGAATATGGGAGGATAATGAGGCTCATTCCTCATAAGTCCCAGAGGCAGTTTTGACGTTAGCAGTGTTGAATTTTCGGGGGTTGCTACCGGATTGTTAGTTGTTTAGTTATGAAGGCAAAATAGACGTTATGCGGATCATAAAAGCAGCCAGAAACGTGATTATGATTTACATGCGATAGTATTCGAGAGTTTGGAACTATTTATAGCTGTAGAAAAAGGAAAAAGAACTGGCTTTATTTTATAACTTTTTGTTATCATCTTATATGGCTGTTATACTTTGGGAACTGTAAGTGTGGAGACATCGTGTGACTTGGTAATGTCTCAAATAAATTACTGCTGCTTCTTTTTTAATGCCAATTTAAAATATTGTGATTAAGTGTGAATTTCTTACATTTAAGGCCTACATGTATTCCAGATGCTTCCATACTTGTGTGCGTCCGTGTGTGCGCTCGCTCCTGTGTGATGTATTTTTGCCCCTAGTATCCATTAGTGATAACCTCACAGAAATGTTTATTGCCATATATATATAAACTTTTATTATTCAGACATTATGCGTGTAGTGAGCCATTGAATCTTTCGCAGACATGATTACATTTTATAGACCATGAAAAACCATTTGATAGTCTACAATTACAGAACCTTGACAAACAACGCGGTAAAATATTTCTGAACATTTCCTACAACATGTACATTTTCATTGTACACTAATTCTGCTAGGGTCTACTAAAGGAGAGAAGACAACTGCAAACCCAGGAATTTTTCGACGTTGTAATTTATTACCCGCATTCTTTAGCCTTGATGTTGATAGGACTATTTCGGTTGCGGAGAAAGTAAACACACGGAAATAACTTACATTTATTTAATGTTAGCGGACGTGATTCTTTACTCTTTGCAGACGAAGACTACGTTGTATACGTAAACCCATATAGTGGACTGGGTGGTCATCATCTGGCGAGGAAATGCTCTGTTTTCGTGGAACCCTAATCTAATCGCCGTGCTGATATGAATCTGCTTTTTTTTTTACCATATTTAGTACCAGTTCGGTCCAGTCTACACCATCATAATTTATTTGATTAAGATCAAATTTAACATTATCCTGCGAGATTTGAGTGTTTCACAGCGGTGTCGCTGAAGAACCAAGCCCTACAGATCATGTGCATTATATTTCCCACGCTGCGAAGGATTGTAATGACTTGATCTTCAGACTCAAGCAGTACAAGAAAAAATATTTCTTCTTGGACTACTTGGTCCTGCAGGCCGTAGATTTAAAATAGACACGACGTAACATCCCAGAAGAATGGGCTCTTCAACGTACGTAGTAGCTTCTGACATACAAATATATCAATATTAAATAGCTTTAAGGCGGTAATGAACTGTCTGACCTGTTAGCTTTCAAAGGTAACTGTGAATATCACTCGTGTTTGAAGCGGCACACTTTAGAATTTCAAAGAAAAGAAGTACAATTTGTCTGTGATTTATTTCCATGAATTTAAACCCTCACCATTTAAGACATCGTATAAAATTGACATATGTTTTGAATAGGAATTCTGAGTGTTGTTAACCACGACAACCTACAAATTTGACATGGCAGATTAGAATGGTTCCATCACTAGCACGTAGTCTTTCTTAACGACAGGCCCATAGCCTCTTCCGAAGCGAGTTCTCCAGAGAGGACGATCTGTTTCCTCTTTCAGCTTCCAGTATCAGGTTATCCAGTAGCTGCTTAGGTATTCTTCCTCGTCGTCCCTTCCCTTCTGTCTTCTATCTTTCCTTCAATAACGTGTTTTATAAGGCAGTTCCTGCACAAGATGTGACAAATCCTTCCTTCGTTTTATTATACGTAGGCTGTTTCATTTCTGCTTAACTCTATTTAATAATTCACGTTTCACACAATGATTTATCGCTTATTAAAAAATTGGTTGTATAAAATAACGCGTATTTTGTATTATACTTCTGAATCAAAAGTCGAATGCTACTGTTTTTTCCACCTCACAGTTTTTGTGCAGTTTCTTTTGCGTTAAACCTGTTTCGGATGGCTGCTCTGTTGTTGCTGCTGAAGTCAGAAAATCAGAGACACGAATATTGTAACGTGTCTATTTTAATATAAGTATCACGAAAGCCTAATTATTATGTCCATTGCAGTTGTGATCGTGATTAAATGGAGAATGACCAGAATGATAAAGGCATGAAGTTTCAGTAATGTAGGTTGCAGAAAGGAATATATTTAATCAGGCATCAAAAGAGCAAAACCGCAAATCGCTGGCGCAGTTTTCTTATTGTAATTGTACGGGTTCTGTTGCTGTATTTCTTACAGATATAGCTATCTGACGACATTAGAGTAAGCCAGCCGCGTTACACAGAGTATTCCTTAAAAGCTGACAGTTACTCCTCTGGTAAAGATAGTTCTTGGTTTTATGCAACCCGAAGTTATATTAATGCTTCCTCTTAAACCAACGTTGTACCGACTCAATCTAACTCCGTACTTCGTTAACTTTCGTGGCCTAGTTACTGTAGCAGCATCGGGTTTAAACTTAAGTTTGTTAAAATCCTCATTAAGTAATATTCTGTCGAGTCTTCTTTTACTTCATCTCCGGTAGGTACAAGATATTTCCTCAGTAAGTTTGTCGTGTAAAAACCCCTAAATCTATCAAACCAGATTTAACAGCTATATAAACAGGCAGTGAGAATACAATTTTATAATGAGTTACAGGTAAGACCTGGGAAGGTAAAAAATATTCTGAATGAATTGTCAGAAACCTTTCCCAAATTCATTGTACTCTCCATATGGATCATAAATATAAATTGAATATTAAATTCTTTTCACTCTCTCGGAAGAGTTTTGAAACAGAAAAAGAATTATCGAAGGAGACTGCTCAATTGAAGTGCTTTACTGAAATGACAGTGTGTGTGTTTATGTGTGTGTATGTGTGTGTGTGTGGGTGGGTGGGTGGATGGGTGTGTAAAGTGAAAGTTAGACTTTTAAAGGTCAAATAAAATCTACAAATAGTACAATAATATCCCTTAAGAAGAAAGACAAATTGATAAAGAAAAACAAGGACATATTACTACAAACACTGATGAAGCAAAAATGTTATAACGAACAGGTATGAGATGTAACAATAACTTTATAAATATTTGGAGGTCAACCAGAGTTGCTCTTTAAGTAGATGAAATCAGAATTCATTTTTTTTTTGGAGGGGAAAGCGACAAAATCTAGAATAATAATTACACTAAACCTTACTCTGTAAATACCTCGCATGTTTAACTGATAGTATTTTGCCCAGTTAGCTATTGGAGAAACGTCATCGGCTATATAAAATTACATAAATACATAAAATTGCATGTAGGTCTGATTATGCCGTGCCTTTTTTTAATTGCTCGACAGCCCCTTGGGGGCCTAGGCCGCCTCATTTTACACGCTTCACGATCACACACTTTAGACACACCACACTCGATAGGACTCCTCTGGACGAGGGATCAGCCCGTCGCAGAGACCTCTACCTGACAACACACAACACTCACAAGAGACAGACATCCATGCCCCCGGTGGGATTCGAACCCACAATCCTAGTAAGCGAGCGGCCGTAGACCCACGCCTTAGACCGCACGGCCACTGGGATCGGCTCGTGCCTATTTATTACTGAAATCATTGCCAACTGTCTATTTTTACATTACATATTTGAACTTGCCGTACAGGTCTGATTCTCTCACGTCCAGTTAGCTAAGAAAATGACTGTCAATCGTCGCATGTTATATTAATACATAAAAATTTAAAAAATAAACGTGTCCGCATTGTGGTCTATCCGCGTGCTACCTTGTGTAATCTACTAAATTAATCTGTAGAGTCCTGAAACTTTGTCTGCTTATTTGAACTGTGGTGAAAGGAAACATGTACGGAGGGATACAGGGCGTTCCAAAGCTGGCATCAACATTGATAAAAGGGTTAGCTGATAACACAAAATGTAAATCTTATTAATGCGTGGAGCTTTTCCTTAATTGCTTGTTGTGTTGTAAATATTTAATAAAATACAAAAAAAAAATAATTTCTGACTGTGCAGCAGCTGAAATGTAATTTATTTTGCGACAATACGAGCAGATTCATATCCGGAACTCCGGTTTTGTTTTTACATTAAATAAACGTATAGGTCAGTGAAGGTGTGCAAACTCGCAAAGAAAGCCTTTCGCAAGATAACTGTTAATAGTAGCGTAACATCGCTGCAAAACTCATAAAAATATAAACCGTGCAAAATGTAAACTGTGTGGAAATGGGACTTGGAAAGAAGGAAATCATACGAACACAATCGTAATCTGAAAAGGAAAGCCATTACTTCTGCTTTAATATTGTCCTGCGGGCGTACAAACTTTTACGACTATTTAAAAAGAATCTTCTGCAGTAAAAAGAAGAAGAATAAAACTGAGGACAAACTGAACAACACAAGCACATGCAATATTACAGAACAGTTAAGAGAGACGTGTTGTTTTTGCACTTGGCCACGTAGAGGTTGTGTAAGATGTTTTATTTGTGTCTGCTTCTAATGGAATTACCTTTACGTAATGTAAAGAACGATGAAGCAAGACTGATACTTGGAACCAGTTTTTATCAGTTATCTTAAAAAAAAACCAAGTCCAGAACAGTGTTTTTAAAGCTGTGAGTCGAGAACCCTTAAGACAGCGAAAGTTTTCAGAATTTGTACGAGAAATGGGAGAAATTTGCTGAATATGTTTTAATATTACGTTGAGGAAATATAAAATAAATAAATGCAGACGATTTGTTTCCCTTAAGTGCTTCAGTCTTCATTCTTCGGCCAGCAAGAAAACAACTAATATTTAAACAAGTTTTCCACCAACAAATAGCACTAATTCCTGAACATAAAAGCATTCCTACGTGTTTCGGATATTATTTATAACCATCTTCAGGGATTATCAATACTTAAAGACGTATACAGCCTTTTATACTTCTTTGTCAACTGTAAATTCAATTCAATTCAATTCTAGTTTATTAATGTGCCGAATCAACAGCCAGATAGCCAATAATAATAATAATAATAATAATAATAATAATAATAAATATAATGCAAGCATGTTATTAAAGCATCAATGTTTAGTGTTATATTAAAATTATTATAAGTTAACACAAGATATTTATTAAAATCTTCTGCATCCAGACATATTGAAATAGTGAAAACTCTTCGAGTTTAATCGAGTGGTAAATCTTATATGTTGTCACTCTGTGTATACACCATGAACAATCATGCTGTACAAAGTAGCGTATAAGAAAATAATTAGCTGCACCAAGACAAAAGAATGAGAAATTCCGGTTAATTTTTATAAGGAGAGTATTATAAATGAGAAAATCAAAAAAGAAAATCAACTACACTTTGAGGATGAGGAAGAGGCATTAGCATAAATAGAGAGGGAATGGACATACAGGATACGTGATTTGTGATAAACGATATAGATAATACGCCTAATATGAGGGGACATTTACTGCAAGAAACCCTGGTGTCAGGAGGCACATCCTGGAAATATGTACTGGAGCCTCAACAAATTACTACTGCTGTTACTACTACTACTACTACTACTACTACTACTACTACTACTACGATACCACTGTGTTGAGTTTACATTCTTACACTGGGACTATTCGATGGCGCTATCCTTTGTCGACTGTGCTGACCACAGCAGTGGTTGTCCCCGCCACGGTCGTCGACACCATATAATAAAGTTTCAAGACGGACTCAAGTGAAGCATTGCTTCTAGCATTAATAATTTGCTGAAAGCTGAAACATAAACCAAAGGTATCCTTGGTTCACTCCTTATTAAGCTCAATTACAAAAGGACTTCTTCGTTACATTTTGTGAGATCTGCGGCAAGACGACCTTTGCGTGACGCAAAAATCATTACGAATTTTTGGCCTTTCTAAAAGAGGATACTTCCTAAAGTAACGCCGTTACCTACAGAAGAAAAACGCGCACTTGCGTTGAGGTGTGTAAGTGTAAAAATTACGGGCAACAAGTCGTTAACTCCTCGAAGTAAATTATAGCTTTCACTGCCTCTATTTTCACGAAACTTACAACAGCTCAATGGCGTTACGTGGATATCTCCTGTATCGGATTTCAATCAAGTGGGCCAAGAAATGTTGATAGTAAGAGCAGAAATTCATTTACAACCTGAAGTAACGTACGACCGTCATTGTGCCGATTTTCATGTAACTTACACTTGCTCGACGACTGTATGTGAAGATCTCCTACGCCGAAGTCCATGGAAATTCGACAAACTGTTTATTAGCTGGTACTACGTCACAGACAGAAAAACGGATGTACGTGTTCTTCACATAAGACATTATTTTTATTTCGTAAACAGTGCTTAAGAATGTTGCTGCTCATTTTGCACACTTAGACTTCTTTGACGAAAAAAAAGAGGCTTACTGAGTCACTGCAAAGCTTTATTGTAAATACACGTGTACCTGCAGCGTTTAAAAGAAACATTATTTTATGTGTTAATAATTACAAACATGGGGACGGTCTGAAATTTGGATAATATAATACATTGGTCAACTTTACCTTCGTCAGAATTTTATTAGTGGAAATTACGTGTAAAAGTTGAAACCTAAAATGTATAATTTGAACTTATAGCTATTGCCTCTCCTCACCATTTGAAAGAAATGAAGTCTCCTAAACTGTCCTAAGACTTTTTGTTTAGAGACGTAAATGCCATGTTATTGTAAAATCTTAAATTACTCGAATAGTACTTATTCTATTCGCTAATTATATTAGCATAAACAATAGGTGTTGCAACTAACATTGCTACACGGAAATCAGCATCTCGACCCCGAAACAGTGATCTTTATTGTCGTGATTTCAGGCTTCCGCAGCGGTGTAAATGAGATCTTCGCTCTTCTGGGATGTTACACAGCGTAGATTGATAGTTATTTACCGAAGTTTTGGGGCTACCTATCTGGTCCCATCTTGAAGGCTTGACCCTTGAAGATAGGACGGATAAGTTACATCCCAGAAGATCCTATAACTTATCTTTATTGTCGCTTCATAAAACTTCAGAGAGCCTAAATAGGCCTACATCTAATATTAGTTACTGATTCATTATTACGGAAGTTTTGACTCTTTTATTGTTTATTTATTTGCTTATTTTGTTAACATTGTTTCACATCAGGGCCTTGTCTGTAGCTCAGATTGCGTGACGTTGAATGATAGAGTGATTACTAAATAATGATTTGGAAATGATGTAGAAGTAAGCTGTCTTGGCCTGATTTGAGTCACTATTTGGTATTTACCTGCTGAAAAAGTGACAAGTATATGACGCCATTTGCACGACAAAATAAGAAAACAAGACAACAAGAAAGACAAGAAAACGTTGACAAATTATTGCGTTTTATTTATATTTCACAATTTCTGGCCTTATGTAGTTTGTTATTTCCCGGAAGGGAAAAGCCAAGAAATTGACAAGATTCTAAATAACGAACTTCGCCAAAACGTTGTCAAGTTGAATGTTCCGTGCCATTAGGCAAGTTTCCATTAAAGCCGCTTACAGCAGCACCCTCTTGTTTAATAAAATTGAATTCTGTATCTAAGCAGTTTAGTGGACCTACTATAAGATCCTCACAATTATTGTGGGAACTCATAGCCAACCTCCAGTTTCGTAAATAAAACTTCGGATAATACGTAACGGAATATTATACTACGTACTATCTGCAGGGTGTAAACGAAATAGCGAAGTTAAATCCTTTCGTAAATCGTTCCGAATAGAAACGCGTATATTGCTGTATTATATTACGCATGATGCGTTGCTGCTGAATCAACGAGGTTCCGTGCAATATCGAAACTGAAACGACCAGTTTGCTTACACCTGTGACATTTTGTCAGACATACATCTGTACCAAAAAATGACGTAGCTTCGTTTTTGTAAATTGGTTAAAAGCAAAGCTGAGTCTAGGAGAAAGGCCTGAGCGGATCACCTGCGCCTACTCACGAGTGAATAGATAAAAGCACATAAATGTTAGCCGAGAACAAAAAAAAAAAAATAAGGAGGGTAGGAAATAAAGGCAAGTTGTGAATAAATGAAACATTCTACGTAAATAGCTCAGCCAGCGACTGATGTCTTACCTAATTCCATATATCAACAATTTGTGAAATTCTATGGTATGACATGAATAACATAAGAAATAAACATAATATAAAATTTCTATGACAAAATTCAAAGGAATAAATTTATAGATTTCACTTTTAAATTTGTGTAAACTACGGGCTGTATCATATGGATATGAGTCAAAATAAGTTTTGTTGACGGCTGTATTGCAGACTCTACCAATATCAGGCTTTACTGAAATCCATATAGCAGCGTAGGTGGTGAAACTTGCGGACGGTTGGACGCGGCCTTCCCCTTGCATGCTTGGTGTAGCCAACGCATAAGCGTACGACTTGTGGCGTACCCTTATGATTTCTGTGCGTAAAATAACGCACAAATAAGAAGAAGAAAGTCACTAGCTGAAATGTTTGTTTCCATTTTTTTTTCAAAGTACATCACTCCACACAACAGCACGGGAAACAACACGCTAATAATCAACAACAATACAAAAGTAGGATTCTGTGCACCGAGTGAACAAGGCTGCTATTTCAAATTCTTGACTTTAACTTATATGATAATATTATAAGTTTTACAGTTTTACATATTTTAAAAATTCAAATGTTTTATAACTTATGACTGAGACAAGTGTGCTCTTCGGGCCCGTTTGACATGCAATGTGAAGTGTAGTAGCCTAATTACCCCCTGAAGATGGTCTACGGACCGAAACACGTGTAGGGGATTACATCGATATTAATAAAACTATAAAGTAGTTTATGTTTGTGCATTTGTTGGTGAACTGAATAGTAAATAGTTTGTTTCCATATTTGTCACAAACTGTATGTGTATAATAATGCAGCCAAAAGTCAGATCTGCTGACCGAAAAAAATTATGTAGTTGATCAGTAGAGATTCAGTAACTATTGATTAGGGAACACTGTGCTAAATTTTTCTACAAACGGTCTTAATTTCCACAGGCGACTTAGTACCAATGTTTGCTCTAAATCATAAGCGTCCAAACCTTTTATAGCAAAGGGCCATTCGCTTTATTGACGGCTGGTTCGCGGGCCACACGCGGAAAAATAACAATGAGTGGTATGCCTAACCGCCTAGATTATTGCGTAATTTTTATAATATATACATGGTTTACAACTGTGGCCGCGGGCCGCATAATGCAACCTGCTGGGCCGCTTGCGACCGGCGGACCGCGCGTTGGAAACGCATGTTCTAAATAAATATCTGTCCATTGATTACCTGTTCCATTTACAGCCTCACGCGACAGGTGAAGTTCTATACGAGGCTCTGCTGAAGAGGATCAGTGCCACGATTTTAGGTCTGAATTAACTGATAGGATGACGCAGTCGGTTCAATAGTGACGCTGCTCCTGTTTGCCCGTAATTTGTAAAGACGGTTCGAACAGAGTCATGTTTTAACTCTCAAAATCAGTGGCCTGTAAGACTTCCCAGTGGTGACAGCAAATTAGTTTCAGTTACAAGTGCTTATGAGGTCTGAGCTTTCCACGGCCATAAAAATGTATACTGCATTCTTTCGGATTTTAACACAGGGTAAAACACTTCCAACCTTAAGATGGAGGCAGCAGGTACCTCCGAAACTTTGGTAACCACCCACCACAGTACACATTTCTATAACTCAGAAGACCGCCTTCTACAAGAAAAGTCACTTACTTGTTACTGTTCAGAAGATATTCAAGTGAACAACTGTTACTTTCAAACCCAAAATTTCTGTACGTAGAAACGTGGTAGTGAAGGGCGAAGGAACAGCTTGGTGTAGCGGTGAGCCTTTTAAACTTTTATTCGTGGGTACCCCTTTTGAATTTGGCACCTGTTACTGGATATTCTGTGTTCTGTTTGGTCTACCCAGGCGAATACCATATTGGTAAGTTGAAATATGACATCATGCAGGGTTTTAATACTTAATTACTCACAATTCATAATATCCTTAGGAATTTCACTCCATAATACTAAATGTCATCAAAATCCTTTGAGTAATTTTGAAAATTAAACATTTTATTGGGCGTATATGAGGTCGTTATTCCGAGTTGAGTTTATGCATTTGTGCAAAGAATACTTATCAAAAGTCACAGGCTATTATATGAACATATTAAGTGGATTGAGATAACCAGTGGTTAACGTTTTATGATGACGAAATTTGATTACTATTTTCCAGAATGAAGTTTGATTTTTGAACAGTCAGTTCACAGTACGCAGTATAACGTCAGAGGTAGTTATTTTCGTTATTTCTTTCTGTGTAGGGTAGTTATTCGGTAGTTGGCTAAATAGTTACGTAGTTAAGTAGTTATTAATTGATCGGTTCTATGATTTGTTATTTGTTTGTTTGTTTGCTTGCTTGCTTACTTAGTTGTCATTTTACATAATTTTAAGCCACTTAAAGAACAGCACTTTAAGCCACGAGGTTACAGCTTTTACTATTTTGTACCATGAAACTGGACGCTTTCAGTTTCGATGGCTCACTTTCGTTATACGCCTAAATGTTAAACATGAATTACACATAATATAAAATTTTGCGGTATATTCTGCTAGTACCAAATTAGTTGTGGGTTTGTACTTGTGTTCCAGACCCGTTCTGCTGGGAACAGGACAGTTTAGTGCTATGTGTATCACTTTCCAAATGTTGTGTAATATCTTTTATCCTAAGGTCGAGGCTTGACTTGTCGTGTAACTTGTAGATTTGTCTTGTGCCTCGAGATTAAACGCCATTTAGGATCATGTTAGTATTTTGTGGCATAAATTTAAACTTCAGTTAGTATCTTGTGTGTTGCGATTAAACATTGATTAATATCTTACGTTTATCTTTAGATTACTACTATCTTATGCCTTGATATTGCAGTTGTGTTCATGTCTTGTGCCCTAAGATTAAAGGTCTATTAGTAGATCTATTTTGTGCCATGAGACTCGAAATTTGTGATGTCAGAGATTACAGGTCTACGAAATTTATTATGTATTCCCTACACTTATGTGATCATTTCCGCTTCTTGCCTAAATCTCCGGACAGTTCCTACACAAGCCGTCGTTTAATGAACTATTCAAAAGCTACACAAAGCAGCTAGTAACAATAGAGGTCTGTAGTCATTTTTATACTTTTAAGGTAACCTTTTTATCTGGGGTATATATTATATTCCCTCTTATAAATTGTAATTGTTTTTTATTTACCTGGTATTATTTTGCTTGGAGTAAGGCTATATAAGAGATTCAGACTAAGTGAACAGGGTTATTTTCTTTGTATTTACGTACTTTACACAAGATGGCTTCAATAAGAGTGCACGTATTCTAGTCGAGCGTTGTGCTGTCTTTACGAATGCACAAAATTAACACATTTCGGTGAGATGATGTATGATCATTCGCCCGTTTATCTGAATATTTCACCTCCGAAATTTCTCAGTGAATTTAACTTAAACTTTGTAATTGTGGTCCGCACTAATATGTGTTGGGTGAAATTAATTTCGGTCCAGACACTTTACACGAATTTCACCTATAAGTGGTCACTTTAAAATATCACACACTGAGGAACTTGGGGTATGTGCAGGTCTCGTGATATTGTTGCAGATCTTCTCTTCATTCTTTCCCTCAGCACGGCAGTGTCGCGGTAGCTCTTCAACCGACTGACCAGAGTACAACGTGCTGTCACAATTTATAACACACCAATATGTATTACACAGTTGCCTTATGCTACTTATTTCAATTCACAAAGCACTTACTGACTGGCGAAAAACACTCAGTTATCTTGTGATCATTGTTAAAGTACGAAGTACGATTTTTTTCCCGCACATTTCCTGCAGAACTTGATAATTTTTAAGGTTAGTCATATTTCTTGGTTTTACTCGATATAGTCTATTTCATATTCCCCCTTCTAGGCCTATTTGTAGTTCAGCATTATCAACAATTTATGAACTGCATGGCTTCTGGCACGACGTTTCTGAGAACAAGGAGCCACAAAATCTCACTAAATCAGGAATTCAGTGGCTTTACATCTTTAATGGCTGATCGAAGAGCTTCGATTGTCGGTCAATAAAAAAAGACCGGTGAAACTGAAACTCAGAACGGAACTTTACCCAGGAAGGTCGTGAAGTAAGTAAATATTTGTATAGTGTCTAACCAGTAACTGGTTACATCACCACATGTGGGATGTACTGTCCGGTTTTTCAGTCATGGCCGCTGTGTTGCGCGTGAGAAGAAATAGGACATTTTTACTGAGAGGAAGGAAGAGTTGGCCTCTGAAGATGCTATCTCACTTGCAATTACCTGCACACCCTTGTATCTTCTGCTGTAGCACACATCTACTGCGATTTGAGTTAAAACCAGTCACATGTGAAAGAAATGGACCACGTGTCTACTACATATTAACGCACATTTTTACTAGACTATTCACTGGTTAATGAAGTAAAGGCCGATTTCCACATTTTCGGTTTCTCTGAACAATTCAGAAGTAAAACTCCTTTCTAAACTTAATCTGTCTTGTTAATATCTTATTAGTATTGTCGTGTAATAAACTTGTGATGCAGCTACAAAAGGCGCGTCAAGAACTTACATTTGTTTGAATACAGAAATTTCATATTTTTCAGGTCATGTGTTTTCAGACCTGAAAACTTATATGGCAGTGCTGAATGTAATAGACATAATACAATAGAGGATTGTGAAGTTACAAAATGTGTAAGATTAATTATCTGATTCAGAATCGCTTTTACATCAACGTCAAAAAACAACAAATGAGAAAATAGAGCTTAATTTAGAATTTTTATTATTAAAGGACAAGCGTGAAATATAAAACGTGAAACTAAATAGCTGCCAATCCAAAAATGTAACTAACTGTGAAAACATAGAAATACGTCACAGTTAATATTTTGCTTTTAACTACAAATGAAAAGTGTAGCCCATTGTTCGACTTCGGTTATTGTGTATACTACATTTGTTTACGGACATCTATATAAATAACATCCAATTTTTCTGAGTAAATTTGGTAAAAATGATACATGACGAAGACAAAAGACTGCTCTAGATGCATTGTCATGCTCAAATATCAACAAATATTCCTTTGGGAGTCTTACACAAAAGGGAACTTCAGTTCGGTCGAACGCCAACTTCTCTGTGAATACGTCTGGATGCTTCGTGAATTTGTGTCTCCAAAGACAAAACTTTACAGCATGGTACTAGCTAATGTCCAGTTGTTTAGAGTTTCTCCATGAATAAAGTGGAATATCTCTCAATTTAAACAGTGAAATTGGCCGAAAACAAATACTTCATGGACAAGACAGATTTAAAGACAAGCAACACACGGAAGTGCTTACAGCTGGATGCTCTGGAGCCTCTCCGGGGTTAAGAATAAATAAGGCAGAACCTTTCTTGAAATCTGTTGGTCGCTCAGCTAAGTGAGAAATTTCCCGATTTTTATGAAACACGGAGATCTTTCGCCGTGTTTAAACGATCCCTCCATTACTCCCTATCAGGGGTGAGATGGAATGAATCCACGCTCTGCCACTGTGTTTAAGATGCATTGTAATATTATCCACCCATCTACGCCTCCCTAATCCAAAAGGTATTTTGCCTTCATGTTTTCCGACCAACACTTTGTATTAACTTCTTATGGTTCCCATGCCTGCTACACGCCTTGCTCATCTCATTCTGTCTTGACTTTCATCATCCCAATAATATCTGGTTGGGAACGAACGTTGAACAGGTAGTATTAATTTGATGGCAGCAACGTAGCAATGCATACGCTCACGACAAGCCGCACGATACTTCTTTAAAAGTTGCTAATTACACGGCTGGTCAACAAATGACCTACTTTTACAGATCCTGGAAGTTTACTACCGTTTTCACAAAAGCTGAATATCAGACTACATCCTGGGCCTCGTCAAACGGGTCGAACATATCACATCGTATTTTCCTAAGATCTGTTTCTTAATACATAGGTCTAATTTCTATCTCTGAATGCATCGCACAGGGCCTTTTCTCGTTTTCCTCATGTGTGCTTGTGACGTTCCCGTCTCATCCTCTGTCATTTTATAACCGTAACAATATTCGTCGAAGTGTACACATTACGACGTTCGTAGTAATAAAGTCAATAAACATGCGGAGGATATGAAAGGAAGGCCAGTGTTGTGTCTTTTAACCTTTCGCAAAAGATCAGATCTTGCCTGAATGTGGCACGTGATTTATGAAAACACAAAGGCATCCTTTGTGTCGTGCAAAATAATTGATTCCTGTAGCTTGTTATCGGATTGGAGGAACTCCCTTCGCTTTGGCTGACAAACAGACTTTTCTGGAAAGGGATTTCAGATATTAGAGCTCATTAAACTACATCTAGACACGTTCACATTACGCTCCGTGCCGGAATAAATTCTGTCATCATTGCACGCGCAACTTTCATATTGTATAAGGTAGCAAGTTATTAATTGAAACCCTAACACTTTCGGAATTTATGCGGCAAAGATCTTCGAGCTCTCTCGGAAACACACGCGCGCTAGAAGTTTACATTTAGGCATTTATGTAAAATATTTCAAAATGTAGTCGGTATAGTGACTAGGCTACATACTGGATGGGCCGGTTCGAATCCCTGTACTGGTAACGGATTTTCTCGTCTCCGAAAATTTCCAGATCGGCTCTGGGGTCCACCCAGCCTGCTATGCAATGGATACCGGGTTCTTTGCCGGGGATAAAGCGGCCGCGGCTTGGTGTTGACCTCTCGTCTCCATCTAGCGCCGAGGTTAAGAATGAGTAAAGCTAAAGTCATGCTGCCCCTATACAGCTGCATGGCGTGGCCAGAGACAACTTGAGCTTCTGATGAAAGTAATTACACTTAGTGACTTCTAAAACATCCAATTACAGAGACTTGCCGGATAGTTAAGAAGTAAGCTTAAGATCCCGGATTGCATCATGGGTACATCAAACTGATAATTAGCATTCTTATACAGTCACGTGTTATAACGTCATATATTTCTCCAGTGTTCACATTAAGGCTTCGTCAGATTAAATGCCAAGTATTGGCGAAAGTTTCAGAGAAGTACGCATCATGGCGAGATTGGCAGCAGGTCAATATGAGTTTGAGGTGTAAGTCAATTAAAGAAATATTAAGCACGGAAAAATTCATTTAATGCTTTTGGTAATATATACTATTATTTATCACACTGCCCTTCAGTTACTAGTTCGGTAATGTCTTGTATGTGACTAATTCAGTTGGGCTTGGATAGCGTAGTCGGTATAGCGACTCACTAGGGGCTGGACGGTCCTGAGATCGAATCCCAGTGGGGGCGAGGTTTTCCGCACACGTCCAGGCCCTGGGTCCCACCCAGCCTCCTATACAATTGGAACCGGTTCATCGCCGGAGGTAAAGCGGCCGGGGCGTGGCGTTAACCACCCACCCCCGTCTGACGCCGAGTTTAAGGAAAGAGAAGAGCTATACCTCTACTCCCCCTCTGTGCCTTTTGGCATGTTATAGGGTGAACTTTACTTTTTTACTTTTTTGTGACTAGTTCAGTCTGTCCATCGGATATTAATTTCTTCTGTTAGTCGATGAGGCCCTTAATAAGTTACGGACTCGGTCGGATAGTCATGAGTTGGACAGTAATTCAGTCAGTCATTCAGTCAGCCTGTGTGTCAGTCGTGAATATATGAAGTCACTCATATGTGTAGCAGTTCAGTTAATTAGATCCAGTGCCTCAGTTGAAAGAGGTGCAGCTATTGATTTGGAAGAACAAGTCTTAACCGTGTGCTTGATTTTCTCCAAGCCGTGACACAAACTGAATGACAGTACAGCAGGTATGCTAACATCAGCGGGAGGCAAAGTCACCCACCTTTCTGCCAACATTGCATGCACCAGTTACTTTTTTTCTCCTCTGCAATTTTCGTCCTTATTTTTGTTGTCCGTCCAGTCCTTCCAGTAAGGGTACTGGGATTATATTAAAACTCTCTAAGGACGATTCAATCAGAAATTAACATTTGAGTCCAGAGTTTGGTCACAGAGAACGTCTGATGCCCATTCAAACTTTCGGATGAATATTCTTTAATATAAAAGTTAGGACGTAAGTTTGAAGTACTTATACGACAGAATTTTGTCATTTTTATGAAAAAATACATGATAACAGGAAAGCAACGAAATGGGAAAGAAAATAGGAAAACAGAGAAATTAGGAACAAATAAACTAAAAAAAGGAATGGGAAAACCGTAAAGGAAAAAGTCAGAGACGGAAGATAAAGAACTAAGAACAAAACATTAACACTGAAAGTGAAAGAAGTAGAGGAAGGACTCGTTGTTACATACATGCTTGAGGAACCACAACAATCCACACACACACACAGAGTAAAGTGTGGCGCACTTAACAAGACAAAATAGTCCTGCCACTTTACCCCTGGGTGACCAACCTGCCCCTACAACCGCATTGGTTACGGTGGCGAAAAGAACAAAATATATCCTTGCTGGGAATTAAACTCCGATCGTCCGGTCACTTGACACAATTAGAGGTGGGTACCGATACACGATGCGAGGTCTTCCGTTGTGTAATTAACCAATACTGCGATTATCATATTCTTTGAAAAGTTACAACCGACGAAAAATTTCTATGCTTTACGGAACACAAAACTTTATTATTATTGACACACTCTTATTCGCCCTTCTATTTATTTTTCACAAATCAGCTGTAACAAGCCATCTAAACACAAATTCCTTTAATAACACCCTTTACAAGTCTAGGTGTTTCGCCAAGACTTTCTTTTCTTAAGGGATGTATAATTGAGTGGAAACTGTCAAACTTTTAAGAGAGTCCTTGTATACGGGTATTACGACGGTATATCACACTTGGAGTAATTTGCTTCATGTACTGCCTGAATGTATATCTGTATTTATCTCACTTCAAGCAGAACATCCCAGCAGATCCAGGAATGACAAACTAGCCAAAATATAATTTACTCATGAATGATCTTGGCTGAAAAATGGAAAGAAAAAAAATTGGAGAGAAACCCATATATGTGGGATGATTCACAGAAAACTTTAATATAAAATTATAGAAGAAACACAATTTAAGTTTTATGAAACTGTGGGTCTTGCATTGTGTCTGTATGTATGCGGAACCTTGTTAATAACAAGACAGAGGACAAGATTACAGACATCACAGATTACTTCTTTGAGAGAAACGGCTGAATTCGCAGTGTTTGATAATCCTGGTGTAGGGACTGACGACATTACAGCCCAACTAAAGGTCAGAAACCTGAATGTTATGGTGGAAGAACAGTGAGGGAAATCTTATGCACATGGGGCGTAGGTTGTATGAGGAGAAACAGAAAGACGGAATTAGTACCAAGTAACAAACTCCACAGAAGAAGATGATTAGAACGAGAAGAGATGGACAGACAGTCGGAGACATAGCGGATTCTTTAACCTGCGGTACAAATGATAGATGGCTGATAGAAGAAGCAAGTCATTTTGATAGACACAACCCGCAGGACTGTTTTTCATCTCCACAAGGAAAGAAACAGACCACATGATATATTCCATCTTTTCATTTGTTTTTCCTTTTAAACAAGAGAAGTCCTGTACCTTTCTCCCTTGTTGTTTTCTCGTATTGTTAAAGCCACTCACAAGTGCACTTACATGACATTTTATGTGTTTTTAAATCCCATTGGTAATGCTGATTTAGGATTTAAAGATAACAGGAGAAAGTCATTAGGTAATATGCACTGTACCATATGTTCCAGACATCCGTTTCGCCCTACAGCTACGTTCTTTTTTTAAATTTACATATACCATTAAAATAAATCTTCGGAAAATATGGTGGAAAGGTGTAGACATTTTCAAACAACTTATCTGACTTCTGTGTTTTTATGTTCACTTATGGCATATAGAAATTTCTTCCACACACACGCATGTAATTTCACATACTTACGGAATATTTTCATATTCCCTTCAACACTCACCGAATCGAGAAATGTTTTGAGTACAAAAATCAATACGTTCCTGTTTTGTATAATATAATCAACACCTTGTACAATTAACCGCATTCAAGAAAATTCATGACGTAGGTATTGCTCTTCATAGGCCGTGCCATGGCTCAGGCGGTTAGTCGCCGGCCTCTCACCACGGAGGCCCGGGTTCGATCCCAGGTCAAGTTCCAGTGAGATTTGTGGTGGACAACGTGGCACTGGGACAGGTTTTTCTCCGAGTTGTCGGTTTTCCCCTGTCAATTTCATTCCACTGGTGCCCCATTACTTGTAAAACTTGAAAAAAAAACTGCTCTTCTTCATCACAGGGGTTGCACAAAAAGCCTTAAGGCTGTGGTGCGTCCTTAGCATCAGCTGTGGGGCCCCTTCACCACGGTACCAAAAAATTTCTCTTCATGTGCAGGAGGGATTATAGGAGCTGGCCTATGTTAAGCGAAATGAAATTCGGTGGTGTAAATTTGTTTTACATCTCCAAACATTAAATTTCGTCGATATCTGTCACGCAGCAAACACACAAAGAATCTCCCCATGATCTTTTTATTTTATTACGTTATGCAAGAGACGTGTAAGAATTCAGCACGTTTGTCTTCATGATATAATTGGATTCTGACTGATTGGCCGATCCACTTTCGAATGGGATAAAGTGGGAGTAAGATTACATATGGTGAGATTTGAACGGAGTCCGTCGTGGTCTGTTTCATACACTATTCAGATATTCTTCTGCGGAAAAGACTAATCCCTCCAGAAAAACTTTAGAATACTCGATAAACATAACCAGGTACCTCCACAACACAAGAACCTGCTCTGTAATTGGTTAGTTCAAGAAACGTTTATTATTTGTGTGCTGTTTAAATACTCAGTGTTATGTGTGTTTGTATGGCTTCGAAGAGATAAATGGACAATCACTGAGCTGAATTTGTGAGAGTTACAGCTTGTATTTTTTTTTTTTGTAAATGAGGAATGAACGTTCGATTTCCATAAAATCAGGCAACTTTTAGGTTATGTAAATTATTGCAATTTTTAGGAGAAAATACCGCACATTGAATTAGCTAAGGTGTTCTAAGTTGTGACGCTTTTTTCAGTGGGTAAGAGGTTCCCAGAGTTTTGATGGACCTTGTTGCCTTCGTCTTCGAGGGTTAAGCAGTTATGCTTTTTGGACTGCTTAACTCTTGAAGATGAAGGTACTAATGGCCTCGAAATGTCGCACACCACTCGGACACAGCGTCAGATGTCAGAAGACAGGAATCCTCAGGAACATCTCTGCGAGAAACTGAATTTCTGCTCTTAATTAGCTAGTTGCAATTGGGGGGGGGGGGGGTTTAAGGATAAGGATGTGGCTTCCCGCATCCATCTTCAACTGAGTGCAACGAAGATTAAACCTAGATCATTATGATCGATATTGTGGCCAGTATTAAAACACTGTAACTGTCGAATAACAGTGTCTCAGCTGCTTGAGCAATCGTATATTGTGCCACAGTGACTTTGTGAGCAGTTGCAAAATATCAAAGTAGGACTATAATTTAAGCATCTTAAGTAAAGAAACTACTCAATATGCGAAGATAAAATTTTGCAAAATAATAGCAGCTCTTCTGCCGTGGGTTTTGACAAATGATAACAAGAGAAAGTGATGATGAAAGAAATACAACATCTGAAGTGAGATCTCTGGGACATAACAGAACGGATTATTAATATACCCGATTAACGTTATTTTGTTTATTACGCTCGTCCAATGACAAAATTCATTGTTGAAGAGGTTTTTTTATAAGAAAGAGAGGAATTAATTTAATGCATCACTATTTAAATTTTAATAAAAACTGCCCTATCTTGGAAGTTTAATAAATTCGGCTTATATGAAGAGATGATCCGTAGTGTTTTAAAAATTAATTTTCTGGATTTCGTGAACATGTGGTGTCTCAGGATTTCTGTATTGCACCAAAAAACTGTACGTCTGTCCACCGACGAACCGTGGGTAGCGACGAAACGAAAAAAAAACCAGAAGGAATAAATGTTTCAATTATATTTCAACAGAGGACCAAGAGAAGATAAGACAGAGTAATTAGGCCTACATTTGAGGACAGAGGATATAAGGCTTTTGACATTTGAGGCTCCCACAGATTTGCTGATGAAGAATTCCAACTTCTGGGATATTATACCTTGTAGATTGGTATAAAAATACCAACATTTCAGAGGAGGGTGTCGTCTTCATGTTCGAGGAAGTCCAAGAAAATTGATAAAAAATTCAGATAAATTAGCTGTATTGAAAGAATGTTAGGTGAAAGGTTAGCGACATAGAGTTGAAAGAGCGTAACTAAAAGAAAGTTAGATGTAGGAAAACTTCTGACGAGATAGACGGCTCGGCCGGTAAATGTCAAATGACTAGATCGTGAAGGTGATAATGGTGTTCATACTTTTGTTGATTATAAAAGACTTTAAAGCTCTGTGATCTTTCTATGCACATGGAAGGATTTAAAACTAAGTCAGGTTGTAAAGAGGACTTGTTTAAGTAATTTATGCCATGTTATATACACTTGATTATAAAGGTTGATGACACATTAAATACGAAACACTCTTTTATGTGTACATTTTTCCGTCACCACACCACAGTAGCACACATCTGAATGAGCGAACACGCGGCTGTGTTCAGTCGATTATTGTTTCAAGAGTGTTAGTCGAGGAGGCTCGATGTGTGTACCGTCCAATGAAAATCTTGACATCTGTTTCTGTGGCTGACAGTTGAGTGGCTACATCGCACTCATGAATGTTACAAACCATAGCTGCCATCATAATACTCGTTTGACATGATTTATGTTCATATTTCTCGTGTCTCTGAAAAATATGGCTGAGTTTCAGCGGAGAGACTGACTGTGCCATCTGCAGGAACATAATGTTACTGCATTTCCACCTGACACACATATACGATATTGGTTTGCATGGATATATGTATTCATGGAGGGATATGTTGGTCGATTCAGTAGATCCTAAAAAAGCGTGATGTCAGACAAGTAACTGCACGGCATATCACGTTCTGTAAATACAAAGAATTTCAATAGTGGAACTTATCGCAAGAACAAAATAAACTACAATAGCCATAATAACATTCGTACCTCACTATTAAAAACAACTTAAAATTATGCACTATATTTGGAAATAACTGAAAGTAACTGCTCTCAAATTATTTGTCTTAGAAAATAAATATGCTATTTAAATGACTAGAGGATATTCTGTACTATTAGTTGGCTAACATGTATAATACAAAGTGTAGACACTCTGTATCGGTCGTCGTTTTTTCATGTTATCCATCTTCCGAGGAAATATAATTGCGAATCTGTCAGTGCTCCTGCCATAACTGGGTAGAGATGACCTTCAAATGTCACACCATAATCTAAAATAGAGTGTCATATTTGGCGTCAAACACTTTTGCAGCTCTTACAGTATATCTAATATTGTCTACAACTAACGTCAATTTTCTCTTACCTCTTAAAGGAATGAAGTATTTTTGAATGAGATGTGCAGATCTAACCTCCTGTTATGGACATCACTTCTATCTGCAAATTTCTTCAGCATGTTCATTTTAACTATTACAATATCTTTGGTGCTGCTGTCAAGAGGCAGTGAACGTGACGATCAAAGACAATATCAGGAGAGGTGTCATACATTACCTTATTTATATTATTATTATTATTACTATCATAGTCCGTTGTTATTAGTAAAACATGAAAGCTGTATTAGGGGAGACAGAGAGGATTTTCATGGGAGACCCTCGTGAAAGACCTAAGAGGATAATTTTAGTGAAAGAGGTATAAAGAATGGGGACGTAAGAGACCCAGTGTTTTGCCAAGTGACGGGCTATGTTATCTGTGATGTTTACTGCAGAGCGTTATGTATGCGTGTATTTGATTATGTAATTATTTGTTTACCTAGTTATGCAGTCATTTTTTACGGATTTGACAACTTAATGCTTATGCCGGACTCAGCATATTCTGAGCTTGTGTATGTGGCGTTAGTTATCCAGCATGCAAAGCCCATGCGCCGTATTATATTGTCATCTGTGGCCTGTCTGGCTATACCATATTTCTTTCCACATTATCTCATAAACGGCACGATTTTCTGAACAAAGGTATGGAATATAAAATGTGTGTTTTGATTTTCTGTACAACTTTTTTCTGAAACATTTATTCATTCTAAGAAGAATTCATAGGTCTTCATGTAAAGTACACGTTATTCTTGTCATATTTTAATAAAATTTAAATTTTGTCGACAGGTTTTAAAAAATACTCAAATATCAAATTTCATAAAAATCCTTCTATTGGGAGCCGAGTTGTTCCATGCGGACGGACAGAGAGACATGACGAAGCTAATAGTCGCTTTTCGTAAGTTTGTGAACACGCCAAAAACTGAGGAGTAGTGGCAAGTAGGAGACAGGTGTGACGGTGCGGTGAACGATATTGATTGCTATGAAATATTTCTGACTCGCTTTGTATTGGAGAGAACATTTCTAGGTCTTGAAGTGACCTCCAGGTTTTACTTGACATGGCCTACTTAATGTGATACTGTCATGCATTTTTCACTTTCTCTTTTATCATTTCGAACGTTCAGAATAGTTTGAAGCTTGGGATGGAATAAATATAGCCAATTCTAGTACTGAATCATCCGGTATGAAATATTGATCCTTTTTACTATATGGCCTAGGAATTATATGATTACGTAACTTACTGGCTTCAGTTCTATTTCTTTGCCAGACTGAATGTGTTCGAAGTAAGTGAGGCAGAGTCCTTAATGCCAATTCAGCTTGTGGATAATATGTCAAAATTTAAGAAGCACAAATATTCGTTCTGAAATTCACAAAATTCTGCCATGTACCCATGGTCATAGACAGTTCATTCCTGTACAGGAGCTCACGACATACTTCGTAAAAGTAGTTATAATCATATTTTTTTTATCTAATCTGAGATCTTTGAAGTTGTTTCCTTCCATTAGTCTTTCCAGATAAATCTTGTATTTATTTTATCCCCATGCGGGTTACATGCATTTTCTTTAGTTTATCGCGAAAAGAAGAAAAGACTTTGCATTATGTAGCTTACTCTGACTTGCCGCTCCCGAGATCCAAATATACTTCTCAGACACCTTAAATTTATGGTCATCTCTCAAGGTGACAGAATGAAGATTAAATTCCACTCCACCATAAGAAACAGATAAAACTCTAACATTTTCAACGTTTAGGTCCATAATTAGATATTAGAAGTAAGATACAAGATATAATTATCTGAACCGAATGACATCAAAAATTCCCCGAATAAAATATTTTTAAATCCTCTTTAATACAATATTGACTTATTATGGCTGTTTCCATATAAATTAATTTGGTCACATTTGGACAAGTCTGTAAGAAATACACAGATATTTTAATGTGGATGTGTTCTGCACTTTTGTGACTAAACATAAAAATGCAGCCTAAGCATATTTTCTGGGAGTTTCTGTCCATACCGACCCCTGTAAAAGTGTCAAATTTTCTTTGTCTTTGTATTTCATTTTTTCCCGCCAATTAAGTCTAAATTAACTTCCTCGACATTTACAAACGGTTAAAAAACATATCACAAAATTAAAACCAACATATGCACTGTACAGTGCATATGTTGGTTTTAATTTGTGATTTTTTATCATGATGTACAGTGAATATAATGTATAAAAAGGTTAAAAACAGTTCTGGGAAGAACGTAAATAAATTATATTGCCTTCAAAAATACTGTCCATAAGAAGAGGCTCTCAGAAAATAAAAATTATGTGTAGGTGAATCGTGAGTATTATGGACACAGAGTAAGTGGCCCTTGAAATGTACTTCTGGGTTTTATGAGGTCTTACGTGGAATGACGAGAACAGACAAAGGAGGAGTGGAAGTATTAGGGGACAGTCAGGAGCACACGTAGTTACTAATGTAGAAGGAATCGAAGTTACTAAAACAAGGTGGAAGAGCATGTAACTTACATGTAACCTCATAGACTTTCTCTTGTGCGAAAGTGGAAGAACAAAAAGATTTAGCCACGGAACGTGCGTTATGTAACTTGATACGAAGATGCTGGTATAGTTTAGTGACCCAATGCTCTGCGTATTCCTTAGTTCAGCTTCCTACTACGGTACGTTAATTCCTTGAGAGCTTCTTTAAGTGACATACTTCATGGCAGTTTGCTCGATTTAACACCAACGATTCCTGTTGTCATGTTACTGTTAACGAGAAAACGGCGTGTGAACAGAATTGTTAAATACGCGTAGGTTGCTAGCGCACTAACCGAACCGAGTCAGTCTAGTGCGTGTAGGTTGCTAGCGCACTAACCGAACCGAGTCAGACTAGTGCTGTAGGTTGTAGCGCACTAACCGAACCGAGTCAGACTAGTGCGTGTAGGTTGTAGCGCACTAACCGAACCGAGTCAGACTAGTGCGTGTAGGTTGTAGCGCACTAACCGAACCGAGTCAGACTAGTGCGTGTAGGTTGCTAGCACACTAACCGAACCGAGTCAGTCTAGTGCGTGTAGGTTGCTAGCGCACTAACCGAACCGAGTCAGACTAGTGCGTGTAGGTTGTAGCGCACTAACCGAACCGAGTCAGACTAGTGCGTGTAGGTTGTAGCGCACTAACCGAACCGAGTCAGACTAGTGCGTGTAGGTTGTAGCGCACTAACCGAACCGAGTCAGACTAGTGCGTGTAGGTTGCTAGCACACTAACCGAATCGAGTCAGACTAGTGCGATGTAGTTGCTTAGCACACTAACGAACCGAGTCAGACTAGTGCGTGTAGGTTGTAGCGCACTAACCGAACCGAGTCAGACTAGTGCGTGTAGGTTGCTAGCACACTAACCGAACCGAGTCAGACTAGTGGCGTGTAGGTTGTAGCGCACTAACCGAACCGAGTCAGACTAGTGCGTGTAGGTTGCTAGCACACTAACCGAACCGAGTCAGACTAGTGCGTGTAGGTTGCTAGCACACTAACCGAACCGAGTCAGACTAGTGCGTGTAGGTTGTAGCGCACTAACCGAACCGAGTCAGTCTAGTGCGTGTAGGTTGCTAGCGCACTAACCGAACCGAGTCAGTCTACTGCGTGTATGTTGCTAGCGCAAACCGAATCGATTCAGTCGAGTCGAAATGAGTCTTTCTTATTCACTAAGATGCTACAAAGGTAGTCTCATGTCTTTTGAACTGCTTGGCCCTGAGGGTGGAGACACTACGTTTGTCTAAACATTGGTCACTCTCTACCAGTCGACACGAAATAACGTTTCAGAAGACTAATCTTTATCGGCAGCACTGCGAGAAATCAGATCTTGCAACGCATACCCGTTTGTCCCGTGTAGCTAATTCGTACATCTGTGACATTGCATGACTCGAGAAGAATGGATTGGAGTCGAGGGTCTGCCCTTGCAACATCTTAGGGAATCATACTCGGTTCAAGTCGACCGGTCACTGTTCCGGTAGTTTGCCTCAAGCCTTATGATCTGTCTGTTAACAGAACCTCCAGTTTTTCTTTCATTGTCACCATCATTCCAAAAGCAAATGGAGGTAACAGGTCGATACTTCGTTCTTTTCCATTCTACCGAAAGAAATGTCTTAACAAAATTACCATTATTTTTCATCAGACACTTAGCATTTAGGCTTTATCACACAACATTTCACAAACCTACTTTGCGCAATCTTAGTTTTATAGTCACTTCAGAATTTCGCACGGTATATTTGTTCTAATCATTGATGGAGAAAATTAGTAAGTTGATGGGTGGAATGATCATGAGATTTATGAATTTGTTAGAAAATTATTAGATTGGATGGACACATGGACATTGTAAACCCCAGAACAAAAAACCAGTTCGTCTTACCGAGATTTCTAGTACGTGGCATGGAAAGGGTTAAAGTCTATTCCAATGCATCGTGAACTGCTATGGTTATAATTACAGCGTCGAATCACATAGACCATGACTTTCTATTTGGTGGTGTTTTACTTAACTGCCCTTTTATATGCTGAAATTTTAATAGACCATGCGCGATTGTACGGAAATTGAAACGGCGGGATGGTTAAAAAATAATTAATTGGGAAGGATGTGGAGGGACGTGATATTCACCTACAGGTACTGACTGTGGACCTTGCAGTTGACCTTGACAGTGGTTTGGGGTGGGGAAAGGCCGACCGTCTTTTGTGTGTGACCACGAACTGGCATATTCCATTTAAAAATACATTGGACCCATATGCAGTGTGTTATTTGCGTGTGAGATAAGGCAGTTGTTTTTCATAGTGTTTTATGTGGTTAGAGCTGTGCATAAATGTGGCTTCAGGCTTGATATAAACGATAAAAACTGCGTTTACAGCGACAAAAAATCGTGTTTCTGACAGTATCTGTTGTTTTCACCCGACCGTCATTGCGAGTGTTAAGGGTCTCTACCCACGCTACGTCTCTTGAGTAAGGGACTTTGCTTGGGCCTAATAACCCGACATATGCCTGGAAGAACAGAAAAAACCACGAAAAATCTAAGTCGTTTTAAGTGGTTTCCAGGTTTCTGAAAGTAGACGCTGGCTTATTTTAAGACAATAGCTTTAACTTGGCCAAGATACTAATATGACACTTGTCTTGCAGGTGTGGCGAGTGCAACGAGTCGCCGTGACGCGTTGCCCGCCGCAAGAGCCTGAGAGCGGTGATGATCTCTCTCGCCCTCGGGGTGCCTCTCACCTTAGTCACAATTCTGGGCCTGCTGCTCAACGGGTATATCATGCTGGTTGTCATCCTTACCAAGCAGGTACACACATGACATTTTTTCGTCTCTTTCTTATTTTATGTATTATTTCTTTTTTGATTTTCTTCCTTCAATAATTTCTCTCTCCTTTTCTTCCTTTTCATTCTCTTTCGTTTTTCATCTGCAAGAAAGCATATCTCAAACGTGAAAAGATTGTTTAATGTCTACGGTAATAATAAATTACATCCCATGTCTGAGTTCCCACACTAGTGCCTTCATTTCTGGACACATCATATAAGACCAGTACATACTGACATCACAATCTTTTAATTCGCTAAACAGGTTCACCAAGCTACCATTTCCGCTGTATTCATTAAACTGGTGATTTGGGAGCGGGAGGCGTTTTATTTAACGAAGCTGACATTTGTCAGTATGCTGACAATTAAACCGGAGGTACTTGGAGAAAAAGATGTCCCAATGCCACCTCGTCTACCAAAAATCCCTTATGAACCGGCGTGGGATCGAACCCGGGCCTCCGCAGTAAGAGGCCGGCTACTAATTGTCTGAGTCATGGCACGGCCCTGGTAGATTAGCAGACCGTCAGCCTCATTAGCGGTTTTCGGACTTCTGGAACGACACTAAGACCTACATGAGGGTAATTATCGCAGCACCGTAGAGCAAAATGTGCGTGAGAATGGGAGAAGGTGCTGTTGATGTTCAAGAATGTGCATTATATGACAGTAGTGTTGCGCTTCGAGATCACCGTTTTGTTATTTCACATCGCAGGGTGTTGAAAGTTTCGGCGATACGATTAGCTCTACTTAGTACCAAGTTTCGTGACAATCAGACATTTTATTCAAACGTTATTACACTGTATTACTCACATATCAGGATGTAATGATAATGTTCTCAGTTTAATACAAGCCAAGCAGTTTAACATCCACAAGGGGGTGAAACCGTGATTTCATGATGTGAACAAGAACTTTTTCTCATCCCTTAGGTTACCTGGTGCCCTTATGATTTATAATGAAGAAAATCCAACAGCGAAGCAGAACACGCCTGCCGATTCCGAAGCAACAGAAATGGCGGCCACTGCGTCAAATGACTGGAACAACAAAAGACGAACACCAATACTGGCACCAACACGTGCCATTACCCAGTCATTACTTTTCATTAGTGACGCTGGCTTTTGTCCATTACGCGCGGCGCTGGGGTAGATTATCCCGGTCTGAATGTTGAAGACGCCCGGAGATTGAGCCGGAACGAATTCAAACAGTTCATAGCACTGTGCGTTACACTAGAACAGGCACTATTACATCTGTGTTAATTTCCGAAAATCTCGTAAGTACTGAAGAGTGTAAAAGGCAAACAACGTTGCAGGAGCTTTCTAAAACTTCTTGTTAACGTGTTATTTATTTTTAGACAATGAAATAACTAACCGGAGAGAACTTTGCCACTGATGGCGCATAAGGTCGATATTCTGAAATTACATACCGCTCTGCTGTCTATCCAACATGCGAGTCACAGTCTTTGAAGTAAAAAATTCATATACATTAGAACAGTATTACCAAAACCTCAACATGTAGCTACAAGTATTTGCATCTGTATTCATATATTTTTAAATAACTGCTCTTGTTGACTTGCACCATTTTATTATTCATACCTGTCAGTTAGTTACAGAATGATCATGCAGTTTGACCATATCGACAGTGCATCGAAACCAGCAGCGATATTTAATAAACACGCTTATACTGTCGGAACAAAATAGCCATTTACTTTCCCAGTGTTTACGTCATGTACTCATAGAAATCTGGAGCACGCGGTGGCGCAGTTCGTTGAGGCACTGCGCTACAAACCGGAACGCTGTGGTTCGTTGCGATCCCGATGGGTGGTCACTGGATAATTTTTCACCGGGACATATTTTTTGTTTCGGTCGCACTATTGGGCCCTGGGGTCGGATTCCTGCAGTCCCACTACCTAACAAAAATGAGTACCAGGAATCTTTCCTGGGGAGTAAAGGCGGCCGGTGCGTAGGGCTGACAACCTTACCACCTTCATGTGCCGATTGTCTAAAAACCTGGGAGCCTCGACCTCCTGGAGCCCTAAGGGCCTGTCAAGGCCTGTAATGGGATTGCTTTACCTTTTACTCATAAAATCTACCAATATTTGGAGGAACTTGCTTTCTTTTTCAAGAAACGTTTTTGGAGCCACCTGTGTGAGACGTCACTATGAACCAGGCTTACGTTTCAGGAAGTTTCTGAACCAGAGTAAGCCGAAGTAAGTTTGTTTATTAATTAATCAGAAATCTAGATATTTACTGATTATGTTGATTTAAGACAGTCAGAATAAATTTCACTTACTCCAGTGGCAGAGCGGCTCGCTGCTCGAAAAAGGTAATTGGTTCAAATCTGAAGTAAATAGCTTGTCAATGCTCGGTACTCCTTTCGTCTCTTCGTATCTTCTGTTCATCGCCATAATCATGTCAGTTGAATATTGTATCGTGTGGTAACCATCATGCAGGCTTTAGAACACTGCATGAAACAGCTGTGAACAGTATTCTGAACTCTCCTACACCTTGTAAAAATTGCCAGCAGAATCCGTAGAAATGTAATAAAATGAATATCTTCCGATGTGTCTCTGCACGTTTAGGCTATTTTTGGCAAATATAAGCAGTCAGTACGGGAAGGATTTGAAAGAAGGCGAGTGCGAAGAGCAGCAGGAAACTAGCAAAAGACATGGGAGTCCATAAAATTGGGGGGGGGGGGGGGTGGAGGAAGGCAAATGAACAAAGGAGAGAGCAGGGCCCAGTAGTGACAAAAGTCTAGACTTGTACAGAGTGAAAACCATTAAAATTTCTAGTTGGTTGCCGCCCACCCAGATTGAAGTTCCGTGACATTCTTCATCGGCTTCAGGCAAACGCATGGATGGTACCCGAAAGTAACAATCACCGCACCTTTCAAAGTCCGCGACCATCTTTCCATCTCCCTCGAAGTCACATGACCTTTCCGGACCACACAACATCGTTAAATAACCTAAGGATCAATGAAAATAACCCATTTTGATGTTGTTAAGTTTACACATTAATAAAATTCAAATATATTCTGAGTAATTTAGCGCGTTCATTTCTGTCTGTCTGTCTCTCTTCTTCGTCTATCTCTTTGTCTACTTCCGTTCTTTCTTTACATGTATTATTCTTTTTGTAATTCGCTTATTTACTTATTTATTGATTATCCTCTTTGTTTATTTTCTCCGTTTGACTTTTCTTTATTTCTCTACCTGTTTTTCCTTCTTCTTTATTTTTCTTCTCTCTTCTTTTTTATCCTTCTTTTCTTGTAGGAAGTTACATTATAACTGCCCATGTGTGTACGTATATTAAAAATAGCCCAACGTAAAGCATCTTTAATGAATGTCCCGTCAGGGAAATAGCCAGTTCCTTGAAAGTAGTTAGACGTGGTTATTAAATACATCATCACTCAGTTTCTTTTTGTCATCATCTCGATGACCCGGTTTTTTTAAGTCGATATCGTCAGCAGCTTTTATGCGTTAGCAGTCTGGTTCCTTGCTTTTTTAATACTTTGTTTGCCTCAATCTCTTAATGCTCTTTTGAGCAGATTTTTTTTAATCGTGTGCTTTATTAAACAATTTCTGGAACGAAACTAATGACATCTGCTTTCCTTTAAAATCTTCCTTCTCTATAGCGCGCAGGAATATAAAATTAATGAGTATAAGTTTAGACATTTATTGGCATGTTATCAGCTGGTAGAGAGGTTCTCTCTGTGGAAACTGGTACAGTCTCACAGCCGTGTTCTTTTTTAGCGGTGTGGTAAGGTGCCTTTTGGTTTCTTCTATCCACGTCCGGGAGTGTGGCGTCACGTTCATCAGTGGATCTTAATTGTTTCTGAAAAAGCAACAAGTGTTCCGACAATTTGCAACCTCTGTGCATTACATTGTGCAGTATGCTCCCAGTTTTGCTCCCTAATAAGCTCTTTACTAGCATGTCTAAACACTTTATATACAACACGGTAGTTACCACCTTTATGTCACATCAAAATAGAGAATTTTTCATCTATATTCACATCGAGATCATAAATTTAAAATTATTCAGAAAAGCATGCAAAATAAGTTATGGCGTCGGAAATAGTCTTGTGTTCTCACGTCGATGCACAACCGCAAGGAAATTGTTCTTTGCTTATTTAACAGGTATTTTCAACTGTAGGTATACATAATGCAGCGTAACAAGGCGATTGTGAGTTGAAAAAGACGTGGTCTATTTTAAGGTATTACACCAAAATATTCTGGGATGTAAGTAGTGTGAGCCCAGGACAATTTCGGTCAATGAAACTGGTATCCATCCCGAGTTTCGAAACCTGTACGTCCAGAACGTTAAGCAGTGTTGCCAACTACTGCATTACAACCGACAAAGAAAATAAGAGTTAAAATAAATTTTTTTTTACAGTATTACCACCGTGCATTTTTAATCAAATAATAAAACCAACGAATGCACTATATTGACCACTTTTATTATGGTCTATTTCCCCTCACCCTACACGTGTTTCGGAACTTTAAAGTTCCATCTTCAGGGGTTGTCTTGTGTTACCAATTATTCACATATTAAAACAAATACACAATATGTACAATAGTCTGTTAAAGTATTAAAACCATAGGTAAATGAAGTTCAAAACTCTTTTAAAATTGTAAGATTCTAATAGACTACAGTACAAATCGTACAATTTTAAAAGAGTTTTGAACTTCATTTACCTATGGTTTTAATACTTTAACAGACTATTGTACATATTGTGTATTTGTTTTAATATGTGAATAATTGGTAACACAAGACAACCCCTGAAGATGGAACTTTAAAGTTCCGAAACACGTGTAGGGTGAGGGGAAATAGACCATAATAAAAGTGGTCAATATAGTGCATTCGTTGGTTTTATTATTTGAAGAGTTAAAATAATTTAGCTTAAATTGCTGAATAAGAATTCTATGAAAAAACATGTTTTCTTTTTCAAGGAAATTAATGACGTGTGGGCTTGCTCTACTTCAACTGCTTCAGTCTCTGTACCGCGTTTATAACTACAAAGTGATATTCATACAAAGCAATTATCCATTTTTGCGCGTATTGCAACTAGTAAAGTTTCCAGGTACGATCATAGAATTTTCATCAATGACCGTCCATGCATGCATTCGATATTTATTGTTGGATATTTCAAATTGAGTTGAAATGCTAATGAAAGTATTACACAGTTGTACTGGACTGTTATTGAAGACAGCCTTGTGGTTACAAAGCGTGATTGAAAAATGAATTTTAAAATACAGCTACGTTACATTTCCCCGATAGAGAGCCTGAATTCCAGATGGACGCCACCTTTTAGTCGTTAACCTATAAAAATGTTTTGTAACGAATTTTTAGGTAGACTGCTATATTTTACTTCCATATATAACTGTATGCGGCAATGTGACTCTACTGTCTACAAACACTGCAGTCATCAGAACTCAATGTGTTTAATGTGGCCTGTATTACTGCAACAAATCTGGAAATCCTTTGTTAACTTTTTCAAATACTAAGTCAATAATATTATTCTCTCAACACAACTGTCTCTATAGTTTAAGATGATTTATATTGGTAATTGTACTCTGAAAATGCTGTAATGTCTTACAAAGTGTATATAGGACGGCCGTGCCATGGCTCAGGCGGTTAGTCGCCGGCCTTTCACTGCGAAGGCCCGGGTTCGATCCCGGGTCAATCCATGTGGGGTTTGTGGTGGACAAAGTGGCACTGGGACAGGTTTTTTTTCCGAGTTGTCGGTTTTCCCCTGTCAAATCCATTCCACTGGTGCCCCATTACTTGTAAAACTTGGTAAAAAAAACTGCTCATCTTCATCATAGGTTTGCACAAAAAGCCTTAAGGCTGTGGTGCGTCCGTAGCATCTGCTGCGGGGCCCTTCACCATGTAAAAAAAAAGTGTATATAAAATGAAAACTGCGCGAAATTCACAATTAGGAGGTAAGGAAGGCAAGAAAGAAAGACAGGATGAGAAAGGGACATAGAGAAAAATGGGACACTGTAACACAAGGCAACAAATTTGTTGTGCCTACTGAAACTGTTCAATCCGGAAACTAAGATGACCATGTTAGGGGCGAGTTATTGTTTGTAACGTCGGCTTGTCCGTTAAGTGGCGCTAGTTATGCTATAGCCTTAGTACTGGTGCACTCTCCTTCAGTGTCTCAATTGCACACACAACTCTTCTTTGTTTTTAGCCTTTACGTTACAAAGTTAAATGCTGCAGTTAGCTCAAACAACGTTAAAGAGCCACGCCCACCATTTAAAAAAACCAGCAGTTAAAAACACTTAATAAAGTACTTCCTTGATCATTACTTCTATTCCTGAATTACCATCTATATCATAAAATAATTTAAAATCATGAAATTTTACCGACTTATATTGTCTCCGAAATATTATTATTATTAATTATCTTTTATTGTCGTAATATATTTAACGTAAGATTTGTATAAATATGCTGAAGACAATATACAGACCCAGACGGATGAAGCAACGCAGCCATGATACACCATTACATAATGTAAAGGCTTATGGGCAGGCCTACTGTCATTCAGTAAATGCGAATAAAATAGTGGGTACGTACGAGTATACCAAAGATAGGGAATGTGATCTTGGGTGATGAGGTGTGAGGGATAATAATAAGTTATTCAAATATCTTATAGAAATGGGGCGTAAAGTTCTGAAATGAATTTCATGCAGTAGCTGAGGATGGGGTCTACTAGCAGATGTTTGTGGTCGCGATGATGGATGTTATTACAATGCCATTATTATGCACAGCATTGACAACTATGAATCTATGGACAGTGTGTGTCCCTGCCGCAATTAGAAGTGCGTAGGGCTACCTTCCTCGTAAGGATCATGTGCCCTGGGCAGTACGTTGCAGCAAGTGAAAGACGAATTGCTTGGCTGGGTAGTCACCCATTACTGTGAAAGTACAAGAATTAAGAATGCTATGGAGAGGTGAACATGTGGATGGGCTGGGGTACACAGTAAAGGCATACATAACTTTATTCTAATAATTTCTTGAAAAATCACCTGTTGAAGACAGGTATCAGCGTCTCTGAAGTTTGGGGTTCTGAGAGTTCATCAGGTCAGATGGTCGGTAGATTGGTTGTCAGCTAATACTAGTCAGTAGCCTGTTTGCTGATCAGTCCATCGGTCATTCAAGTTGTAGATACGATAATTAGTTCCTTAACCTACTTTTGCTTTATTAGACATATTCTGCACTTTACTGTGAATGAAATCCGGACCTTCTTTGAATACATGAATTGTTTAAAGAGTGAAAATAATTACTGAAATTCTTTATCAGTCGGTGTCACTAAATCCTTTCTCTGTGAATAGAGTCCATGTAGTTTAATTTTTAATATCAGCCAAATTCACCACTTTGTGAATAAAATAAATGAAACATTTCCATAGGGGAGTCTGGATAGCGTGGTCGATATAGTGACTAGATACGGGCTGGTCGTCCGACGACTCGTGATTCAGTTCGATGTACTGAGTAGATACGGGCTGGTCGTCCGACGACTCGTGATTCAGTTCGATGTACTGACTAGATACGGGCTGGTCGTCTGACGACTCGTGATTCAGTTCTCACAGGGTCAAGGAAGCCATTGTGCGTATAAACTAATTTCAGTATACTTGTGTGCATTTGTTGGTGCTGCTATTTTATATATAGGATCAGATGCGTTTCCTCTGTACTAACCTGCCCAATCTTACGCATGTAATTCACTCTAAATAGGAGGGTTTTTCTATAAGTAGTTTCCTCAGGTATATACATTCGCATTTATAACTTCAACAGAGACATCAAACGGAACAAGCAACAGCAGACAAAATCTCTGTTCCTGCCAATACCAACCATAGCGATTGCAGCATATGTCCTATTTGCAGGCTTGCTTTTTGCAGTCCTGTCCGGAAGCTCTTCGTGCTACAACCAAGTGTCTTTCGCGTTGCAGGTAACGCACTCCCTAACAGGCAGATTCACTAGGATCACAAGGTTCCATTTTCCTCCGATTTTATTACAGCACTGACCGCTTCGATCCAGGCTTAACTGATGCGAGGATCCGCTTGCTTCGCCAAATTTGATGGCACGTGGGCCAGCCAAGGCTTGTCTCAAGTCACCCGCGGTCGCAACCTGTAAAGGCGACCGAAGCTTAGCAAGCCAACCGAGGCTGCTCGAAGCAAGGCTTCCAACTCGAAACAAACGTTAGAGTTATCGGCTACCATGGCTTACGTTTTCCCTGATCTTCCTGTTTTAAGGCAAACACCATAGTGTTAAGGGGCACGCCGCAACTCCTCCAGTTACGGAGGCCTTCAGCCAACTCGATCACAAATTATCTGAGTTTAACCTCAGACATTCATACAAGTTCTTCCGTAAGCACTGACCGCCAAAATATTGCCTCTTGCGGCTAATATTGTCAGTCAAGATGAACATGTCAAGGCCATCAGCCAAGACTATCAAATCCATTAACTTAAATCCACCTCCAGTTATAAATTTAAGGTGCCATTTTCAAGCACAAGTTTCCGGTCCTACTTAGGCTTCTAATTGTTTGGTTGGTTGGTTTGTTGTTTATCACCTCAACTTTCACCTCATCTTTACCGCAGATATATTTCTTCACTATCACTCCGTGGCCCATGCACTGAAGGCCATGCGCTTTACAAAAACCTGTCCGGAATTTCCCCGCAGACTGCTCGTAATATCTGCCCATCCACCGTTAAGTCCTGACCTTTCGTCTAGCTATTTATACTCCTGTGGATCACTAATGAAGCACTTCTCAGAGGAAGAAACTTCTGACATCATAACGACATGAAACCCGAAGCATGCCAATAGGTGCAAGCACTGTCCTTATTTCTTCTCCGCGAGTATCAAATATGAAGTTTATCGCTTGAAGATGTGTCTCAGTCTGTCTTTCGATTACTTGGACAAACAAAGCTCTGGTTTCCATTCGAGGTTGTCTTGGACGTCTGTGTCGAAGTAACAAATATGATTGGAACACCCCAATTGATGTTACTTGTTGACAAAGAACCTGATTACTACAAAATGACCATTTGTAATTTAGGCGAGTAACAGATGTTGTGGCCTGCTGCCATCATAGAATTACTTCGAGGTGCGACAGATACATTGACAACGTGCCGTGTTTTCTAGGTTGGGCGTTGCTTGGTTACCATATGATCAATGCCTCTACGAGTTGCAAGAAAGGGGCTGCTCTTTTATGCGTTAATGTAACCTACATCTTGCATATAGAGTAGGAGTGACTGAGAGGCGATTCATATTATTTCGTTTTGAGCTCTGTGACCCAGTTATGATGGTAACCATCACTCGCCCTCTATCGCACAGTTAAAGTGCTCATATTTCGGTACGTATTGATATCTGTATCAATGACGGATGCATGGTTAGGGCAACAAGTCTACCAGGTTTCTGGAATAAGCCCCTGGAATGAATCTTCTGTAAAACGTTATAGTAAAATGATTAATTATTGCTAAGTATGATTGTCGACCTCTCATTCTAGGCACATAATATTAATGTATTGTCTGTGAGGAAGATACTAGCCCTAAAATATATTAGGTCTCACGAGGGTGGAGAACGTTGGAGTCTTTTAATATATATTCATTAAACAGCAACTAATGCACATAAACTTTATTCACAATAGTTTATTCTTAAAATTCCCCTATACGTATTTCGGTGGTTTAAACCACCATCTTCAGGGGGTCATAGAGATTATTTAGCATAGACCATACAGTTATTACGTATGTGGTTACATTCGTATATGTAGAATATGAGTGGTCTATTATTGTCCATTTCTTTACAGTATTGTAAAAGAAGTTGTTATAAAAGGAGTGAAATGTTGCTGAAATGATTACATAGCTTGTAGTCAATAAGAAAATTAATGTCAGTCTGGTCTTGAGGTTCTTTGTATGTTATTTTAATTGCCGTTATAAGGTCATCTGTATGTACTGGGTGAGCCGCATGACGTTCGTGTCGTGTGGTTGCGGTGCGATGACGTACGTATAGGGGAATTTTAAGAATAAACTATTGTGAATAAAGTTTATGTGCATTAGTTGGTGTTTAATGAATATATCTTAATTGAAAAAATGCACGGTAAATACAATGTTAAGTTGGAATCTTTGTTTAATATTGTTATGGTGATTAAATATGGATGGGTCAGACAGATGATGTACGTACCTATATATATATATATTTATTTATTTATTTCTTAATAGCTGCCTTATGGGCGCTTACATGCATACAAAACTTTGGTCGGAATGCTTCAAGAGAATGAGTCACCTGAAAGACTTAGAACGAAGGATACTATTAAAATGCATCTGAAAGAAATAGGATTTAGGGGGCGGGACTCGATTAAACTGGTTGAAAATGTGGTTATGTCTTTAGTTTACATTTTACTTTGTGCTATAGTAAGAATCATTCAATCACTTTCAACAAATTGTGCAGTCGGCAGATCAATTACTTGAGGTTATTAAGGCACAAGCATCCAAATTATCCAAATACACTGCAGTAATTCCAAAAGGTATGACGTACCTACCAACCTCCTTTAGTTTGAAAAATCCAGTAACCATACTCGAGGACTTGATGAAAACACGAAAATGTAAACATTTAGAACTCGTATCGTTTTATATTCGTAACAAGTGCGAGGACTCAAACATCGCCACAAACAACTTATAGTAATGACGTACTTGAAAGAGTATAGGACTTACCGACACAAAAAACGATGACAAAATAATAAATCTGTGCGAAGCCATAATTGGGAAAAATTACGTCACACACACCAAACAAAACGCAGTGTACTATGCAAAAAAGAAGGTTTAACAGTGGGAGCACCACGTCAGATATTTTCTTACAAATCTTCCTAAAATACCTGGAATATAATCGAATTATAAAGGCTGTGACAAAACGTAAGATTCAGGGATATTTTTGGTGTGTTGGCAACATCTATTTTGTATTTAAAAGTTTTACCAGCAGGCGTGGTATCTATGACGAATTCAATGATATAATCCCTCATACGAAATACACAATGGAAAAAAGGTAATAATAATAATATATTTGTTCCACTCTCTACCATATATTGTTTATAATTACAAGAACATAAACACTTTCTCCGTGCGTATGAAAACACGTATGCGTGTTTTATGCCTGGAATGTATCATTAGCGCAATAGCGTGGATAGTCACCAGGCCGATCTGGGTTTTGGTGAAAAACTTGGCCGCAGTCGGTCATAGAGTTCTGCTCGTTTAGCCAGTAGTGCGTTACTTAGCTACTGAAGCATTTTGGTCTAGCCTAGTAGTTGAAGGCGAAGAGCAAAACGTATGGAGTCAGCTGACGAAGACGGTGAGTAATGTACGCACTGAATGAACGTGACGGCGCCCCGCATTTTAAGCTTGGGCAGCACTTACTTCGGTCTGCCAAGGAGTCTGTAGAAGCGTGATCACGTGTTTATTATTCTTGTACACACGACACCAATGAATTAGCATTTCGTGTCTCGGAACGATAACACATAAAGTGAAATGTGCAGTTTATCTTCTTCTTGTATACAAATTACGTAGCCTAGACTCGTTGTTCCTTAAACGTTCACTCCGTCAGCCAGAGGAATTGTTGTTAGCATTCCACACTGCCTAATCTGTTTGATGCCACACTTTGTAAACCTGCGACTTTCAGTCCCGAGAATTTGAGACCAAAAAATGATGTTACCTTGCTGTTCTACGCAACAGGGCAAGTGCCCGTCATAAAAAGGGCCGCCGTAATATTCATGCGTTACGTCACCGAAACATTGTAATTAACGATATTAATTGATAATAATCAGTAGTAATCGATATTGATTGATAGTCGATAGCACTTTATTATTGTCGATAAAAATCGACCCAGGGTGTGATTCGGGCCACTCGCAAGTGTGTTATATACTAGTAGTGGATAACGGCGTATAGCAGTTTTGCAAATATAAAATATAAGTGGCATAAAAAGAGGGAGAAATTTTATCGCAGTGTATTAATACCCTTAAAATTCCGAAGCATTATATTGGGCATACGTGTATATCTACATAAGGATATCAGTACTTACACGGCGCGGATGACGGGGACAGTCAATTAGCGTAGTACACCTTCCACAAGTACGAGTAAATAGTGAGCACGTAACAGCAGATGCAGTGACCATATACCCAACATAGTTGAAGACATTTTATCTATTTCATCTATTTTAATGAGTACCATATAGCTGGTGTAATGATAAAGAGTCCTGATGATGAACTGATACAGTTCGAAACATGTTGACTATTTATTGACGTAAACATGTATCAAATAGAAGATAATAAAGTGTACATTTGTCGGAATAAGACTATAAGCTTAGCTAAGTTGGCTCCCGATATGCGGCACGCATGGTGGAGAGGGTATCTAGCCACAAGCTTCATCATTTATATCGCCGCATACAATTTGTAACTTTGCGGGACTTGAATGTCGAGTTTAAGTTGGGTTTTTTGGAAGATGATAAGATAATTAACGGTTAAAGTACGGATTTGAGAGATGATGTGGACTACAGTTCAGTGATTACCTAGTGTTGCACATGTATGTGAATGAAAGTTGATATGAAGTGACGGTGGTCCTTAACTGGCGATATCACAAGCATGTGGTAAAGGTTTATTTGATATTTAGTTTGTGACTCCCGAAGAGTCTGATCAAGGTTTAAAAACACGTTTCTGATTTTATAATCGTTTTTTGCTTGTGCAGTGCCACTATGGGATTATTTTGGGTAGATATTTATAGAAGGTGGGACCGGGATAGCGTAGTCGGTATAGCGACTCGCTACGGAAAGGGCCGTCCGAGCTTCGAAACTCGGTGGTGGCGAGAGATTCTTCTCTTCTGCATACCTGTGCACACCGGCCCTGGGACCCATCATCCTCTTCCACAATGGGTACCGGGGCTCTTTACCGACGTTAAAGCGGCAGGGACGTGGCCTTGGCCACCCACCCCCATCCAGCGTCGCGGTTAAGCGAGAGTACAGCTATACCTCTGTAATCGATCATCGTCTAGATCAGTGGTTCGCGTACCCCCACATATAATTTCCTTTAAACTTTTTACCCCCAAAGTTGTTAGTGCATAATTCAAGTAATACATAGTCTATAATCTACATCTAAAATAAGTTAAATAAATTACATCCAAAATAATGTTTTAAATAATAAGTTTTAAATGAAAATAAGAGACTCAAGCTATTAAATAACAAATATATTATTGCCTATCATATAAAAATTAATAAAGAACAAAGGTATTTTAGCAAAGCACAATTATATGCACTATGTGGAATAAAATGAAACTAGCCGCCCAGATAAGAATCGCATAAAGGAGAGAGACAGAAAAAATGGCGATCCCAAATCGCATGTCCTTACGTCCGAGTCTCTTGTGGCTAACCCTAAATCTGGCCCTGATTATTCAGTGTTTATCATGAGATAATGTACATATTTTTTTAATTTTACGTACCCCCTAAGATGTCTTCGCGTACCCCCGGGGGGTACGCGTACCCCAGGTTGAATACCACTGGTCTAGATGTCCTAACTGGGGAGATTTACAATCGATACCTCTGAAGCTACCATACTCGACGTCTAGATTCGATCATGCTGAATGCTCGATACTCAGCTCTTTCTACAGCCTCAGCTCGTACCTCAAAAATAGCACAGCATATCTTAATTATAAAGACCAATCTTGCAGTAGATCATAAAGGTACGACATCCTCACGTGAAGTGTCTCTTATTTTTTCCAATTTTAACCAAAACTTGGGATGCCAAAAAATTTTATTAAAAATCCCAAGTATGAAACTTACTGAATATCAGCTCGATAGCAATCGGTCTGTTCTAAGCATAGCCGAAAATTACGTGTCCCAATTATTTTGCAGAAGCACCTGCGGACCAGTGACTTCTTGTCAGCCGCAAATAATAAAATCTGTCATTTTTACTGATGGAATAATTTAGGTTTATTGATGGAAGTAAACTGACCCAGGCGTAGCTTAGTTGTTGCAATGTGCTGAATTGCAGGTTCTTTATTAAAGTTAATTCTGAAACGGAACAGACCAGAGGATCTGCTCTTAATAAGATATTTTGTTTTTGGGTTTCCTGTTAATCACTTGATTCCGTACTATGTTTGTTAGTTACTCACCGGTTAATCATTAAATTACCATCATTTTCATTCAGTCCGTCAGTAAATTAGGTAATATGATATGTAGTAAGTCTTGTTAACATGTCGTTCTCTTGCTTATTTCATAATTGTTTAGTCATCTGCTCTCTTATCCACTTAGATGCATATGTAGGATACATGTACTTGTCATTCAGTCGGTTTGTCATTTAAATAATCAGTACGCCGATTTATGTCGATGTGTTACTGTCTGAGTAAAAACATACTCAAACTTGAAGCGGTTTTGTACTTTTAAATTCCGTCATTAAAACGTTTCTTTCTGTTAAGAACTTTGGAACCGGTTGAGCAATACCCATGATCTTAGTGTCGAGGGCATATCCGTTACAATGATCTGGTCGCCTTGTTTCAAAAATCCTTCTTCAGTTGTCACTCATTTCTATAATGATGTACTACATCGCAAAAAAAATGCATGTTGCCGCGCTGCAAATTACTCTTTCTCTTCGAAAGACAAATTTGCCTGAGCTGCTGCTTTTTACGATTTCTTGTCGGAAGACGTGAAGAATGGGACACAACACTGCTGAGAGAAAAGTGGCAAAGAAGTGGAGGAGGTCGATGTTTTCCAAGCGCGTTTTAGATTGACTTTGCGCGTACGTGTTTGGTAATTATATTTAGAGATAAGTCTATTTCGTAGTCGAACAGAGTGCGTGGAATTTTTTAATTTCGTTCATCGAGTGGTGTAGGCAGACCAGGGACTCTGAGCTAGGGACGGAACGTGGAAGGAAATAACTGGGTGTGGGCCGTTAAACGCTTTGAATAGACATCGAGAATAAGCGAAGGAAAATTGGCTGTTCATAAAGCCGAGGCTTCTAGAAATCAATAAATACACTCATGACCAGAATATTGGTGCCAATGAATATGTTCGTGTTCATTCGCCAGTTCAACCTTCCCTGCTGAAATCCTGCTGTATTGTGACTGGGTGCAGTGTGGTTTAGTTCCTACTTAAGACATCGTTTGCACGTGGTCGAGTAAGATACAACTAACGACTGCAAGCCACATATATGAGCTTTGATTTCAGGCTTGCGCCGCTATGTTGATGAAATCTGTGGTCTTCTGTGTAATTACACGGCGTCGTGTGGTAATTAAATTACCACATGACCACATATAAATCACATATATGAGATTTGTATGAACTTCATCTGATATTGCAATACGAAATCTTCAACTAAATACAAGGAAAAATAAAATGTTTCACATACTGTGTCTGAGTACCGAAAGAATTACTTGCAACATGTACGCAGGATAAAGAGAATCGGACTATACAAGCAAGCTCTATCAAAAGCACGTAAACAGGGATTACATCTAGGAGTTTAGGCACAGGAATTTACTTACAGTCCTACATAGTTCATGACGTCTTGTTTGCCGGGCTTCGGTTAACTAGTCTGAATCCTCTCCTGCTGAAGAATGTAAAATGGTTGGGGTGTGTGCTGTGCGCTAAACCCCATTACGTGTGTGGGGATCTTTTTACCTATACGTAAGCTAATGGCGCATATAATGTGATGTTATAGGACAAGGGACGTTTTAGCCTGCCCTTACATACCTTATTGTACTGCGTTCTGCACTTGCAGAGACTAGCCTGTGCAGTGCTGAAATAGCTAAAATTATCATTGTTTGTTTGAGGGCGTAAATGTGGGACAAGTTGCTGCCCGTTTTCAAGGTAGTTTATCGTCACTGGTCTGGAAATACTGAGAAAAATAACAGAGAATACTGCGGCGATGACCTTTATCTGGTCGAGATTCGAGCCGGGTACACAAGTCTAGAGCGCCACTTTTTACGTCTTTTTCGCTTTCTTGTTAACTCACCTGGTAAGTATAGACGCTTCTGGATCAAGGGTCAGGCACAAGAACAAGGATTATGAATAATTCATCAACCGTCAATACTGTAACTGATTACGTACAAAAACAAGAGACACAATATACTTATAACGTAATATTGAGGCGCGTTCGCGTAACCATTTTTGCCGTGGAAAAGCAATAGGTATTTTATATTGTGAGTGTGTGTCTCTATGCATGCCTTAGTAATCCGGTATGCAAATCGCGTGTTTTCTGGCCCGCATTATATTGTCATATGTGGACTGTCTGACTCTTCTGTATTTTTCCACATAATCTCATAAACGACACGATTTTCAGAAAAATGGTTATTGAACATAAAATGTGTGTTTTGATTTTCTCGACGTGTTTTGTCTGAAACATTTCTCATTCGGAGAAGAATTCAGCAAGATACTATCATAAAAGTACATATGTCTTCATGTAAAGTATTCGTCATTATTGTCAGGTTTTAATGAAACTTGAATGTCTCGACAGATTTTCTAAAAATGCTCAAATATAAAATTTCATGAAAATCCGTCCACTGGGAGCCGAGTTGTTCCATGCGGACAGACAGACAGACGTGACGAAGCTAATCGTCGATTTTCGAAATTTTGTAAAGGAAGTTAAAAAACTAATTCTAGACATGGCAGTCTGAGAATTCAAAAATTAATTTTATTATGTGTTCGAGGAATTTACTTATTATAAATGCAACAGCAATTTAATGTACACTCCGTAATGTTATCTTTTCAATGATTTTATTAATATCGTAGAAAGAAAATAAGCATTGTTTTTACAATTATGATACTCACGTAATTCTGACATGTAAATACGATGCAAAGCATAACCCCAACCGGTTGATTGTAATAGTATTTGTTGAAGTAATCTTCTAGGTATCAATACTTTAATAGAAACTTATGACTTGAAAATGGCGTTTTCAAACCCGAAACATGTAGTCTTTAATACTTAATCCTATATGTATATAAAATGTGTTAATAAAATCAGCCGTGCGTGATTTCAGGCTTCCCCTCGGTGTAAATAAAATCTTCGTTTTCTGGGATGTTTCACAGCGTAGATTGATAGTTACCGATGTTTCGGGACAACGTATCGGTCCCATCTTCAAGGGTCAAACAGTCCCAGAAGAACACCCTAGAAGAGCAAAGATTTCAAAATCTGCCGTGTCTAAAGGGATATTAAATTGCATTCATGCTAAAAGTTTTGTCGCCAGTCGTTATTAGACGACCGAGGAAAAACTAAATTTTTATTTCACTAATAAAATAGTATTTTGGCATAGGCCTATATTTTATAGACATTTTATTTTCATTCCGGTACATTTAAAAGATTTTTTAACAAAGCAGTTCACCTGTATAAAGTTTAATTATGAAAAAAATATATATATTTGCGCCAAATACTCGTACATTCGTTTACCACCCAGCGATTACCAGTAGCAGTCGGCGTACCGCCGATTGAAAAGCACACTGTAAGCAATGGTATTCACTTCGCCTTTCTCTGTGCAGTTTCGCTCTTTTTGACAAGGCGAATGGACCCGTATACAGGACGGCACCCTGCGAGCTGCAACTACCCATTCAGGTGTGCATTCCTTCAACTCGATCAGGCACTTTTACCCGCCTGCTGACGTGTCATGCTTTGTGTTTTAATTTACGGGCGTTCATTGCGTGGTGAGGCAGCGCCGGTTTGTACTTCCTGTGGGGACCCTCCAGCTGTTTTACATGCTCTTATCAAATGCATATTTCATGTTCAACGTCACATCTTTCATGTCCATGGCAAACCGCGTGTCGCCCACTGAGAATGTCGTCACAACATGCCCGAAGTGCAGACGTTTGGAAATAGCACCGCGGTTTTAATTAGGATTAACGAGTGTTTTGTGCCGTTTTAGAACATTCATGTTTCCCTCTCCTTGCTTTAATGGCTTGATGTTGCAGGTTTTGGTGTAAAGGCGTAGCTCTGTTTTAAATACTTGGAGGGAAACAAGTAACTGACTTCATAATCGTAAACTGCGCACCTAACGTTATTAAATGACAGTATTCAGATTGTTTTTGTACCTAAACTTTACGTGCAATGTTTGCTTTTTTTCTCCTTAGTTTATTTAACATTTCCTGTTGCTAAATTGAAAAGCGTCAAATGATACGATGGTTAGGTTTAATGAATAGTGTGTCGGAAAGGATGCAGACGGACGTGGTCATTGCCTAATTGAATGTACTCTTTCAGCGAGATCTGCGCTCTCATCAACATCGCGGCGGAAGCCTGAAATCAAGGTTACTCTTCCAGTATTTCCTTGAATATACTGAATAAAACCACGGATGTCTCATAAAAGCTGGTTTTTGGACGGAGATTTAAAAACGGACTCTCCAGATCATGAAACAATAGCTACGAAGTGGTATAGGTTGAGTGAAGACAAAACTACACACATCCCTACCTCTGTAATAATGTAGTCAACTTCATGTTCCGTCCGTTTCACCCTGGGATAGAGCACTTGGTGCCCAGTGGATGCGAGGAAGGGTGGACCCATAGCCGACAGGGACGTAACAATGTAGCCCTGTCCGTACAGGGAATCAAATCCATATTTCCCATCTCGTGTTTTATCAATAGACTGCGTGAGCTGTCTGTAACTTAAATATACAAGGACGCTTTATGTATTGTTTGATATACCAGTGCAACTTCCCGTTTCAAAGTTTACTTCATCTTACGTAACATGCGACTGTCTATTGATACACTATATTTATGCAGGGTTCTGAGGAACCGACCTTGACCCTATGAAATACCAAGTTGGTGATGTCACGCAAGTAGTTTCGGAAACAGAACTATTCTACCTTCAGAGTTTGTCATTTGTTGATAAAATAGCTATCCTTTGCCTGTGAACTTTCTGTACTAGTTGATGAAAAACGTCCAGAATCAAACCGGACTTCCATGACATTTATTTGCTTCGTGACTTACAGAAATGTATGCATTTTCCTTCCCATTTGATGAATCGATTCGCTTTTGTAGCTTCTTGCATTAGTTATGTGTTCCGGATATGGACGATTTAACCCAGTGCAATGTAACAGCGTTACATAGAGTGCATTCGACGTTCTTTACAAAGTAAACAAGAAGGCCTTTTTTTGGAAGCAACGTCCATTCGTCTCCACGGCCTAGTATCAGCGTCTAAGCCGTTTGTCAGTTTTTCACGACATTTGATACAGTAGGAATTTCTTACAAAAAGTTGTAGAGCAAGCCTCAGTTTCGCTAAAATCGGCTCAGTGACAGTCATACTTATTTAAGGGCGGAAATGCTTCTTTCCATATTTCTTGACCGATCTGGGTGAAACCCTGTTCTGGAGATCTCCACATAATGCCATTGAGCAAGTGTAAGCTTAGTAAATTTGAGGCAAACAGTAAAGGTACAGTCCACCCTAGAACAGGCCAAGAAGGCCCAGAGGGGGAGTAGAGGTATACTGTAGCTCTATTCTTTCTTTAATCTCGGCGCTAGATGGGGGTGTGGGCCGGGATAGCGTAGTCGGTATAGCGACTCGTTACAGGCTGGACAGTCCGGAGATCGAATCCCGGCGGGGACGAGATTTTCCGCAGCCGTCCTGACCGGTCCTGGGTCCCACCCAGCCTCCTATACAATGGGTACCGGGTCTCTTTCCCGGGGGTAAAGCGGCCGGGGCGTGGAGTTGACCACCCACCCTCATCTAGTGCCAGGGTTAAAGAAAGAGTAGAGCTATACCTCTACTCCCCTCTGGGCTTTCGTGGCCTGTTCTAGGGAGAACTTTACATTTACCTGCTAAATGGGGGGTGGGTGGTCAATGCCACGCCCCGGCCGCTTTACTTCCGGCAAAGAGACCCGGTGTCCTTTGTCCCATAGTACCCAGGGCCGGTCTGGACGGATGTGGAAAATTTCGCCTACACCGGGATTCGATCCCCGGACCGTCCAGCCCGTAGCGAATCGCTGTACCGACTACGCCTACCCGGCCCATAAAATTTGAGGTAGTGGGAGCAGTACTGTACTTAAGGGCTTTAATGAAATTTTGTTCTTATTTACTGCAGTTTTTTTCCGATTTTAAAAAAACTTCAGTAAAAGAGATGCTCGCGAAAGTTTACTTGGTGATTGTGAGTTTCGTGAGTACTGGCGCAGTGAAAGCCAGACTTTACTTGGGACATAATGAATTTTGTATAAATATTTTCTACGTTTATTTTCCGAATTTTATGAAATTCTGTACAAGAAATCCGCACATGATGCTGTTTGGTATTTTTTAGATTCGTTGAAGTCGGCTCTGGGAAGGCCGTACTTTTCTTATGGGCGCTAATGACATTACGCATGTACCGTGAAATCGTATTAAATTTCCAAATTAAAGAATACCTCGATAAATCTGTGTAGTACTATGTCACGCAGTACAGCATGTGGAGTCTTGTTCGTAATGCGGCCAGACTGTTAGGACGAAAGAAACACACAAGAAACAAAGACAGGAAAGGTAAGAAAGAAGTGAAGGGAGGAAAGAAGGACGAATGATGAAGTGGGAAAAAGAAAGGAAGAATGAGGGAAAGACGGAAGTGGAGTAATACATGTGGGTGCGATTTACGTGTCAATGAAAGTGAGTTCGGATTTATTTTGACTGTATATATTCGTTGTTTCTTTTGGTCTTCACGTTGTTATTGGAACCTGCTACTGTATCACCATGGACTGTAGGTGTTCTTGAATTAGACAGTAGTTTGTCTGTACCAGTATTCAACACAATTTTACAGCACCTTCCAAATAAACACACCTCTGTACCGCTATCAACCTGGAAGTTTTCAAATTGTCCACTCGAATGGATAGGAACATGTTCCGAAAGCGAAACGATATTTTATCTCCCAAGACCGACACACTGGATGTGCACACACTACTGACAACTGCGTTAATCGTACATTCTTCAACGCGTAATCCACTGATCGCTGGTTAGAATCCCACTTGGTAAATATATGCCTTTGCGTATTTTATGATGACAGCTCTTGATATGATATCATTACCTCCCGTTCAGTAATTCGTATAACTTGTCCTACAGATTAGATCAGCGTCGATCAAAGTGGGAGTGGCAAACACTTTCTGAGTTTATGAAGCTTGTTCAGGGGGTCGCCGAAAATGGGCCTTTAACAAAGCCGGTAAATCAATTTTAATCGTATATGAATAACAGTCCAATAAAACTGTGTCCAGTGGATTTATAACACGAAGTCATATGTTATGTTCTTAATTTTTATAGGTTGGGGCTCTCACACTCTTTGTTTATAGCATTAGTGGCGTCTCACAGTCAGACTGATAGAACCTCCAAGGTACATAGGTAGTGTTTTTCTTCGGCATTTTTCACTACTATTACGAGGTGGGACATCCCAGTAAAAAACAGGATGGAAGGAACTTCTGTAACAAAGCGTCATGGCAATTGGTTAAAGGAACAATTGTATTAAATACTGTGTAACAGATATGTAATTGTACAGAGAAATAAAGAAAGAACTTAAAAAAAAAAAGAAAGAAAGAACCTAACCCAACTAGTAGAAAGGACAGAGACTCACACTGGCTGTAGCACCAAGAAGACGAAATAAACAGCAGGCAGGGTGGAAGGCCTCAAGTAGAGATCGAAATAAAAGAAAAGGTGGACAAATTAAGAAGAAAGGAAAGAAATCGGACTAGGGAAATATAACGTAGAACGAAAGAAAAACAGTTGATCACATCTTTGCTCCCAATTGAGCAAATGTATTTGTTATTGTTGTTGTTGTTGTTATGCCCAAATAAGAATAACGTTACAAGGAATTGTAGAGGTTCAAAGAGTTTATTCTGAAGTGTGAACATTAGTAAATTTTACAGTGGGCTAAAACTCACTTGATCTGAAGCTAAGCAAGCGTCACACAGTAATATGCTATGACAGAACCACCATCAAGACTGACCACTGCTTGCTTGTGTGACCTGCTGATGTTACTCATGTTCTCTTTCACAAGACTGTGAAAGCGCAGAGTCGGAGTTCTGTAGCCGAAGAGGAGCTCCTTGGCATCGCTGTACCGACACGTTAAGCTTTCGCTCTGTTAAACTGATTACAAAGACATTTAGTGAACTGATATATAGTTTTAGCAATCCAAATCTCACCTTAATATAAACAACAGAATTGCAGTATGCCATTCTTATGGCCTTGGCATATCCCAGATTGGCCTTAGTGCAAGTCACATTACGCACGGTGACATTGGCATAACAATTAAGTAATACAGATCTGGCCTCGAAGAGATGTGCACAGCTCATATCAAGATAATGCCTGATCGGTCAAAAATAATGTCTTTGTGCAATGGATACGCGTCAGTCAATGTGGGATATTGAACTTAAAAGTGAGAGGGAAGTGCGAAAAAGATTGGGGGCTGCGTCTGTGAACATGGCACCTTTGTCGTTATTAGCTAATGATAAACTAGTTACTGTACACACGTCATATTGTGTTGAGAACTATAAAATTTTATTGCAGCCAAAAATTAGTTCGCAGTTTTATCTCGTGGCCCTTTCTCAGTGTTTTTATTGCCACACACAATGGGCACATCTAGAAAGGTAAGGAAGCCCTGTGCTTTTCTAATGTACAAACAAACTAACTAAACTGACTGCCTGACTAATTAAATGACTGACCAACTAACTGACTGCCTGATTGACTAACTAACTAAAACTCCATGGAGCAGATTAATTCTTTAGAAGCTAATAGTTGCTCAGCCACTCATGAAATTCCCCACATTATGCAGAACACGACGATTAATTGCCATATTCAATAGATATCCCAAATGACCTCTCCCCGTTACGTTAACCAGCTAATTTTTTATATTTACTCCTCATATTTCTCACGCGTACGTCCTTCTCTACCCACAATGCCCTCCATTGCTTTGACAATTCTAATAATATGTGGTTAAAATTGCTCGTTATAGAGGCCTGACTGTGTCCTCTTTCCAGCGTTCTGCTACCTCCTCTGTCTTCTGTCCAAAACTTTTCCTCAGCACCCTCTTCCAAAACACCTTCAATCTGTGTGCTTCTCTTAATTTCAGAGACCAAACTTGATACCAAAATTAAAATTATAGACTTGTGTATTTTCATCTTTGCTTTCTTAGACTGCAGATAAAAAAACATTCATGGCTAAATCTTCTGAATTTAATCTGTTCATATTTTCTTTATTAATACGTAAAATATTTAATTTCCGATTTTGGATAATATATTTTAATAATTAATTAGCTGTAATTATTTTAAAGCTGTCTCTTTTGTTTAGGTGAAAGTCATCAACTTACATCATGTGAGACTACTTACTTTCTCTGCTGTTTCTCCCAGACCAGCGCTCTGCTCGTGACTAATAGAGCTTCTGCATTTATTATTTTTGCCTTATAAATTAATAAAAATCAAAAGCTGGTATTTTCTATTCAGTTGAAATTGGGTTTTCATGGACCTTCCTAATGACGCATTCTGAAGGAAATATGCAAATCCAAAACGGTATTTCGTGTATAAATGTCAAAACCTTTTTACTGAAGAACTATAGTCCCATGAATCTTGTGTTAGTAATATTTACATTTCCTAAATCACTGTTAATAATATGGCGGTTGCGTTAACTTGATATGGAAACGACATTAGCGCCACTTAATAAATGGTCCTCATATAATACATGAATATGGTTGTTTATCTTCGAAAATATACAACGCTGATGGTGTTGTGTAGAATATAAGACGACAACGCGGCGGCCGTGCGAAACGTTGAATCGATTTCGGTTCGATGGCTGTAGTTAATTTAACGACTGGAGCAAGGAGAACGGGTCGTTGTAGAGGACTGCGATTCGCCGTCTGTTATGTCAACGCGTTCATGCAGTTTCTCTTTCTCTTTGTCCAGATCCAGACTGCTAACCATCTGCTGTTGCTGAACCTTGGTGTCGTCGACTCTCTGCTTTGCACTCTCTTCCTCTTCTTCTCGGCTCCCAGCATGCTCCGGGGTTGGGGCTGGCTGGGAATCGGAACTCCCTGCAACCTTCACGGCTTCCTCTTCACGCTTCTTCACCCGGTGGCGCTGTGGACTGTGTGTGGACTCAACTGCGACCGCTACTACGCAATTTCGGCCCCACTACACTACGGAGCCATGGTAAGCCCGCGGAAAGTGGCCATGGGGTTGGGGGTCGCTTGGCTCCTTGCCTTCATCCTATGCCTACCGCCGCTCTTCATCGTCGCTCCGTACAGTTACAACCCGGACCTGGCCGGTTGCGCCCCTGACTTCGGTCTAGGAGATGGTGCCATCTGGTATGCAGCCATCTACACTGTGTTCACCTTGCTACTACCGGCTGCTCTTATCCTCGGCTGTAACATCAAGGTGGGCCATGTTTGAATCACGGTAACTATAGCACATTTCAGAATAGGCTGGCTTGTAAAATTTGTGTCTTAACACTTCTTGCCACTCGGTGAGAGTGAAACCAGTCATCGACAGACTGTACTAACAACACCTAACGTTTTCTGTCATAATTTTCACGATTTAAATAAAAGAGCAGCAGAAATTAAATTTTATGTAAACAAAAGCAAAGAAAGAATTAATTGTAAACTTTCCCGCTGCTAAAATCACGCCGACCCAGGTGGCCGGCTTAGTTTGTCTTTGCTCTTGAGTCGGCTGTAATTGAAAGGTATTTAAAATACAATAAAACCCGGCGTGTATTTTATAAATAAGGCTGTAATATGTGTATGTACTTTACAACTCAGTGACACTGCATAGTGCGTGAGTCTATAGAGAATGCCTCCCTGATGATGGCTGAAAATGTCACCCGAAACATGTAAGATTATACAGAATGAATATGTGTAATTGGTGTGCAGTAGTTGGTATAAATAAACTTATATATGTAAAACAACTGCACGGAATATGTATAATATTAAGTATACTTTGGACTTCCCTGCGAAGACTAAGGCGTGATAATTGGTGTCTGCAAGTGACAATATTAGTAAATATGTGATTCCCCTAACCCCTTATTTTGTTTCAATGTGCTGATAATCGTTTGTGATTCTGTATTATTGCTTTTGTTACAAGGTGCTAATGATCGCCAGGTACCACCGCCATCGTATCGCATCCGCTATATTCGAGGTCACCCTCTCAGCCCAGATGACCATCACTCACCAGAGGAATCCTTTCCAACCGTCAGTTCTCAGCGCCGGCAGGAAGTTCCGCGGTCGCAGCGCCATCTCAACAGTGCTGCAGCTACTAGGCCCTCTCTTCGTCCTGTACTTCCCGTACTACGTTGTCATTCTGTGGGAATCCTCATCCTCCACATTTCTAGCGGCAAACAACATCGGAAACGCTATCCGTGTCCACCCCCACCTCGTTACTCTCGCATCAACCTTACTGACCTGTTCCCCACCAGTCAACGGTCTTTTATACGGCGTTAAGAGCAAAATACTCCGTAAGACATTCCAAAATTATTGGCGTAAGCAGATGTCCAAGAGCGAGATGATTCAGGAGATACAAGCTCGAACCCCATCAGCTTGTGGCTCTCGGCGTCCATCGCTTACACCTCTAGGGATCTTGAGTCGTCCCTGCACTTCGAATTTACAGAGACGTCTGTCGGATGTGCATTTGGATTTTCGTCGTACTGGAGCCAGCGGGCACAACTCCACACGACCTAGGATCCAGCGGATCGCTTCAGAGTTGAACTGGAGACCTTCATCTATTTCTGGTCTTGGTATTTCCTTAACTGGGTTAAATACTGCTACTGACTTACCTAGATCCCGCTCCTTCAAGAATCAGCAGGCCCGTACGGTCAGTTGCAACATGTTACAAGTTCCATCGTTTGACAATGATACAATGATTGACGGCGAAATCTCTAAGAAATATACATCCATACGTGCAGCAGTCGTTTCTGACAAAACTGGAAATGAATCACTTAAGGGAGTATCTTCCTTCTGTGACAACCCTCTGCAGGTTACGCGTCCTAGTCTCAGCAGTGCCAATCTTTTCCTTCAGAGAGTGTTTGGTATTGGCAATTCGCACTTCCATGGCCCATGCGAAAAGGAAACTCCCTGCCCATCATCAAAAAGGACTACGACTCTTCATACTGTTTTAGCAACAACTCCTCGCAGATCTCCTCGTATTCTCATTACTCGTGCATTTTCTGAGGAAAGTGACAAAACTCCAACTGAACCAGGTACTCCCAGCAGAATTGGAAGAAAATATTCAACTTCTACAACTTCTCTACTCGACCAGAAGTGGCGGAAAATGCGTTATCAAGAGGCGAAGAATGTCGATGATAAGACTGACATATGTAGTGGTGCTAGCAGTGACTCGGAGTCTTGCCACCACATGGACATTGGTACAAGCAAAAGCTCATTTCCTGTCAACGGGAATCTCCGCAATAGCAGGATCAGTTTTTCTTCAGCTGAGGATGTCTCTAATGCATCGTCTGGTGACTTGTACTTCTCTCTAGATGGACAGAGTGCGGCACCGCTGGGCTGTGATGGTGTCCCAGCGAACGAAGTTGCAGGCGAGACTGATGACACCATGCAGCATCAGACGCAACAGCCTAGCCATCGACCAGCATCCTATATTCTCTCTTGGCCTACCACAAGGAGAAATAATATGGTAAGCTGCAATGGAAAATTGCCTCTATCATCCACTACAAGCGTGCGTCTAGCACGAAGCTTCACGAGTGTTGCGAATACCCCGGAGTTTGTGTTATAGAAACCTGTAAACATAACACTCATTGTGTTAACAGTTGGTCCACAGTTGACAGCGACTAAGTTTACAATTTACACTTAACAATTTACGTTTGTGCGAAGTGTATTCCATAATGCAAGATTTGAGGTTCTCACAGACATGTTGATAAACATCCAAGTCTTCTGGGGTGTTATGTTGATCGGCCAGTCAACTCCGCTAACATCCCAGAAGACTTTGATCTTTATACTCCAAATGTATTTCTTAGACATAACACAGTCGTCAGACGTCAGTTGGAGTTTTATCTTACATAGGCTGTCTATCACAGTGTTTATAACCTGAACTATAAGTGTATGGATGTTGTCGAGAAAACAATTTATTCGAAAGAGCTTCATTTTCAGTACCTTTTCTTGTCGCCATTTACATCTCAGAAACGCACTGTCAGGACGCTTGATTCTACTCTTGTTTTATAATGGACCTTAATATTCGATATTTAGCCCCGGAGGAAATCTTAAAATTGGGTCATAAGGGAGATGAAGTAACAACAGAATGAAAGCAAGTTGAACAGCAGAATGTTAATAATCCTGCTATTCACGCTGTTGTATGAGTCTTGTTACGTAATTAGGCGGGTGCCATGCGTAGCAAATATGATGAGAGAACGAGTGCATGTTCTTTCACAAACAGAATGGCAAGAGACCAGTTTGAAGATAGATAATTTATAGGCTGGAAGGGAGTGATTCATTGAGTCTTGGTGTCATTATTTGAGATAGTGAGAACAGGATTGGACTGGATTATAATGGGTTCAGTTGTTGGTTGCCTATCATGTCTGTAATGAACCTGGACTTCCTGAACACCAGTCGGCTGCTGATGACTTAATCCAATGTACATGGAAGTTAAACAGTGTCTTTCAAAAAGTGTTTGGTCTGTATTTATTCTGTTCACAAAGTGCGAGAAGAGAAAACATGCAGCAGAGGTCATGTTTATTAGTCTGGTAATTGGATGACAGTCCATACATGCTGGATTTGTGTGAAATTATTTGTCATTTATACGCAGAAACGTCACGCGCATTTAGCTGCGGTTTGGCCAGCTCTTAAAACCTTGTTTTACCCAAAATAAAACTTTACACCTTTTCTCAACAACTCGGTCTCAAAATAAGGTTTAAAATGGCGTGAAATAGAGACAACATTATAGTCTACGAATTCAGGGGGACTATTAGTGTCGTAAATTTACTGAAATACAGCAAAGCAACTGCTGGCTGTATCCAGTTCGCCTGTACTATGATTTTCTTCGCAATAGTAGATTTGTATCTGCACTAAAGGAGAAGAAAGCCAGGGATGCTTGTAAAACGGGCACGACTTTTCCATTGTTCTGAAAATGCATCGCAAATTCGCAGTCAACTGGAGAATGCAACACCAGCATCTAACGATATTTCATTCAAACCAAATTTGGCAAGAAGTACTTTACGTCATTCTAGCCTTGAGAAAACGATTCTGTATTTACAGTAATTCTAACTACCTATTTAGTTACTCGCACTGCCTGAACACACTTTATAAACATACAAAAAAGTATAAAAAGACTATTATGAATAATAATTTATTCGGGCACAATATCCTGAGCACCTATGTTCTCAGTGTGTTAAGACAAACGAGTATTAATCGAAATGGTTTTGCCGTACAAATTTAGAGGTTGGGCTGCAGTAAATTAAAGTGGTACATGTATATAATATGATCTGATACTCAGAATTATGTAAAATCCATAAGTATTAAAACTCTTGTACAATACTCAATTCGTAAGCCACGACAAAGTAAATTACCAAGAGAGCACAAATGCAGTAATTAGGCAACTGGTTCAATTCAAGGTTCAATTTCGATTTAGCTTTGTGCTCTGTTATTACTCGCAAGTGGAATTTTTCTCAGGGAACATTAGGCGAAAGTTAAAATTGAAATTAAAACCAACTTGATGCACCCTCACTATTAAAAAACTTTAATAGTAGATTAATTAACTCTTAATTAACCCGACATGTTTCGGTCAGGTACCTGAAGATGGTCAGGTACCTGACCGAAACATGTCGGGTTAATTAAAAGTTAATTAATCTACTATTAAAGTTTTTAATAGTGAGGGTGCATCAAGTTGGTTTTAATTTCAATTTTAATTTATACAAGATGCACGGTGAATATAATATTAAATAAAAAAAAATTAGGCTAAAGGTTTCGGGTAAACGTCTTTAGTAGATTCTTCCGAGTCCGTAGTTCATATCGCAGGAGGTGGCAAACCTCAGCAAAGATGGAATTCTAAAACTGCTTGGGATTATTAAAATGTCATGCTTTTGCACTCAGGTTAGCTCACTTTGCTACCGTTAAAACAAAGGATGCCCCCCTGTTCACATTGTTCTGAATGCGTTACGTTAATTGTGAATCATTTCCCAGTGGATTTAATCTGCTTAGATCTTCGCTTTTAAATAGGAAATTTCACACCTAAGGGCACTCAGATAATAATAATTTAACTCAATAGCGCTGTAACGTATATCGTACGAACATGTTTACTTTTCTTAAGGTTCGAAAGGCACTTCAATATCGAAACACACTGTCTGTCATTGTAAATTCAATATTTGGTTTATAATTATGTGATCTGTCTGAAGCATGGACGCAGACCGAGGTTTTAGTATACACTAACATCACAAATTTAGAGGGATATTTGATGTTTGTTCCAAATTCGAACATAAACCAAGAACATTGATTGGTTCTACAATTTGGTCGCTTTTGTCGTGGACTCCCTGCGAGATTTTCTTTTCGAAGTCTCTGGGATATAAGTGGAGTATATTGACTTACTTTGTGTAACCGACGTTTGGCATCTGGAACCGTTTGCTCTTCCGACAAGCAGATTTCTTGCCTGTCCTTTGTTCTTGCCCGCGAGCAGTCTTCGATTGAAGGTCAGGTGAACCTCCGCCCAAGAACAGCTTTCTCTCTATAAAAAGAAATTAAAATGAAGCCCATATCATTATAAATCCGATGATCAGCTACGACTAGTTAAGTCGAGGGTAAATGTCTTCTAATAATTAAAATCGATTTGCCCTCCCTCCTTCATGTAAGTCAGATACACTGCCAAATTATGTACTTGAATCTCACACCTTAAGAATGTCCGTCCGAGAATCGAACTCGGCCGTGACAGCCACAATAGCATCTACTGGTGTGAGAGGTCAATTTTTAAATGACTTAATGACCTATTCAAGTTTCTGAGTATGTCACGTTCACAAAATACAAAGTGAAATGAAATTAGGAGGTAATTATCCTATTTGGCAGGTAGGGGGTAGAGTAACAATGGAGGACATTTGAGAAGAGGCGTGCTGACGAGAATACTTGGAAAATAACAGACAGCTTGAGAAATCTGGTTCGTGAAAGGCTTCATAATTTGTACACTTCACCAATTATTGTTAGGGTGAACATATCAAGGCGGGACATGTGAGAGCGTGAGAGAGCATGGCAGAGACATGACGAGAAAAGACCACGTGGGAGGCCTAGGAATACAAGGGAGAATGAAATTACAGTGGATTTGAAAGACGTAGGACACAAATGATTGGAACAGATTCGTGTGGCCAACGATAGGGGTCATTGGCGAGCCCTTGTGTGCAGTGTAATAAAGGAAATTTGAGGTTCTGCCTGACGACTTGCTATCCTGACTGTCGTATTTAGTGTTTTTCCCTTAATTTGGACAGTACCTTAAATTTGGTCAAGACGGCTTCTTTCTACATATTTCCTAAGTCATTTTAGGCTTTCATCCATTCACTTCCATTCCCGCATACAAGACTTTACCAACCTAGATATACATTAGTGTTTCTCCGCCATCCCATTTTATCCAAACGCCTCCTTTGTTTGTGTTCTGAACCCATTAGAAGTTATCTAACAGTTTACCCCCTTTAATCTAAACTGAAAATTCATAATGTGATTCTCGTACAACTACATCCTTGATGCCAGTCCTGAAATTATATGATTCTGTCACAACTGCTCCTTTAATACTAGTTGTCAAATTATATTATGATTTTGGCACAACCACACTTTGATACTTGTGACAAACTTCAGTGTTGCCATAATTTAATATTTCCTTCAGCGGTAGCGTTAAAGGCTGCCTGTGTGTATTATCTCAGCATTTAAACTTGTGCAAATGTATGTACTATTATCAATGTTAAACTGTTTACAATTTGCGAGAAAATCAAGTACAGAAACCTAACTTCATTGTGTGAATTTATGTGGAATACCCAATTGTTTGTAGAACATAATTCTTAAAAGTATTCAGAAATTGTGACTATATGCAGCTTTGATATGTTGTTTCACTGAAAATGTTCGTTTACGTGTACACACTATTACATGACACTGAATGTTTACCTGGATAAATGTATCTTATATTTTTAAATCACCTACTGACAGGGTATTTATTGGTCCCGTTGACCTGTGGCCCGCTGTGCGTGTAAAACCTTGCGAATGTTTAGTATGTCGTTTTTAAATGAGGCACAGTGTTTTTCGAGACAAGATTTTGCCTAATACTTTACAATATGAATTTTTAGCAGAAGAAATTCTGTGCTGGTATGTAACGGTGTCAGTAGACTGTAACAGTTACTGAGAGCCACAAACAGCTTTAAGAGTAGAGGAATAACAGATGATATGTCTTCCACTGTTCTTTTTAGAGCTAATAAAATCAGACCACAAAGGTCAGTATTTTAAAAAAGAAGGTATCTCGTGTTCTTTGTGGATAGGATGAGACAAAGTCCATGTTTATGTGTTTTAAAATCAGCAAATATTCCGTAACAGCATAGCATTTTTTCGGACCAAAATTAAGTGCTCCATTTTCTTGTTTAGTAAGTATTTTGTATAACATGGAATATTAAACATTTGTTACGGTCTTAAGTAGATTTATTCATGACCCAATATCTCACTGTGCGAGAGGGATTCGTAACTGTGTCTACTCGTGCTTCAACTTGCTGTCACGCGTTTGGTGTTAATGCTTATTCGTAGATGGAATTCCAGTTTATCATGAATGCCTATAATATATAAAAACAAATTTTACATTAAATTTAAAGAATTTGGCAAAATCTTTGAGATAAAGTAATTACCCTCATTGTGTTTCTTTCCCGAGAAATATTAGCCTGCACCCTGTATTGCAAGAAGTCGCGAGCTGTTCACGGTGTCAAATAGTGTATTGTGTATAGGTGATTACTGTACATATCTATATAGTATTTTTATACCTTAGGCTTAGGACGGATTCATAAATGTGTGCACTGAATATGAAAGAGCTTAGAAATTCTTTAAAACGCAACACAGGAACTAGAGATTTTCAAGCATTTGAAACAACCACAAATCCGAATTTTAAGTATAAGATGGATAGTACCAGAAGTAGTTTGTATGTACCTTACGAGACGATGTGCACGCAGCTTTCTTGCTTAGGCTACATACTTATTTTAACTGATAACGTAGTTTTCTTCTCGTGTGGAACCAGGTGGATCACAGTGTTTGGAATAGCACGCCACTGTATCCAAGCCAGAATCACTTCAATTCAGTCCACACCTTTATATCTCCTATTTCTCCCCGAGCAATTGTAACGTTATACACCCACATACAGGTCTATATCGAAGTATCTCTTGGCTGGAGATTTTCCGGCTAAAATCATATACGTGAATCTTACCTTACCTTACCATCCAGCTCTACAGCCCTGGGTGGGCTTTGGCTTCCTCCACTATCTGTCTCCATTCTTCTCTATTTCTGGCCTTCTCTTCCCACTTGGTCACTCTCATTATATGTAAATCCTTCTTTACGTCGTCTAACCATCTCAGCTTCAGTCTACCTCTTCTTCTGCTTCAGAATATTTTCTCCTGTAAAATCCTTTTAGGAAGCCTGTCTTCTCCCATTCTTGCTACATGGCCTAGCCATCTTAAACGTTGTGCCTTTATAAACCTCACAATGTTTTCATTTTCTAGGATTTTTCTATTTCTTCATTTGTATGGATTTTCCATTCCTCGTTCATCTTAATAGGACCACATATTTTCCTTATTATTTTTCTTTCAAATATCCGGAGACTGAGTTAATTTTCTTTTGTAAGTGTCCACACTTCCGAGCCTTATGTCGCTATGGGCCTAATCAAAGTTTTATATAATTTCATCTTTGTCCTCCTATTTATTGTTTTATTCTTTAACAACTGTATATTATCGTAATAGGCTTTATTAGCCATTTGTATCTTCTCCTCAATAGTATTTGTCATACTATTCTGGTTATCTATTAAAAGTCCTAAATATTTAAATGTGCTCACTCCTTCAAATTCTTTGGTCCCAATTCTCATATTTACTACTTTCTTTTTATTATCTTTTGATGTTACAAACATATATTAATTTTTATTATATTGACATATAATCCTAGTTTCTTGGTTTCTTTCTCTAGTTGTTTATATATTTTCTTAAGTTCTGTTTCAGTTCTTTTTATTATAGCTACGTCATCAGCATAGGCACAAATTTGGCTTGATTTATAAATTATTGTGCCCCTTTTATCTACCTTCTGTATGGCCATGTGTAGGGCTAGAATAAATAATGTTGTGGACAGACCATCCCCTTGTTTGACCCCTTTGGAATAATGGAATTCATCATCTATTTGTTTTTCAATTTTTACTTTTGCAGTTGTTTGATCTAAGGTCATTTTTACTAGGTTGATCAGCTTTGGTGGGATTGTGAAGTATTCTAGCGCTTGTATCATCTTCTTTCTATTTATATTATCAAATGCTTGTTTATAGTCCACAAACAGTACATGCAGATCAACTCCGTATTCATAATTTTTCTCTATTATCTGTCGCATTACAAATAATAAAACAATGGTACTTCTATTGGCCCTAAATCCACATTGATATTCACCAATTATATCTTCTGTATATTTTTTAATTCTATCGTGTATTATGCTTGTAAAAATTTTATACCCAGTATTTAATAACATTATACTTCTATAGTTGGAACATTCTGCTTTATCTCCTTTCTTGTGCAGAGGATGCAATATACCTACTCTCCATTTATTTGGCATTTCTTCTTCTTCCCACATCTGTTTTATTACCTTGTATATTTTCTCTCTCATATCTGATCCAGCTTGTGATATATACGTGAATCTACTCATCCAATTACGTTCTGCACCTCCCGCCCATGCCTTTATAATATTTCGTGACACGCTATTTCCTTAAGTCTAGTCATGTTCCCGCCCAACATCTCTTCGGGACATCTTACTCGTCATATTCACAGCTATATTCCAAAACTGGAGGCAATATTTTCATCCAAATACTAAAGATGTAGTGAAAAAGACCCCATGCAACATGGAAAAAATGCGATTAAGAGTTTAAAATATTCGTTGAAATTCTGCACTAACAATTAGCAGCACAACCTGCCGTTGAGATTTCTACAGTTGCGTCCACACACACCATACATGCAGCTACAGTACTTAGCATAGAATTCGGGTAGAAACTGGCGGTAAACTAAATGCTTTAAATGCTACGTCACAGGGACCCAGTGACCAATGCATGAAAACCAGTATTCAGAACCAAACATTTAATAAAAACACGGATATTGTGTGTGCAGTAGACTTACATGTGGCCCTGTATGTCTTAATGTATAATATTTTGAAAGGTAGACCAATAGTAATTATTTCTGAATGAATAACAAACGATATTATCCTAATGTATTCCCGTATATGTCTCCGATTTTTTGTACGTCTTTTAATTTAGCGTTTAAACTACAGGATGCTTCGAAGAATAGGCTGAAATTATATAGCGCAATTATTTTCGCAGTGCACGTTGTATATAGCATATGTAGCATGTCATTGAGTTATGGGAATCAGAGTTATTCCACCTTTGTGGGAACGGAAAACTTTGCTCTGTAACTCGATGTCCTCTGACTTAATAATAATGGAAATATTTGACAAGTTTATCATTGCCTCATGTTCTAGTCCTTAAATAGTCGTAACTATATGTACCACCCGCTGCAACACAAGGAAAGCCAACTCTGTATTTTGTGCACACACAGGATTTATGCATTTCGTATGAATCTCGCAATTAACACCGCCTATTTCGCTAAACAAGACGGTTTCCTGTGTAATGTGCGCCAAAGCAATCTGACGAACGTCAGTCTGCAGAGGGCTAAGTACATGTGTTAAAATAATCTTGAAATTAAAATCTCTACGGCTGTGTGAGAACTGAGTATCGGGCAAATATTTGTGCAATGTTTGTCACTGAAAAGAATTTCAGGAATACAAACCTGATGCATGGACATGAAGTAACCGGCCCGAATAGAATGCCTGTAGTCTCGTTTTGCAGGATTACAGTTCATTAACTTTGGGACCACACATTAAAAGCAAACTGTAACTGGAGAATGAAAAGAAACTCGTAATATTTTTAACAAAATAAATCGTTTCTAAGGTTAAATATAGTTGCACTATTTCGTGATAGACCCGCAAATCCGATTTTCTAATTCTTTGAAAACTTTTCTGTTTTATGTGCAGTAATTTTACGAATTTGTTTTCGCTTTTCAGTCCCAATTTTACTCAAAGGATTGGTGTCTATGCCATGTGCAAATTAGACTTCTTTTTATACAGCCACGCTTATTGGCTCCATGAAAGGAAGTGTAATTGCTACATGTCGAAAAAACGAGACGGAAAGCCGTCATTCAAGAACTGCCTCGCAGAGCGCCCTCTCGCTGGAAGAACTTGTTAATCAAAGGTTAAATGGTCGTAGTCCTCAGGTTTTAAGAGAGGACGCAACATCACACGTTAATATTTTCTACTGAACTGCTACTTCTTAAAAACTGAAATGACCGATAATGCGTGACTTCCTGAGGGCTCACCAAACATATATTTTGGAGAACTTTCTTCATGCTGCCAAATTACAAAGCTTTCTCTGTTGCGCAGTGCGACTGACTGTACCATTAAAGTGGAATGTCGTCTAATCAGAAAACGTCAGCTCATCAAGAAACCCACGGAAATTTTCGACTTATGATTCGATCTGTTGACAAAAGTCTTTAACATCGCATGATAGCCCTTTTGCTGTGAACCACCCGGATCTTTTCACTTTGACAGTTTGGTGCGAAATAGGCTTCGGAACGTTTAGCTGACCACTCGTCCGTCGTAACAGGTTATGTGGAGGTCTTTCAAATGCTTACTGTAAGGCAGTAACAGTTTTATCTCTGATTACAGAATTTCCAGATCGTAAGTGGTCACTCACTGATCCTGTTTCCTCGAAAGCCCCCCCCCCCCGCTTCACTCAAGTGTTAATTTTGTGTTCCTATGTGGTGCAGAGCATATCTCTATTGAAGACCAAATTTCCACTTACGCATCTCACTGCTCCTAAATATAAGACCGATGTCATTTCCAGTCTGGACTTTTCAACAATGTAAAATAAAATGAAAGAATATTAAAAAAGGGGTGTTAGAATTTTGGAAACTTTGTTAATTGTGCTTATATATGCAGCTTATATTGCTTCTTTCTTGTGTGAATCCACAGCTATTGAACTCACGAATTTCCACTTCATACACAGCCTGTTCTGGTGAAACACAACCAGCGGAAATTTTTAGAGGAAAGTTGAAGATTTTAATGGCGCACTTGTTTTGGTATTTAAGCCCAAATTTTTTTTCGAATAGAATTAGTAAAGCCAACCATTAGACGCGTTTCAGTACAACTGTATCATCTTTACTTTCGCACTGTTGGCTCCGATATAAATGTGTATAAAAGAACGGTTGGTTTTGATAAGTTACAGTTTTAAATAAACACTACCGCGTTACAAAACAATAAAGCAAATATTGAATTAAGGCATTCGTTCAGAAATTTCAAATAAAAATATGTTCGCCCGTCGACGTGTCTGCAACATGCCGTTAAGAGATGAAAACAAAGTGTATGTTTATTTTAAGCTTATTTGCTTTTATTTATATATTCTTAGTTATTTAATTAATTAAGATCATAAAAGTCAATTAATTACAACGTATTTTATTTAAGTAATATGTGTTTTATATGAACTTAATTGCAAAACGTCTATAAGCTATCATGTTCTATGTGCCATTTATAAAATATTTCACATAAAATATGGGATTTGATTGACAAATAAGAAATTAAGTGTATGAAACTTGCACTGGCTGCTGAAGACAATTGATTATTACTTTTTATATGCTCACGCTCTCTTATTGCTTTTATTTGTACTTAAAATTTACCTCAGTTCTCTGACTATTCTGCGCACTTTATGTCACACATCTCTCGAAGACTTTGGCTGCCACTTATATTCATGCAGCTTCAGGCTTGGTATACGTATATTACATACAATGGGCTACCATAATAAAGGTCGTTGCTTATTGAAAAGAGCAGTGAAATTTTCCGAAGGTCCTTAGAGTTAGGAAGTTGCTCTCTATTTTCGGGAAACTACGATATTTGATTAAGATGTACACCACACTGCTGTGCTTATTACAACAGCCGTAACTGCTTGCTTGAATAGCCTGAATGCTGTTCACTGTGTGCCTAGTGGTTATATAACGAGCTTGAATTTTATGTGCTGGAATATGTTGTACATAGTTTTTAAATAACCAAACATATTTTTCCTCAGGAACTTCCTCTGCCCCCAATTCCGCCCAAATAATGTAATTCCCCTTTGTACATGTTATGTAATTCAGACAGAAACATTTGTTGTTGATGTAAATGATCATAGTCACATGTATTACACATGTATGTTTCGGAATAAAATATGTATTACGTAAGGAGTAGGCCTGTTTATTCACATGAAGTTTTGTACACATGTTCCTGCATGTGACCCATTTAATTTGGTTTAGAATTAGTTGCTGAAGTTGTCGTAGACAAGCTGTAATTTTAGTATTATAAAAGGGTGAGGCAGTGTTCCTTAGGATGTCGTGTGATCAATACTGGTCCCTTATGACTTGACTCGACCACTCCCTGAGTTTAATTGGCCCATAAGTGACTTAACGGCGCCTCATAAACTTCAAAGTGGCCCAACATCCCCGATGAGTAGTTGTCAGTCTGCTTCATGTTCGAGAGCTGGCAGGTTCTATGTTGGATTCGAAGGCTAGCTCTTCTCACTTTGAGAGGTTCTCCTCAGTGCAGGCTGCTAGGCTGTTACCTCACAGTAGCCCATTATTGCTTACATATCCTTTATATTCATTATTTGATCATAATGCTGCCATACGAAACTATAGCCAATATCAAACCAGGGTTTGAAGCTTTGAAGCCTGAAACACATCCAAATTATTTTAAAAATTGAGTTCCTTCCTTAAAGGATAAATACTCCATTAAAAAATACAGTTTATTAATATTGTTTAGAGAATAATCTCTACGTATTAGGATAATCGCAGGAAACACGTAAATACATTATGTGAATAAAACGCAAAGTTCGTTAATTTTAAAACAGTTGAACTACCGTAACTTTAATTTTGTTGACAACACTTCCATTAAGTCGAACCGCAGGCAAAATTGATATTTTCGGCATTAAACGAAACTGACTGCATTTCACTGAAAAGAATAGATAGTTGGTGTTCACTTCAAAGCGGTTAACACCTGCATTTCTTTATGCAACTGACTTTTTAATAACCCCTCAGCAGCCTCCATCTATACATTATTCCTAATTGTTAGGAAACGTGTAACATGATTTCTAACATTGGCTTATTTCAAAATCTTGTGACGGTCCACGCAGAGATGTTGTTAAGGCCCAAATTGTCGTTAAATATCCCAGCGAATTACATATAAACGGCGTTGCGAAAGATTGCTATTTTAAGAGGAGTGTACGGAATTCTAGGACCAACAAATTATAAAACGAAAACAGAACAACAGTTTCAAACTTTCAGTTGATATTCTAAAATATTTATTTACTGTGCATCTGTTGGTTTACCACCTCAGTTCGATTTCACACCACTTAGCTGAACCCTCCCTTCGTCATTCACAAATTACTTCGGTGCAGTCCATGGTAATGAGATTTAATTTATACAGATGATTTAAAATACGATGCCTAGCGGCTCAGGGAACTCTTGTCCTCTTTCCACAATTAACCGCGCGAAAACATAGACAGACGAAAGTCAGTTTTCGTAATGTTACTCCGTTTCAATCCCTTAAAAATTGGATTCAAAAATGAGATCACGTGAGAGGGTTTCAAAAAGGAAGGCTACGGTCCATTTCAGAATTTATCCACAGAGAATACACATATTGAGTCTGGAAGGAATTTCGACAAAAGCATGTGATTGTCAGAAGACCTTGTAATATTAAGTGTAGTTTTCCACTTAGAAGAATTTAATATATCGCCTAGTAAGTTCAAAGTACAGGTAATGAGGTCAAGTAGGTTGAGATGGGCTGCATCTACAGAATGTCCCATAATCATCAGTATTACAGGAAAATGTATAAGGATAAACCACTGGAATAGAGATGGTTGGGAAAAAAAGGAAGAAAAAAACATGAATGGGAACAACGAGTTCTTTTCAGAATGGTTGGTAGTAGGACAGAGAAACATGGGACAAGATCCGACAGATGTAAAGTGCGTTATTTCGTGCGTGAAACTTATCAGAGTCGTGTGTATGCAACATACTTTCCAGAAGCAGTTCAACAGAAGATCTCGAGGACGCATGAAGTGTGGTATATCGTACTGGGCCTGGCAGGTCGGCCGCGAGTGCTGGAGGCACTGGAACAGTTCCGTCGGGTGAGGTTCACATGCGTACCACACAGCTCATGTCAGCGTCTTCACAACAAAGCGCATTGTGCTGAACGGCATCTTGAACACGCTCACTCTGCACAAGCACGAATATCTTATATTTCGCGTACTTTTCCATCCTTTGGATCTTCGTCTCCACGTGTATCTATGCACTGCGGTCCATTTGAGAGTATAGTATTGAAGCCCTCCGTCTCCCTCACACATCCAAATAATTTAATGATGTAAATGAGCATTACAGTTTAATTTCGTTCAGAATACGAGCGGAAGCAACTGTGCTCTGTTTAAGGACCATCACAGGACTTCAATCTCCGGAGGAGATTCAAACCCAGCTCGTAAAAAATGTAATTATATACGATTTTATTTATTTATTTATAGGTTATATTTACGTCGCTGTTGAAATCTCAAATGTCATAGCGTCTAATGTTAAGTTGAAAGATAAACGATTGATTGTAAATACTTCGAAGGGACGTGCCACGGCTCAGGTGGTTAGTCGCCAGCCTCTCACCGCTGAGGCCCGGGTTCGATCCCGGGGGTCAGTTCATGTGGGATTTGTGGTGGACAAAGTGGCACTGGGACAGGTTTTTCCTCGAGTACTTCGGTTTTCCCCCGTCAATTTCATTCCACCGGTGCTCCATTATACGGAAAAAACAAAAAAAAACTAATTATCTTCTTCACAGGGTTCCACACTAAGCCTCAAGGCTGCGGTGCGTTCATAGCATCTGCTGCGGGGCCCTTCATCATAAGAAAAGTACTTCGAAGAAAGTGATCGTTGTTTAATTGTGACGCTACATCGAAATTTGCTTGGAATGACTGAATATGACCATAAAAGCCTTCCCCGGTGTCACTGCCGAGATTCGAAGCGGGAAACTCCTTAATACATGTTCGGAATGATACTGTTTGAGTCAACTTACAATAGTACATCGTTTATTTGCTGCACTGACCCGCTCTGTGATGTTAATCAGGTAGGTGCATAAGATCTTTAATGATGATGTATTAAATACAGAAACTATACACTGTCGAACAATTTATGTGCATGATTTAGTACCATACATTGGGAAGTAACTGCGAGTCCCATGTGACTTATTTTAATATACCGATACAGCAGTTATCTGAACGGACAGAAATGTTACAAGCAGCTTCACAGTTTCGAAACCGATAACTTCTGAATATGACTGGAGCCTTATTTCCGCATTAAATTGCACACCGAATTATTTACATTCTTGATAACTCAGTATAACTGACTTTTTTGTGGTGAAGGGTCCCGCAGCAGATGCACGTACGCACCGCAGCCTTAAAGCTTATTGTGCAACCCTATGATGAATATGATTAGTTTTTTCTTTCTTCCTTGTAATGGAAGCACAGTGGAATGAAACTTACAGGGAAAACCCGAAGTACTGGGGGAAAAACCCGTCCCAGTGCCACTTTGTCCACCACAAATCCCACACGGACTGACCCGGGATCGAACCCGGGCCTCCACGGTAACAGGTCGATGACTAACCGCCTGAGCCATGGCACGGCCCTTATCGGACTGTTTAGCAGTCTGTCATTGTTACAACCCTGACCCAAAACCTCGTGGATAGGACATGCCTGTCGCCTTGTGTGCCAGGTATAATTATCTCGCTCCTCGTATAGATATCTAAACACATACTAAGTCGAAAGGCACTGTTTTGCTGCGTTTTGGTAGATACTGGAGATCAGTATGCAGTACTTTCTCTTCAGGAAGTTATTAAACATCCCGATGATTTGGTTGTCAGAGAAAAATATACTTCCACAAATAAATTAATTTTAACTCGCAATTTATTTCCATCATAATTTACTGGCTTTTTTTTTCCAGTCATAAATCCTGTCTTACCTTCATTTTATGACGATAGAGTGCACCATATGCGCTCGAAAGGTACAGCACTGTTAGTACAGGTCTGCACAAGTCGGGTCCTGGGCACGCATTGTTTGGTTTGGGGTTCATATGATTGCACTTAAAAGCTACATAGAATGTTTCGGACTTTCTCGGCCCAGTCTGGTTTTGAAACAAAAAGTTACTCGTAGTTGCTCTAATCTTATTTTCGTGACACTAACAATCCGAACGAGACGGAAGTGACGCTACTGGCAAGTTGTGATCGAACTGCACGATCACGTTTTCTGCTACCGCCGATCACTGTCAGAGAGAGAGAGTGAGAGAGAGGAGGCAGGGAAGTGCTGGTGGGATGTTCTCCTGTGACCTGTTGTTCTGCTACTGTATGTGCGTCACATAAAACACGACAGTGAGATAGTACGGACTGTTCGAAATTGAGAAATATATGAATATTAGTGTGGATCGGGCTTGACCGGTTTGAAACACCATGAGAAGGAATTTAGTTTTTTATCAAGTGTAGCTAGACTGTACTCTGTGGAACCGCAACAGTTGTGAGCAGTTGAAGAAATTCTGTTATGACTAGGTTAGTAGTGCGGCGTCGGTGAACTAGTTTAGGCAGTGGAAGTGTTGACTGCACTTTGTGTCTGCACAACAGCGTACAGTAAATAGCCCTGAAAGGAGATTCAACGTGGCAGAACACAAATATGGTAAGTTGATAATTTATTTTAAGAGTGTTATTTTCTGTATAAGTTGGGACAGTTTAATTTTTATATAGCACATCAGTGCGGGCCTTAGCAAAAGCGTGGTCTGATTGCGATCCTTGTGGCGGGCCCCTAAAATTTATCGTGCATAGCAGACAAAAGGACTAACATTTTGGTATATTAACGTGAGTTGGGATAACAAATTAAAATGGTCCGTTTTTATCATTTTTTATTTACTTTTAATCAAGCAATCAGCCAAACATGTATCTGTTTAATTTCCCCCTTGAGCGCGGGGCCCCTGTAAGCGCGGGACCCGATTGCGTCAAATCGGGCCAGTCGGTCTAATGCCGGCCCTGTAGGACATTCCCGTTGGTGTATCAGATCACAAATGTATGTGTATTTAACTATCAGTCACACACAACATGCAGACTAGCTAGAGCTTTGAACAAAACCGCTACAGGTTACTGAAGGCGCCTGCAAAATATACACATAGGTTTTGCATTATAGACCGTCAAAAAAGAAAATTGCACGTCGACTTATCCAACTGCCAACATGCCGGATGACGCCGGTAGCTTTCTACATACACATCTGTACCGCTTTTATACATATTTAAAACCTTTACTGTTGACACTTTCCTCTTAAATTACTTTGTACTGCTTTTATAACAACTTTGGGATTTTTAATATTTAGTACTTAGTTAAACAGTTTTAATAATTTATTTAGCTCTCATAAAAAACTTTACTTGTTTTACATACATTTACAATGTATCTTTGGATGTAAAGAGGGAGGCCTCAATCCGATGATATACAGAGTTGTCTGTTTCTACTGTTCTTGTTAGTGGCCTAATGACGACTCATTATTGCAGCCGAAACTAGTCGCCAAGATAACGTGTACAAAATAGCTTGTTGTGTGTGATTGGTAGTTAAATAAACATATATTTCTGGGACATTTTAGTTTCATCGGCTCCGGAAACAAATCCCGAAGTGTTTGCGGGGATTTTCTTTGTTTCTTCCTTCCAGAAAGTTTTCCAGTAACACCTTAAAAATCTGGCGTCCGACATCTCTTTACTATTAATTAATTAACCTTTTAAAGACGAAACGTGTCTGTTTTGTATAAGGCAGAAGTCGCTGATTGTTCTGAGATTTGTACAAAACACATAAACGCAAAGTGAGCAACGTGTAGAATTTTTGAACGTCAAACCTGGTGGTACGTAAAGTAACCGCTAGGCTTTAAAAGGTTAAGTATTGCTGGCGTGCAGGCATTAAAAGAAAAACGTGTTAGTGGCAGGATAGTCGGGGCACGTTGTGAATAGTTGGGCTTCATTCGGGCAGGCATAAAGCCTCATCTGGCTTCGATCGGGTGCACGTAACACATTGGAAGGTGAACTTCGGTTTAGGGCCGACTGCTGATTGGGCCAGGCCGGTTACAGGTACAGGTTCTCGTTTGTGCAAGCTATGAAGGCATTTGGGGGAGTAGAGGTTTAACTCCACTCATTCGTAACCTCGGCACTAGATTGAGATAAATGGTCAGCTTCACCCCCTGACCGCTTTGCCCCCAGGGAAACAGCTTCCAATCGGTTTCAGAGCTGGTCTGGACGCTTTGGAGAATCGAGAAACTTCTCGTCCCTGCAGAGGTTATATAATCCTAAAATTTCGGCCCATACTCCGCTGGATCTACGAAGGTCTTTCCCTTTGCTTCCCAGTTACCAGAGCTATTCTTGAACCAACTGATTGCCGCGTGACACTGAGTAGGTACGTAAACCTACTCAGTCCATTCCACAATCCAGTGCCATGGTCGATCTACGTTGATGAGGAGATGTAGTGACACTAATTGTCCAATTGGAATGACGTCACGTGCTAGGTGTCCTTGTGATCAGAATAGCTGTGTAAATGTCACTGATAGTGGCGCCTCAACAAAGTGATGAGAATGGTAGGTAAAAGGTATTGCCTGCATGTTGAAATTTTGCATAATTTTTATGTCGTTGCTCCAATTTGACTGTGTACGAGTATTCTGTTAGCAGTAACATAAAACAGACTACAAATCCCTTGTCATCAACCCTGCCGTGTCAGTCATATCATCGCATCATCATCATTAAACCACTGTTAGGTCACATAACAAAAAGTGCTATAAATTCCGTAGAATGCTTCGATTCAACGTATACGATTGCGTGCAGCCACTTCATGTGTCAGCATTCCGATGACGTAGCGTTGGAGAAGTTGGTTAGCCAGTTGTTATTTTATTGTGTGAAATGCTTCTTGGAACTAATGGCCAGCAGACACTACACCGAGTGCGACGGAAAGAAACGAAGCGAAATAAAGATGCAAAATATTACCAAAATCTTTTTCTCTGAATTGCTTCCGATTAAAAAGCTCGAGTCAAGTCGGCGAGCTGTTGTTAGAACAAGATGTTTAAGACGCATTTGCTTCATATTTTATTTTTAATGGGTTTACTGTCGCCGTCCGTTGCTGGTCTCACGTGCACCCTCAACGGCGAGATAGATTACCTTAGACTGAGGTTCACACCTTTATTTAATCACCATCAATACGTATACCACAGCCGGTTACAACGTGGATCCGCAGACTTCTTTAATTCTAAGACGACTGTTGCCGGTCTGCGGGCCTTCTTCTGCCCTTCTTTCTAAGCCCCCCTCTTGTCACAACCTCACTCCCTTTTCTTGTTGCCCTCTGTCCCTCCACCAATATCGTAGGGCGAAACTACAAGGTCAGAGGGTCCTTCCTCAGGCTGATGTTGGACACACACACACACATAAAACAATATGTTTCGCTTTCCTCACGTAGAAGGGTGGGGAGGCTCGACTGGGGCTCGAACCTAATGTTCGGCTACAGTTATAAATTTTCCTTGTAAAGAAAATATTGCTAATTGCGGCAGTGACGGCGCTTGTTTAACGGATCACTAGGGGGCCGTTAATAAAGATGCAGTTGCTTCAATTATGTCAGCAAATGAATGGACCGTCCGTAAATTTTTCTGTAGTATTTTGCGAATCATCTACCGTCACGTATTAAGAGCATGTTCTGCTCTATTTAATTTTGGAGCTTTCGTTCTAGTGTGCACCACACACCAAAAATTCGTTTTGATTCTTTTCCGTTACGTTCGGTTCTGTGTAGTGTGCACCAGCCTTAATGCAGCGTTTTAGGTACGTTCCCATCAGTCGCGAAAAGCGCCTATTACCTTCCTCATGTCTGTCTGTCCGTCTGTCTGCCTGAATGTATCAACGCGACTCCCACTGGACGGATTTTAGTGAAATTTGGTATTGGGGACTTCTATGAAATTCTGTCGAGAAACCCCAAATTTTGTTAAAATCAGACAAAACTATATGAAGACATAGGTATGTTTATATTGTTGATAGCAATAGGAAATATTTTTAGACCAGCTCGACAACGGTGCAAGTGAACTCAATTGTTGCATTTCCATGGCAACAATGGTTACGCGAACACACCACAATGTCACGTTATACGGACATTGCGTAACTTATGATAATGGCGCTCCGTAAGCCCGGCGTAAGCGATGAACTGGTTTAGGCTTGCTGGATTTCATAAGCATGTTCGAAGCGTCATAATCTGAAAACCCATAATTCATAATACATTTTTCCATCGTATTAAGGAAGATGGAAGAATTAGTGGTGTGCACAATAAGCCTAAATAACGAACGTGAAAATAACACATTTCGCTCATGAAACAGCAATTTGTCGTAACCCACTGATACACAATTTTTCAGGAGACAGAAAAAACTTGACCGATCCTCAATAAACCAACACTTAAGCATGTTATGTTTTTTACAAAAATATAAGGACAAGAAATTTTTTTTGGACATAACATTTTGACAGAAGGCGTGTTTGTAAGCCAACTGTCTAGTAATGCGGGAATCTCAGTTTGATGAATTGTGTGGGTTAAGAAAAATTGCCGTTTCATGAGCGATTTGCTATTTAACCTACATTATTCTTCTCTGATTTCATTACAGATAAAAAATGTGTTGTGGAGGAAGTTAGTCCCTGATTATTTTTACTTCATCTGAGCTTCTAGTAGCGTAAGGGCTGTAACTGACACGTTGACCAAAGCAGCAAAACTAAATTTGCACGACCAGTTTTATTGTAGACCTCATATATCTTAATTTTCTGCTGCCACACAGAAGCGTTTAGACAATTCCGTTCTGCATTATGTTGCAAAATAACGTTTTCTACTTTTATCTCTATGCAGAAGACTGTCGACAGATTTAACCGTCAGACGGTGGGAAAATAAATGCTGTTATTGGAACTCTAAAAATGTCTTAATGTTAAGAAGAAAGGAGACTTTCGTTTGTCAGCAACAGGTTGTATTACGTTCACAGCTTGAAAATAGGAACGTGACCCAAGGAAACTGAAAATAAAACGATTTGTCGTCATTCAGTGGATGTATTCCGCTGCAGAAATGACCCGCATGCCTCATCTTCGTATTTTGCTGTAACCCACAGCGGTACCTCAACATGAAATTAATAGGAACACGTAAAGTTTAAAGAATAGTACTTGGAACAGGTTAATAACAGAGTATCAACGGGTAGAGTCCCTCCCCTTGGAAACCTGCTGTGTCATCAATCAGTCGTGATTTCGCCCCCTGCGGATGTAGACAAGTCAACACAGCGTTGCCGGAGTTCGTCGTACAATTGCAATTCTGAGAATAAAAACGCGTTTTAATGGGGGCAGTAAAAGGCTACCTAGAAACAGAACGTAGTAAGGAAAACAAGCGAACATCGTGTGCGTCTTCTACCGCCATTACACAAACGATTGTTGCCCTAGACCGTTGACTTGTTACAGCTAGTTGATAAGCTTAGTAGTGTGTGGTGAAGTTCAGAGTGAGTCCTATTGATCTTCAGTTGCTAGTCGGTTCTTCAGCATAATTGGAAAAGTGTTTTACAAGGTTTCATCTTTGTTCTCTACCAACTGCAAGTGCTTTATCCGGTCTATAATTATCAGGTAAGTTTATTTAGTACTAAATACGTTCATGATAGTATTTGTGGACTTGGGTTTCATAATCGACTCGTAATCAGCACGACTGAACTGCTTAAAGGCGGCTTTCAGCACATTAAAAATCAATTCAAATTCTAAAGCTTAAATATACGCTTGAATATAACCTAACCAGAATTTCTACTGTCAGTTCCTGCAAGCAACATGTAGCGGTTATGTCGCTGACTCCAGTGTCTTAAAAGACTTTTGTGCTATGATATGTTTGCAATAAGGTGCGAGAGGTTTTCTGTTCGACATCGTGCCCCTTACACCTTAATATTTATGCGATGTGCCTGGATATATGTTCAGTACTGTACAGTGCAGTTCACACAAAATATTTTTGGTATATAAAGGCTTACTTTTCAGTGACATACGTCTACAATTCAACCACAAAAATTTAGGCAACCAATTCTGTTTGTTTTCTAAGCACATTCAGATATTGCAGCAAGTTTAAGTTCGGTGACAAAGTTACATTAAATTACTTTAATTTACGCATGTAGTGAAGTTATAAAATCTCCCTACTTTCTACATTTCTGCTACAGGATCAGATACTAGTTTCACACTCCGGTCACTTCACTAAAGGACGGTCCTCGATTAAGTTGCGTTAAATTCCCGAATTTTACGGAAACACACTCATTATACACAGAATGATCCAAAATTCAGTTAACCGTTTAGCAAATATACCTTAAAATACGTTGTAAATTTATTTGCTACTGAATTTACAAAACGTATACGGAATGAGACCTGGAGTGACTGAGACAAACAACGCGTGGAGCTGATTCATATGTTAACAGGTTCAAACGTGAACTGCCTTTGGACCCTTCTGTGTACATATAAGTTATTTCCATGGTAAAGTAAATGCATGCGTACTGGAAATATGTGTGTTGATATCCCAGTAAGCCGTCATAGTCACCGGCGGCTCATGTGCAAGTCCGCGTGGCATTGTGGTAGACAGTGGCACTTGGACAGGTTTTCTGCGCAAGTAATTGGCTTTCCTCTGTTAATATCATTCCACAAATGCTCCCTACTCGTATTTCTTTCATATACCATCGACGCTATATAATTTTAGAATTTCATAAAGTCGTAATATAAAAGCACAAATTCCCAATAGATGTTGTAACATCTTTCACAGAACGTTTGCGTCTTATCATGCAACATTTATTGATCTGTTTAATTTCTATCCTATGCACTTTCTCAGTGGGTTCCGGAGCGCTCTCCCGAGATTGAAGCAGCCAGGCCGTAAAGCTGCCCGCTTACCTCCATCCAGTGCCGAGGTTAAGAATGCGTGGAGCTATATCTCCACTGCGCCAAATTCTTTCATGGCGTGATTCATAGTGAAGTATAGTGATGAATTTTTGGTCCATATTGTAGGCCTTGTATATAACTGTAAATAATAATAACCTTACGTAGTCAAAAGTTTAAAATGTTTTAATTTTATTTATTTGCCATTGTCCATAGTGGAGAAGACTACATAACGAGAAACTTAATGATCTGTGCTCATCACCAAATATTATTCGGGTGATCAAATCAAGAAGAATGAGGTGGGCGGGGCATGTAGCACGTATGGGGGAGGGGAGAGGTGCATACAGAATTTTGGTGGGAAGACCTGAGGAAAGGAGACCACTTGCAAGACCCAGGCGTAGATGGGAGCATAATATTAAAATGGATCTTGAAGAAGTTGGAAGGGGGAGCATGGACTGGATTGATATGGCTCAAGATAGGGACAGGTGGCGGGCTCTTGTGGATGCGGTAATGAACCTTCGGGTTCCATAAAATGCGGGGAATTTCTTAACTAGCTGAGTACCTGTTAGCTTCTCAAGGACTCTGCTCCATGGAGTTAGTTAGTTAGCCAGCCATTGTCCATTGGGTTTCTTCAATGCAGTAAACATAAGACAAATATGAATTCTGTAAATTCAGGGACAGATATCATATACGTGTGTGCTAAAGATGGTAATATTCATAATTACCGGCTGGTAAAATAGTGTACCAGCAACCTGGGAGAACATGCAGAATGCCACTTATTAAGTAACAAGGAAGGCCTTGAATTTTCGTGGGGATATTCTTGCTCACGCGTCATTAAAGATTGTTACTGCTTATGACAGTTTCTTAGAATAAAGCAGATAGCGTAAAATAAACTTTTATACAATATTTCGTTAGGCCTAACTTAAGTAATGAAACTGCTTACATCCATTTCCTCAATTTACCAACTAAATGTAGGAAAGTTCTTTAAAATATCATAACTATCAGAAGCCAAACGTCTTTTCTTAAACGTGTTTTAAATAACTCAGAAGTTCATCATTTTTCACACCGTGCAGATCAGTAGGAACAAATTTTCAGTACCAACTGTCTGTTATTGCACATCTGTCAAGCAGTTTCGACCCACATAATGTTATGTGCAGTGTTATTAATAATGCATATGTTTGATAGCAGTGCACATATGGACCTGACCAATATGTACATAAAACTTCGTAGCTGTCACTTTAGGAACCAATTAAAATCGTGTTTATAAACTTATTACAATATCTCGCAACCATTACCCCCTGAATATCAAGTTCACCTGGTCATGTATTTGCACATATGTCTTCATTTCCATACTCACTGATTTACTGCGGTACTAGGAGGCCACTACCTGCTAGCTTCCCAAGAAGGACTCTGCTCCATGGAGTTAGTTAGTTAGTTAGTTAGTTAGTTATTAGGATGCCACTGTACTTGTATTGTGAATTGTGGGTTCCATTTTTTGTGACCAATTCTATTCCCTTCTCTCTTGTAAACTTGGATTTATGGAATGTGAATAAATGATGATGATGTCTCACTTTCACTTTCAATTTTTATACATATTTACTTCTGATGTAATATATTGCGCGATCACTTAATTTTATATTAACACATTTATCATTCAGCGTTTCATATTGCCCTCACACTCCTGTCTGCTGCGTTCTGTAGTTCCGTGTATTTAACACTCATATTTCTCTACGTTTCAATTTTTACGGTCCTTTATCTTTTCCGCATTATACTGTGGAGCACAACGACATTGAGACGGAATGATACTGTGCTACAAAACAGCGTAATACCGGTAAGTGAACGGCCACTATTCATCACGAGTCTCCGTAAGGTACTTTGAAGTATGAACATTTGAGAGCCCCATAAAAGTAGACAGAAGTGGCGATGTTTTTCATTAATTCCTGGTTAAATTTTTAAATTCTTAATGTCTGAGAAGACGAAGCATATTACAGAGTCGTCATGCTGTCTGAAACCAACAAAACAGGTGGTTGTAAGAATCGGTTCCCTGTAATTTTACTGTTAATTCGTTCCCATGCAAGTTATGAAGGCATGTCAGGGAGTAGAGGTATAGCTCCACCGATCTTAAGCTCGGCACTACATGAAGGTGACTGGTCAACTTCACGTTCCAGTAGTAAAAATTTGACAGTAAGAATTAAAAAAATTATGGTTGGGCGTATTGAGATCACGAAATCGCCCAAATCACACAATAATTGTGTGTTGACATTTTAAGTTTTCTTCATTTTCTCGGTCATGCCAGGAATCCTCAGATAGTACCTTTAGCGACCCGCTACCATTCTCGTCCTACGTTTCTGCTTATTTTCATACTCTCATTTTCATAATTTTCTGCTCCTATTGTGGCCTTCTTCTGCTGTCATCTCCTTACATTGTCGTCTCCTTATCACTACCACCCGTTTCGATCTAGAGCTGTGAAAAAATAAATGTAAATTGTTCCCTATGTACGCCATGCATATATACAAGGGGAGAAGAGGTAGAGCTCCATTCAGTCTTAACCTTGGCACTGGTTGGAGGCGAGTGGTTAACTTCACGGTCCTGCCGCTTTACCCCCAGGGAAAGAAGCTGCGGTGCTCATTGCATAAGAAGCTGAGCGGGTCCCACAGTTGTTCTGGACATTTCTGAGTAAAGGAAATTTTTGTTTCTATCAGGAATCGATACCCAAATCACCAAACACATAGCCGAGCCCCTATGTTTGTCCTAAATCTTTTTCACACACATGTGTCACCATCCGTCTTTCACATAATAAAGACCTCATGCAGAAATGCAGAGCATAGTCGTCTGTGTGCCATAAAAATCTGTTAATCAAAACTTCGGACAGCTTGAATCGTGCGTGCACCATCCAGCGACTTAGGATTACATGGACTGGCTCTTGTACTGATTACTTGCCGGTCAAAATACCACAAATTGGAACGTGTCTACAAAGTAGAGCGATTGCAGTGAGGGGCTACATTTGTGTGGTAAAATCTGTTACTGGCTCTGTTATCTTACAACACGGTATCAACTGCAGATATTATGTAGCGTCCCATGCAGATGGAAGTATATTTGTGAAATGTGCTAGCAAGCTGTTGTAGCGGTGACGTGATAGACCTCTGTTCCTAAGGTATCTGATTCGTATCTCAGCCGTGAGCTTTGTTCCTCCAGTTGGACGAATGCTTAATAGCACCTAGCAGTATTCAGGTGTATCCTGCCAGTCCCTCTATTATTCACCATTCATCTGATCATCTCATTATACGTTATATGAGATCTGAAGTTGAAACAGCATTGTTAAATAAGAAACATAGTTCGGAGAAATGTGATAAATAGCGGTCGTAAAAAAGTTTTGGTTGAATATGTCGAAAAAATACAGAATCTGTGTCAGGTCAGTCAGGTTCCTAAGTGATGTATGAAGCAGGTAGCGTAGGAATGTGGAAAGTTCGTGATACGCATGTCAGTGGGAGCGTGTGAAGTGTCAGCAGCAACAGTACGTCGGAGAACAGGACGTGACAAGCATGTCAGTGGGAGCGTGTGAAGTGTCAGCAGCAACAGTACGTCGGAGAACAGGACGTGATACGCATGTCAGTGGGAGCGTGTGAGGTGTCAGCAGCAACAGTACGTCGGAGAACAGGACGTGATACGCATGTCAGTGGGAGCGTGTGAAGTGTCAGCAGCAACAGTACGTCGGAGAACAGGACGTGATACGCATGTCAGTGGGAGCGTGTGAGGTGTCAGCAGCAACAGTACGTCGGAGAACAGGACGTGATACGCATGCCAGTGGGAGCGTGTGAAGTGTCAGCAGCAACAGTACGTCGGAGAACAGGACGTGCATTATGAACGGAGAATGACGGAGGTGGCTGATCGGAAGTGACGCCGGGGATTCTATTCCCGGCGAATGCAACCACCACCATCCGACAAACTTTTGGCCCTACTCAGCCTCCTGTTCACTGGGTATCGAAGGCAAAGTCGACTGGCGACTGCCATGATACAAAAGTAACGATTCGGGCTTTATTTAGGAGATACGCAGTTCGAATCTGGATCCCGGCTTTCCTGACTAAATATTATTTGTGGTTTTCCTTATTCTCTTCATCCGAACGCAGGTTTACTTTGAAAGAGATAGGCAACGTACGTATAACGTATCATTGTTGCATGCTCGTCCAGTCTTTGCATATCCTTGGCTTGGACATTTCATTTTATTGCTTTAAATTTAAAGGAAAGTGTTTAATTTTGATAAGTTTAAATCGGCAGGACTGCATAAGAAGCATGCAATAGCAACTTAGAATCTTGGGAACCATCTCGGCATTGGCTTGAATACAGAGTAAAACTAAGAAACGACCAAGTAAAAATACTTTTCAATCCAATAGTCTCCGATTTCCGAAACAGTACTGTTTTTTTTTAAGGTTCACAGGCTTCGTTCGTTTGTCCTTCTGGTAAGAACAACATGTAGATGACGATTATGGAGCATTGGTGTAATGATACTGACAGGGGAAAACCTAAGTACTCGGAGAAAAACCTGTCCCAGTGCTACATTGTCCACGACAAAATTCATATGGAGTGACCTGGGATCGAAGCCGGTCATCCGCGGTGAGACCAAGAATAACCTGAATTGTATAAAAAAATTCAGGTCTTACCGCGCAGTAAACACTGTCCATCTGCGTTATGAAAACGAATCAGTTAGTGCTGTATAGGGAAGTAATCGCAGTTTGTTCTGCGATCTTTTCAAAACATACGATACAAATGCACTCTGTGGGAAGAACGTTAAACCTGGCGGTACGTAAAGTAGTTTCTGACCTTAACGTCCTCTCTATTTGCACATATTCATACCACAACGAACAAGAAAGTAAAGTGAATGTATTAGTCTCACATAACACTTCCACACAAGGAGGGACACATGGTTATTGACTTCACGCAACAATAAATGTGTATTCACACAGCATTTAATTAAGTAACCCATGCAGCAACGTTTATCTTGAAAATCCAGTCAAGTCGCTCAACTACTCAAGAAATTCCGCGCCTTTTATGAAACCAAGAAGATAATTACAGTGCTCATAAGAGCCTCCCAATGAATCCTACCCCACTCCAGACCAATACAATCCACATCTTTCCAACCAATTCTTTTTTGTTAATACTTGTACTTGAATATTATTCCACCATGCCTATCTCTTCCAAGCGGCCACTTTCCTTCACATTTTAAGACCAAATTTTGCAGGAATTTCTATTCTCACTTGCATGCTACATTCATCATCATCCTTGAATCTGTCATCCTAATAATATCATAAAAATCTGTGTTAATAATTTCAATTTTCTACAACTTACCTCTTTCGAGGCAGTGATAAATGCATTACCATGTACCAGCAGTTACATTACGTATTAGACTGAGATAGACGTGTGTTTGCTCGGTCCTCAAAATGGACCGCTGTTTCTCCTCGACTTAAAATTTTATATCATCAGGTTCTATGTCGAAATTTTCATGCCCTTAGGATCACTTGTAATTATTGCAAATTATTGCATTTGCAAAAAAAAAAAATGTAGAATTGCGGAGAGAAGAAATTTCACTTGTCATAGTCTTGCGCTTCAGCTGTGTTGCTACGGTACCCGACCTTGAGTTCCAGACATAAAGGCAGTTTCCGTCCTTCGTAAACATGCTCGGTTAGGGCGTGAAGAACTTTGGAGGTGTGTGGAGCTGAATATTTTGACTGGTAAGGTGGAGTTGAAAGATTGCATACGTTATTTAGATTTGTTGTCTAATCTCAACCGGAACAGAGGCTGTCATCAGAGTGAAGTTTATCATATTACGTCTCAGGTACTGCTGTATGACACCGGCTTACTGAAGGTCCATTACGTATTACCGCATTCCTTTCGTGTAACATAGTCACGAACATACTCTAAAATGTTTTGTCATTCAGGCTAATTTCTTTCAGTCATGTGATGTTTCTTCAGTATCTCTAAATAAGACAACCTGGCTTCCTTCCGATCTGTTTGTCATTCACAGTATATTGTCCCATCTTGTTCTGCGCTTGATAGCTGTCAGTTGATGTAGAGTCGTTGAATAATGATACAGTAGCAATAACACGAAGACTGTTGTAGTACTGCGATGTGACTGAGCAAGTTGGCTCAAGAGGAAGCTTATATGACTTGGAGTGGCCCAGTTCGAATTCCGGTAGGAACACCGACAGTCCGGACTAAAGTTACCTTGGCTGCGAATGCCGTCTTATTGCCTTGAAATGGGCCACGTCCACATCCTCCCCCGTCATCATTCTCTATCATTCGACGCCAAGTAATCGGTGCGATAGATAGTCGAATAATCTAGGACCCAAACGAAACTAAATTAAACCAACTGATGCACAAATTGAGCCACCTTTATTGTAGCGTCGACGCTACAATAAAGGTGGCTCAATTTGTGCATCAGTTGGTTTAATTTAGTTTCATTTGATTCGTGAAGATGCACGGTGTTAATAATGTGAAATCTAGGACCCAGTCGTGAGGAGGCGAGTGTCAACATCAGGCGTTGCTCGCATATAGCTAACGTCGGGGAAGTCGGATTTATCAGTGAACACAGATCCAGCAGGCACTTTAACACACACAGTATGTTCACAGTCATGTATTAAAGACTACCACAGTATCATCTCTATTTAATATTTTTGCAAAAATATTATCCACCAGTACGAATTGGAGTGGAGGAACATGCACGAGCGAGATAGGTAGCGATGAGAGATTAATTAGAGGTAAATACTTGCTTGTGGTGGACAGAATATTGACAGATTTAATACAGTAAAATCTGCTAATGACGGAATCCTAACAGGCCTGAAAGTTTTTATATTTTTCGTTTAAAACAACGTAATAAGTTGCACATGATTACCCCAGTTTTTACGATGTGAATCACAAACCTTACATGCCTAACGCAAAGTACTGCGTATTTCATGTTATACTTCTTTGATTTCTTTCTTTCGTTACAAAATTTTTAATTACTTATATAAGAGGCCTACTGTAAAAATCATGTTTTCTTAGGTATGTATGTGAGGTGGAATTCAAAATTCTCTAGCCCAAAAAGAAAACGGTCTGGCACATTTCATGACAAGCCCATATGAAAAACAGGGTGCCTTGTGACGTGTGATGAATCACATTCCCTTTTACTGTTCGAGTACTGTAATACTGTAGTCACATAGTTTTACGTTACAAAAGTCTTCTAGTGATTCTGATCTGCCGTCAAATTGCAGATATTCCATTTCTTCTCCAACCGTAACTTCGGTCAGTAGGACATGAGGAAGGGACCGGCAGTCATTTAACTTTTATGACGCCGTGAAGTGGGCTGTAGTCATTTAGCATTAATGTACTTGGCCCGCATTTTCCTAGAATATCTCCAGCAAACAACAGTAAACCGCGATGGGGAAACTGCAGAGGAAGATATGTCTTTCTGGACGTTACACCGTGTCAGCTGGGTAACTGTTTACCAGGCGACACAGTGTAACACGTCAGAAGCCTTGGTTGGACCTCCATCAGCACGCCGTAACATCAGATCTCGGAAACCGGCAGAGATGTGAACAATGAAACTTCCGAATAACAGTCAACTATATCAACAGTTGTCTAACATTCTGCGATGACTGCTCAAGAAGTAACTTGTTTAAGATGAGTTATATTTCTTGCCCAGTAATAATAATTTTAACATTTCAAAACGCACTTTTCCAGTGTTCCGTGTATGGTTTCGAAATTGTGCGCCACAAAGTTTTTAATATCACTTTCAGTTTTACCAGCATTTTCACGGGTGATTTTAGTTTTAACATTGTTCCAGATAAACTCTAGTTGCATTTAGGTCACAGAGGTATGGTAACAACTCCATGGCTTCGTGGTCTTGTTCTTGGAAGATGAAAACTGTGATGCGGCTACGACTTGTTTGCTTCTGTCAGCAAAACTCAATCCTACAGACTGATGGTCAGGCGTGCTGTACTTTTGTGGTTCTGTCGGCGACACTTCGTGCTACACATTTTCGTTAAACCTGAAGTTATCATTTAAGATCCGAATAACTTTCAGGCTGAGTAACAAGACTCACGAATTAATCTGACTCTCCCACACAACTGACCGAAAAGTTTCACTGACGGAGTGACTAACCCACTAAGACAACTGGCTGAACGACTGAATAATATGACAGAATAATTAACGATATAACTGATACCATGACAATATATTCTTCTTAGCCCATCAGTGCCATCCTCGGTGCACTGTACGGCCCTTTAATTCTTCACATGCCGCCGATCTCGGTGCATTGTATGTTCGTGCACGCATTTAAGGGTAGTACAAATTTAAACCTCCCCCCGTCCTGGGCAGTAGTTAGAATTAAACCCCAGCGTCATTGCAGGTTTAGCTGGCAACTTAAGGTGGCACATGTACTGATGTCCTGTATAGAATCTTACTGATTTACTAAAAATTCGGGGTTGTAAGATTCTTTGAGAGAAAAAGCCGAGTTGTCCTCTTAGTCTCTGCAAGAAAACGAAAAACCAGTGCGTCTGATATGGACGAAGGGCGTAAATGTGCTCTTGTATTCTGCATTGCGGTTTGTACATCTTTATAATCAAACGCGTTGCTTCAGATTACATACAATTTCCTCACAAGTAATTAATGAATTGCTGGAAGTATACCCCATATTTTACCGATTGTAATGCGTACATAGCTGCTTCTGTTAGTCTCGAAAATTCTTTCCATTATATTTTTGCGATTTCATTTCCGTTACACGCTTAACTAAATTTTATAAAATATGAAGGCAAAACTTGTTTAACTCCTATATCATATTCTCATTTTTAATCTCCTCCGTGTTGCGAAAATAACAAGTGTTTCTGAGTGTAAGTGATACATTTAGAAACTTTACAACGGAATGTATGTAACCGGCTTGAAACAAGAGCACGTAATTTCTTTGGTTTAAATTTTTGTCAGTGTGTACCAATAAATGCGGAAAAATATGGCAGACACGGCCACTGACTACAAAACATGCTGTCCATTTTCTTCGTTTGAGTCAGACGTAACATTTAAGGGTGGAGCTGAACTGAATCGGAGACACGGGAATGAAATGTAGTTAATTCGACTGTTCGTGCAGTGACTAGATTCCCTTTGAAACGTCGCTGGATTCCACACTGTTCGAGGCAAATAAATCTAATATAGGCCTACAGCAAAACTGAAGCTGATTGGTGATACAGAACCATAAAGCTTTGTTATGTGAATGGGTAATGGATAGGAGTGGTTGAGGATCGTGACCATTGGTGATGTTGAACCACAGGCTACTGTTACCATATTAATTTATTTAAGGAAATTTTGACTGATAATTATGCCATGATGCTTTGTCATTACATTGCCGACAACCATACTTGAAGAATAGTTTGCTAGTTACTGGTACGTGGTTGGTTGCTGAGCAGATGTATGAAACGAAATCGCTAATGCCTCATGATTCTTGTCTGCTCCGTGTTGCAGGAACAGTCACCATTTCTCAAAATGCCAGTGACTATAAAGGGATTGTCTGACAGCGCGGAGGCGGAATTGCAGGCACTGCGAGAAGAGGAGGGGAAGAGACAGAAGGGTGGACGGTAGGATCACCAAGTTCACTTTGAAAGATACTTTTTCTTTCTTTCATGCTTACACCACCAAAACGGGCCTTGCTGGTTTTCTTTTGAGAGGCGAGGTCATGTAGTCTTTTAGTTACGTACAGATGTTCCAGAGTAAGTTACCACGTGCACACGGTAGACTGGGCTCACAAGTTCCTCTGAAACATTTGTGTACGTACCTACTACACTACACGATATCACATCGCAGGAGAATTATCATCTGTGTCACCGCAGGAAGAATTTAAAGTCTGTCAACTGAGGCCTTGACCTCCTCCGTTTGCAGGGGTACGTGTCTTCTAAACTCTTCAAAAGATGGCTGATTCGATAGATGTCGGATCACCCCTTGCACCGGTGTAATTTTAAACGACGACGCCACTAGTCAGTATCTAGTTGTGTAATTAATTCCGATACCATGCCACATCCAATGTCCTTATGTCGCTTTCACAAGCTTCAGCTATAACCTTGGTGTCGTCACGCCCGCTAGTCACCCTGGGAATTCTCGTGCATCATTAACCCCGTGACCTGGTGATAGTAAACAGAAGTGCTGCTGAACAATCGGACGGCAGCAGAGAATCTGTGGTGGCTGTCATAATAATAATAATAATAATAATAATAATAATAATAATAATTCAGTTCCCATTTATTAAAGTGCTAGTTTAACAGCACAATGACCAATTACAAAACTAGCACATAATAATAATAATAATAATAATAATAATACAGTTAAGAAGGTTAGCGAAGCAGTGATGCTCTTGGTTTTTTTCCGGTGGTACCTGATTCCTGTCTAAGGTTTTCGTGGCTTTCCTCAGTCCTTCCACAAAAATTACTGGGACGCATCTTGATTAGACCACGATCTCTTCCTTGCAAATCATGCCAAATTTATCATTCACCTATCATCGTACCATCGACGGTATATATTCAGAGATACCAACAGCGACATCAAATAAACCACTTGGATCTTCTACCACCAGCCACTTCCTCACACCTTGGATCCTGATACTCCCCTCAGTTTCCTGTTCTCGCACACCCATAGGTTATGCCTCTCACTTAGTGTGAGGGGACAAGTTGCACGCGCCCTGAACATTTTATGTTTTAGTCGACTCATCCTCTGTGAGGCAATGCCAAATGCATGTTTAATCTCGCAGTGTGAGTTACCAATTTTCGCTGTGCGTGTTGTGTAAGGTCTTTCTGTTACGTAACGGCATGAAGAGAATGCAATAGTAGTATCTGCCAATGCACGTATAGTATCTGTTATCAGGACAGTAGTTCGATGACCGGAAATATCTCATTACTGGGATAGAGCCAGTTGCTGTGTGTCTGTACAGTATCAACGTAGGCTGCAGATCTGAAGTATGGTAAATATGACAGTCAAGACTATCGATAAAGACTGTTGTTAGACCTGCTGTTGATATTGTTACTATAATTACTAGTACTACTGCTACTGCTACTACTACTACTACTACTACTACTACTACTACTACTTACGACAACAACAACGGCAAGTTTAAATTATAAACTCCCACAAGAAAACCCCACTTTATTAACCGAAGCATAAATGGGGAAAATATGAAACAGGCAAGCCATTTGAAGATTAAATGTAATATACATTACATGTAAACATTCAGTGCGCACCTGACAAAAAAAATCTACGTTCATTGGAAAGACCAGTCGGTGAGTGCTGTGTAGGGAAAACATGGTTGTTAATTCTAAGAATCATCGGAGCACACAAACACACTCCATGGGCAAAATGCAGACTATTGATGCTAAGCCTAGCTGTTCATATACGTAGTAATCACGAGGCTTTAAAGCAGGCATGTCAAATTCATACGTGCTTACAAGCCGTAGTGAACTAACAGAATATTACCTGATGCTGTATTAGATAATCTTAAAATACGCGCCATTCAAAATTTAACAGCTATTTTCCATCATCAATATAAAATGTGTTTTAAAATAGACGAAGGATTGCTGTGCATATTTATTTAAGAACAAGATATTCAACGTTTTGAAGAAACGTAATGCGAAAAGATTTCGCACTAAAAACTTGCTTTCGAAATATTCGCTTTCCACAATCTCGTCATATTTCGAAAAAGTTTACTTTCGGAAAATCAATAGCTGGAGAAAGTAATTTCCGAAAAACTTTCTTTCGAAAATTTCCGTTTCGAAAAATTCGGTTTCGAAAACTTGCCCGTCTCCATGCGAACGATCATGAGGATGCCGGTTTGTATCAACGCAGGCCCTTTTGGTCGGTGACGTGACAGTGCGTGGTGGGAGATGTGTCGGGCAGGTAAGCTGCCGCAACGGTGGTGTAATTAGGACGGTCTCCTCAAGTGATGTGTCAAGCCTTCCCTGAAACACCTGGCAGCTGGTTGCGCCCCGGGGAACGCGAGATTGAGGCCGCGGCGAAGCGATCGATCTTCCCCCTACTGAATCTGCGTCCATCCTCAGTTCGCCAAAATCTTAGGTAGTGTGTGGTTTGGACCGTGGTGTGCAAGGTTCTGAAGTCCGTGTCGTCTCCACTCGACGATACGGTTATGTCACAGCCCTGTGCCCTAGGACGCGGTCCTGTGCGGCGCTCACCAATCTTGGACGATAGCAGTCGGTTCTCGGGGGACTTCACGCAGCTAGACTCTTCCCGTGTGCTCTAACACTAGGTGTTAAGGCTGATAAATGCGGATGGTCCACCACCCGGCGTCACTTCATCACGCTATGCAGCGGCCCTCTGACCACGGTCACGGCCAATGAGGCGCTCGCCATTTCTGGAAGATAGACGTCGGTTCCCAGGAGCATTCACGTAGCTAGACTCTCCCGTACGCTTTGACAGCAGGTGTGGAAGCTGCAAAATCTGGGTGGGCCTCTACCTTGGGTCACTTCGTCACGGCCGCGGCCCTCTGCTCCCTGGCTCCCTGATGCAGTGCATATGCACGTGAGCGTGTGGTTATAGATCCACGTGGTTTATTGCACTTCGCTGTCAGTATTACGAAATATATAGCATCGATGGGACGGTGATCAGTGAATTATAAATTTTACGTGATTTGTGTCATGGGGTTAAAAGGGCCAACACGATCTTGCCTCCAGTGCCAGGACGTTCGTGCAGTGTCACTTGGATATTATTGCTGTTCTTATTGGAACTACGGACGGAACGGACAAGCAGATTCATTTTATGATTCTTGGAAGCGAAGTTATTTCCTTACGTCTATGCACTCCGCAATTGCATGAATGTCTCTTTATTGCAGATTCAAACGTATTGCTGCAAAACAAACACAGAAAACACATTTTCTTGTATTTTGTTGAATCCACACCACACTTTACAGTGTCTGTAATAAGTGTCGATCACGGTTAGGTCTATGTATTTGTGCCAGTTTCATTTCGAACAATGAATCTTTTCTTACTTAGAGAAGGTGACTGAAGTTCGATTTAATCCTCGTGAAAAGTAGGCTGGACCGAAATGAAGCATAACTCTATCACACTGTGCGTGATTTTACACGTTTGGTGCATATAATGCATAATAATCACAAATATACGAGTGTATTAGAAGCGCATGTTTGAGCGGCCGAAGACTGCATGCGTCATGTCAGAGACTGGAATTTCTATACCTAAGTGCAAACACGATTTTTGGGGGGTTGGGGGGGGGGAGTGCAAGCTTCAGAACCCCCTACCTGGGAGGTTTATCCCGATAATGAGAACGTCGTCCTGTAACACACTACGGCAACGAAATAAGGTAGTCCACTGATCCTGTCTCTCTCGTCACCCCATTCCCCACCCTCGCGATCAGATAAAACGTTAGTGTCCTTTTGTTTGTCTTGTATGTTTAATTTTGTTGCCTCCAAGTTTAAGGTAATGGTCGCACTGTTTTCTGCACGAGTTTAATAGAGTACGAACTTATATTTGTGGTATATCTTTCATGTTAACGTTTGTCTGGCGAAAGAATTAGCTATAAATCATTTTGTGACCCATAATGCGTCACGTTGCTTGATAATTTATTGGGAAGTTGACGTCAGTGAATGTTAAAGTGTCACTTGGGGAAGGTTGATGTGTTGTTCAGTGCTGGTCTTTCATTATTTAAGGATTATAAACATATGTTTCTATCTTTTGGATTAACTGGTGATATGTTTTGGTATGAGAGAAATGCGAGAATACAAAGGTTTTTTTTAATGTTGTTGAATTTCTGGCTGATCTCCTGTGGTTCAAAATGTGAAGAAAAGTGGAATATAATATTTTGTTTACGTAACGTGACTGATCATCAGGATATTTTGTGAATGTCTTGGCTTATAGGGACAGGTGGCGGGCTCTTGTGAGTGCGGTAATGAACCTTCGGGTTCCATAAAATGCGGGGAATTTCTTGACTAGCTGACGACCTGTTAGTTTCTCAAGAAGGACTCTGCTCCATGGAGTTAGTTATTTAGTCTTGGCTTATAAGTACTCGAAAGTGTGTTTCTCAGACCAGAGTGAAATTTGTGCTGATATACGTGTATGTTACTTTTTGGAACACAGAACTAAATTTTTAACTTTATAAACGTTTCACTAGCCTTCTGTATTTTGTACATGTGGAGGAATACATAACGTTAAATTTTTTAAGAGTGTGTTTATTTCCAGACTACTCGTGGTTTCGATTTGGTGTGTAGAATATAAATACGCTTTCTTATGAAATTTGATTATTGGTACGTTTCGGACTAAACTGGCTATTTTGAGATACGACATAAGATAAAATATTCAAGAGTGTTTCTTTAAGACTTTTAAATTGTAGGCTGTTTTGGCCTTTTGATATGTGAAAGAAGATTGAACATAAATACGTTTTTCTGATACTTAATTTTGCCCTTCGGTAGCCTAAATGAAGACGGATTCATTCAGCATGCAAGTGTAGTCCTGAAGGTTTACAAAATGTGAACAATTTTTATTAAAACTTGTCCTGTCAAAGGGCTATAATACTGAACGTGTTCAGAAAACTGGCTAGGAAACAGGTGAATTAAACTTCATATATAGGCCAATGTCACACCGAAACGAAAACTTGTCACTTTGCAGTAAAATTTTAGTGGCCACCACGCGTATACTACTAATTGAAATGAAGAACCTTTACGATGCTGCGAAGTACTTGTTCTATTTTCTGCTCTACTAGTTTAGTTGCTCCTTTCAAATCCCAGAAATAATATCTACAGTTAAGTGCTAGCCCCTTGTGAGAATTGTACCACAGCGACAGAATCTGCCGAATTAGGCACATAACATATTCCCTGTCAGAGTTGTCGTCAGAATGACGAGTATCATCCGTCCTATCGACAAGCACAACGGTAATCTCTCTTGCTTAGAAGCCAAGTGCTGAAGCAACGTGAAGAGCGTGGTTAAACCACTGTTCTATTTACATCACTGACAATGACGAATCCATTTCTACCACATTCGACGAGCAGAACAGAACCGTCTTACCACGCAGGTGGAAGAGAATTCAGTAGCCGGTCAGATTAGTTATTATTGACTGATTAATCTTAACACATTCATGAGTTTTGGGCCGACTGGATTTGTCACGGTTGTGTGCCACTGTCAGCCCATCAGCTCTCCATTCAATGTTTCGTTTGGATCGCATTAAGCCTGCTCTCTCCCGCACAGACTTGCCGACCTATGAATAATCGTATTGTTATCGGTTTCACACTATGTGATATTTACAAATCATAAGTAGTAGTAGTAGTGGTGGTGGTGGTGGTGGTGGTGGTGGTGGTGGTGGTGGTAGTAGTAGTAGTAGTAGTATTAGTAGTAGTAGTAGTAGTAGTAGTAGTAGTAGTAGTAGTAGTGGTAGTGGTAGTGGTAGTGGTAGTGGTAGTGGTAGTAGTAGTAGTAGTAGTGGTAGTAGTAGTAGTATGAGGAGGAGGAGGTTAGTTAAGCTTAGGTCCAAAGTTGTGTAATACCAGGCCTTTTCACGGGGTGTGTTCCTTTTCCCCCGCAACGTGTGACTGCGGAACCCGATGAATATTAATATTTAAAACCGTACTCAGAAATATTTTTGGTCTGGCAGTAGGCCTAATTGTTTTGTATGAAATTATACAGACACACGGTCCAAATCTTGGTCCTGTAAAACTGAGGACTTTTCACTCGTTTCACTTAGTCTCTCCAATCCAAATGCTACACTGAACGCGTCACATAGGCCATGCGAATTCCACATCTTTTAGTGCTGTTCATCTCCACATCTCCTTACATAAGCTCTACAGTTGAAAGACAGTCGTTAATTACCTAAGAACTTACCAACAGATCAATAATTACTGCCAACAAATTAGCGTAGGCGCGTACTTCAGTCACCTTGTCAAAAACACTTGTACTCATTGCATAATACTAGTGGCATGTCTCTGTTTTCGCATGGCGGCCATGTTTGTGTTTTTGAAATATGTTTTCGCATGGCGGCCATGTTTGTGTTTTTGAAATATGGATTCAATGACGTGATAAGTTGCTTTTGTCGTCAGTGACATCACCTGTATATTATTTTTATTTAAAATATGTTATGCTGTCTGAGAGATAGCTCATTTGCAAGGAACACAGACAAAATATGTTGCTTTCTATGTTTCTACGCTGTATTTTGTTCAGTTATGCCGTACCAGTTTAATAATGTAGCCAATAACACAACAAATTCGTTGCTCCTTATATGTTGGCCAGATTCCTTTCGTAAATCAGCCCAAACCGTACATTGCTGCGCAGAACTGAATGTTGTGTGTAGTTCCTACCCTGAGATGAAAATATTGTGGTATGGATACAGAGCTATACCCTGTTAATGGTCACGGCAGTTATACTGGTTTAACAAATCTAACTTTAACTTTGAAATCCAATCATCTCTCCATTTTATACCAGCTGTACCAGAACAGATTAATTTTAAAATAGCCTGTTATTGGGGACTGCTATTGCGACAGTGATACTGCTATGCTTGTTGTCAATAAAAGAAGTACCTACAGTCCTACACGCTAAAAAGGCATACTATTTTTAAACATTATTCTCAACGTTATCACCGTTTAGACAGGGTGAGAAAAGATGATGTAAGAGTATTCCATACGTTCACACTAGGCAGTTGATTTTTAAAACTCGTATAAGATGTCAGTAGCGAGATTTCAGCGAGTACAAATTTTTTGAATTTCTGTCTTTCTGCTTATTTAACGTCGCTTTTGGAACTGTACAAGTCATGCAGTGTCAAAACCTTCCTACGCTCAGTACAGTACAACTAACGAAATGCATGATCCACCTTCCTGAAAACCTGAGAGTTATTCGACTCCCTGTTTGCTGTTTAACCTTCTTAATATCTTGAGCCTGGTTTTTCGTTGTGCTGCTCGTCCTTTAGGTCTGACTGACTGCATACAACAGCATCTCTTGACAAGCTGATAGTCTCTCAGCCTGTGACCAATTTCGTCACCTTTTACGGAACCCAGTGGTTCCTTGCCGCGTTTACATCAAGAAGCCGCTGGCCGTTATTTTCTGCCAGAGGAGTTCTGTTTACAGGATCACAACGTAATGTTTATATCACCAGTGTTATTATTTTCCCACCTACTTCTAGATCTCCAAAATATTTCTTTCCTTCGGATTTTCCGATCAAAATTTCGCACACAACATAATCTGTCAAACTGAGGTATAGCTCTACTTTTTAATCTCGGCGTTAGATAGGGGTAGGTGGTCAACGCCACGCCCTGGCCGCTTTACCCCTGGAAAAGAACCCCGGAGCCCATTGAATATGAGGGTGGGTGGGCCCCACGGCCGATCTGGACGGGTGCGGAAGATTTTGCCCCCACCGAAATTCGATCCCTGGACCGTCCAGCCTGTAGCGAGTCGCTATACCGACTGCGCTATCACAGCACACAACGAAAGAGAAAGAAAGGAAAGGAGCAAAGAAGAAAGCAAGCACAAATGCAAGAAAGAAGATGGGTGTTAGAACTATATTTTATTATGTCAGTGATGCGTTTCAAGTTTCGCAGTGTCAGCTAACAACAAACCGTGTGTATTCATTCCATTTTACCGTATATTAGGTCTAACTTTCATTGTCTGGGATTGGGAGAGGCGCGTTGGTTACCGAAAATTAATAGTAAAGATCGCAAACTAAGAGTAATTCAGTTTCATTCTTCACCAAAATTATTTTCTTAAAATTAACCCTCCTCGCGGACTAAAATATAAATAAGCACGCTTTTAACAAACCGCATTTGTGTTACTTGTGTTGAAGCAAAATTACATAAAATTTCTGTAATAGTCTCAGTGCCTACGGCAAGCGTCACAAAAAATCTCGGTACGTCTGAGAACTTATCCTTCAGTCAAGAGTTCTACAAACGTTAGTTCGATTAGACCTTGAAACTGCAGTTCTAACTGACCGCTGAGGTTAATGCTGAGTCAATCATATTTTTATAAATCCGACAAAATCTTTATAAACTGAGGACGACGCTGAGAGACGTCCGTGTAGAGCGTAGCGAGATAATGTGTTTAGAAACAGGCCTACTTTCAGTTAAGTGAACCCAGACATTTCCGGGTACAGAGTTACATTAATACACTCCCACTTATTACACAATTTACATCCCTAAATGTTTAATGCCAAAGTTCTAAACAGGCTTCACGTTACTGCCGCTGATCTTAAACAGTGAAGACAAGTGCCATCTACTGGCAGAATATGGAAATATAAATTGCATGCGCATGTTCATGCTGCAACCGGAATTTCAGTCCAGCGCGAAATATCCACACATGATATCGTTTGTAATAAGTTTGAGAGGTCGTTAATAACTTATTTGGAGTGAATGACTGTCAAATGTTATCCCGCAGAACCAGTTCCGTCTTAAGCGTGTGTCTCTGGAAAGCCGGCGAAGTGACCTAATATTGATCTATCCATGACGTGCTGTGTATAATGGCAAGAGGTGTGTGTGTGAAAGTGAGAGCATCATACGAAAACGTGCAATACTGGATAGTGACTGCAACCTCCGTCAGAATCATTTTAATAATGACAGAAAAACAATGAGCAGTAAATGTCTTCACCAACACAATCGAGGTCCGTGTCGTGTAGTTTGTGCATCCACCAGGAATGGCGCCATTGATCGAGACGAGTGATAATGGTGCAGGGTTCGTTGGATCAGATGCTGATGGTGTAGTAAGAAACGGCGGGATCATTCGAAGACACACCCACAACCATCCCAATCACAACAAATGTCAAATGCAGAAGCGAGGTTACGTATCTTACTTGGATAATAGAGAATCAAACGCAAGCTCCCAATCGTTACTTCGACATAACTGGAGGTAGGTAGCCTAAACGAATCAGTAATGAATATTCCTATTCCTTTTGATTTCGAAGTTTTTGCAAACTTTTAACCATACAAAAATCGAGTTACTCCTATATGCTCTATTTTAAGCCTCAATACGAAACTTAAACGAAATATCTGAGTAAGTTCGGGATGAAACATAGGCGGGCAGGCTAATAGACACGATATCAGACTTTAAGCCTTCATTCACTTCGTGCAAAGAATAGGGATGCTTGTCATTTTTATTGTTATTGCTTCTGCCATTACTTATTTGGAAAATCCTGCATAGCTATCTCACAGTTTTTTAAGTGCAGCTGTGCCGTAATGTCGATATTTCTGCCAACGGAATAATACTGTGTGAGATTTTATGTTCTCACCGAGTGATAATGAATGGTTCTTCTGCAATGTGACGCAGGTATTTGGCGCATAGTATGCCCTACCAACTTCCTTGGAGAACGTGCTGCCTTTATTTTATACAGTATTTTCCACCCTGAATATGTACGCCAAACATTTCTCGGACCAGTATCGATGTACCAAATTGCCTGGGTTCGCATCCCGAACTGACAACAACGCGATGGTTGGAACGTAAACTAATTGGTGGTCGGTAGTTTCCGTCAAGAATACTAGATGGCGAGAACATATCTTTTGTAGTGGCGCTCTATCTAGCGGAGCAATTTTAAATTGCTCGTTCTAAGACGCAGCATTCAATGACAATGTAGGGGACTCATTGTTTTTTTGTTGCCTTATACGTCGATCGAAAGTGGGTTATATTGCACTTTGTCGTTTGAATCTTATTTTATCTGGGGCCATTTCGTAATCATGTGTACACCTTCCATTTGTTCGTGTACAGTATATATGTTTTACTGTATTTTGTTTGTCTTCTGTTTCAAACGGCCTATTTTCCTCCGTTCATTTTAAAATAATTCATGTGATTTTGTTTCTTCTTCAACCTCTTTCTGCGATTAGTATTTTTTTTTGTCGTATTCTGGAGGTCCCAGATTCGAAGTCAGAGCTCGAAAACACAAAACCGAAAACAGTATTGATAGTTGAAAACATACCTTTTCTGTTAAAAATACAGTTACCGTTAGAATGTGTTCATTATTATTATGTGTTAAACTCCGTCTTTTTTAAACTTTAACGTATGATTGAACTGAATTGTGTTCTTAAGTTTTTCTTATGTCTTAGTCTTTGTTCTTGAAGTATTTCTATAGGTATCTTTGTCATTGTGTTCGCAAACTGCCTTTGAAATTGACCATTACGCTGTTGAGTCTGCAGGTAACTGAAAATAAGAATTGAATTAAATGATTATTACTATTGTCGTCGTCGTCGTCGTCGTTGTTGTTGTTGTTAGCTCCATGTTAAATGGTCCCGTCTCCACGGCATTGGCGCGTCCTCAGTCTGCGGACGGAGAAGACGGCCTTCAGATATGGAGAGTAGCTGGGAATATATTGAAAACGCCGTGACAGACAGTCGGCAAGGGATTTTCCTCCAGCTTGGGGGTTGAAATGTTACACAGGGCCTCGGACTTGGACCGATTTTTGGAATGCGTAGATGAGAGGGTAATATTATAATTAACGTCTAAGAAGTGAATCGGAGGCGTGGACTGGGTTCGTCGTCTCAAAACTGTGACAAGTGACGGGATTTTCAGAACAAAGTAATGAACCGTCGGGATCCAAAAAATGCGGGAAATTTCTCGACTAGCTGAGGGACTATACTGGCTTCTCAAGAAGGACGCTGTTGCATGGAGGTCTTGTATACTGGCATAGAAGTCGTCTACGGCCGGGGGAGTAAAGTGACCGGCATGGAGACGCGTGGACAGGGACATTTTCTCTCCGCCGTCACGTCCAGGCCGACGTTCCTATCCAGAGGGTACTGAGGGTTGTGTTTGGTTGTAGTAAATCGGAAGAAACCTGAAGCTAACCACTAATTCCAAGATGAAGTATGCGTTCACTGTGCGCCTTCTTGTAGTGGAGCTTAGACATAGCATAGCTTCTCCTTTATTACGTAGTGACATTTGCGTCTGCAGTTTTTACGACTTGTTTGCAGTTAGCCTTAGCAACACTTTCATCCGGCATGCGCGTTGCGATGTGGCTGGCGTGGTACATTTCCATTGGAAGGTGCGACAATTGCAAACAGCTGTGTCATTAATTCTTGATCGGCAACGCACGTGGCTCATGTGAGGCAAGTAACAGCAGGCAAAGTCGGTTCATGTCTGCTGCAATCACGCCGGGTTCCGAAAAAAAACAACCAATAAAAATGATGCCCATCTTCTTAATAGACTACTTCATGAACGAAATGGTCGATTTTCTTAGTGTGCGGCATCCCGTTGTGGTTTCTAATATGAAACCAAGATAACTTCTTTGACTCTTAAATGCTATATATACAATGACATTGAAAGGTACACGAATATGACGGCCTTGCGAAGTTGTCAGAAAAAAGTAATGCTAACATTACTGTGTTCAGGGACTTGAAAATAGATTATACGCTTTTTGGTAATTGTAAAATATTGCAACTGAACTGTGGACGGAAATTATTATTATTATTATTACTATTATCATTAAACACAGTGAATTGGGGGGATTTGGTGCATAGCTGCAGGCTTTACGCTCTGGCCGGTTTATTCCCGATAAAGAAGTCCTTGCTGTTCGTGGGTGGGCTCCAGAACGGCTCAGGACGTGACAGGGAAAAGGCCCTGCCTCGACCGGGATTTTAAACTACTACAAATCAAACAGGGCAACCGATGTGTGTGCAAAGGGACTCTGATCAACGTTTTAGACAACTCATAAAAAGATCTGGTTCCTAAATCCAAAAAAGACACGGCATCTTTGTCACGAAGACTGGTTGGGTATTGGACATTATTTTGGGGGAAAAAATGTACGCTGTGAATGCATTAGGTGTAGGTCAGGTCCGATTGCCCGCATTTTCTGTCCACAAGCACTGAACGGATTGCCATAAAATTTGCTTTTCAGGCTCTATACTGAAAGTACTTGGGGCATATTTAATTTTGGTTTTGCGTTGGTCCAACAAGCTTAATATACAGTGTGTTACAATAAACTTGACAAGAACTTTAGAAATGTTCTCAAACACGGCTCGTGAAGTGAGAGGGAAGCGTTTTAACGACGTTGTCTCCGAAGATTATTCGGCGTTGAGGAATGAAATAACATTGTGGAGTACTAGTGGAGCGATACTAAAGGGGAAAACAGGAAAACCTGGAGAAAACCCTTGCCACTTTTCCCACAACGATTCCCACATGGATTGTCCTGGGATCGAACCCGGAACTCCACGGTGGAAGATAATGGCTCATCATAAATACACTTCACACATAATGTAAAATATGTCATCATTACGCTGTACAACTATAACTTGAAGTATTCCACGAGAAATAAAATAATTTGCGGAGTTCAAGGTCGAATAAGCTGACTTCGTGTATTGATGCCAATATAGTATTAACCAGGTTTTCAGCAGTGATTTTTATCGGCAATACATGCACAAGACAAATATGGTGTTACGTATTTTGCGTCGTGTTCTATTTATGTGTTTGATATCAGGGTTTCCGTCAAATAAAACCTTTGTGTGCATTCTCGAGACTGTAAGACACTTCATCTTGCTACGTGTTTCGGTACACAATGCCGGGGAAGAATATAGACACTGCGATGAGTTTTTCTACGGTAAAATAAAAGCAAATAGGAACCGACTGATTAAAAACTATTGGTTAAATATGTGTTCGTAAAGTTATTAATACATATCATTTTTTGTTTCTTGTTTCCCAACAGGACACTGTCACAGTCGTAGTTACAAGTTCTGACGCTTTACTCATTATTACGTTTTCACTGATGCACTAAAATTTTCAGTTATGTGAAGATGCCGCTGTTTCGTTGATGTGCAAATTCCCTGCTTCTTCTTGTTGTGAAGCCTTACCCCAGATGTATATCAATGCTCTTCTCCCTCCTGCATCTGTGACTGTAGATGCACTGGTGCGATGTTAAATGAAGTCTCTCCTTATTTCTGAGTACACAGTCACGTATTGTGTACACCAATGGCTGAAGTTTGGGTACGTGGTGTTGTGATCCTGTTGCTGATGGGATTTGAAAATTCACAAGGTATACATTGATTCGAGCCTTCGTTCCATACTTGTTTTTGCTTTATGACATGGCTCATGCAGTATTAACTGTGACAGTAGTAGTTATTTTAAGCCACTTAATGCCTCATTCATCAAAGAAGTTAACCTTGTATTGCACATCGAAGTAGACGGTACGGACTGCTATTTCTGCTCTACACCTTGTGAAGTCAATTGGACGACCAGCGTTCGATGCCTGGCAGGAGTGTTGGAGATCCTGCTGTTTACGGCCACGCCATAAACGTCTCTTAGAACCCCCCCCCCCCCTAGCCACCCGCCTAATGAGTATCGTCCCTAGGGTTTTCACATACACCGCTTAAGAGCAGTTTCAGAACTTAAAGCCTATATAATTTTCGTTCAAGGTTCATCGTAGTTTTCGTTCTTAATTAATAAGCGGACACTTAAAACAAACGTGGGGTGGGCTGGTCATATAGACTGCACGGAAGTAACTCATTAATTTAACATTTTGCAAACTAAGCCTTATACAAAATGATTACTTCGGAGATCGAGGTTTGGAGGGAATGAAATATACTTTAGTACAACACCAGATACCGATTGTACCTGCCAGTGTTGCTTTGTGACTGAAAGTAAGTTCTCGTGCCGGCTGTTTACACTTTAAGCTATTTACAACTTTACACCAGTGGTCCTAATCTCTTTACGTTTTAAGCTATTTACAGCTTTATGGAAGCAGTCTTAATCTGTTTACACTTTAAGCTGTTTACAACTTTACACCAGTGGTCCTAAGCTATTTACAGCTTTATGCAAACAGTCTTAATCTGTTTACAATTCAAGCTATTTACAACTTTACACCAGTGGTCCTAATATCTTTACATTTTAAGCTATTTACAGCTTTATGCAAACAGTCTTAATCTGTTTACACTTTAAGCTATTTACAATTTTACACCAGTGGTCCTAATCTCTTTACGTTTTAAGCTATTTACAGCTTTATGGAAGCAGTCTTAATCTGTTTACACTTTAAGCTATTTACAACTTTACACCAGTGGTCCTAATATCTTTACATTTTAAGCTATTTACAGCTTTATGGAAACAGTCTTAATCTGTTTACACTTTAAGCTGTTTACAACTTTACACCAGTGGTCCTAATCTCTTTACGTTTTAAGCTATTTACAGCTTTATGCAAACAGTCTTAATCTGTTTACAATTCAAGCTATTTACAACTTTACACCAGTGGTCCTAATATCTTTACATTTTAAGCTATTTACAGCTTTATGCAAACAGTCTTAATCTGTTTACACTTTAAGCTATTTACAGCTTTATGGAAGCAGTCTTAATCTGTTTACACTTTAAGCTGTTTACAACTTTACACCAGTGGTCCTAATCTCTTTACGTTTTAAGCTATTCACAGCTTTATGGAAGCAGTCTTAATCTGTTTACACTTTAAGCTGTTTACAACTTTACACCAGTGGTCCTAATCTCTTTACGTTTTAAGCTATTTACAGCTTTATGCAAACAGTCTTAATCTGTTTACAATTCAAGCTATTTACAACTTTACACCAGTGGTCCTAATATCTTTACATTTTAAGCTATTTACAGCTTTATGCAAACAGTCTTAATCTGTTTACACTTTAAGCTATTTACAGCTTTATGGAAGCAGTCTTAATCTGTTTACACTTTAAGCTGTTTACAACTTTACACCAGTGGTCCTAATCTCTTTACGTTTTTAAGCTATTTACAGCTTTATGCAAACAGTCTTAATCTGTTTACAATTCAAGCTATTTACAACTTTACACCAGTGGTCCTAATATCTTTACATTTTAAGCTATTTACAGCTTTATGCAAGCAGTCTTAATCTGTTTACACTTTAAGCTGTTTACAATTTTATTCCGTTGGTCCTAATCTCTTTACATTTTAAGCTATTTACAGCTTTATGCAAACAGTCTTAATCTGTTTACACTTTAAGCTATTTACAGCTTTATGCAAGCTGTCTTAGTCTGTTTTAGGCTACTGCCACAGCATTTGTCTGTAGGAAACTGGTATAATATGAACAAGTTGCGAAACGTCCGCAGAGCCTAACACTTCGGGCCCATTCCCTGTGTTACTGTTCGTGATTACTTTCCGGAAAGCCACTGAGTGCGATTAACACGCACTTTAAGATTTCTCTGTATCCTAGCAAGAAATTTGCCGTTTAACATAGTTGCGATGTCATAGCAGGGAGTTTTACAGTCTACATCTTAAAGGTCTATATTCATCGTTTACAGTCGATCATGATCGATGGTGAACTGTTTCTTTGACCCCAGCTCGTACCTCACAGAGAATAGTCTGTCTTAATCATAAAAACCGTAACGGCGAGAGAGGGCATAAATGTACGTAGGTATTTATGTAAAGTGTCTGTTACTTTTCTTAGATTGTAACCAGAAACTGAATATATCAACAGACACCAGTACAAATCCAAAGTACGAAATTTCACGAAAACCTGTCCGTTGCGAGTTGCCCTGATAGATGCGAACGGACAGACACGACGAAGCTATTTGCGATTGCCTTGCTAATCCACCTAAATACTGCACTAAGGATAGCAGGCCTGCGGGTCCGGAATCTAACCAAAGACCTGCGGAATATAAAGTAGGAATGCTGAGCACTGAACCGGGTTACGAATGTGTTTGTATTTGCCTCCACTTTCCTTACATGCGTTAAAAGCGTGCTGATTGAGTACAGGAACAGTTGTACGTACTTTCAACTGCTAGTTGAGTTACGTTATTGTGTGTGCAGGTTAGCTAGCTGTTTATTCCAAACGTTCCGATTAACATTGCAAGATAACGACATTATACTGCGCATTCCCTCTTCAAGGACATACGTTGTTTGTATGCCTCACCTCAGCGAACCGGTGTTTTGTATTGGTTATGACTTACATAAAGAATTTTATCAGCCCTGTCACCTCATTACTGTTACTCTTCGAACATTTATGGCCTGCATACCAACTCGCCCTGCTTCTGCGTAGCATGTATCACGTATTTCGAAAATTCTGATCTCTGTATTATAATTCTAATACTAAGTGAAAATAAATTTTTAATGGAACTTTCTGATATGTGTATTAAATGTGTGCTGAACCAAATGGACCTAGTTTTTAGCATCGAAAGGGCTGAGAAGATGGTTAGAATGATTCAAAAATTATTGGGCAGGAATTACTTGGTGTCCCTTTTAAACGCTAGTTCAGGCGTTTGTACCAAATGACTAAGGAAACACGCTACCAGAAACGTTCGGCTAGGATACTCGGTAGAATTTGGGTTAACGGGGATGAATTTCTGTAGTGGAGGGTGTCGGTCTGATTGAGGTAGTCGAACTGGAAATGAAAACAATGAAAACCGCGGTACACCAGCGAAGTTGCTGTACACTTCACCGAAGTTAGTGTACACTTAAGCGAAGTTAGTGTACACTTAAGCGAAGTTAGTGTACACTCAGCGAAGTGCGTACACTTCAGCGAAGTTACTGTACGCTTCAGCGAAGTTAGTGTACACTTCGCCCAGGTTTGTTAACTTCTAACGTCTGAAAATTCGTCATGGGATGGCATTATACGCCATTTATGTAACGGCATGATGACTGCAGCCGTATTTGAAGAAATACAGTGTAGGTGAAAGTCAGTACTGGTTGTAGTGTATTCGTATATCACGTCACCAACACTGAACGACAGTAAAATATTCCAGATTGTTAATGCTCCATACTAACATGCATCATTCATCTGCCATCGAAGTTATACTGTATAATCTTACCAATAGACAACACCACTAAATAAAATACCCAAATAGGAGGGTGGCGAGGGGAGGAGAGTCAGATTATTTGTTTGTCCATATTGAATGTATCAGGGAAGCCCCTGGCCCGTGAATTCGTAGTGTGAACGCAAGGCGCATTTGTGACAACCTAAAGCACATGATGCCGATGTACGACTTTCATTGCAGCATTTTCAGTGTTATTTTAAAAGTTACGGATACGTACTGTAGGTGGCATTGATTGCCGAAAACGTTTCATCATGAAGTAGTCAAGAGTTATCTGTGCTTCGGTCGATATTGAATTCGCAACCTTTCCCGATAAAAAGTTATCTGTAGGTAGTAGCACATTATATTGTCATGCTATTTTTTTAAATAATTTTTTAAGATTATGGCGTGCGTATGACAGTATGATTTAATTAGTGGCCGTCAGTGGCTGCAGTGTGTAAATGGATCAATGGAAGTCACAACTACAGCTGGGAATTGTAGAAATCTCTCGTTGAAATGTCAACGGGCTTGGGACTTTTTTAATTAATCGTGGTACAGTGTGTGTGTGTGTGTGTGTACCTGGAACTCGTGAGTTTCGGATGCGCAGAAGCCTCACAGCAGATCCTGCTCGGAGAATACGACTGCGTGCTACACGAAATGATATTTCTGCACATTATTGTTTTAGTAGTGTTTGGAAAGAATAGAACGAGCAACGCTTGCACATGTTACATGGCTGTGAAAGTGCACAGAGCCGTAGAACAGCTGTTTTCTCTTAGGCGCTGTTGGTTAAGCGCACAAGCAGCAGCTGCTGTTGCTGTGTCAGGCAGCCGTTTCAGTAAACATGATAAGTGTATGTTATCTCAAGTGCTACGTGTGCGGCTGAAGTTGACACGCAGTAGATATGGCATATTAATACATACTGGCGTCGTAAGTTGATAATTCTGGAATTAAGCTCCACTTCATCTACACGCCTCTTGTTTATACTGCCATATAACGTATCATATTATACATACTTCAGAGATAAAGTGTTCATTTATCTTTATAGCGCTAAAGCAAATAACAATATAGTGACATATCGTAACTTTTGAGTTTCTGGGATCTTTATAGAACATGACGCTTTTCCAGCGAATTTTAGGTAGAAAATACTTGTAATCTTGTGAGGTACTCTACCCTTAAAATCATCACCAAATCACCATTCGTGATCTTCACTTTTCATTCGACGGTACATTACCTGTGCAGTCGAAGAAGCTTCCGGAAATAATGAAAGACCAAAATGGCGGACAGTTCTGATTACGAAGACGAAACGTCTGCTTCTATATCAATGCAGATTTATTATGTAACTGAATACGTATCAGCTGTTTAAGGAGGACCTGTTCACCGTAATTCGTTAGTCGATCAATCAGGGAGTAAGTAGGTCTCTTTGTTACAGTCTGTAGTGACTAAGGGAAGTGCGTGCAAGCTACTTCCTTTGTGGCCTGTACGTTGCTCTATCTGCTGTTTGTAAAGAGGCAGTTCGAGCTGAACAAAGGAGTTTCATGTTGATGAATAACAACGCTGCTGTTGGGTTAATTCCATTGCGATAACAGCAGAGTGATGAAGTGTATGGTGCAGGTCAACGCTCTGCGTTCGTGATGGACCGTGATGGAACAGTGGTCTTGTAACCGTAGCACTGATAGGGAATTCTAGGATCCAGCAACAAATTGCATTATGGAGTTGGCGTTCTTCTTCGTTGCCCGTCTTTTTATATATATTTCGTCACTCTTTGTATCCATTCATGTCTTACACTCTTTTGTCTTCTTTTTATAGATGTTTTTAGCGCTTGTTTCTTTTTTCTTTCTTCGTCCCTTTTTTCCGTCTTCATTTCCTATTATTTCTCACTAGTTTGCTTGGTCTATCGAAGACACTCTTCCATTTTATTAGACGCTGTAGAAATCGGAAGCTGAAAATTGCCCTTTTAAGAAAGCCGAGAATCAGCGAGTGAACAAACGAAAGCAAGGATGTTAATATGGAAATAGAAACCACACTAGCGGAAAATTGTGGGATTTCGGCCTTGGTATCGTCTGTGGAGGCAGTTTCAGCACGTAATTCTTATCACTGAACGGTATAGACAACGAATTTATAAAATGGAGCTGAACTTTTTTCTTTGCACAAACAATTCTGTTTCATAGTAATTTCGTTTCAACTCAGGGGAATCGTTAATGTTTAATGTGAGAATAAATTTGCTATTTCATTTGATTGGGCTTAAGTCTAGTATTTAACAGATAGTATTCATTTTTCCAAACGAATTCCAATGCTGAAACAGGCAACAGTCGCTTCCTTCCAAATTCCCCTAAACAACATTTAAGACAATCCTCAGATCTCAGTCCGCTCTCTGTAAGTTCTGCATTTGACAAGGTGTCGTTGAATGAAATGCAAGTGAGCAGTGGAAATGAAATGGTGAAGTTTTTCATTAGTCTCATTTCTGTCAGTATGTAGGTTGATCTGTTAATGCCTGACCCCGGTATTCGTGACTCCAACGATGCGTGACTGCCTCGAGTCAGTCAAGGTGAACGCTAATGCAGGGGTTCCAAGCATTAGAAGAGTTAATACCATTTCTGTAATATATTAACGAAACAACTGGTAAGATTTATATGCATCTTTGACTGGAAAACGTCAAGAGAAAAGATCTGTTGAAAATGTATGCGTAGTTGGAAGTATGGTGTTAAAATGTTTCTTACAGAAATTGAATGTATAGGTTGTCTGTGTGCCAAGGACATAATTAGACTACGTAATATTATTTTTCAAATAACTCGACCCGCATTGTGCTTAGCAACCTCACCCACTCAAATTGAGCAAAGGCAGCTGTGTAACTGCTTCGAAGTTAGTAGCTTTCTAAATTGGCTTCCTGCGGTCAGCGACCAGAACGTGTTTTCTCCTTCTCCAATTAAACATTTAATAAACTTGAGCAATGCTATGTTAATTGTAAAAACTGCTGTAGTTTGTAAGCTAGCAGGTCCGCAGCTTGTCAAGTAACTCCTCTCGTCTTACCGTGTTTACAGCTCTGCCATTGGACCACATCCTGAACCAGATAAATCCAGTTTACAACCACGTACCCCATTTCTTTAAGACATTTCACTATAATCTTCCAATTTCCGTCTACGTTTTCCATCAGGTCTGTCTCCCCCACAAAGCCCTGTATGTATTTCTCTTTCCACGATACGTGCTGCATGCCCAACAATCTCATCCACTTCATTTGATAATATTCAGTGAGGAGCTAAACGTCTTAGTCTGCATCCTCTTAACAGAAATGAGTACCAGGAATATTTCCTGGGGGGTAAAGGTGGCCGGTGCGTAGGGCTGACAACCTTATCATCTCCATGTGCCGATTATCTAGAAATCTGGGAGCCTCAACCTCCTGGAACCCTAAGGGCCTATCCAGGCCTGTAATGGGATTGCTTTATCTTTACCAGCACCGTATCCCGACCAATGTACGGACTGTTCGTTAACTGTCGAATGAAATACAGTGGATTGTGAATATACTAAACGTTTCGGTGGGAATGAACACTTTAAAATCTATTCGCGAAAAACTGGCATTTAGGATGTTTGTGCTCTGATTTTGAATGCCGCTTGCATTTGTATTATTTTTAACTTGGAACAAATCGGTGCTGTCTTGAGTGCTCTGAGCGATACAGTAGTCCACGGGCGTACAAAATTGTATGAGCCGGCGTTGTTTAAGCATGTTTCTCTCCTCAGTTTTATTTTTGTGTATTTTAAGTGTGTCTTATTCCTCTTATCGAAGAGATAAATTGTTGGCTTTAACTGTCAAGAGACGGTAGGAGATTTATTTTCTCTTATATATATATGAATGCCGAAGTTCCTCAGAGAATATACTGGCGTTTCTCAAAAACGTATCTCGTTTGTACCGTAAGAAATGTTAATTATACCGAAAGGTTTTGTAGAATGCGATAAATGAATGATTATTTTTATTCTCACTGGACTGTGTGGATTTTTGTCGTTCAGAGAGTAACCGTAAGATGCGAGATCTGAGGTTCTCACAGTGGTATTTCTGAAGATAGTCTTCTGGGTTGTTACGCCGTGTAGATTGGTAAATAGTTACCGTTGTTTCGAAGGATCGAAGTGCCTTCATCTTCACGGTCAAGCAACCTAAGAAGACATGAAGGCACAACGGTCCACTCGACACGGAGTTAACAACGTAGAAAAGATCTCCAATCAACCGTAACAGATTGATATCTGATCTTCTGAAACGTACTGAACTGCGACTAAGTGATAAAGCTGTTGCGTCACGGTCAGGCAGGAAATGTGTTTCTTTTCCAAGAACGCCGATGCTGCTGTTAATGTTGGCCAATCACAGATCAGAACGTCGTTATCGCCAGCGCATAATAAAGAAGCCACGTCAGGTCTTCCTCTCGTTTGCATGTTGCTTCTCAGAAAAATATCGCCTCATTTTTATGAAACTTTGATACTAGTGCTAATCTACGCCACAAGTTGTTAGGAGATTTCAAATTACGTCCAAAGTGAAGTACGCCTTTTTGTTTGTCTATCATCGAGCAAGTTGGTGCAAGCGGTAACTCCTGTGACTTGTGTTGGGGAGTGGCCCGGTTTGAATCTCGGCCGGAACGGTGACTTGGGTTTCTTGTGGTTTCCCCCCCCGGTATTTTTTAGAAATTGGATATGGTACCTTAAATTTACAGGGATAGTACCTCAAATTCGGCCACGATCGCTTCGTTCCACATTACTTGTAGTTCATTTTTCACAGTCATCTCATCATTCGACATACACGATGTGAGTTACCGACAGCGTCCTTAAATAAGCTAAAGAATAAATGAACACATTTATTACTAATACGCCATTCTAAACCTTAGGCTACACAAAGTGCCTGCTTTCCGTAAAGTTGTTCAAAGTAAAATATTCTACGTACTTGTCAGTAGCACATACAAAGGTAAAGGTAAAGTTCTCCCTAGAACGAGTCATGAAGGCCCAGAGGGGGAGCAGAGGTATAACTGTACTCTTTCTTTAACCCTGGCACTAGATGTTGGTGAGTGGTCAACTCCATGCCCCGGCCGCTTTACCCCCGGGAAAGAGACCGGTACCCATTGTATAGGAGGCTGGGTGGACAACACATAGTTACCATAAAAGAAGCATTGCGAAATAACATCTACTCCACAACCCACGTTACTTTTACTGTAGTTAATGCCGTATAGTCATTCATAGAAGGTAGAGGAAAAAGCATACCAATTTTAACATCGGTGCACACTAAAAAAGAAGAGTTTTACAGTTTTTAATAATAATAATAAGACGAAGAAGAAGAACAAGGAAAAGAAGAAGCAAATTTTACGTTACTTGTACCGTACATTCTTTTTGATTAAAGTAAATCTTACTCCGACAAATCTACACTGTTTATGTTATTCAACACAATTTTTAAAAAAAGTAAAGTAAGATTTACTTTAATCAAGAAGCAAATTCTTTAAAATGGTGTGTAAAAACCTAATATTAAGTGCAGTACATTGAACTAAAGTGTGTGGACCCCGACTCACGGCACAGTAGAATAGAGTCGAACGCTATGCTGCCTGCAGTCACGCGAAACGGTCTGAGTGAAGAGTGACGAGTTGTCAGGTAAAATAACGTCCCTGTACCACAGTCGTGGGCGCTGTGTTCCTGACGACGCAGCGATGACACGGGCATAAAGTACGAGTATATATACAAAACACGTTACAAAAGGACGCGCGGCCGTAGTAACTAGGAAGCTAGAAAACTGGTTTCGAATGTCATTACAACCAAATTTTGCCGAATTTGCCCGCACCACACAAAAGGTTGAGCAGGCCTGCTGTACCGACCATGAACTGCAATCACGTATTGCTCTCCAGTGTACGTATGAAGATGAATATACCGTTTTCGGGAAGCTTGCCGAATCCACGTTCTGTCAAGCTCCATGTGACGGTGCTTTTCTGTTGTATTAATAGTCGCATAGTCAATGTCTTCACTTTGTTGTAGAACCCCTTGTCGAGAGGAACCGGCTATTAGGCCCTGACAGCAGTCGACTCGTGCCCAGGGTTTCATCGAAGTTACCTCTGCCGCTGCTTCTGTGAAGAAACCGGGGAAAACATTTTGATCCATTCATGACACGAAAATCAGGCTTGTAATTCGAGTGGCGGCGTTCTGTAATATATGTGGCGACACGTTACAGTATTTGGGCAGCCCTGATATAAATGATGTCCTATGAGGTTGGTGAACTTACTGGCGAGACGAGGCCTGAGAGAAAAATTCTCTTCTCTCACATAGCACCACCTACACAACAACTCTCAGAGTGTCTCATGGAGCACTGTAGATGTGGGGATGCTCTAGAGCTCCACATCCAATGCTTCCGTCTTCTGATGTATTGGCCATTACGTAAGAGAAAGGTCGGTTACCTTTGCTTCGTTTTGGCTGAGAGCCATACAACACACGTGATTCCTAACTTCAACCTGAGTTTAGCACGTTGTCCAAATACAGGCTTGAGTGTGTCTAGAAAGTAATTTAACATGTGAAGCTAATCTGCTGGAGAATGGCAAAAGTATATAAAATTTGAATTCGTAATGCATTTGAATACGTCGATTAAGTAATTTTTCGGTTGCACGTTTATTTTTTCGTATTTTTAAACGAAGAACGAATATATGTAGGTCCTGCATAGGGATTTTGTATTGAAGTAGAACATACTGTATGTATGTGTATGTGTGTAATGTCTTCTAGTACTTTCATGTGAAATGTTCGTTTCATTGGCACACAGAGTTCGTGTATAGAAAGAGGAATTCCTAATAGAAGTCATAACGACTACTTTCCTATTGTACCACCTTTAGTCTTTCTAATTTACTATTCTTAATATCATTTTACATTAACAGTTTAACAAAATAATGCAATTTAGATTATCGGCTAGCTTGCTGTACTTTTTCGCAGGTGGTCGTATGATCAAATCCTAATAGAGTCGCATTTTATTTTAATACTTTTATTTGTCGATGTTACAGACATTATTATTATTATTATTATTATTATTATTTAAGTAAGCTGCTCGTATGTGCCTCCTCTGTAACAAAGCAGTACTATGGTTTGCGGTGTATTTGCATTACCGTTCGCCACTTCACTGCTACGTGCAGGAAATGAAAGGGAATATGTTAGACATTGGGAAATGTCTTTCTTCTAAATCTTGTCAGTGTAAGAGTCTGCATCAGGGCAAGTTGTAACCCCGCCATCAGAACTGTTCATTACTACAGCAATGATGTTACCAACGTCGTCATTTCTAGGATGTAAATTTGCTTCATTGCTACAATGCGTGGAATCAATTAGGGATAGATACTGTTTCTCAAAATACTTCATGAACCATTGAATCAGTAACTATAAATTCTACTGAAATATAAAGCTTCAATCTGTCATCCAAGTACTTTATTTCTGACTTGCGTGCGGTTTTCTTAATACGGAGTTATGTATAGGATTGCAATATATATATATATATATATATATTGTAAAGACTGTGGAGAGAGAGGCCACTTGGGAGACGTGTGTATAAAATGGAAGGTAATATTACAATAAGTTGATAGGGATTCCTTCTTTTTCTGTTTTGTCTGTTTGAATACAAGACAAACCAGCAAGACGTCTTTTGCATATGCAGATTGTTGGACGGCCCGATATTGGTTGGAATACGATTTCCGCAAATATGGAACAGCGTCCGACAGAGGACGTGGAAGACGCTTAAGGGTGGTATAGCTCGATTCGGGTCTTGCCCCCCCCCCCCCAATTATAGAGAGTTTCTAAATCATTTATACTGTAATTATGACTCCTTAGGTGGCGGATCACATAGTCTGCAACCACAGCACAACACAATACAACGCTGGCAATCGTAGAATCTAAGGAATGTGCGCGCCTTCAGCACACCCGTCACGATCGACTGTTTCGCTTCCTGGCGAAAACGATAATGTCGCGAAATAAATGCTTCTCTTGCATTGATTTGTAAACAGAAGCAATATTTCCAGTTTGATCAAGAACAGGGTTCAGCTTTTATCTTGGGACAATGAAGACCACCCGACGAAACATTCTCAGCCTGGTTAAATGAATTTACTTCTTTAATCTGTGAAGAAAAATATACATTTATTCACTTTTATAAAATTTCCTTCTGCTACTTGTCGGGATTATAGATTTTTTCTTTTACATCGGTACATTTAGAAGTGCATTCATCAGACATTTCATAGGGATCCTACGCTTTGATCCACAAAATAACTGATGTGTACTTAACTTTTGCACTAATCGCAGAAAGAAGGCTGTCCCTTAACTGTGGAGACAGCGCGAGTTTTACGTTCACTGGAGATGACTTGGGTCATTGCCTGCCGGCAGGGTGGTGAAGGTAAGCAGCCTGCTGTCGCACGTCAAGAAAATGCTACGCCGTCCACAAGGAGATGCACAGAAATGAACCTCAGGCTGAGAGAATCTTGCGACATAATTATTTCTAACGCAGCAGATAGATTTTGAAGGAATGGTTATTTAATTGTTTTGGTAAATACGGAATTACTTGTAAAATATGAGAGTCAGTTTCCTGATGAACTAGATTTGAAGAAAGTAGAATAGAAACAGAATTGTTTATGGTGGTCAAGTCTTCTGGGATGGTACATCTTGTCAGTTGGTAAATAGTTACTGGCATTTCGTAGAAGCGTACTGCCTCCATCTTGAAGGCATAGGAGCACTCTTCTTGGACTGATAGACTCTGAAGGTGGAGGCAGTGCGCTCCTCCGAAACGTCGGCAACTACCAGTCGACGCGGCATAACATCCCAGAATACTTGGACAATCACACGAACAACTATAAATAAATTTCCGCCACAATATTTTTATAGTATCTACAAGTTTACAACTGGGAGCCGGGATATCGTAGTCGGTGTAATGACTAGCTACGGGCTAGACGGTCCGGTGTTCGAATCCCGGCACGGGGAAAAGATTTTCTCTTCTTCAAAACCATCCGGGCCTGCTCTGGGGCCCACCCAGCGTCCTATTAAATGGGTATTTGGGTTCTTTCTGGGGATAAAGCGGTAGGAACGTGAGGTTGACCACTCACCTTCATCTGGTGCCGAGGTTAAGAATGAGTGGAGCTGTAGATACCTCTGCTCTCCTTGTTCGCCTCATGGCTTTGACAGGGACAGCTTTACCTTTACAAGATCACAACGCAGAGGATGTTTTTAGTGAAACAACAAAATTGCCTGCAGTAATTAGGTCTTGAACTGTATACACCAGTGTAAACAGTTGAATCAGAAGGGGGTTTTCCACACTGTGTTAAAACATGTCTAAGAAACAGAATAACTTCAGACTGGCTGAGTGCTCTCTTAATGTTATAAACAGAAAACAAACGCAACAAGAGTCCCTCCCAGAATTCAGCAGCTATGTCATCGAACGGTTTGCAAGACCGAAGGACAGGCTGGCACAGTTCTACATAATACTGGGAAACACAAAAGGAAAATATTTTTCAGAAGAAATATGTTCACTATTCAGCCAGAGGAGAATGCGGTATAACGAAGATGTTACAGCCAAGAATTAGAGTAATGTGAGTTATGTGAGGGATGATCAGTGTTGATTGTTGTGAATGAGAGACGAATTTTGGCATTTGCAATTTGAGTGCCATAACAGGAGAGTATGCTGATCTCTTGACTTCTCTTCTAAATCTGCCTCTGTTTTTTAGTACAACAGAGGGTTGTCGGTTCTCGGATTATTCTCAAACACGTGTTACGGATATTATCTTACACTGTATGCATAAAGCAACACAGTTTACTTTATACAGATTTTAATGTTTTATGTTGAAGGATTTAACGAAAGTTTGCTTAAAAGAAGGCTTTTATAAGCCTTGCATAAATACTGGCGTTTCCCTGACATAATTCGCTAAATACCAATCAGAGCGAAAGAACATTTAAAACAAAACTTCAACGGAATTAGGAGAGAGTAATTTTCGCCTCTGTGAGTTGTTACGCGTTGCGTATTTTGCGTGACCTGTTTAACTTCATATTATGCTTTGGTCGGGATTAGTGTACAGGGACATTGCAGTTGGTGGTGGAGAAGGGCCCCGCAGCAGATTCTACGGACTCACCGCAGCCTAGAGGCTTGTTGTGCAACCCTGTGATGAATATGATTATGATTTGTTTTTCGTTTTTCCAAGTAATGGAGCACCGGTGGAATGAAACTGAGAGGGGAAAACCGAAATACTCGGGGAAAAACCTGTCCCAGTGCCACTTTGTCCACCACAAATCCCACATGGACTGACCCGGTATCGAACCCGGGCCTCCGCGGTGGGAGGCCGGCGACTAACCGCCTGAGCCATGGCACGGTCTGGGACACTGCAGTTGCTTTTCTTCAGATCAGAAGTTGCGTCCTGCTTTCACAGTTTTGGTTTATCACAGGCTGTTGGTTTAGGAAAAAAAAGGATACTGGACGTTTCGTGACATGGTTTAATAATTCTGTGGTGTATGTATAAAATCCGTGGAAGAAGTGTTGAGGTTAGAAGGCACCTGGAACCAAATAAGCAATGGCGCTGGGCCTTGAAACGGAGGTTATGCTTGCTGCTGCTAGGTTTAATGTCTCGTTACGCTGAGCGGACACCTAGTTCGAACACTGAAGCCTGTTTGTTCAAGGCGCTCGGGAGCGAAGAACTTTCTATAACCTATGAGATGTTATAATGTGTGTCAAGAGCACAGCCTGCTACTTGGGTCTGCTATTGTACATAGTAAACCCATCAAGATCTCCAATAAATCGCTAGCATTGCACACTCATGTTTAGCTTACGTACCGTGCATGTAAGGAAGTTCGGGCATATCCGGGCTTGTGTTCCAATTGAGCGATTTACATGAAACTTGAATGTTGTTCATGATTCAATTTATCAGAGTACTAACATGACGCCATACGAACTTCAGATCCTCAACTACAATAAAGATACTAATGAAAGATCCTGAAAGTTTTATCTTTATAGACACAAGAGATAGGGTATTATTGTCTTCAGGGATTCATCCTAGAAAAGGCCATGAAGGCCCAGAAGGGGAGTAGAGGTACAGCTCTACTCTTTCTTTAACCTTGGCGTTAGATGGGAGTCGGTAGTCAACGCCACGCCCCGGCCGCTTTACCTCCGAGAAAGAGACCCGGTACCCCTTGTACAGGAGGCTGCGTGGGCCCCAGGGTCGGGTCAGACCACATCATTTGTTAGCTTACATTTGGCGATAATCCTACCGTTTCTGCACCCTGTGTGGTCGACGCAGTTGCTCGGGCTGCCAGTTAGGTAACCAATCACTTATTCATTTAATCAGGCAGTTTGTCATACCAGTGGCGTAGCCCAGGGCGAGTAATCACAATGGCCGCCTCTGACAAAAATTATGAACTTTAAAAAAATCACATCGTTTTTAAATTCCTTTTATCTGGGCCCAATAACTTAAAATTTTTTGAGGGCAGAAACCCAATTTTTTCATTCAAAATATGCATTTTGACGTCCCGTAAGACTCTGCTGCCCGGGGCGGCCGAACCACTCGCTGTCCCCCCCATCTACAGTCATACAGTCAGCAATCAGGCAGTTAACAGTAAATGAGTAAACCAGTCGTTTATGTTATTAACGAATTAGGACTCGGAGAGTTAATCGGTCGGTCAAGTTGCTCTGCTTGAATGTCTTGCGTCTCTCCTGTTGCAGGCGCAGGCAGCAGAAGCGTTATGTCCTGGTCGCAGTTGTGGTCCTGGCGATCTGCGCCACTGTGGTAATCGTGCAGACCACACTCCAGCTGTGCTCCAGACCGAAGCGAATATTGGTTCCTCCAAACCCAGAAACTCCACTGCCGCCCTCCAATTCCGAAGAGCGACACTTCAGAAAGGCAGCAGTCTGCTCCGACGGGCCCCCATGCGCTGAAATCGGCAAGTAAGCTACCGGCGGCACATTCTGTCGCCACCACACATAACCCGGAACAGTACATTTACATTACAGCTCTTTTTTAGTGTCCAGAACTGCAATACCTCATTTGAAAGGCATTTTTGTGCGACTGTTTTAAGGCAACTTTGCTCAAAATGAAAACAGCATAGGAGCCACGCCAAATGAATATTTATTTAGGCTATAATTTTAGAAGGATAACTCACGAGTCGTTGCAGCTAGTCAGTTGACAGGAGCATTGCAGTCAGATATGAATTTAAGCGGTTTATGCAAAACCCCATTTACATAATTACTCATAGATTTGGCAGAAACCTCTTAGTTATGTGAGTCTTTTGGGTATCTGGACGTCTGGTAGCTAAACATTCAACATTTAATATTTATTTATTTATTTACGGTTTATTTAATGACAGGGTCAGTAGCCACTGTTGTGTAGCGTAGGCCCAGACTTGCATAAATCGTTAGATTATATACATAGTAATGCGTGAGGTACTCCTTCACCTCTTGCCTCTCCTCATCATTTAAAATTTTATTCGTGTGTAAAATCCCTAACAGGAAGCTGGAAAAATTGCTTAATGAGGAGCGTCATGATTTTTTTTTTCCTATGGCTCGACAGCCCAATATGGGCCTGGGCCTCCTCGGTTCGTCGAGGTTTCATGATGACACACATTTGAGACACACCACAGTCGGTAGGACTTCTCTGGACGAGGGACCAGCTCGTCGCAGAGACCTCTACCTGACAACACACAACACTCACAACAGACAGACATCCATGCCCCCGTTTTTTTTTTTTTGCATGTCCGGGGATTTTTTTCCCTTTGATCCATTTTTGTACTGTTTTAAATCCTTTCGTCCTTCATGTCTCTTTACGTTCCATACTACCGTCCTTACAACAAACACAACACAAACATCCATGCCCCCGGTGGGATACGAACCCACGATCCCAGTAAGAGAGCGGCCGGAGACCCACGCCTTAGACCGCACGGCCACTGGGATCGGCGTCATAATTTCTACTCCTCGTAAAATATTAGGATGATCGAGTCAAATAGTATAAGATGAAAAGGGCATGTGGCACGCATGGGGGAGAAGAGAAATGCATTCTGGGTTTTGGTGAAACTAAATGCAAGAGATCATTTGGAGGGCATAGTTGTAGAATGAGAATAACGTACAAATGCATTTTGAAGAAACAAAATTTGGGGTGTTTTTGGATTCATCTGGCTCAGGATAGGAATCAGTGGCGAGCTCTTGTGAACACGGACATCGAACCTTCGGGTGCCATAAGATGCAGGGGGAGTGTGTGTGTGTGTGTGTTGTTGTTGTTGTTGTTGTTGTTGTTTGTGTGGTTTTTTCTTTTTTTTTCTTTTTTTTTGCTAGTTGAGGACCGGTTAGCTCCTCAAGGACTCCGCTACGTACCATGTGTTTATTCGAAGGACTGAGGTTACCAACACCTGTGGCTGATATTTTTATGTTGTATTGTATTGTTTATACTTTTTCCAATGACCAGGTTGGTTTTAATTCCATAGACAGTGTCATACTTCTCTTTCTTCTGCCGCTGTTCACCGAGAAGGTTTTGTAAATGGTGTACAGCCTTGTGTTGTTATTGCTACTGCTAATCTTAATATAATCACGTGTTTATTTAAAGTAATATGAATTATTTCCACCGTGTACCAGACGTAACGTACTTACAGGCGCTTAGAGTTTCAAGTGCTTGCTTGATTACACTTCATCTTACCTTCTCAAGTGTCATTGTTTGAGCATTTACGGAAAGTGCCTACAAAGATACCAGCGATATCTTTGTTTGTAGCATTTGTATTGAGCAAGGGCTCTCCTATGCTGAACAGTTTGTTACGTCTGGTTACAACGTTGTTACATTTGGCGCATGTTTTGTAAGTAGCAAGCATGACGTAGATTTCTGAAGTAGTGTCACGTGTACTGATTGATGGAATTCTTCATTAAACTCTTGAAGTTTAATCGTTCGTTGGGTGGTATAGGCGTTAAGATACGTGGTTTGCTGTACAGTCTGCTGATTGGGTTAAACATTATATTTGTCGGACACAGACTGCATTCAAGGCTGTCCCTAGGGGCAAATAAGCCTGTACAGGAACATTTCATGCAGTTTGAAAATAACGAACTAATGGCATCAACCTGCGGATTTAATTTTTGTAAAGGTAAAGGTAAAGGTCTCTCCGTATCGTGCGATGAAGGCACACAGGGGGAGCAGAGTTATAGCTGTACTCATTCTTAATGTCAGCGCTACCCTCGGCCGCTTTACCGCGTTACCGTTTGCACGAGAGACTCGGTGTGGCCTAGGGCCGGTCTGGACAGGTGTGCAGGAGAGAAAATCTCTTGCCAGCACCGGGGTTCGAACCCCGAACCGTCCAGTCCGTAGCGAGTTGCTTTACCAACTACGCTATCCCGGCCCAAGCTTTATTTTCGTACATATAATTTTATTTTTACGTGTAATGTTGTAGTAAAAGTCTGAAGGCGTCACTAACTTCTTGTAGGAATACTGGCATGAATCACCACCAGCGACTGTAAGGCTGCACTGTCGCATAACATATCGTCTTGACTTAAGTACTCATAATTGCTGGATAAATTTTCATCTGTTGCTAACTACTTTACAAATTTTCCGTTGCGTTTAAAAAGCACCACGGCATGGTATGGTGCTGCTTCACAGGGGCAGTTAATTACCATTACACTTAAAGACTATACCCACAGAGCTATCCCGGCTCCTTGAAATTTTGTCTGCCTTGATGCCTGTTGACTATGTCCACATGTTTTATATTCCTTGTAGAGTTTTGTTGTTTGTATACTGGAATACCAGGCATGTAAGTAGGGATGGCTTTTCTTGAATTTGTGGGACTTAAATCGTGTTTGTGCTTGTAATTACTGACATGCTTCACTAGCAACTAGTCATTAGCATTGGTATTATGGATTGGCTTAAGAATAACCGTAAGACAACTAATGAAGTATTTTACTACCCTCTTGGTGCACAAAAGGTAATACAAACCGTAACGTTGATGCGTGGGGCCCTGGGCGGCCGACTCATTCGCCCTGCCGTAAGGACGACTGTTTTCACCATTCTAAATATAAGTACAAGATAACCTGTCTACAAAAAACCAAGAAGTCGCGTAATGGGCCAAGAAAAATAACTGTGTAAAAGCGCTGTGAAGGTTTGTTAGTAAGCGCCAGAAAAAAAAACGTTCAAGCAGAATGTATTTACACTGTATCAAAACCGAAAATTCTCGCAGTGCAGTTTATTTAATTAAACTCCGTTGAGTGCGTTCGGAAATTTGTCGTGTGGACAGACGGATGTGACCTTCCCATCATACATTTCATGCAAAGAAAGCACGCAAACTACACCAAAGTGGTGTGGCATTTATGTTTCAATGTACGAACATCTGTCACGCTCCACATTTGTCCTAGAAGAAGCTGTCTTTGCTGGTGACATTTCGAGCAAGGCAGGACAAAGGGGCGGACCAGTCAGTCAGCTGCCAGGGGCGCCAACCTATTTAGGGCGCTAAGACGTCACTGGAATTGTCGGAAATAGGGTTCTAGTTAAACTCAGGTTTCCACACGCGAAAGAATTTCTCCGAACATTATCCGCAGAAAGGTTCCCCATCCCTGTCCTAGGCCGAAAAAGTTTAAAGAATGGTGGTTCAAAGGGGGGGGGGGCACCAAATTATTAGCCTGCCTAAGGCTCCCACATGTCTAGGGTTGGTCCTGATTTCCAGAGAGAGCGAGAGGGATGTATAGCAGTTAATGAACACGGGATTGATGGACTAACCTTTGTTAACACGTTGTCTTTGTTACTCAGATATGAATCACAATGAAACATGCAGACGAAAATTGTTACAGTTCATCCCTCTACAACACTTTAACCAACGTATCAACTGGAGTAGTTAATCTATGTCAACTAGACTCGCACGTAGAACAAAACAAACCGTTTGCGCATGTGCTGCCGTTGCGTGTGCGTTTGATGTGAGTCATTGTTTGCACGAACAGCTGAGTAGTAAGGCAGTCCTTTAGAGAAGCGAGAGTGTTGTAGACGTGTGCTGGTAATACAGTGGTGGTTTTAAAATGTCTGAAAGCCATTTCGACGAGTACGAGCATTACAATTTCGAGTACGACAAACATATTTACTCAGGCCACAGCGGTAAACAGCGAACCAAGAAAGAAGTCAGTGAACATACTAACCATTTTGATCCTAGTGGGCATTCCCGTAAGATTGTAACGAAGATGCAGAACACTGAACACAATAAGAAACCCGAAAACTCCAAGGTCTCACAAAAAAGCTAATAGAAAAAGCTTTCCTGTAAAAGGCTTGGATGTCCAGGAACTTTGGAACGTTATGGCGACGAAATTTTGGTTTTGTGATACGGTGACTGAAAAGTGTTGTGCGACGTACCATCAGTACGTATTTGCCCTTGAGTTGGCAGAATCAAGATGGTTGCAGATACCAGTAAATTTTACGTGTACCCAGCTTCGTCATATATGACAAGGGCCAACCATCATGTAAAAGATGACTTGCCTGTCGTTCAGCTCGATTGTGTTTTTAAATTCCTGAAGGCGTGATACTTCAGGCAGCTGTTTGAGCCCATGAAAATGTTAATTTCTGTATATATTTTTGCAAATTATTTTCAAGAACAGCGTTAATTCAGATTTAACAGTGTTCAGTTTAAAAAGTTATTTTCTTCAAATTCGTTCTCTTATGATGAAATACAAAAATTAGAATAAGCTCAAATATGCCATTGAAATTGTTGCAGTATGAAACATATTTTTGCTGTTAGTGAATTGACAGCAGTTAGAATTATAAAGTTAAAGTTTAAAATAGAAAGTTTTGTTTGTTTACATTTCGGTTGTCCTTCCTAGTAATTCTAGGAGAGAATTTCTGTTTGACATTTTTTTTATATGTAAAATGTTGTTGGATCACTTGATAATACAGTTTGAATATGAAGGTGAATGTCATAACTAAACAGCCTTCTTATGTAATAGCAGCTGTATTTCAAATAAATCTTGCAACACCACATGTCTTTTTCATTTTTTTGTATTTAGATATTTTTTCAAACTTGTGACATTGTACTAACAGTCCTATATCATATGCAAATATAATTATTGATATATCCCCATATCTGTTGTTATAATGAAGGTTTTTTTAAACGAAATTACCACTTCCTGTGTTAAAATGAATGTTGTTTGAAGAGATCCATTCTCAATTTTTGTGAACTTAAAATTTTTGTGCTTGAGTTGAGTTACATTTGCCTGAAGGAATCCATTTGCATGAAGTGTGAAAAATCATTCATTGAGTGCTTATTGATAGGCGGAGTAAAAACTGTAAACAGGGTACTTACATGTACTGATATTGCCGGCATAACAAAATACTTAGAGTAAAGACTTGTTTTCGTCGTCGTCCATTGTGTTGAGGTTTTCAAACTGTGTTTTGGAAAGGAAGGAAGGGCCCAGTAGAAAAGCTGGTCTCTTATCATTGGGTGCAGGGATTGTGACTGGTGTTTCCTGTTGGGATGAGGTGGGTAGGAAGCTTACCTCCTGAACACCTGTTGATTAAAACAGATCCAGTTTTCAGAATTTAGGTTTGAAAAAACCCAATATATTGGACAGTGTCAAAAATAATAGTTGTGTTTATTGTAACACATCACTGTTGGAAACATTTAGACCTGGCACAATACTTGCTGATAAATAGTGTTGGTAGTGATGATGATATTTTTACATTAAATGTTTGTAAAATAGTGTTTTGCCCATGAGCCACTGAAGATGCTCATTGAGATTTTATTGGGTTGTGTTGGCAGCACAAACTACTGTAAAATACCCAGAGGAGATTAATGCAACAGTGAATTGAGTGCAGTATATAACAACATTTTGTTATTTATGCTGTCTTGAAAGTGTTTTGGGGAGTTTGTGATTGTTACTATGTAGGTAGGTGGGCCGGGATAGCTGCTCCAAGTCGTCCCAAATTGAATTTTGATAACATTGGATGTCTGCAGTAGGAAGGCAGGGTTGTGAGTTCTGCTCAGAATTCCACAAAGTGAATATAATTAAGGCATCAAATGGACATTGTGCCCAGTTGTGTGTTTTGGCATTCAGACTACCAAATGTAAGTATAATCTGGTATTTATAGTGGAGTGGGCTGTATGTTCCAAAGCTGAGTACAATATAACCCCTACTGCGTACTGAATAAAGTTTTATAGTGGGGAAGAAGAAGAAGAAGAAAAAAAGGCTGATCACAGAGAAGTCAGGCAACATAAAATACAGGGATAGTTGAGGTGTGGAATGTTTATACTGAAGATTTTTCAATTTGGTGACTGTTTAATGATATGCTACAAAAATGGCGTATCATGAAAAATATTGGCAACAGAAATTTTTCAGTTTTTTTGTAGTGATTGTTCAAATGGCAGATGGCTTTTGGGTTTGTACACTGCATAGTTATTAAATGTTCCCACATTTCAGATGAACGTACTGCCTCCATCTTCATGGTAACAACCCATTTACATAACAAATTATACTAAACATTTTTCAATTTGGTGAATTTTTAATTAAATATTACAAAATTTTCTTTTTGGAGTGTGGTAATGACTGACTGTCAATAGCTAAGATTATGAAGCATCAGTGATGGATGGATGAATGAATGAATAAGTGTGGAGCAATAGTGGAATTATATTGCCAGGGTAAAAATATAGTACTGTGAGAAAAACCTGTTCTGAGTACTACGTGATCCACCACAAATCCCACATGGACTGGCCCATGATCAGATCTTGATCTCCAGGGTGAGAGGCCAGCAGCTAACTGCCTGAGGCACAACACTGCCCAAATACTACGAAAAAGTCACTGTGTAACATTTTAGCTTCACAAGAGGGACCTTGATTTTGCAATGAATGAACACAGACCATTTGATGAAATGTACAAAACTGAGGAAGAATTTACTCAGAAACCATTCTAGTACATATTACACTGGAGTTTGCTGGTAGATCTACTGCTGTCTCATTAATGCCTGTTGTGGTAAGTTTTTGGGCTACACATTGTTGTAAACTTACAACAGTGATTCTGGCAGGGAGGAAACATTTACATCTTGGTTGTTCAAATGAAACCCATTTATGCTGTTCATGAATGTGGCTAGTCTTACAGTTCATGTGACTATGGGCTGTGTGGCAGAATGAGTGCATTAGGGCAAATGGAACAGTGTGGCATGGTTAAATCCTGCATTCCAGGTGCAGAATCCAAACAGGATCAACTAAGGTGATGTACAAGGACCCTGACCTCACTATAAATACACAGCACTACTGTGGTGGTCTTGTGACCTTCATACTGCTATTAAGGGAAAGATCCCAACAGGCTTGTAAGCTGTGTCATCATCTTGCACTACAATGCCTGTCCCTGTGCGGCTGGCACTACCCCGAACACATTACTTTCAGTGCAGTGGAAGGTGTTGGGGTCAGCCCCCTAAAGAAAGCACTGAAGGACCATATGCTTGGGTCAGGCAAATACATCATGGCCATGGTCTTGCAGTGGTACCACCACAAACCCAGGGAGTTCTTTGGGGAGGCGATGCTGACATCTACCAGTGGGAGGTACTTTAGAATGACCCACCTTTCTTTGGGACATTTATTTCCCCTCTCCATCCTTCAGCTTTGGGCAGAGTAGCAAGGTATACACTTCATCACACCAACCATTGTACTATGGCCACATGTGCCACTGTCAGGGACATTTTAATTCATCACAACTACTCACTCAGGGAAGAATGAAACAGTGATAGCCTAAAACATTCCAGATTCCTAACCACATGGTAGAGAGGGTCATGCTAATTACATAGACATTTTCTGCTTTTATGGAACCAGGTGCGTCCATTACGTCTTACATTGAACCAGTCAAATCCAGCTCCCACATTTGCATCCTGTTTTCCTAAGATCTATTTTTGTTATCCTCGCTTTAACATCAGTTTGCCAAATGGTCTCTTCCTGTGACATTTTGCGATCAACATGTTTTAACATTGATATTGTGGTGTTTGAGGAATGGTGTATACATATCAGACACAATGTGTCAGATGTTATGTCACCTCCTACACAAACTGCATGGCACGTAAGACAGGGACATGATACATAATGGATTGAACACAATACTAGATGTTTGTATACGCAGACAAGTGCCGCATAGATATGTTGAATATAGAATTTTAATCATCATCTGTGTTTTCATATATTTTACAGTAACTGCAAAAATCAATATTATATATATGTAATACTTTTATGATATATTATACTCATAATATGTTTATGTATATTAACCATCCTGCACTTTTAATTAGCTGCTGAATGCTACATATAATGAATATCAAGCATGTACTCTGTTATATTTTAGGAAGTTTTAAATTTGGTGTATGAACTCCCTGAGGATGGCACAGACATGCCAAAACATGTAGGAGTAGTAAAAGACGATACAGATGTGTTTGTCATATGTGCATTTGTTTGGTTTTATAAATAAGTATTTTAAGTAAACTGCATGAAATAAATAATTTCAAAGTTATAAGTGGTCACTTACATGTAGAATTGTAAGAACACTGAAAATGAGGGCTGAACATCTAGCTTGGAATGTTTGAGTGTATACAAGGTTTTTGTAAGGGGGAGGAAAACAAAATGACTGTCAGTCTCAGACTCAGTAACTTTGTCACCCTTCAATACTGAGAAATTAATCCAATTTCCATGCTGAATATTATTACCTACTGGAAGAGGGGATATTTTTATGTAAGAACTCCATTCTTAGCTGTTCCCTTGTGAGCACTGTTCTTATTTCTGTACCCAGTCTTTTGCTAGTCTGTTTTGTAGATCTACCCTTACTAGGTCTTTTCCAGCTTGTCATCCATGGTCTCCCCCAGTTGTCATTCTTATTATATTTCCTCATTGTTTGTACACTCAAAGGAATCCGAGGCTTATTGTTTTTATCAATGTGTATCATGTCTGTACCTTTTTATCCTTACTCATCAAACTTCTCATATAGTTGTCAATGTATGCATTATGATCTGTGGACTAACAATGCAGTGGTATGTAATAACATGGCATCATAGTATCCCAAGTCAACATTTATCCTTTGTGTATTCACGTATCAATTTCTAACATGTTTCAGTTCTACTGTGTGTATTATGATCGTATATTTTAAGCACAATTCTCATATAGTATTTCTACTTTCTGATCTCTGATATCCTGGTGTTAGATTCTTTCCCATTTTGTTTACTTCTTAATACTCCAATTTCATTTACATTACATATTATTTTACACTTCTCTTAGTCCATGCCAAACTTTGTGCTCCAAATGTGAAAACAGGCCATGCTAAGTATCAGTGGTGTAGCTAGGTGGGGAGTGATGCGACTACCCCTGGCGGCAGAGTACAAGGGGAGCAAAATGGAAATTTCAAATTAAAAAAGTTTGATTTTCTGCACTCAACAAATCTTAAATTATTGAGCCAATTGAATGGAAATTTAATAAATGATGATGATTCTTCTAAATTAATAATTTTTGGTAGTGGAGGCCATTGTGATTACTTGCTCCAGGTGCCAAAAAACCTAGATATGCCACTGTTAAGTATTATGAAATTATAACTGAGAATTTATTATTTTTCCATCAGAAAGATTTTTTTGATGAATGGGTCAGTGGTGGATGCTGCTGTTGCGACTCTGATCTGCAATGGAATGGTAAACAGCCAGAGCATGGGGCTGGGTGGTGGGTTTATGATGATACTGTACTTGCGTGAGAGCCAAACAGCCATCACACTAAATGCAAGGGAATCTGCTCCACTGAGGTCTAATGCTCATATGTATAATGAAGACAGTGAGAAGTCAAAGAATGGTAAGTACCTTTAAACTAAATGTGTCACATAATTCCAAATATAATCATGATATTGTACTTTTATTAATCCTTTAGTACCCAGGTTGTATCTGTTGGACGATAATATCCACATATTAAGATTTTTGCTAATTAAAAATGTATTAATCAGGATAAAGTCCTACAAATTATTCCTCATGTATTTTACATAGTCCTTTTTCTAGTAGAGTCCAGGACAAAACCAGATATACTTTGTGTTGGTGTATATATGTCAAAAAGAAACTAGTGCACAAGCTCTCCATAGTGTGATTCCTTGTTAAAAGAAATAATTCAGAAGTGTTGTGCAGCGTAAGTCCTGAGACATTTAGTTTTTGAGATGAATATCACTGCCAGATGGGGTAACACAGTTCTCAACATTGTTACTTGTCATGATGATAAAATACATTGTTAGGTGTACTCAAGGCACAGTGCACAGCAGGCTTAATTGTGATCAATGGTCATGGAATACACACATGATGAATACTGCAATATGCTCAGGAATATGCACTACATTATCCCGGTTGATTGCATCTAGATGCTGACTGCACCCTTACAGGGTCACTGAACAGTTTATGGTGATATGAGTTGGTTAAAAATTCTTTGCTTTTATAGAACCCAAAATCCATAACAATTTTAAGAAAACCCTGCCATTTTATTTATTCTAAGGCATGTGAATTTAGTCCACATTGTCTTAAAATTCATTTATCTAAGATCTAGTTTAATATTGTAGTCCTGTGTTCTGTCTTCTCTTGTGGTTTTCCTACCATGATTTTTTATATGCAGCTCTTATTTGTACCATGCATTGTATCCATCTCTATTTAATCAACCTAAGAATATTGTGTTAGGAGCATAAGTTATAAGCTCTTCATCATGTAATTTTCTCACTCCCTGTGTCAAAATATTTTCCTTAACATTTTGTATTCTTACACCCTTAATCTTTGCCCTTCTGTTAAGAGTAACAAAGTTTCATAAATGTATAAAACAGTAGGTAACACTAAAATTTTGAACTTTAAATTGTTTATTGTTTTATGGCAGATCAAAGGAGGACAAATACTCTGAACTGAATATATTCTATAAGTTTTGATGTACAGTGAAATCTTAATTTAATTTTTATTTGGAGAGAAGTGTGTCAATGGATCTGAATGTTGAGTAAAGAAAATTATTGGGAGAAATTTAACACTTGAGTTGTGACTCATTATTGCTGAGATGGAACCTGAAGTTGAGGAACATTCAATTAGTATTCCATTATATGTAACTTCATTAGTGAATGTGATGCAGTAAATGACAAGCACTTGAATAGCAGCATTTGGATGGCTAATATCTGTGTGACTTTCCACAACTTGTGTATAACAGGTGTCATGGCAGTTGGAGTGCCAGGAGAGCTGAAGGGGTACTGGGAGGCTCACCGGAGATATGGCTGGCTACCATGGGAACAAGTTGTAATGCCAACGATTAACGTCTGTGAAGAGGGCTACATCATGAACAAGCATCAGTCGGACTCACTTGGCATGAGGGCTAAACTTATTCGCAAGGACCCCATACTCAGGTCTGGAAACTGAGATATAAATATAACAAAAAGTAAAAGCTCAGTCATACCTGTCCCCCAACACCTAATAGGTCAGCTTCAGCCTTGAGGTGCTTCACCACCTTGAGTTGTCTCTGTGTCTCAGTATCTGATAAGCCAGCTTCAGCTCTGAGGTTTAGTCATCCCCAAAGTCAGTGTGGACATGTGGCAATTAATGCCCTTGCTGGGAATCAGACTGCACTACAGTAGACTCTTGATTTAGCCAACTGATAAGGAGAGGGGCTATCCGTTAAACCCAAATACTGTTGCTTATGAAAGTGTATTTAAAAACCCATATTTAAAGAAAATTTTGTATTGAAAACATCCAAATTTGCACAGGAACTGTAAGGCAGGTTGCGTGTAAATGTACAGTATTTAAAATGATGCAGGACATGGTAATAATACTGCCAAACCCCCACAGGGGTGCTGCCCCTTGGCTGCACTCTAGGCAGCTTTTTTCTAAAGGGCTTAGTCTCTTTGGTAGACACACTGAGAGCTTCATCAAATGTGTGCATACTCGTGATGCCAAGCCTCTTGAAAATCACCAAAGCCAACCACAAGCTGCTTTAAATTGGATTTTCATGTTTTGTTATTGTGTCGACAGGAGATTTTATCTCCACTGTGTGAACATTGCTGTACATATCGTCACAGCTTCATCTAAATTTACTTGTTTTGCTGCCTTCATATGTTTCAGTGGGCCACCTTTTGTATAATGGATAGTGCCTTCTCTATGAACAGATAATGAATATTTCTGAAGAACTGGCTTTCATTTTCTAACATCAGACATCATTTTCTTTTTCACCTCATAGTCCATGTATATGGCTGCCATGCTTGCACTAGATTCTAGCTTTTCAGTTAACTGTAGCTTTTACTTTACACATAAATAGATTCTGTTTGTAACGGTCTATCTGATCATGACGCGCAGCTGATTCTGATTCATGACATAAATGTGCCATCTTATCCTAATGTGCTCTGCATAGAAGGAGAATTAATAAATTTTCATGTGCAAAGTTTAATTATAACTTGAGCTTTGAAACGAGGTATTCAATGAAACGGATTTTGACATCATGTTTAATTCTTTTTTAAATACATTTTTGAGACTCTTCTACACTAGTTTTCCACAATCTACTAACAAGTTCTTGACTTCTAAGAATGAGGGTTGGATTACACCTGAGATTAAAACAAAATGTTCTCTTAAAAGAGATCTCTACCTTGTTAGTAGAAATAGTAATGACCCCATCATAAAAAATTACTATAAAGCATATTGTAAAATACTGACTAAAAGTATTAATGAAGCTAAACGGTCCTATTATAATAAACAAATATCAAATTCTAATAATAGAATCCGAAGTACCTGGAACATTGTTAAAGCAATAACAGGCAGGAGATCTGATCATGATGACTACCCTACATCAAGTATTGATGATAAATCAACTAATAATCTGCAGAATATCTCAAATTCTTTTAATAACCACTTTTTGTCTATAGCTGATACAATCATTGATAATATAACTAATAACTCTAAATTCAATTAAAGTAATCTCAATCCCCTAGAATATCTATTACAAACTTTCAATAAACCTTTCCCAAATATTAGATATAGTTTTACATATACTAAGGGAATTAAAAACATTATTAAATCCTTGAAAACCACTTACTCTTATGGTTATGATGAAATACCTGTTAAGATATAAAAAAACTGTTATTATTTCATCATTTCACATTTAACTTACATTATCAATAGATCATTATTAACTGGTATATTTCTAAGTCGTCTTAAATTCTCTGAAATAAAACCTATATATAAGAAAGGCGATAAAGATTCTATGAGTAATTACAGGCCTATATCTTTATTAACCTCCTTCTCCAAAATATTTGAAAGAGTGATATATGTAAGATTGCATCAACACTTAATTAACAATAACATATTAGCTAACGAACAGTTTGGATTCAGAGTTAATTCTTCAACTAATAAGGCAATTTACACATTACTTGATAGCATACTTACTGCTTTAAATAACAAACATACTGTAGGTGGCATATTCTGTGATTTAGAAAAAGCCTTCGATTGTGTTAATCATAAAATTCTGTTAGATAAACTGGAATTTTATGGAGTATCAGGCACAATACATAAATTATTAAAGTCTTACCTTGAGGACAGATTTCAAAGAGTAACTCTACATTCTAAGTATCATAATATAACTACTCATTCAGAATGGGGTAAGATTTCTCACAGTGTCCCCCAGGGATCTATACTCGGACCATTGCTCTTTTTGATTTACATTAATGATTTACCTATGTTATTAAATGTGATTTCTACACCCATTCTTTTTGCTGATGATACTAGTGTAATTATAAATAACTCTGATCCCACTGTTTTTCAAAATAACCTAAATGAAGTTTTGAAACAACTTAATAAATGGTTTATTACAAACTTATTATCTTTAAATTTCGGTAAAACCGAATTTATCAATTTTAAGGCAAGAAACATAGGTACCCCACATATTAAATTTGAATATAACAATAAATCTATTTCTACTTCGACTCATACTAGGTTCGTAGGATTAAATATTGTTAATACCTTATCTTGGAAATCTCATATTGATCAACTTGTACCAAACTAAGTTCTGCATGCTATGCAATCAGAGTTATGAAACAATACATGAATCAAACAACGTTAATGATAGTCTATTATGCTTACTTTCATGAAATTATGAATTATGGAATTCACTGTGTAAATATTTTTCGTTTACAAAAGAAGGTAATTAGGATTATCACAGGAGCTCACAATAGGGATTCATGTAGAGATCTATTCAAGATATTAAAAATCCTTCCTCTCCAGTCTCAATGTATCTACTCTGTTTTATGCTTTATTACTAATAACATGGATCAATATCAGTTCATCTCGAATATTCACAGTAGAAATACTAGACGTGGCTCTAATCTTTATCAACCCTCATCAAATTTGTCACTATATCAAAGAGGAACCTACTATACGGGTGTAAAAATCTTTAATAGCCTTCCTCCATACCTAAAAACGTTACATAAGGATAGTAGACTGTTTAGATTAGCTTTGAAAGATTATTTGTACACTCATTCATTTTATACCTTACAGGAATATTATAATCTTGATAATAATTAAGATCTGATAAAATCATTGCTCAATACTTTAATCATATTTTATATGCACTACTGTAATTTTACATGTATGTATTCTTTTTTATGACATTTGTTATTTACAGCAAGCAATTTGTATGTATATATATTTTGTTTTATTTTATTTTGCTTGTCTTGTTCATTTGTTTTATTTTGTTGCTTTCTGTATTTGATGACCATTTCTTTATCCATGGTTGTACACTGTGTGATGGATTTAATGAAAGGTTAATAATAATGATAATGAATAAATGTACTTGAGATTTCTTATCCATTTTCTTGGGCCCCATACTTATTCACTTTAATGCAGAAAAAAGTTAAAAAAAATGAGTTTATTCTGCAGTTGCATTTGGTCACTGAAGGCAAGACTAAGATGGTGTCGTGAAGAACAGCATCTCGTCTTCTCTCCTCAAAGGCAGTAGATGTGATTCTTCAGTATGTAAAGAAATGGTCTTTATGAAAAGAGCATTGCCAACAGAGTTTATGAACATGAATAGGGAAAAAGTTCAAATTTTTGTCACAACTAGTGAATGTTTACTGGACTTTTTGGGTCTGTACTGGACTGGTCCAGTACTTGCATAAAAAGTCCAGCCCCAAAATTTGTCCTGTTAAATGCAGTATCTCCTACATCAGGTCTGTTAAATGAAGGGACTACTGTAATTCAACACATGGCCAGTCACTGTATTAACTGAGCTAGCCTGGTTCCAGATGTACTGTAGAAGTGGAAGTATGTCTGAGATGAGAAGGAAGAAATACACGCAATACAGGTGTAATGGGTGGTTTTATTACTGGATTATAATTTCAAATATAACAGTGATGCCTGCAGATTTCAAGACAAGTAAGTTGAATCAAGCTACACACAGACATCAGTTTACTGAAAAAAAAAGTTTTGGATATTAGCACAGCTATGTGGTTTAATAGAAAACACCATTTTGTCATTTTCCACCTACTTATGCAAAATGAAAAATGAAAGATAATAGCATTCCTACTAAGATTGCACAAAGTACTGGGTTTTAAGGAAATTGATCTCAGTGATGTGAATGTCACTGAAATAAAGATATGGTTGCATGACAGGTTCATGTTTCAATGCTGTTGAATTATTGTACATTGAATTTCCCAATTAATGTTGCTCAGGGGATTCAAACACTAAACCGAAGAAAACTTTAAGCGGAGGTAATTTAGACTGTTGTAATAGGTTTCAGACCATAGAAAGTTAACACCAAATAAGGAAATTAGGAAACTGTAGGTTAGAACAGTTGCTGTCTCACTGATTTGTCATTATGTCTTTGCAGGAAATTGTTTGTTAATCCTAAGACTGGTGAATTCTTCCGATATGGAGAACAGATCAGACCAAAAGAATTCTGTGAAACACTTAAAATGATCGCCGTACATGGTGGGAATTCTTTGTATAATGGAAGTCTGGCCAAAATATTTGTCTCTGATATCCAGCAAATGGGTGGAATTATCACAGAAGAGGACATGGCTAATTATAGGTACCGTGTATAGTAACAAATTAACTCCATGGTAAATCTTCTTTGTAAAGTTGATGGTTACTCAGCTGATAAAAACATTTATTCTATTAAGGAAGCCAAAGCTTCATTATTATGTTCACAAAAGACCACCATTGGAACCTATCTGGAGCCAGTTTAAGCCACATGTATTAATATTGCATTTTTTTTTGTTTGGGTAACATCATCCTGTTGTATTTGTTTAATCAATAAACCAACACTGAATATTGCATTTATTTAAGAATTCAGTCTTAATATTATTTTACTATTTATGCATAAATCTCACACATTACCATAGCTGTTTTTGCTGGTAGCTGAAAAGATTCTGCAGTCTCTGCTGTTTCGCCCTTTGTGGCAACCTTTAGGAACATAACCCCAATGACAAACAAGGGATTACTGCAGAGATGCACAAATCTTGGGGGCCTGGTCGACTGAATTTTGTACAGTTGTATGTAATATTAATGGGTCCTCAGTATGGAACTTGCTTCATGTAACCCTTGGCACCCAATTTTAAGTGGCACAACATTTGGAAATCTGCGCCCTGCTTACTCTAATGTCAAAGCAACAGACATTGTGGGTGGACTGTAGCTTGTGGGTGGTAAAAAATACAAATAAAATTTTGGTGGGAAAACTTCTTATAAACTGACCCGTAGGAGGGCAGAGCAAGAGATGGGGGAAACTGTGTTAAAATGAATTCTAGGGAAAAAGTCAGTGAATATGTGACCTGGGTTGGAATGGCTTAGGATAGGATTCATTGGAAGACTTTTTTGATGGCAGTGATGATTCTTTGAATTCCGTAATAGAATTTTATGTTACTCATACCGTGCATATTCGTAAAATTAGTACATCAGCTGACATACGCATTTAATAGAATAAAATACAATTCATGACAGGTATTAGACTCCTACACGTTTTGGCACCGGGGTGCCATCCTCAAGGAGTCTTTCAGAACAAAGGAATACAAGCCCAACATGTTAATCTAGGTATTGCATTGCCCTTATTGCCGAAACATGTAGGAGTTTTAATGTCTGTCATAAATTGTATTTCATTAAGTGCGTGTGTTGGTTGATGTATTAATCCGTAATGGAATTTTCTTTTTACCAATTACCAATTTACTAGTGAAAACCCTGTACTAGGGAGGGAATTAAGTGTTGTCCATATGATGTTTATATACTTGTTAATGTGGCTTAGTGTATTCTATAGATGACTGTTGTGGCTTGTACAGGGTGAAATGGGACGAGCCTGTAACAGTAAATCTCCGAGACAAAATGACGCTATTCAGCACTCCACCTCCAGGTAGTGGTATTCTCCTTGGCTTCATCCTCAACATCCTTGATGGTTACAATTTCACTTCAGAGAGTATCAAGGATATCAACAGTACCATTTTGACATATCATCGTATCATTGAAGCATTCAAATTTGCGTATGCAAGAAGGACTGAACTAGGAGATGCAGACTTTGTAAATATTACAAATGTAAGTATATTGGTGATTTTATGTGATAGCTTTGTGTTGTATAAATGGGATGCATTCTGTCCCATGATGTAAAGTCAGATGTTTCACCTAGTTCAGGGGATGTCATACTAGTTAAAAAATAAAGAAGTAATAATTTTCAGTATTCTCAATACTGGAGGTGGTATAGACATTCAAAACTAATAAAGGAAAGGATGTGGAAAACAGCTTTACTGTTCTACAGTTTTTATTGGAGCAGTAAATTACTACAGTAATTCCTCAGTGACAGATTCTCACTTTTTAAGAAGAGAACTAATTGGTCTGCAAAGCATGTAGCTGTAATTTCTGATCCACACTGTGGCCCTAAAGATCTGGCTTATTATCCCATCTACCATTTGCAGTTGCTTGCATAATGAAGGCTGTTCATTTGCATCCATAAGTATTATATCGGTGATCATGGTGGCCAGGCTTGCAGCCCTCGCTGACAGATCCAGTAATCTTCTAATTACTTATTTAAGAGTTTTTTGTAGTCTGCTTCATGGCAGTGGGTTCATTGAGATATTCTACAAACACAGGTGGTATTATGCAACATTTCGACCTAGTGATTTGTTTGCTGTATCGGATACTTTGTCAGTGTCCTCAGAAATTCACGTTTTTCTTGTAATACTTATGCTTGCATGAAAACAACTTCATTCAGGTATTCACTGATTTTGGAATAATTTCCCCTGTTGTCAGAGAGCTGCCATTGCAGAATCTGTAATCAGAATGGCTTCTGCATATTCTTCATTAGTATGTAAGTAGGTATATTTTGAACGTTGACAGCACAGTTGGCATAGTGCCTCTGACAATGACCGAGGAATTGTTTGTTTGTTTGCTGGCAGGGCCAAGAAAGTTTTTTCATAAGCATCCAGATGGGCTCTGGGGCCCACTCAGCCTCCGATTAAATGGGTAATGGGGAAAGTTTCACCAGGAATAAAGCAGCTAGGGTGTGAAGTTGATCACTCACCACCATCTAGTGCCAAAGCTAGGAGTACATGGAGTTATGCATCCAGTCTTCCATATGTCTTTATGCCATGAAGAGGGACAAACCTGCGAGGTTTCAGACTTCCACCCTCGTGTAGTTGAGGCCTTCGCTCTTCTGGGATTTTATGCAGCATAGGTTGGTACTTTTTTACCGACGTTTCGGCACAGCCTGCTGGTGTCATCTTCAAGGGTCAAGCAGTTAAAGAAGAATTGTTCTTAGACTGCTTGTCCCTTCAAGATGAGACCAAAAGACTGTTCCAAAAGGTTGGTAACCAACTACCAACCTACACTGCGTAACATCCCAGAAGAGCAAAAGCCTACTTGACTCACAGTAACACACAACCTGTTACAGCAGGCTAACTGTGGTTGTGTATTAAGCAAGTAACTGCAAAGTTGTTGACCCAGGTGTTGCTCAATGTGTGCTCATTGTTAACTTTTTGCATTTAGGTATCCTTACCTTACTAACTTGTCCATAGCTTGTTTAGTTTTTAGAACAGACAAAATAATTAGGGTATTCTTTATTTTTGACCTTCAGTGACCTTCCTTGAACTCTGATGAACCAAGTAAGGTCTGTACTGAATGCAGTCAGCTTGTAGTTTATGACTGCACTGTCATTGTTCCCTTCCCTGTCACAGCCTCAATTCTTTATTTGGGATTGTTTGTTCTATTTGCAGTTGTTGCACACATTGCAATCAAAAGATTATGGAAATAATATTCGGCAGAATATAAGTGACAGTAGAACTCACACAGATCCTGCACATTATGGTGCAGTAGATTACAGTGTGGATGACCATGGAACAGCTCATGTTTCCATCATAGCCCCTAATGGAGATGCTGCTTCCATCACTAGTACTGTGAATCTTTAGTAAGTAAACACATTAAAACCCTGGAATTAAATTAAACTACATTAAGTTTTCACCAGTAACTGTCTGAGGCCCTATAATCGAGATGAATAGCAAATTTCAAGGGGTTAACCCCATAAAGATTCTCTTCAGTCTGGTAGTTAATTGATGTACCTATATGTTAAAGCTGTTTGCTGAGATGCAGCGGTGCTGTACATGTGATATGATTATAATTTATAACCTTTCCTACGTTGTTTTCATATCCTGTATAGTGACACACTAAATCTGCAGTGTCAAACTTTCTTAATTCTCCCTGTCCTCCCACATGTACTGCTTTTGCATTAATGTCTACTTTATCCCTAATTTTAATCTTAATTACAGGAGCTACATACCTGTCTCAGAGGCACAAATAATGGCAAGACAGAATCTCTTGGTTTCACCCTGTAACTGTTGAGTTAGTGAATTTGTTAAGGTGCCTTCCAAATTGGGACCAGATTTTACCCACATAAAGTTCTAAATTTTGCGTTCATGAGGACTTACAGCCTGAGATTAATTATGTTATAAGAAATGAAAGACAGTACAGAAACTGTTTCAACTTTGCCCAGATGAACTAAAATTATAGTTTCCAAGCACTTCCAGCCTAAAACTTGATCATGAGACAGGAAATGGAGTGCTTAATACAAAACTTGTTTCAGCTTTGGAGCAGGAATAACATCACACAGAACTGGAATAATACTCAACAGTGGCATGAATGACTTCTCAATTCCAAAGACAAAGAGCTATTTTGGAATACCCTTTTCATCAGCAAATATTATCAAACCAGGCAAGCGTGCTGTTTCATCAATGTGCCCATCTATCATCGTGAACAGAGATGGAGATGTGCGATTAGTCATCGGTGCCTCAGGAGGAACAAAGATAACTTCAGCTGTAGCTTATGTAAGAATAAGAAACTCATACACATTATGAAAATATGGAAGCATTTTGTAAAACAGATGACTGAAAATGAACAAAGCATAAGCATAATCGTGTTGGTTAGGAAATTACTTATTTTGTGTGTGAAATTTCAGATTCTCACAGTGATGTTTATGGAGATTCAAGTCATTCCCATTACACAGTAATGTACAACTGTTTAAATTTGATACTGAAACACAGAGGTTCATAACAGTTATTATATGAACCCACCATCGAACTCTGTCCTTGGCCACATCAATACAGCTCACACATCTGCAACATATTTCTCTTAGGTCCTTTTTAGTATTTTCCCCCAGTCAATTATGTTGCAGTATATCTCACTTTTTTTATCAGTCTTAATGTAATCACCACTAACAGTGTCAGATTAAAAAGTGTGATTTGTGAAGCACCACAGTTTAAAATAGTCAGTACTTCTCTGTCATGTGATACTTATGTCAAGTATGTTCTTCTATACTTCATTCTCACACACATCTCACAGTTTGACCATTTGTTCCTCAGAACTTATGCAGATGTCAGGAAGACAAAATATTTCATTCATGCATTATTTAAGAAAACTCGTAAATAATAATTGACTGTTTAAAACACCAACGAAATGCACTTCACTTTCACTTTCATTATGTTTTAATCAACCTCTACATACGTTTCGGTCTTATATAAGGCAATCTTCAGGGGGTTCATAAACTACGTTCATTTTACATCCAATGTTATGTCTGCCATTATACTGGTGCAATCTCTTTCGTTGGTGTTTTAAACAATGAATTGTAAAAAATGCATGGTGAGACTAATATAAAATTCATAAATAATAAATCAGCCTGTGTGTGAGAATAGAAAGAACATTCTGTTTTCTTATTACAGGTAATAATGAGAATACTGTGGTTTGGTGAAGGCATCAAACAAGCTGTGGATGCTAGCAGAATACACCATCAAATATTCCCCATGGAAGTAGCGTATGACTATGGAGTTCTAGATGTAAGTACTCCATTAATATAAGGAAGTTTCAGTAGAATCCTGGCCAAGTGTGATTACTAGAAATACATTTGAGCCAGTTGTACTGAGTCATCAGAAACACTGCAGTTCACATCCTGTCAATTCAGCAAGCTGTGGGTGCCGTTCTTGTAGAATTCCGTAGTCCACTATTAAACCAGTTGCACACAGCCAGCTGCACTCAACATAATTGTCACATTGCTCTTTTTATATGCCAGAAAATTACATTAGGAGGTATAGATTAAATGGAGGAAATTCTACCATGGATATACTTTACTGAACCTTGATCTTTGATATTTTCCCATAGGAGAAATTTTGTTGAACTTCCTTTATACTATGAAGTGTACAGAACTTTTCATGCAAGCTTTAAAATTACATACAGTAAATTTTCTTTCATATGAGATACCATAATTTGTACAGTAACTAGGCTACAGGCTTACACTTCTAAGGAACTGTGGTCCACTTCCTGGCAGGGACAAAAGATTTGTCTTTGCTAAAGCGTCCAGAAAGGCTGTGGGGCCCATACAGCCTCCTATTCAATGGGTAATGAGTAAATAATGGGTTGAGCCCTTGTGGTCCTGATGCACATAGGCCTTTTACAGGCCCTTTGTGCCCCTTAACTAAAGTACAAGTCATGAGAGCCCTGTCCTTTTAATACAGTTCCAGATCCCCTCCAGACTTAGTCCCCTGATATCCTCAGGGTACAAAAAGAAGGAAGGAAAAATAAGTGAATCTGTGTGTCATCAGGGCTTCACACTCACACAGAACATGAGCTGAGGTCTCCTCCTCTGCTCTGCATTTGCTACACGGGACTGTCCCTCAGTCCCATAATGTGAAGGTGTCTTCTCATGGTGTTATGTCCGGTAAGAAGACCAATAACTACCCTGGATTGCATCCTATTAAAGGCCAGTAGCCTGGTCTTAGCAGCAGTACGAGGGCCTGAGATCAACTCTCGAGCCTGTCTCTGAGTGCTGGCAAGACCCTGCCACAGTGTCATGTGCTGTTTATCCAACCAACACTGAATTTTCTTCTTTATACTCTGCCTCGAAACCCCCAGGGCCGCTCCGACCCAACAAAATGGTAAACGGAACCATCCCTTGTGAGCTCATTGGCAATTTCATTTCCATGTATTCCAGAATGTCCGGGGACCAAAAAGAGTCCCAGAGTTGATAGGTGTAGGTGGAGATATCATTCAATGCCCTTTGGCACTGCCATACCAATGTGGACGTTGTTTTAGCAGCCTGTAAAGCTTTCAATGCTGCTTGACTATCAGAACAAATATTAATGCATTTCTCTGATCTAGCATTAGCTTGAATTTCATAGACACAGGCCAAGATAGCGTACATCTTGGCCTGGAAAACTGTTACACATTTTTCCTAGAGAGATACTGAGCCTCCTACCCAAGGATCGCCCACAGACTCTGGCCCCTGCCCCCCCCCCCCCCTGCATTCTGAACCCATATGTATACCAGATGAGCCCTTTAACCACAGGTGGGGAACCAGGTCCTTTGGTCCACTCTTCTCTAGTCAACATAATAACCCTATACTTGGGTTCAAAATTATATGCTGGCCTCATAATATCGTTCCCCATACTGAATATGGGATCCGATTTTTGAAGCTGCATTAATATGGTACTATGTCCACAATTGGGGTGTAGATAAGACCAGCATCCCAGACTCCATAGTCAATGCACGGCTCACCTCGCCCTATTCGATGGGTACTGGAGGTGCCTCCCCAAGAGGGTAAAGCAGCTGGCCTGTGAAGCTGACCACTTTCCCCGATCTACTGCTGAGTTTAAGAACAAATTACACTATATCTCCACTCTCTCTCTCATATGCCTTTGTGGCATGCCCAGGGATAACATTATCTCATACCTTTACGAGAAACAGAAAAGCAAGTTATGAGTTCAGATTGACTGTTGTGTCAAATGCACAGGGAGCTGTAACATTCTTTCTTTGTTCAGAAACATTTCACAGCAGAAGAAACAAATGCTCAATATACTTAACAGTTCTGCAGTGTCTTCTCAAGCAGAATAACAGTATTTGCTGTACCTAAAATCAGTTTTAAATAATATTTGATGTGGTTGTTTCAAAATGTGAAAAAACATGAATTTGAATGTTTGCGTCTGAAGTTACCACACTTTTTCAAGCGCCTTGCTGCTAGCATTGAATAATGGATGATTGTGAATGATGAATTTAGAAAGGATGTGGAAGAACATCAGGTGACCTATTTTAACCTACTGGCATAGTTACAGCTGTGGGACACTCTTCAATATGGATTAAATATTGCACCATTTGCCTGGACTTATCAAGCAAAACCACAGAAGCCTCATGATAGATGGCCTCCATGTCACAATTTGAGCACAGGACTTTCAGATATGAAGTACTGTGGGCATCATAATTGTTGAACATCAACATCTGGTACAAACTCAAATTTTAACCCTTTTTGATCTTCTGTCACTCTCAGTTCATCAGGAGCATCACACAGAACTCATAAAGTCTATGTTCCTGTTGCACAGATTTCTAGTCCTATGTATCTTTATCATTTTGTTCCTTGTATTCTAATTGCATGAAAAGCTTATAAATTAAGTACCAGTTCAGCTTTTCAAAAATGGGTTTTGTCGTCTATTAGTGGTTTGTATAATGATGCTGTCAGTAAATCATACCCTACAGTGTTGAATGGTAGGTGATAGCAATGAATTTAAAAGTACATGGAAGTGACTGTGGTTTAATTTGAGGCACTATCCCGGCATTTGCTTGAAATAACTGGGGAAATCCACAAAAAACCACAGTCAGGATAGTCAGTGTCCCAGCCAAAATTTGAACAGGTCATATGTCAGGATCATTACAACTTGCTTGGTACAGATGTATTGTAGTAGTGGTAGTGGTAGTGGTGGTGGTGGTGGTGCCTGCAATAAATGAACATCAAAGTCAGTAAGGTGCACACATTGGAAAATATTCATTTGGAAGGTATGTACTGTATACTGAAAATGTTTTGTTTTTTTCTATTCCTATATTTTTTGTGAAAATAACTGATGGACTGATAGAAACTAGCTGTCTTGGATACAAAATTGTACGTAAAGCCAGACAGTATACAAGTAACATATACTTCTTTATATGGTTAAGAATGCAGTGATGCATAATGTCTGATTTCCAACAGCTTAAAGAATAATGACTGCCACAAACTAACATATTTTTCTGTCTGGTATCCAAAGCACCTACTTTTCTTAAACTACCTTGAAGCAGAAATGTTTTGCTTACAGCAAATAGTAAAAGGGCTGGAGAGACTTGGACATAAAACAGAACGAATCAGAGATAGAGGGTCAATTATTTGTGCTTTGGCCAAGCTTGGAAACATGATCACCGCCAATGCTGACTTCAGGAAAGCAGGAGATGTGTTTGGTATTGACTGAATGGTATCAGCCATATAGCAGCAATAATCTGAACCAAAAAGGTAACAGGATTCTTCATTTTCTTAAATTGATTGATGTTCTACCATGTACCTCAAGTGTTGTAGTTATTGACAGCAGTACACTTGGAGTACATGGTAGAACAGTGGCTCAGATAAGGGTCCCACAGACCCTGCGGCACAGGAGGGGGCAGCGAAACGTACAGAATACTAAAATTTGTTGTGGGATCGTTCAGACTGGATTGCACTCATCTGACAGAAGGCATTATTCTGGATCCCTGTTATGAGATCTTGGAGTAACCTCACCAAATATTATGGTGAAGGCCTGACCAATTATTTACGCCATTGTGGTAGGACATATGAAGTGCATGTGAAATTTTTTCATCTACAAATATAGGTATACTATTAATATAAACAGAGAATATGGATACAAAAACCCTCTTTTAGAATATTTTGATACAAAACATAATTAATACAGAAAACACACTGATGTAAAGTAAAGTGAAAACTTTGTTAATCCACAACAACCTGTATAATGTTATCCATGATCATGGTCTAAAAGGACAGCAACATATCACAGACTAATGAAGAGGTTGTCATCTACACCATATGTGTACTCTTCTTATTGGATGCGATTTGAATTATTGTGTAACCTGAAAAGGTTTTGCACTGCTGCAGTAAAATTATTGTTAGTTCAGACAGCAGACCTACCCCTAAGGAATAGTACGGTAAATGGTCTTCGTTGGAAATTGTATAGGTACTTAGCCAGTCAAGAAGTTCCATACTTTTAAGAAACACAAAAATTCATTACCATGTTCACAAAAACTCACACATTAAATCCTATACTGAGCCACTTTCCATTCATTCCCAACCTTCACATTAAATTTGGGAAGGTTGTCTTGATATTATTCTCCTGTGTGTTTCTCATGTAGTCTTTTCCCTTGAGGTTTTCTAACCAAAATGTTGTAAGCATATTTTATTTCTGTCATGTAAACTACATTCTCATCCATAATCTTTCTGTTCTCACTCTATCAAAATTAGATGAAGAGCACAGTTTATAAGACCTAAAATATTTCTGTGCCATTAAAATACGCTGTACTCTAGTGCTTGCAGACCAGTTAATTTAACTGTTTGTTATGTAACATACATATTAGCACCAGAATGCAGACAGTTTGTGTGCAGTGATGTGACAAGTTAACATAGCACACCATTTTGAAACAAGGCTGCCTTTCTTATCTTACTGTCAATGTAAGGTAGTGGATTATTGTTATGTGAATAAAAGCAGATATGCAGCATTATGTAACTGCACTGTACAGTTTATTGCAGACATTATCTCTTTCATACAAAACTCAAAGCTGAGCAGAAGAAATGGAATTCTTGCTTTAGACCTTTCACATTAATCTAGCTTGTCTCCTTATCATCACTATGATGGCATCAGTTGCTCATTAGAAGATGAACTGTCATCACCTAGTTCATAGGTGGCCAAACCGTTGATCACGATCTACCAGTTGATTGCAGCCAGCTGTTTGGTCGATTGCGGCCGCTTTTTGGTCTCTATCAAAATTTATTTGCTGCCTCAGTACGATCAATAGCTCTTAGTTTGACAGCATTTTTTGGATGAAAACACCTCTGCAAAGAAGCCTTCTGCCTGATGAAGGTATTAAATCAAGATACTGAAACCATCTGACAAATTAACATTTAAAAAAATACTGCTTTCACTTGTGCCTAAGTAATTATGAACCCTTTTTCAGTAAGTTGTTGCAAGATATGCAGTGTCATGCATCAACTTCACAATAGGAAGGTTAATGAAAAACACCTTTTCATTATGGTAAATTGTTTTAGTTTGAAAAGATCAAATTTTAATAAATGAAACAATTCTACTTATATATGTTTGCTGTTTTTATGCTATTTTCCATTTCTTTGCCTAGTTGACCTAATATTAATACGTTATGTACTGTGGTAGATCGCGAAAGAGTAGATCACTGAGTCCAAAAGTCTGGCCACCTATGACCTAGTTGAATGGTGATAGGTACAACTATCTTGAATTCTGTTCATTTAGACATTCCAGTTTCAATTACCTGAGCACGTTCAACACAGTTTATTCCATTTCTTGTTACTTGTAATATTAAATCCTTCATAAATTAATCCTTTCAAATGTTGCATTGCCCATGGTAGTATAATGTTTACTTCAGATCACTCAGGTTCATTAGGGTTCAGTATGCAGTCATAATCTAAGCACTCAATGCCCCGTTTACTTAGCTCTTCCATCACTCTTATCAGACCCTATTCACAAAATCCATGAAATCTTACTTCTAAATCCTTTCTTCAAACAAGCAATAATATGCTTCACCCATCACATTGCTTGATGTGAGGATGAAAATTGTGAATTACTTCAAATTTACATGTTTGCAAATTATTGGAAGTGTGATATTAGAGTAGTACTCGACTGGAAAACCTAATTTAGATTTTCTTTTGGATTTAGATTTAGATCCAAGAATGATTATTTTAATTTCGGTGTCGTGGTGCTTATTATGCATTTTTATTTATTTTTAAAATGGTGCAGCCCAACCTCAAATCTCGTAGTACACTGCGGGCCGCACGCACCAACGAGTTTGACATGCCTGATCTACATATTTACGCTAATGCACTTAACTCATAAACATCAAGCAAACAGACTTACAAGTAGTTACTCAATACTTTTTTAGACAATCAAGAAATGTAATGCTTCTGGGGAACCCGAACCGTGTTCATAAAATCCCGCCAATGTGCTCTGTCTGTCAGACGGCTGAATCCATTTCACGTTCTCACACGGCCTTTCTCATAAGAACCATTTTAATAATATTCTCCTAGCAAAGCCTATAAACTTCTTCGCTTGAGGTTTCCGAACCAAAACGTCGTATCACGTTTTCACTTCCTCAGGTGTGCTACATATCGCGGACATACTTCAGCCTTAATTTAACCGCTTTAACAGTTACAAATTTTGAAGTTCCTTATTACGTAATTTTTTTTCCAACCGAATGCGTAATCTTTTTAGGTCCAGATATTCCCCTTGATAATGTGTTCTTAAATTGCCTTAGCGTTCTGTTAGAGAAATAGCGGGAGACAGAAAGTTGAGACCAATACCGAGTTTCGCACCCATACATATTTAGTACGTAACATTGTTTACCAACGGAAATAAATTTCGTGTGACGTCGTTCCTGCTTGATAGAGCGCCGTTTGAATAAAGCGTGCAGCCGCTAACTGACCAGTTTCACATCAACATCACCTCTGGGTATAACTGTCCACGTTTTGGCCCATAAGAAATCTGCGCAGCGCTGCTTTGTCCAAAACGCCGTGATCAGTCCCCTTAACCCTCGCGCTGGACAAGAGGTCACCCTACAGTGCTTTAATTTCGTGAACTAATCCGGTGGAGAACAGTAAGCGCCTGTGATGAGCGTGGACGGTACACATATGTGCCAGAGAAGTTGCCGCCCTCGTAAGGCGCTATCGCATGTGCTTGTGCCCCGGATTGCGTGTTAGTGGACCTCGGCATTTCGTGCTGGGAAATTCGCAGTTTTGCTGCAGTGCGTACTATGAGGAGCGGATGTTAGATTATGGTAACTGAACTGGTGGGTATTATAAATATGGTGGTATACATATATCACATGCCAGGAAGAAGTGTTTGACCTTAATACAGCCTTCCAAGATGACGCGCCATTACCACCCCTCCGCGCCCTACAAAACACACGCAAGAACCGAATAAAACCATGGCATTGAGCCCGAATCTCCCAAACGCAGGCCTCTAGAGCCATCATATCGCAGTGGTCAGTGTGGCATATTCAGGTGTTAGTAATTCGTTTGTCACTGAGCGAGAGGCCGTCGTTCAACAAATTACCGAGGAGAATGTGGCTGTTATCTCTTTTGTTGCTGATTATTACTTATTGTTTGAACACATTACGAGGATTTGTATGGTTTGTACTTTTCACTGTGAGTGAGCCAGAGCTGCAGTGCGATGATCTAACGGAACAGGGGAGTCGGCAAAGTTAGATCACGAATGGTTTAGTGAACTATGAACTCTACACTCGACGGAAGAAGAAGACGCCAACCAATTTTCAGGAGACTATCGTTATAAATGAGCGAGCAAGGAAGAAAAAATTACATGGCATGGGCCTTCAGTATTGTTTGCTTCCCTTAAGTGACAGTCAGAGGTTGAAAAATTTAAGAAAATTTTGACCTATCAGAGAACGTGGGAGTGTCTTCTTCACTCTAAGACAGAGCCGAGTTTTTTTGTGTGAAGGGTCCCGCAGCAGATGCTACGGACCCATCACAGCCTTGAGGCTTATTGTGCAACCCTGTGATGAAGATGATTAGTTTTTCTTCGTTGGTCCTTGTAACGGAGTACCGGTGGAAAGAAATTGACAGGGGAAAACCGAAGTACTCGGGAAAAACCTGTCCCAGTGCCACTTTGTCCACCACAAATCCCACATGGACTGACCCGGGATCGAATCCGGGCCTCCGCGGTGAGAGGCCGGCGACTAACCGCCTGAGTCATGGCACGGCCCGAGAGCCAAGCTTGAACAAATGCGAAGGAGAAGACTCATAACAGAGTGCATGGAACATAGAAAATTACGTTATGAAGAGTTAATGGTTTGTATTTTCATGAGTAAGGGAGAGGCAGAGGGCAAACACGTGTTAACTGGAGTAAGAGCAGGCTGTATGAATCGCAAAAAATAACAGGGGAGTTCATGTTACATTGCGATGAGCTGCACAGTTTACATTCATCACTGTTTTCAGGACGATCCGGGCGGTATATTAGCAAGCGTGGAAAAACTAATGCGCGGAAATCTTTTTTGTAGAAACCTCATGGGGAAATAAGCATAGTTGCGAGTGCAGTAATAAAATAGGTCTGACGGCAATATGTTGTCAAGGTACGAACTGGAATGAATTTGCTGATAATGAGTTGATGGTGGTACTTTTGTGGAAAGGATGTTATGTATAATTATATTATATGTATGGCCATGACATTTAAAATTTCTCTGACACCTACACTGAGCGTTAGTCTTGTTCAGCATTTCTCAAGTTCTTTACCCTTCGCCACAGCGTACCCTAACAGAATCCGAAACCAGTATGACAATCTGTACGTAAGAAGAATATTTAGAAGGGGGTGATATGCATACAACGCAGATAGAGAACCGCAGTTTAATTTCTTTATTTGTTATTGAGATTATTATTATTATTGCTATTATTTTACTTGCCGTAAAATTGTTAACTTCTATGAGTGGGCCTAATGCTAATGAGCCGGGTTCCTGTGTCAGTTTTAGCGTATCATGTTTCGTTCTACTTACGTTGTACGTTTGTCGTTCGAGGGCATCGGACGAACGCATAATGGAGACTTCGCCTCTGACCGTCACTGCGTATATTTCATCATTGAAGTTATTGGATGGATTGAAATTAAATTTGAAGGCAGGGCCTGCATTGAAAGTAATTGGTGAAATTTCGTTATGGATTATATCGGTCTGCCTTCGCAGGAAGCTTGATTGAGGTTAATTGATTTTGTCACAGAAATCAACCATGTCATACAGAAATTGGTACACGGCACAAAATTTATACCTCTGTAAAACCTACAGTCTTCATTAGAAGCTCTACAAAGTACGATGGATTTTTAACGAAATACAAGGACAAACAATTTCCGGCTCAGTGCAGTACAGTTTTTATAATGTGATTAGTTTTGCTACAATTTTAGCAGCAGTGTGTGTCTGCAATCAAGAACAACAATGTACGCTAAATAAGAAATAACGCATATGGAAGTTTTGAACGCCATCAGAATATATCTTTCTACACTTAGTCTTACTGGCAAACTAAATTTTTCTCCTGCAGCAAATTGACTGCTCACTTGCCTAAGCCAAGGCAAGGGGTAATTTTTTGATCACGTAAAGATATTCAGTGTAACGGTCGGTTGCGGCCAGAAAAATGTACTAATGTGACCCAGGCCATAGACGCATGGCGCCACTGTTCTCTGTGTGCGAGTTCTCTGAAGACATAGCGGCCACAAAAATGTACTAATGTGACCCAGGCCATAGACGCATGGCGCCACTGTTCTCTGTGTGCGAGTTCTCTGAAGATATAACAACGCAAAGCACGCTGCTGACCACATGCTTTATCGTGTTCAACGCAGAGCTAAGGCGTAACGTCTTCACCAGGGGCGAAAGGTCTTCTGTTATTTCTGCTTAAAAGCTTTGTCTGAAGAAAATATCCATGTTGTATACATAATGAGAGTTCAGTTTTGGCCTTGTTGTACGACAGCCTGGTTCACCTCCTTAAAGAGTGCAGACACATCGTGACTTACGCAGTAGTTAAACTGTGCGGAAGGTTCGGGACAATTCGAATTTTTCGCACGTTGCAATGGAGTATACAGATGGTAAACTTTAAGTATGTAAAAAGGGGGCTGAGTTGAAATATAAACTCCAACACATTGGAACCTGATCGGCCGCAGCATGAGCGCCCCGCCGCCAGTGTTATCGCCCAGCAGTTTTCTTCCAACACCTTCGTTTCATTGCGCTTTCATTACCCACAGGAAAAATTCGGCGCTCTTTTCACAAATGTTGTGACAGGTATTTCAGTTTTTGTACTGTTTTTAAGAAACTGCGTAAGTATGAAATTGCGTAAGTCGAGGATTGGCTGCGTGTAGCGGATGCCGACGTCCGAATCCGAATATCATATCCCAGAAGAACGGAATCCTCAGCTACACCTCTGCCAAAGTCTAAAATTCCGTATAGTAATATATAATCTACACTGAAGCTAAAAAACAACTGTAACATACGAACTGGCAGGAGAATTTTTTCGATGATCGTATCGTGGAATGTTACCACTAAAACTATCGGGTGAAATTTGCTTTTGAAATATACACAAGCTAGTGAATAATGAGGCCGCTATCACTGTAGCAGCCTCCTGGATACAAAACAACATATTCTTGTTTTGCAGTGTACATGCCCACACATTAGTTAAATTATTTCCAAGAATTAATGCTGTGCAAGGAAATTAGCAATTGTCGAAATTCTCCCTTGGCGTGGGACTTATCAGACCCTATTCACAAAATCCAAGAAATCTTTCTTCTACATCCTTCCTTCAAGCAAGCAATAATTTGCTTCACCCATCACATTGCTTGATGAAAGGTTTACTAAGGTCAGGATGAAAATTGATAATTACTTCCTTTTTATTTATCAGCAGGTTCCAGATTCTAGTGTTTTTCTCTGATTCCATGTCCATCCTTCTACATTTATCATTATTCATCCTGTAAGTGACCATTTGGAAGAATGGGAAAGATAACATTAAGACAGATCTCAGGGAGGAAGGTTGTGGTGATGGTAGCTGGATGGAACTGGCTCTGGACCATGCCAGGTGACAAGCATTGGTACTGGTTGTGTTGAGTATTTGGTTTTTACCACAAGACAGATACCAAAAATATACATATGAAGCTGTGATTAAAAGAATTATACCTTATGAAGCAGTGGTATGATATGTATGAGCTAAAGAAATGAGTGAATTACTGGCTACTGGAATGCATTTTACAGCGATAAGCTGGAGTATTTAAGGTGAACAGTCAAGAAATAAACTATAAGAGAAATAATGGGTGTAAAACAAGCCACATACTATAGATGTTACAGAAAAGAAACTGGTATGGTATGCTGGTATGGACATGTACAGTGAATGACAAGTAACAGACTGCCATCAATTAATAAGGCAGTGTGTACCCCCAGAAAAAAAGATACAAGAGCATAGGAGGAAATTTTATATGAAGGAGCAGAACTGCCAATGTGTAATATAAATTAACAGTATGACAAAGAATGGATAGGAATAAGTGGTGTTTGGGCACCACAAGATGGTGGCCATTATTATTACACCATACACAAGTAGACGGACATTGAATAAAAGTGTTAGGTGAGCAATATGGAAAGAGTAAACGTTGATAGGATATCTCTTCACTTGCAAAATGCAGGCATATGTATAGGTGGTGGGAGCAGTATTAACATGCATCTCAGGGAATGTACATACGTTGACTTGATCAATGTTTCAAGTTACTAATTTTGGTCAGCACATTGTTCAATCTGGAGCTGGGATAGTGTAGTTGGTATAGTGACTAGGTTATGGGCTGGACATCTGAGGAATCATGATTCAATTCCCAGAAGGGGAAAGAGATTTTCCTCTTCTTCCAAAATGTCAACTGAGGCTCTGGAGACCACCCAGCCTCCTATCCAATGGATACCAGGAGCTCCTTTCCTGGGCACAAAGTGGGTGGGCCGTGAAGCTGACCCACTCACCTACATGTAGTGTAAAGGTTAAGATTGGGTGGGGCTGTATGTCTAATCCTAACATATGCCTTCTTGGCATGCACAGGGACAATGTTACTTTTTCACTTCGCACTGTTTGACCTTGATGTTCCATACCTTCAGAATGTCTTTTTGACTAGATGAATAACTGTCAGTCTTGGGGACTGAATTCAGTCTCAGCCTACACGTATGACCGGAACTGTGACTATCAGTTGTACACAGCAGAATCTGTTATGATGTAACTGAGTTAATTAGTTGCTCACAGTATGACCTTGTTACTGATTTTATTTTTGTGAATGTTCATAAACTTCCAGCTAACCTTATACAAGGAGTGGCATATTGTGACAGTGGAGTTTTTTAAAACCATTTTCTGAAAAGGGTTCCTGTTCATCATCTGGCAGCTGCATTGTCCTGTGCAACATCATGAATACCTCTGAAACTGCAGCAATGTCCTTTCACACTGATGTTTTCACCAAGGTATATTTAATGACAGAGCTATTGTCAAGCAGTTGTGTGCATGACCAGTCTGTGTCAGGGAAGCTAAGTGTATCTCTAGAATATTTAATTCCTTGGAAAGAAGGTAATGAAAGTAATTTTAATGGAAAAATATGTATTGTATTTGCTCCATATGCAATTCACATGTTGTTAAATTGTAAGTTCTTATTTCTGAATTCTTTCTTGTGTTGTCTCATATCTAACATAAACCATTTAAATGCTAAAAGTGTGATATCTCGTTTATAAATGTTATTCTGTTCAGTTTTCAACACGATTGTTATTTCATGGTGTCAGTACAGTGGAATTCAGATAAAAAGAAAAGTTAATTTAAGCCAGCAGCCCTGATTGACTGAAAATGCCCTATTTTTGCTGTCATTTTAAGAATAGTTGATTTGTAAATATTTATACCATAAATGTCACTGATGGCAGTTGTGAATGGAAAAAAGTCAGACAGCCCTTCTGCACAATTAGATGCTTAGTGAAGAGGGTAAAGAATGCATAAATAAGGAAAAACATTTGAACCTTTTGAGTTATTAGTATGCTTGAATAATTTAATGTTACATTTCCTTTCAAATTTGAAGAACAAGACTTCTTTGAAAACCTAGGCACAGATGGGAGGAGAGTATTAACACAGTTCTTATTAAGTGATGGGATATCATGGACTTGATTCATGTAGCTCAGGATATAAAACAGAGGTGGGCTCTTGTGAACATGGTAGTGAACCTTCATGTTCCATACAATGTGGGGAATGTCTCTTCTAAATGAGGGACTGTTAACAACTCAGTAAGGTTGTGCTCCATGTTCTTATTAGTTCCCTCCATTTCTATAGGAAAAATAGCAAAGTCTGTAAAATGTGTGAAACAAATACTGTATGTAGGGGTGAATTTGGGCATGTGTGTGGTGGAGATTGCAAGAGATCTCTGTAGTGTCAGCTGGGGAATGTTGCAGTGACTTGCACAGCATCATTTTGCCTAGGATTACTCTGTAGCTGGAGCCGTAACCTACATATGCATTGGTGTGATTTTCACCATTATTTGCATATGTAATAAACTGGTCACAGCTCTTTCTTATGGCCCTTGTCACAGACTGTGAAAGTGATGTATGTAAATTACTCTATTTTTGTGTTGTGGATAACATTTTCTTCCTACACAAAAATACCTTAACAGCATGCTACAGTATTTATGGCATTTTTTAAATGTCTCATGATTGATACAATAATACAAAAAAATATGTGTGTAACACCTTCAGCCTGTCTGCACACAATTTATTGTAAAGGTCAGGATATTCTTTTCTTTTCACAGCATTTGACTGAAGCTTTTGATTCTGACCTTGAATGAACCTGCAGTACCAGCCTAGAATAGCAGACATGTATAGCAGGGGTTCACAAATTTGCCAAAAATCTGGGAGCCACATCCAAATTCTAGGCATCAGAAGGATGACATGATGCAGGCTTCATATTGAGGACCCATAATTTTGGAGTGACCTGTGAACATCACTGGTCGGTGCATGTGAACTGATACACATTTTTGTATGTAAGGAGAAAAACTGCAACAATTATACTGAAAATAATAGGCACCACTGTACAAAATCTATGCACCCGGATGACCAGGCATCTGGGATTTGTGCACCCCTGATGTCTTGTGCTCCTAAAATACACTTAGATTTGAGAAGGAAATCCAAAAAAACTTGTCTGATATAATTTGTTATCTGTGTATTTTTAATTCAAAAACTCATCATTAACATGTAACTTTATTTATTCCTGAATACTTGAATTTCAGAGGGGTATAATATGTATTTCATCAACATATTTTTTAAAAGTTTTTCTGCTTAATGCAATAAAAGCACAAGTTTCATATAATCTGTGTTGTTTCCACCCCTTTCCCCCTCTCTGCTGTGGGTATTTATTTAGGAATTTACTGTATTTTGTCACTGAGATCAGATCATTTAATAAGAAATATGCTTTAATTAACTGAAATGCATGTTCATTGCTTGGGCATGCAACATGTTGAGATTTCTTCTGGTATTCTGACAATAAGGTAAAATTACTTTGAACTGTAAAACTATGAAATACATATTCTTTAAGTTTCATCTTTGTGTACAGGATTATTTTATAAAGCTGAATATTTTAGCACTGAAAATTGGCATGTTGTGATATGTGAACTTCTAAATAAAAGTGTGGAAGTGTTATTTGAAAACCAGTGATAAAGTTTTCTCTTACCCATCCACACCTTAATTTATTACAGTAGCCAGAAGTTATGACACCCAGTTGACACAGGTACGTAAATGTTAGGTTATAGGCCTACATTAGTGCTTACAAATTAAGACTATTAACGGAAAATTATCACTAAATTGACTTGATTATAATTTTGAAGTGCAAAATCTTGCCTAGCCATTTAGACTTGCAAACGTACAGGTTACTGTGCAAGTTTATGATATCATTTCTCACTAATAAATTTGAACCAGGTGACATTTTCATGCAATGTGGTATGAGTGTTCCTAGAGGCAAACCAATCTTCTACTATCAGTAATGGGAACTGGGATAGCTCAGTCAGTATAGTTAATGATAATTGAGAAATGAGGGTCTGGTTCAAGGCAATGGTAAATAATTTTTCTCTTCTCCACTGCACCCAAGATTGGCTCTAGGGTACAACTAGTCTCCTGTCCAATGGGAGATGGAGCTCTTTCCCTGGGGGTGAAATATTGAAGCATCAACCTCCATGTCAAGCTAAGGTTAAGAAAGTGTGAGGTTACAACTCCACTCACCCAGATGTCTCAATGAAATAACATTTAGTTAAAGCATAAAGAAAATTTTACTTTTACCTTTATCAGTAATACCATCAAGGCTGTAGGGCAGAAGAGACACTAATACCACTTTATGTAGGCCCGAGAAGTTTTCTTGTGGTAGTAGATGTTGGGAATTTATTATTTATAAAATAACCATTTCAAGAGATGTAAAACAGTACGCCTGTTGTGGGAAACCTATATTCTACTCAGTTTATGGTAGTAACTGATAAACTCTCAGTCATGCTTACAAAATTAATCGAGGCGTATCGCAGGAACATCTAAAAATTCTATGTGAAACACTTTTTTTAAATATTTAGTAATTAGAAACATGACAAAGGTGTGAAACGCTGAGGTTATACAGCACATTTGACACCGTGTGTCTGAACTGGAAATTATGCACAGAAATAGATCACTAAATTGTATAATTATTAATACCAATATACGTCAAATAGTTCACCTTAGCTTTACCAAATGGACGGAAGTAGCTGAAGAACAATAAGCATCCTCAATTCTTCCCAGAACTTCTCGTAAAAAGACAGTTTCCGCTAAAAAAAAGTGCTCACTGCAGAGGCTTAAGGCGGACACCCTGCCATAGCCAATGTATTTAGTCGCCGGCCTTTCACCGTGAATACCCGGGTTCAATCCCAGTTCAGTCCATGTGGAATTTGTGGTGGGCGAAGTGGTACAATTTTAGCAATCGTAAATAGCCAGCAAAGAGTTTGGTTGTCGAGCCTAATGTCCTGGTACATGTTACCTGAACATTTGTAATTAATTTGGGTTATTAAAGAAGGGAATATTTGTATTCTACAGGAAGGAAATTTGTACTTCTAGCTGTGGCATCGCGCATAATTCGCTTTAGTAATCATGCTTATTGAGGTTATGTGTCTATCATATTGTGGAATGCGTGCATGTTTATTTACAGTGAGCCAGAAACAGTGTCGGTTTATTCGGTGAACTGTTCACTGAAGTGTTTTAAACCGCACTGAGACTTGCAACGCATCTGAAAAAGCACAGAACAGTTGTTAACATATTAATATAACCGCATGCCTGTGCTTCGATCGAAATATTGTATGCAGTATGTTGTCCAGTATTATAACTGGAAAGCAGCCGAGTGAGTTTGTGTGTATTCAAGGTAAGATACACAGACAATAACTGGTAATGATTCGATACTATGTAATCATTGCAGTTAAATTACTTGGAATTCAAGTCAGGCCTTCGTTGATTCCAAGACAGCGTACTTAGCCTAGATAACGAATAGCACTCTACGTAAAAAAAGTAAATTGTTTTCAAACATTCCCTACTCTGTAGGGAATTCAAGGAACCGTGAGTTTAGACGCGGTAAATAGGGTGAAACGTTAATCTGTACTCGAGTTATTTTATTACAGATTCTCTTGAACAAAGTGGTTTACACTTACTGAAAGCATTTGCACAACATGCTGTTGATAGAAGGGAGAATCACGTACACATTCTTTGTTATGAGCATTCTACAAGAATGATGAAGTGTGGATTGAGGAACATTAGTGAAGATTATGTGCACTTTCATGATTATTTTACAGACCATCGTGGCTGGATTGAGAGTAAGTAAATGATTTATCTTTTAATGTAAGTGTAAGTGCTCTCAAGTGTGATACCTGACCCCACCATCCATAAAGTTTCCTACGTGGGTAAGATCCTCTTTTCTTAGGTTAAGATACAAAAAACTTCTAAAAGGTTTGTGATGATGATACTGTGTGTTATATGCAAAGAAGTCCTCCATTGAACCTTGTGCTGAACTAGTTCAAACCAGTGCTCACCCTCACGTCTTCTCTAATAATATTATTTTTTATTAACAACATATATGTGTATTCTGTGTATGTATTCTACTTAATTTTAAATGTTGACTTGTTATTATTTATTGTAATCCATATATTTACCTTGTCTTAGTGAGTGAGTATGAATTCTCTTGTTATTTATAGTGTTTTACTAATTCTATGTAACTTTGTATCTCATTTGTATCTCAGTGTTTTGACTTGATTGCATATTGCAATCTGCTCTGTTCTTGACGAATTCCATATCCAATCCTACTTACGTGGATGTTGGATCGGTGAATGTATATGTGTATGTATGTATGTATGTATATATGTATGTATGTATGTAATATTTATTTTGATATAATCTTCCTCTTTATGTCTAGATCTCCCACAAGGTTACTTCTCTTGAGGCTTCTTGACCAAAACTGCCTATGCATTTGTCAGACATCTGGCATTGTTTGTTTTCTGGTGTCTGTTGAGGCACTATGTTTATCATGTATAACCAGTGCTTCTATCATTAGAGTACTGAAAGTATATATTTAGGAAAAAAGCTCTCAGTAACCATATGCATTTTTACATGTCTGTCTATTTATGCTGGTTCTGCAGTTACTGCTTTGAAGTGGAAGTGTAAATATAAATTTATTGTCATTATCATTACCACCACCACCATCGACGTCGTCGTTTTCATCGTCATCATCATCATCAACCAGTCAGAACAACATTTTCATGAAACTAGCTTTTCATGATTAAGATTTAAACCCTGGCAGGGTAGGAATTTTTTTCACTGCTGCTTCAGACTGATTCTGGGTCAACCCAGCCTCCTATTCAATGGGTACTGGGGTAAAACAACCAGGGTGTGAAACTGACCTTTCACCTCTTCCTGATGTGGAGGTTAAGGATGTATGGAACTCTCCTTCCATTTGAAAGGTATATCATGCACAAAATTTGAGGTGCTTACAGTATGTGATGTTGATGTTTCCATTTCAGAATGTTACATGAGCTCTGTGTTAAGCTTTAACAAATGAATGGGACAGCATTGTCCCATTAAATGTATATCCTTTTTATTGGAATGGGAAAACACTGTCCCACTGTGGGCATTGAAATTGCATACTACTCTGGCCACAGCAGAAATCTGAGATTTAAAAGGGGATACACTAAAGTTTAATAATGTGGACGTTTGTATGCATGCATACACACAGCTATATGGATGAACATACAAAAACACTTCCAGGAGTTTTCAAACTCACCACAGAATCAAGAATGGTGAATAGTACAGCTTTCTGCCACTATGTGCCATGACATCACTATCTTGCTACTCATTTTAGTGGTTTTGCTGCCATAACCCTCTGTATTGCTTCTCAATAGGTGTTTACTGTTGTGTATGTTAAGCATGACCTGCAACTTTACAATGGCTGAACAGTGCGTTTCCATTAAATTTTGCTTCAAATGTGGGAACACAGCATCAGTCACACAGGGGGACAAGGAAGGAGCCTCCACGTGTGCAATGATAATGTGACCGTGCCATCTGGAAAGTACCATTGACGGCGTCCCCTGGAAACGTCTATTAATAGACGGCTAATCCTTCCAACACCGGACAGACGTAGAGAAGATCAAGCAAACTGTCGATGAGCGACACGCACTCTACGGAGCCAGAACACCACAGAGAAGATTAAAATCGCGGAATAGCTTCCTCAGAACAGTGCAAGTTGAACCACCTGAAGACTTCCCCCTTAACCAGATTTGCCCTGGTAGCCACCTCCTTGATTTCAATACTTGGAAATCTCTTAACCGCATTAGAACAGGGGTGGCACCAGTAAAAACAAATATGGTGAAATGGGGCAAAACAAATATGGTGAAATGGAGCTAAACAAACTCCGACGACCTGTATTGTGGCTGTGGAGAGGTACAAGATATGGGACATCTCCTATCATGCAGGGACTGCCCCCAGAAATGCACCCTCGAGGATTTATGGCTTGCAAATAAAAAAGGATTTGACGTAGCCCAATACTGGGCAAAAAATCTTTAATTTAATGGTCTGGACACGATAAAGAAAGAAAGACAGCATCAGAACCCATGAGATGCTCAAAATGGTTTTTGGTGACAATGCCATGGGGAAAACAAGGACTTTTGAGTGGTTTTTATGATTCATACATGGGGGAAACTTTGGTTGAAGATTGTGAGCATTTAGGTCATCCATCCTCAGGTCACACAGACTAAAATATGGAGAAAGTTTGCAAAACTGTGAACAAAGATAAAGTACAATTTTGGAGATCAGTCTCTCATATGTAACATGCCAGCAATTCTAAGGGAGGACTTGGAACACACAGCAGAGCTCTGCAAAGTTTGTGCCTTAGTTGCTTATCAACAAGCAGAAGCAGAAGCAATTTTTGGCTGCTGAAACATGACTGTGGTCTCTGACCTTTCTAACTCACCCAATTCGGCCCCTTATGATCTCTTTTGTTTCTGAGAATGAAATCACAGCTAAAAGGGCTTCATTTTAAAGATGTTCCTGAAATTCAGGGACAGTTACTGACTGTCCTACACATGATTCCAAGAAGTCAGATCCAGCAGTGCTTCCAACAGTGGCAGGAATGTTGTACCCATTACAGGAACTGGATGGGGACTCCTTTTAGGGGAAAAACAATGACCAGTAACAAAAGTAAGTGTATATTTCATTGCCACCTCAGTCCAGAAACCTTTTGGTGTGCCAGTGTACGTGTAAGCACAGCGATATAAGCCATGTTAAAGTGAAGTAACCACGACACAACCCTATTTATGTCTGTTTATTTTAAGTACATCATAAAGTAAATAACAATTTACATATGGGAGTTTTAAGTTGTTGTAGCAATGGTGATGAAGATTTATGTTGTCTGGAATGTGATACTGTGTTGATTGGTAAATAGCTACTGATGTAGCTGATGAGGATATTGTTGTCTCCATCTCTGAGATCTGAGTTTTTGTGCTGCTTAGACCCTGAAGATGGAGGCAGCAACCTTCTCTGAAACATCAGCAACTATTTATCCATTGACACAGCATTATATCCCAGAAGACTTGAATCTGCAGGAATTTACATGTTTGCAAATTATTTTAGATACTTTAATGGCACAGCTTCTTTCTAGGTCGGGAGAAGGAAAACCTGAAATCTGATGTTCAGGCAAGAGACAACAGTGTGCTGTCTGTCTTGAAATATTCTCCAGTCACAAGTACAAATGGCTGCATTGTAATTATTGACTCTTTGACACCTCTGATCTACAGTGTTGGATTTGCAAGATGCTATCGTGAATTTCACTCTCTTCTTGCCAGATCTACAAATGGTATGCAAAATATTGTAGTTGTTTTATTTGACTAAATATGATTGACAATAACATTTTTAATTAAATTGTAATAGGTGGCTTAAAAGTGGCATGTTGAGACTGGAGATCAGAATATGATATTTTCTTTAAGGACAGAGAGGGATGGTGTGGAAAACTGTCTTGAGATGGTACGGGCCTAAGGTCTAGGCCACAAAGAAGATGAGTGTATGTTATATTCTAGTTTAGGAAGATGCTTGTTCTGAATTTTACTGATTGTATTATGTTGTGCAGGAGTGACTGTGTCACAGGTTGTATGCCTCATGCATGAAGATACCCTGCCGGATGCACATGTAACATTGCCTCAGCTGTGCCATCTTGCAACCTCTTCCATCAGAATTGGACCGTCCACTCAGTTCTCAAGGGGAAACCCCATTGCCAGTATAACACATAAAAAGCAGGGAGGAAAAGTATTAAGACATGTCAGTAAAATGTTAAAATACAGCTTTTATTACTGTCTTTCATTCATGAATAGCCTAAGTTTGAGAAAATCACTAGAATAATGAAAATATGTTTGTCTAAACACAACATTATTCTTACAAATTAAAACTAAAACTAAAAGCAGCTGTATGTTTCAGCTAGCTAGGTAGCTATCATCAGGCTGAATGTGAAGAATATAAAAAGGGAATATTTACAGATGCAATTACTGATTTGGCATCTGAACTTTACAACATTTGACACTAAGCAGGCATCTTAAGTTATTTCCAGTTTTTTTTTTTGTTTGTTTTTGTAGGTAGAATGTTACGCTGTAGATTCAGATAACAAACTGAAAACAGAGGTATTGACAGAAGTTATGCCAACCAACAGAGGAGTGAATAAGGATGTGAGTAGTGACAGTGACTTGCCACATGACTTGACAACATTCAAGCTGAGTCTTGGTCAGCAGGAAAGAGAAGCCAGAAGTCAGCTTGTTCTGCCATACCTCAGGTATGTTATGTTCTTACAAATTTAGATGTCTGTGACCTAATTAACTCTCAGTCACTAGAACCAAAAGGCTCAGCACAAAAAAAAAAAAAACCCCAAAGCGCTCCACAGGGCTTGATCTGAGTCATTTTCATCCCCCTTAATATTATTTTCCTATATCCTTTTCAGTCTTGTAGGTGAAATGCATTTATTGTCTCATTCTAACTACATGCTGAGGTCATGGTATCCTCTTGCTGGATTTCACTGTCCTAACAGTACTGAACTTTGTGGGAGGAGTTGTAAGAAAATATAATTCTATATAGGATGTGGTTTATTTTGACTTTTCAGTTTTATCCATTATTTTATGTCTGTTGTTTGGTCTTTCACTCTGAGGGAAGAGCATAGACTGATATATTTAGGAACAGACTACTGACAATATTCAACTTGAGAAAGATGAAGTAACAACTGGCTTAAGAGATTACATGAGAAATGTAATAAGTTGTGAGGATGAGTAGACAAAGATGGATGAGGTGGGTGGTACATGTTGCTTACATGAAACATGGACCCAGGTGTAGACAGTATGTTAACATGAAAACAGATCATGATGAAATTAGGTGTGAAAGCAGACATGTACTTGACCAGGTGACTGTCACTTTTTTTTTAAGGAGACCCTGCCATTTGGGGGTTAAAGAGCACCAGCGTAGGCCACAAGCATTCTAATTTCAGCCTTAGCAACACCACATGCTGAACTGCTGTATTATGTAATTTGGCTTACTGTTTTGACATTTGAATTGTTGTTACTTAAGGTTTCCTTATTTTTGTAAGGGAGAATAGTGACAAGGGAGGCAGAGTGTTCTATCAGCCTGATGCTGCAGATGATTTGGATGAAGAGGATCCTGATGATGATCTGGATATATAAGAAGACTATACACGCTGTACTGAAGAATCTCAGTGGATATATGTAATGAACAGAAGGTATCGGACTTTCATAGTGATTCATTGTTAATGTGGGACCCATTTGTGGGTGATGTGGTTGTGTAGGTGTAGGTTGCATTGCTGTTATTTTGGGGAGGTTGGCTGTCTGTTTTCAAAGCAAAATGAATGTCCCCTGCCAATATTTATATTGATATTTTAAGTGCAAGTCCACAGGTTGGTGGGACTGACCCATGTCTACACTGTGCCATCACTTAGAAATGGGATCAGCATTAGAATATAGTGAGGTTCATCAGGTCATTTATTTCTATGAAAGACTCTGATAAACTCTGTGATTTTAACAGTATAGAGGTTCAAATGTTTTCTGCTCTGGCAAGTTAACAGTAAATGTTCGAATAGTAGTGTGGGCGTTCGTATACAACTTGTGTGCTAATATGCATCTTCTGTTGGCACCTCAGCTAATATATGAGACCTTGTCACTGGTTATAATTTATGTGCTGGTACTCGGGGTATTGTAGTTTCTGTGGCAGAACACAGCCACTGATTACAATTTAAGTGCTAGTGCCTAGCTGCTGTTTGAGACATGACAACTTACAGTTTTTGTGCTGAAACGTGGACATTATTTAAAACTGGAAGAGCATTTACGAGATCTGTAACTAGAACTCGACTGTTGTTTGAGACTTGACCAGAGCTGCGTTTCAAACTTGGGCTGTTATTTTACCCCTCATAATCATTGTTACACTTACATTAAGTTTAAAGGGTCTATAATGTGTGAGAATTCCTATTCTACTGTCCAAATATCCATTGTACAGAATGTTGTGGTATGATTTGTCCTCTGATCACAAGAATGAACATAGTCTGTTGTTAGTAACTCCAGTGGCAGAGTAGGCCTGTGTGTGCTCTGTGCAATAGCATATCAGCTACTGTTTTCAGAATGTACTTAGTTTTTCCTTCCTTATCACCTACTGACAGCCACAACACTTTGCCTGCTCCTTCTCCTCATAAGTATTTCCTGTAAACACACAGTGTGTCATTAATTGTCTCTCCCAGGAAACAGGGAAACAGGAACAGGAACAGTTCAATTAGCCGAGTGTGATGTCACGTTATCTGCTGAAGAATAGCAAGTGTAGGACAGTCCACAGTCTTGCAAGAACTTATCACAGTGTTGGAAGAGAAGATGCCACCATTTTAAGACAAGCTGTGTTGTGTGTCAAGAAATATTTTCACAGCCTGCAAGCCTGCTTAGAAGCTGGAGGTCAGCAATTTGAGACTCCTCTGTGAAAGAAGCTAAGTTTAACTGCAGGTGAAAAATGGACTATAAACTCTTGGTGGACACAGGCTTATTATGTGATAAAGCTGCCATGACCTTGGCCATGGTGAGGGAAGAGATAGTGAGATGGTGTATGTATTGTCCAAAGAATTTTGAATGTGTGGAATGCAGTTTGGTGTTCTTCAATTTTGTTATGTAAAGTACCTAGTTTTCCTTCTTGCAGAACTATACATGACCATCTTCTGCTGTGCAGTGTTGTCACCTCTTGACCTGTGTGTTATGCATAAAAAGATCTAGTTAATGCTGAACTTACAAAACACTGACAGTACGTTTTCTTATGTAATTTTGTCACCCATAAGAGAACTTTGGAAAGACGGAATTTAATTCTGATAGCTTACACTAATAGTTTTGTCTAATTAACATACATAAAATAGAGTGTGGGAATTCTCCCACTAGAGGGCACAGCTACATGCTAAACGGCCCTCGCCTCAACAAGAGAGCTGCTCCGCACTGGGTGGGATCCGCCTACGTCAAGCAGCCAATCACAGCACATCAACCTGGCGCTTGCCGGTATAAATATCAGCCCAATTCTACCAACGGGCACGACTCGCAGGATTCGCTCCACTGATGCACACCTGACCCATTTATTAATAGTTCTTGAGAGGGAAGTCTTCTTGGATACCTAGAATTTTTAATTTTGTATCCTCTTCATGCAGATGGTTATGTCTGGTTATATCTTGCTTGAAAGCAGGGAAGCATCTATACTGTTTGAGGATGTTGTATATTGGAGAGTATCACCAGGATTGTCATTTGATTTAGCACATCATTTTAACATTAGAGGCATAAAATGAAGTACGTGTAAGTATTAAGTTCCTGCATACACAAAGTGAAAGGTCATGCATATATTGCGGTGAGCTAGAGAATTGTAAATGAGGCACCAGTTTTGAATATGACCAGCATGAAATTTGAGGAAAATATAGCAGATCTCAGGTCATACCATGTTTTGGGATATTAGCAGATATCTGTGAGATAATTAACAGCAATAAATTCTGCCATCTTCTGGTTACATGCGTGATTTCAGGCTTCTGCCGCCATGTAGATGAGATCTGCGCTCTTTTGGGATATTATGCAGCATTGAGTGGTAGTTCTGTACCGACGTTTCAGGACAACTTATCGGTCCTATCTTCAAGGGTCAAGAAGTCCAACAAGAAAGCTTTCTCCTTAGACTTCTTGACCCTTGAAGATGGGACTAATAGGTTGTCCCAAAACGTTGGTACAGAACTACCACTCAACATTGTGTAATATCCCAGAAGAGTGCAGATCTCTTCTGGCCATGTTTTAGATTATTACTGTAGTTAACCTCCTGGAACCCTAAGGGCCTGTCCAGGCCTGTATAGGGATTGCTTTACCTTTTTGCTTTTTCTAAGCTATTGAGGGTTTCATGAATGTGACACCTGTAGGGTGTGTGCGTGATATACGTAAAAATGAACTCACAACACACAGTCCAACAAAATGCACAATATTGTTCCCAGATATTTTATGTTACAATATCACATGGAACACTCCTACATGTTGCGATACCTTATGGGTAATCATCAGGGAATGACATTAAAGTAACACTTCACAAAACTGAGTGTAAAAATGTGAACCAGTTAAACTGTAGGCGTTTATTGTATAATGGATCCTGGTATGCAGTGTTTTGGAGACAGCCTGCATATTTAAGGAGGATAAGACCGTACCTTGTTCCGTGTAAAACTTTTACACCGTGATGTCAGAAGGTCAGTCTTACATTCAGAATTTAACTGATACATAAATGGCCCGATGGGTCAGGTTGAAACCTCATTTTGACATTTTGCTGATTTATAGAGCACAAAAAATTGCTCAAAGTGATAATATGCACAGTGCTGGCCTTAGCAGACGCGGGGCCCGATTGCGATCCTTGTGGCGGGCCCCTAAAATTTATTGTGCAGAGTAAAAGAAAAAAGGACTAGCACTTTGATATAGTAAGGTAAGTTGGGATGAAAAATTAATATGGTCCATTTTTTTTATCATTTACAAAAATTTCTGATGCGCGAATCCTCCATTAGCGCGGGACGCCCGTAAGCGCGGGGCTAGATTGCGTCAAATCGGCCTAAGACCGGCCCTGATGTGCAGTTCAAATTCGAGCCTCTGTCCGCATGCGTTAATGCAGCGCATCGTATGTTATAAACGTTCAGGGTGTTGTAATTAACAGTACATTTCGACCATTTTACTACGTATCCCATATGACAACCTTATGTAAATATGAAAAATTACATCTCGCAGAGCAGACGTATCTTGGTATTTTTACAAATTTCATTGTGCATTTGAAGTACAATCTCGCGTTCCGCAACGTAAGTTTGGTAATTGACCTCGAGGGTAAATCATCAGGTGTCAGATCTTCACATTTTATCCATACTTTAGTGTAGCGGGGCAGCCAAGTTCGAATCCAAGGACTACCATCCCCAGATGAAAGGCGCAGTGATTTCATATCATTCAGTGTAATAATTCTTTTGGTAGGAAGGAAACATAATGGGTGGCTTCTTAGGGGCCGATTTCTTAAATTGTATGCCAAGCGACTTAACAAAAGCAGGGGGGGGAGGGGGCAGATTCGGAACTGTGTATGTTATGTGGAACTAACTGTTCGTTTGACCAGAAAGTCACGAAGTCGCTGCTTGACTACTTTTGCTGCCCATAAGCTTTGTGGTGCGAGGGTCCACAGTTATCCCCCCCCCCCCACACACACACAACAATGGAGGGTGACGGTGAAGACCCTCAGGTCAGATACCCTTCCTACAACGCGACTCTGTTTTGCGCTATGTTAGTGATCAGTTTCGATGACGCAAACACTCAGTATTTTGGATTAAGAGAGAAAGGACGCAAATTCAATTTCGAAACTTAACGCGCTAAATTACACATCTTCGGCCATTAAATTGGTACATGGGATAGTCGTAGTAAAATTAGTGACGGTGAACTAAATTAAATGCACAAATAATTTTTGCTGATAATAGAACATAATCACAGCTGATGCTACTTGTTACGGCAGTGGTAATATATGTGTGTGCAGGTGCGTCACTATATGACTTGCACATTTACAGATGCGACTGTCTGAGCTCAGAGACTGAACTGTGTCCTACAGTTCCGAAACACATCTCAGTTATCAAGGTTTTCGTGTGTGATTGTTGGAGCTCGATGTTTACGCGCCTTGATTAATCGAGCACGCAAAATTCCCTGCGTGGAGCTCATCACATCACAGAACTGTTAGCCGGCGGGCTCGCTATTCGCCTATAACCATTACACGACCTGTATTAATATCATCTCGTAGGACAGCTACCTACAGGCGCCTGACGGAAGTCGCAGGTGAGTGGCTGTTTATGTGGTTTTGCGGTTGCATTGGCCATAAGCAAAAACGCCATTTAATTATAGTGACGTCATTTAATTAAACTACTCGAAGCCACCCAGCGGGGTCTTGATCAAGCAGCAACAAGCGATCCAGCCACCGGCTAGTCTATTGCGGAATTGTGCGCCGGGTTTTGTCCTTGTTACGTAGAACTGTAGACTATTCTACTTGCACAAACACCCCTGAATACGGTTATATTAGTGCGACAAGCAATATACGTATATCACTGAAAATGTAGCTAGCCGGTACATAACTACTGAGTAAACGACGTTATCACAGTACAAGAACAGGACGCCGTATTCGTGACGGTAGCGCCTGCAGGCCAGGAAGAGTCCAGAGGTAGTAATGTGTCGTCCATTGGCCATACGCTACGTTCATGGGGACGTGGTAAGGTCATAGCGAAGGCTTGTTGTGTGTGGAAAGGTCTTGCGGAAGACTTGTGCCGAGCTATAGTGTACGAGGCTTTTCTTTCTGTATCTGTTCATAGACACGAGAAAGGACTGAATTTGCTGCAGGAGAGTGGAGAAGTGAAAACTCGGAGCATGTATGTTACTAAAAGGAACCGTCAAATCCAACCTTGGTGCTGTAACTCTTCTCTTGGTAACGTTTTTCTGCTTGTTGAGTGGTATCTGTAACGTCCGTGTATAAGCCGGGAGCAGATTTTGAAGACTGAGAGGTATGTATGTAATGTACTTCTGCAGTATTCTTATGATTATACATTGAAAATACATGGCGACGTTCGAAGTGTTCGTGAACACGTTTGTAAACACGTTAACAGACGAATTCACGCGCCGTTGTGGTATTCCATCTTAAGAACGATACCCAATTTCGATTAAGTTTGGTGGTGGATGAGGGACAATCGCGTAGATAAGACCCCCGCATACCCTGCGGCGGTGGGGGGGGGGGGTCAATGGGCCCCAAACATACAAAATACTAATATTCTGTGTGGGTTCTTTCGGACTAGATTCCGTTTTCTGACAGAAGGCAGTACTGTGAGAGATCTGGGAGTTACTTGGCTAATAGTTATGGGGGTACCTCCGAGGGCTTATCCACGCCGCTGATGAAGGATCTGAACAAAAAATAACTACTTGAGCAATTTTGGACTGTAACAGTCGAACGGTGTATAACCTCAGTTTTACATTGAACTTACATTTATAAGGAGACTTGTACAAAGTATGGGTCCACACACACGTGTACGTATGCATGTATACAGAGTGAAACGAAATTCGTGCACAAACTGTCCGTAGTTCGATTTTGTATTAAAAATAAGTCGAAAATGTTATACAGCCTATGTCCTCAGACTTTTAATTTTCTAAGTACATGTCACCGTCAAATGGGGCAAGATATCGATTGAACATACCATGGGTGCCCCGTAGTTACAACAGATGTTGGAAGCGGCCTCCTTCCATGCAAGGCAGACGGCAGAGCGCCGCACGTAATTCAGTCCGGCGCGCCTTACCGCCACCCTGGCTGGCAGGGTCCAAGGCATAGCAAAGTGGGCTTGAAAACGAATATTTTAAGTTAAAAATACGATTTTTGCCTTCAAAATTTTAAATTATTGAGATAAACTAGAAGGAAATATAAGAAATAAGTTTTTTTTTTAAGTTAGTAATTTCTGTTAGGGGCGGCCATTGTGTTTACTCGCCCCGGGCGCCAGGAAACCTAGCTACGCCACTGGGTCGCGTTGACTATTGCCACAGCCGCCTGACGTTTTGCCACAAGATCTGCGGTAGCCCTGAGAGGGACTGCATCAGCGTGCTCTTTAGGTGCACATGAAAAACTATCATATTCAGATCGGTGACTGGAGACCGAGAAATCTGTCGTCCTCATCCAATCCATCTTCCTGGACATATCGCGTTCAACCACTGCCGGACATCTTTACCATAATGAATCAGAGAAAGTTCCCCATTATGTGCTGTAGCTCCGTCGTGCTGAAACCACAACCACTGCCTCACAGCTGAGTCATATCTTCAAGAAACCCAGGTAGAATAATTTCCAGAAAATTACCATATCGTTGGCCAGTCAGCCCTTCCATTAGCAGATGGGGCCCACAACATTGTAACCGACGATACCAGCCCATACGATGCTGAAGGGGACTTGATATCCACGTTCGCGAATAGAACGAAGGTTATCCAGTGCCCAGAGGTGACTGTTCTGGACACGAAACACACCTTTATGCGAAAAACACGCATTGTCTAGTCCACAGAATGTTGTGTACGGAAAGAACTCACCCACAGCGAGTTGATATTGCAGCCACTGGCAAAACTTAGAGCACGATTGTGTGGAAACACGTGTTCGCTGCGTGGTTAGTTGAATGGGCGAAGTTGATCGTCACGTAGTGAGGTGTGTGGAGCCCAAAGAGATGGAAGTCACTGGGTCTCATACTGCCAACCGGACTTGTGACTGATTACGACGCTACGGATGAGAGGTTACGGACCACCCTCCCGACAGCCCCGATCCTGCGCCCATTGATTTTCAGCTCCTTGGATCCCATAAGAAGCACCTGGTTGGAAGCGATTTGCAACAGACGCCGACCTGAAGCAAGCTGTCACGTCCTTTCCACATACAATTGACAACGATTTCTTCCACGCTGGTTTACAAGCCGTGGTGCCACGGTGGGACAAATGTTTTAATGTCATTGGTGACTACGTAGTCTGATGTGTATCATCGCGTACGTGTGTGCCGTGTACGTATACGTCGAAGTCAGAATAAATTTCTCGGCATCAGCGTGTTTGTTACAATATTTCTTGAAACTTGTTTGTAGTTCAGGTCTTCTGCATTTCATTCATGAATATAAAGTGGCTGAGTGTTACCGAAATTTATAAATTGCTCTTGGAATATTTCTCTGCTTTTCAGTAACTGTGGCTTCTTGCGAAAGAAGTTTCAGCAAGCTTAAAATAATTAAAAACTACCTTTTCAAATCCGTGAGTCAGGAGAGGTTAACAAACATGTTCACATTTTCAGTACAACACGTGGTAGAGCGAATAATCTTTATGCACTTTTTGATGAATTTGCCTCACTGAAAGCACGGAAAGTGCCGCTGTACAATGGTCATACATGATGTAATTAATTGTGTATTCTTTAAGTTGTATATTACGTGCTCACTCACGCAATAGTTGACTGTGTATGCAGACCTCGCCACTAAAGTAAACATTATTATTCGTAATTTTTGTTATTTACATATTTACCTTTTTTTTAAAAAAAATTGCTATGAAAGTGGGGGTTGGTGATTTGACATTATTTCTTGCCTTAGGCTCAAAATTGGCTAGTTACGAGTCTGAAGAAAAGCACGGCCTTCCCAACACCGATTTTCACGAAACACATGCTTAACGGCGTTATGTGCAGATCTCTTATAAGTGAATTTCACCCAAATCGGTCAAGAAGTGTTGAAGATGTGGGTAAAATTCCTTACGTTCGTAAATAAAACGCAACTTTCGCTTGCTCGAAGACTTTGTGAAGAACTCGTGTACCGAATTTCGGGGAAGTCCGACAGACAGTTCAGTCGAAATCTCCTATCTTTTGGAATGTGGCGTCGCGTTACTGGGTGGTGGGTGCCCGACGTTTCGGGATAACGTAGTGGTGTCTTCTTCAAGCTTCGAAATGTCCAGGAAGAACGATTCAGTCGCTGATCCTAGGTCACGGACTTCGTGGTGGCCCCCATATAAGGTGTTTTTGTACTTGGTAAAGAATGTCTAAGCACAAGTCACCTGATGCTGTGCAGGGACGTACGTTGTAAGAACCATACGAAACACGTAAAAATTCACTGTGTGCGCAGAACGTAGAATTTTTTAATGTTTTAACCTGGCGGTACACATGGTACCCACTGGGCTTTAAAGGGTTGATATAAATGAATTGGCATTATTATTATTATTATTATTATTATTATTATTATTATTATTATTATTTGTTACCACCTTTATGCAGGGTATTTACAATTATGTACCTGAAACCAACCATGTGTCTAGGTTATAAAGTGTTGCAGCATACTTGTAATGTTATTTTCCATGTTGAATGTTTTTACTTTTACATTAGTACTTTTCCGAATTACGTGTGCAGTGCCCAGTACGACTGTTTTCTGCAGTTCCTTGATTTCGTGCTTTCCCGGTATGTTGCTCAGGTATTTTCTGAGTGATTTTGGGATGGTTCAGTTGACCCTATTATTACTGGTATCACTTTTGTTATTACATTCCACATGCGCTGTATTTCTGTTGTAAGGTCTTTATATTTTAGAATCTTCTCGGCTCCGTTCTTGATCACATTTCTGTCTCCTGAAATTGCAACATCTATTAACATACATGTACCTTTTTTCATTATCACGGATTATGATATCCGGTTTAATGTTAGGATGGTTCTGTCGGTTTGCACTTGTTGATTCCGTAATAGCTTACCTTACCTCACCTTACCTTCATGACTTGTTTATACTAATTTTGGTGCATGCTGATACCAGTGTTCGTTGTCTAATTTTACCTCTATTTTCCTTGCATATATTAAAGTGTAGTTGAGCACACACTGTATCATGTCTCTTTAAGTATTGTTCTTTTGCCAATGTTGGGCATGCTGATATAGGCCTAATATGGTCTACTGTCTCGTCATATTGTTGACATAGTCTGCATTTGCTTTCTGTTTCTGTCTGTAATATTTTTGGTGCATGATATCTTGTTTGTAATGCCTGGTCTTATGCTGCTATTATTTCACTTCCAGTTTCTGCTTTCAGATGTCCCCTCGACAGCCATTATCATAATCATCATCATTCTTTGAAGTTGAAATAACTGACTGGGTGATCCTTACTGTCAAGACATAACCAATGAAACCAATCTGAGAACCAAATCCTAAATTTCAATGTACGCGTATGTTTTTTCCCAATGGCTCGACAGCCCTAGTGGGCCTAGGCCTCCTCATTGTCGAGGCTTCGCGATCACACTCGTTTAGACACGCCACACTCGGTAGGACCCCTCTGGACGATTGATCATCCCATTGCAGAAACCTCTACCTGACAACAAACAACACTCACAAGAGACAGACATCCGTGCTCCCGGTGGGATTCGAACCCACAATCCCAACAAGCGAGCGGCCGCAGATCCACGCCTTAGACCGCGCAGCCATTGGGATCGGCAAAATTTCAATGTAATACAGCCCTAAATCTGGGTCATGTTACTTAATGAGGAGCTGCGTGTTCTGCGTATCGCCTAGTACAATTAGTGATGAAATCAAGTAGAATGCCGTGGACGGGACACGTAACAGGCATGGGTGAGAGGTCAAGCAAACACAATTTTAGTCGGAAGCCCCGTAAGGTAGTATCACTTGAGAGAACTAGACGTGGATGTTGGATGGTGGTTGTAGTAGTGACAATAATAACGGATTTAAACAAATGATGTGTGGGTTGGTGGACTGGGTTTATCAGGCTCAGCGTAGGATCCGGTGATGACGGGCTTTTGTGAATACGGCAATAAACCTTCGGGTTCTACAACGCTGGGAATATCTGGAGCAACTAAGTGGTTAATAGCTTCTAAATCAAAACCCTGCACCATGGAATTTATTATATTTTGATAGTGGAGTTTCTTCCATACCACATTTAGTGGCCACACGTTCGTGACTCATTTATATTTAATTACGTATTACGTACCACATTTAGTGAGCACGGATTCTAACAGTGATCATGCCACCAAGACCCATGCTTTGTAGGCAGTAGGTAGCATTTTGCCACCTAAAGACATAAGGTTGAGTCTCGCCTGTGACTACGAGGTGTGTTACATCAGGTTGGCGTTGTGACAGAAATTTACGTTGGGAAAGTCCGTCTCCATAGGTGTGGGCAACACTGCCATACGCAAAATGCTGTACGGTTTACGATAAATATTCTCAGTTTTAAGCCAGTTACGTTAGATCTCGTGCACCGAGTACGGCAGCTTTATCGCATAGAAAGCCTGCATCTGCCGGGACGACTGGTGACAGCTGCGGTGCTCAGGACAGCGATAAAAGAAACACTTTTTTCTCTGTTTAACCAGAACGAACCAAATTCAAACTCTCTGTGTATACTTTTCCCATACAAAATTCCATCTAAATGTACGTAGTTTTGTGTTCAAGAGAGGGAACGACCTGACATCTGCATTCATGGAATACATTTCGTGCGAACAACGCATCACAGCGTCTGCGTGGAATCGTTGTTTCATTATACTTGCATGTTTACGTAATGCTGCACTGCAGTTTGAAGAGTGCCAGTTAGGTAGTTGGTATACTGAACACCTGCATAAACAAGCACCGTCTACATACACAGAAGTCTAAAGAGGGAAGAGTTGTCTCGTTCGTAGTGCTGGAATGAATGTTGCCTCTATGGAAATATGATAGGCCACGTTCTATTCTCAAGTTACGATCATGACGCATCACTACGGAACGGTGGCGTGCACAGTCATGTAAAGCAAGTATGAAATGAGCAAAGGAGTATGCTCTGAAGGGGGTCTGCATCGCGAATGTTTAACTGGCGGCCCCCTGAGTCACATGTGACCATTTGGAATTCCTTTGGTGGCCTCGAAAATTTCCAAAACGTGGATACGACCCAAAGATTACAATTTATGAGTAGAAACGCTCTAGTGTATAAGGTCGTAAAATCGGTTGTCAAATTGAACGAAAGTCTCTTGGTCATTTCATGTTTTTGTGTTGCTAAAACCTTATCGTTTCATTTCCAAAAGTTACTCAGTTTGCTTGCCACATATGTAGTATGTTTGGTAAAATATTTTTATAAGCTGTTTTCAGTGTATATGCTGTTTCCACTCGTGAAACGAAATCAGAGCCCCGAAATATTACGAGTAACAAATACACAATTTGTCATCAGTAATAAAAATGGCGTCAACACAAACTTTAAACCCGAAATTAACAAGCAAAACGCAAATAAAAGATTCTAGGTTTCTGGAAATTTTTATGATTGGAAGTGTGATATTAGAGTAGTACTCGACTGGAAAACCTAATTTAGATTTTCTTTTGGATTTAGATTTAGATCCAAGAATGATTATTTTATTTCGGTGTCGTGGTGCTTATTATGCATTTTTGTTTATTTTTAAAATGGTGCAGCCCAACCTCAAATCTCGTAGTACACTGCAGGCCGCACGCACCAACACGTTTGACATGCCTGATCTACATATTTACGCTAATGCACTTAACTCATAAACATCAAGCAAACTGACTTACAAGTAGTTACTCAATACGTTTTTAGACAATCAAGAAATGTAATGCTTCTGGGGAACCCGAACCGTGTTCATAAAATCCCGCCAATGTGCTCTGTCTGTCAGACGGCTGAATCCATTTCACGTTCTCACACGGCCTTTCTCATAAGAACCATTTTAATAATATTCTCTTAGCGAAGCCTATAAACTTCTTCGCTTGAGGTTTCCGAACCAAAACGTCGTATCAAGTTTTCACTTCCTCACGTGTGCTACATATCGCGGACATACTTCAGCCTTAATTTAACGGCTTTAACAGTTACAAATTTTGAAGTTCCTTATTATGTAATTTCTTTTCCAACCGAATGCATAATCTTTTTAGGTCCAGATATTCTCCTTGATAATGTGTTCTTAAATTGTCTTAGCGTTCTGTTAGAGAAATAGCGGGAGACAGAAAGTTGAGACCAATACCGAGTTTCGCACCCGTACATATTTAGTACGTAACATCGTTTACCAACGGAAATAAATTTCGTGTGACGTCGTTCCTGCTTGATAGAGCGCCGTTTGAATAAAGCGTGCAGCCGCTAACTGACCAGTTTCACATCAACGTCACCTCTGCGTATAACTGTCCACGTTTTGGCCCATAAGAAATCTGCGCAGCGCTGCTTTGTCCAAAACGCCGTGATCAGTCCCCTTAACCCTCGCGCTGGACGAGAGGTCACCCTACAGGGCTTTAATTTCGTGAACTAATCCGGTGGAGAACAGTAAGCGCCTGTGATGAGCGTGGACGGTACACATATGTGCCAGAGAAGTTGCCGCCCTCGTAAGGCGCTATCGCATGTGCTTGTGCCCCGGATTGCGTGTTAGTGGACCTCGGCATTTCGTGCTGGGAAATTTGCAGTTTAGCTGCAGTGCGTACTATGAGGAGCGGATGTTAGATTATGGTAACTGAACTGGTGGGTATTATAAAGATGGTGGTATACATATATCACATGCCAGGAAGAAGTGTTTGACCTTAATACAGCCTTCCAAGATGACGCGCCATTACCACCCCTCCACGCCATACAAAACAAATTACCGAGGAGAATATGGCTGTTATCTCTTTTGTTGCTGATTATTACTTATTGTTTGAACACATTACGAGGATTTGTATGGTTTGTACTTTTCACTGTAAGTGAGCCAGAGCTGCATTGCGATGATCTAACGGAACAGGGGAGTCGGCAAAGTTAGATCACGAATGGTTTAGTGAACTATGAACTCTACACTCGACGGAAGAAGAAGACGCCAACCAGTTTGCAGGAGACTATCGTTATAAATGAGCGAGCAAGGAAGAAAAAATTACATGGCATGGGCCTTCATTATTGTTTGCTTCCCTTAAGTGACAGTCAGAGGTTGAAAAAATTAAGAAGATTTTGACCTATCAGAGAACGTGGGAGTGTCTTCTTCACTCTAAGAGAGAGCCGAGTTTTTTTGTGTGAAGGGCCCCGCAGCAGATGCTACGGACCCATCGCAGTCTTGAGGCTTATTGTGCAACCCTGTGATGAAGATGATTAGTTTTTCTTCGTTGATCCTTGTAACGGAGTACCGGTGGAAAGAAATTGACAGGGGAAAACCGAAGTACTCTGGAAAAACCTGTCCCAGTGCCACTTTGTCCACCTCAAATCCCACATGGACTGACTCGGCATTGAATCCGGACCTCCGCGGTGAGAGGCCGGCGACTAACCGCCTGAGCCATGGCACGGCCCAAGAGCCAAGCTTGAACAAATGCGAAGGAGAAGACTCATATAACAGAGTGCATGGAACATAGAAAATTACGTTATGAAGAGTTAATGGTTTGTATTTTCATGAGTAAGGGAGAGGCAGAGGGCGAACACGTGTTAACTGGAGTAAGAGCAGGCTGCATGAATCGCAAAAAATAACAGGGGAATTCATGTTACATTGCGATGAGCTGCACAGTTTACATTCATCACTGTTTTCAGGACGATCCGGGCGGTATATTAGCAAGCGTGGAAAAACTAATGCGCGGAAATCTTTTTTGTAGAAACCTCATGGGGAAATAAGCATAGTTGCGAGTGCAGTAATAAAATAGGTCTGACGGCAATATGTTGTCAAGGTACGAACTGGAATGAGTTTGCTTATAATGAGTTGTTGGTGGTACTTTTGTGGAAAGGATGTTATGTATAATTATATTATATGTATGGCCATGACATTTAAAACTTCTCTGACACCTGCACTGAGCGTAGTCTTGTTCAGCATTTCTCAAGTTCTTCCCCCTTCGCCAAAGCGTACCCTAACAGAATCCGAAACCAGTATGACAATCTGTACGTAAGAAGAATATTTAGAAGGCGGTGATATGCATACAACGCAGATAGAGAACCGCAGTTTAATTTCTTTATTTGTTATTGAGATTATTATTATTATTATTATTATTGCTATTATTTTACTTGCCGTAAAATTGTTAATTTCTATGAGTGGGCCTAATGCTAATGAGCCGGGTTCCTGTGTCAGTTTTAGCGTATCATGTTTCGTTCTACTTACGTTGTACGTTTGTCGTTCGAGGGCATCGGAGGAACGTATAATGGAGACTTCGCCTCTGACCGTCACTGCGTATATTTCATCATTGAAGTTATTGGATGGATTGAAATTAAATTTGAAGGCAGGGCCTGCATTGAAAGTAATTGGTGAAATTTCGTTATGGATTATATCGGTCTGCCTTCGCAGGAAGCTTGATTGAGGTTAATTGATTTTGTCACAGAAATCAACCATGTCATACAGAAATTGGTACACGGCACAAAATTTATACTTCTGTAAAACCTACAGTCTTCATTAGAAGCTCTTCAAAGTACGATGAATTTTTAACGAAATACAAGGACAAACAATTTCCGGCTCAGTGCAGTACAGTTTTTATAATGTGATTAGTTTTGCTACAATTTTAGCAGCAGTGTGTATCTGCATTCAAGAACAACAATATATGCTAAATAAGAAATAACGCATATGGAAGTTTTGAACGCCATCAGAATATATCTTTCTACACTTAGTCTTACTGGCAAACTAAGTTTTTCTCCTGCAGCAAATTGACTGCTCACTTGCCTAAGCCAAGGCAAGGGGTAATTTTTTGATCACGTAAAGATATTCAGTGTAACGGTCGGTTGCGGCCAGAAAAATGTACTAATGTGACCCAGGCCATAGACGCATGGCGCCACTGTTCTCTGTGTGCGAGTTCTCTGAAGACATAGCGGCCACAAAAATGTACTAATGTGACCCAGGCCATAGACGCATGGCGCCACTGTTCTCTGTGTGCGAGTTCTCTGAAGACATAACAACGCAAAGCACACTGCTGACCACATGCTGTATCGTGTTCAACGCAGAGGTAAGGCGTAACGTCTTCCCCAGGGGCGAGAGGTCTTCTGTTATTTCTGCTTAAAAGCTTTGTCTGAAGAAAATATCCATGTTGTATACATAATGAGAGTTCAGTTTTGGCCTTGTTGTACGACAGCCTGGTTCACCTCCTTAAAGAGTGCAGACACACAGTGACATACGCAGTAGTTAACTGTGCGGAAGGTTCGGGACAAGTCGAATTTTTCGCACGTTTTAATGGAGTATACAGATGGCAAACTTTAAGTATGTAAAAAGGGGGCTCAGTTAAAATATAAACTCCAACACATTGGAACCTGATCGGCCGCAGCATGAGCGCCCTGCCGCCAGTGTTATCGCCCAGCAGTTTTCTTCCATCACCTTCGTTTCATTGCGCTTTCATTACCCACAGGAAAAATTCGGCGCTCTTTTCACAAATGTTGTGACAGGTATTTCAGTTTTTGTACGCTTTTTAAGAAACTGCGTAAGTATGAAATTGCGTAAGTCGAGGAGTGGCTGCGTGTAGCGGATGCCGATGTCCGAATCCGAATATCATATCCCAGAAGAACGGAATCCTCAGCTACACCTCTGCCAAAGTCTAAAATTCCGTATAGTAATATATAATCTACACTGAAGCTAAAAAACAACTGTAACATACGAACTGGCAGGAGACTTTTTTCGATGATCGTATCGTGGAATGTTACCACGGGAACTATCGGGTGAAATTTGCTTTTGAAATATACACAAGCTAGCGAATAATGAGGCCGCTATCGCTGCAGCAGCCTCCTGAATACGAAACAACATATCCTTGTTTTGCAGTGTACATGCCCACACATTAGTGACATTATTTCTAAGAAATCATGCTGTGCAAGAAGCCGAATTCATGCTGTGCAAAAAGACTAGCGATTCACGGAATTCTCCCTTGGCGTGGGACTGAGGAACGTTACAGTTGCTACGTGGTAGTGACCTCACCATGGAGACTAATGTATAAGGATGGTTCTGAAGTTTATCAGTCGTATACGGAGGTGACAGTTGTGACAGGTGACATATGTTTCTGTATGGTTTTAGCTCGACTCCTCTGTTGTGAAACCTGTCAGTGTCACGTTGCTTGCAATCATGTGACATCCACAAACCCCGACGCCACGAATCGGCTGTTGGCTCCGGCCGTTCGCCGAAATCTGTAATATTGATTTGCCTTCGGTTAAGCGTGAAACGAAATAAAAGTTGATAAAACTGGAATTAGGTTTATCTGAAGTTTGATCTAAAGCTTTATCAGCTGCTATCAACTTCTAATCTTCGTCTGATTTTCTCAGTATCACGATTAAGCAAGAACATGGAACAATGCAGTACTCGTAGTGCTGGGATCAGTACAGGTTAATGTGAGTGAAACATGTCATACATTTGATCTACTATATTTAAAAACCATAAACAGTTAAGAAAGCCCACTTTCTTTACAAGTGGTAGATTGGTGTTGCAGAACTGGCGGTACCCACTTCGAATTGGTTACTTTTCTCCTGATATTATTATTATTATTATTATTATTATTATTATTATTATTATTTACTGCAATTGGGTTTTCACCCGGTGGCAGTAGTCCTTACACTAGTACACACAATACAAATGGACATATAAATATACATAAAATTAACAATACAAAACAAACTATACACAATTACAAAACAAAATACATACAGTAAATACAAGTACACACATTATAACACCGTACACACATTATAAAAACATCCACACCTTGCAAAAGCATCCACTCCTTACAAAAGCATCCACACCTTACAAAAACATCCATACCTTACAAATACATCCACACCTTACAAAAACACCCATACACATACAAAACAAAATACATACAGTAAATACAAGTACACATATTAGAAAAACCCCGTTCACACCTTACAAAAACACCCATGCACATACAAAACAAAATACATACAGTAAATACAAGTACTCATATTAGAACACCGTACACACCTTACAAAAACACCCATACACATACAAAATTAAATACATACAGTAAATACAAGTACACACATTAGAACACCGTACACACATTACAAAAACATCTGCACCTTACAAAAGCATCCACTCCTTACAAAAGCATCCACACCTTACAATTACATCCATACCTTACAAAAACACCCATACACATACAAAACAAAATACATACAGTAAATACAAATACACATATTAGAAAACCGTACGCACCTTACTAAAACACCCTTACACATACAAAACAAAATACATACAGTAAACAAAATACATACAGTAAATACAAGTACACATATTAGAACACCGTACACACATTACAAAAACATCCACAACTTACAAATCATCCACACCTTACAAAAGCATCCACACCTTACAAAAACACCCATACACAGAATAAAAAAAAAAATTTTTTAAACAAGCACAATACAAAAAACACCCACACATTAATTAATTTCAGTGCGTTAGAATATCCTCAGTATAAAGTCAGACCAAAGTACATGCTAATTATATCCCCCAAGAACTTAATTCACTTCACTTCACTTCGAAACCAGAGCACTTCACTTCACATCACTTCACACCCCTTCACTTCACATCCCTTATTTTTATTTAATCTCCACTTAAAAATCCTTAGCTTGTAATGACGTTCTTGACCCTTTTTTTAAAAGAGCTTAATTTACAGGGGAAAGTCGCTAGTACGCTTGGAGGTAATTGGTTCCAGCTTTTTATGGTCCTATTTACAAAGGAATATTTACCTACATCTGTTCTTTGTTTCCTAATCCTAATTTTCCGACTATGATCGTCCCTACCCAGGTAGCATGGTTTTAGCAGTCTATCCCCTATTGTTTTCCAAGCCCGTCCCCCGGTGTATGCTTTGAAAAGGGCGCATATTCGGGCTATCGCTCTACGCTGTGTCAATGTTTCCCAACCCGATTTATTTGTATTATTTGCAAATTTTGCCGCTCTCTTTTGCACGCGATTCAAAGCGCTTACCTGACCTTCTCTGTATGGGTCCCAACACACCGCTCCATACTCAAGTATCGGTCTCACAAGTGCCGTATAAGCTAAACTTTTCGTATTATTATTTGCCCTTTTGAGTATACGCATTACGAAATGAAGAGCCCTCCATGATTTTCTTAGTGTATAATTTACATGATCTGCCCAGCTTAGGTCGCTGCGTATAATTATTCCTAAATACTTAAAGCTATTTGCCTCTGGAATTAGTTGATCCCCAATACAATACCTCAGTTTACCTTTCACCCTAGCTCTATTGAAGCTTACTGCTTTACTCTTACCTGGATTTATCCTCATTTCATTTTCAACCGCCCATTCCCCTAATCTATTTAAGTCTGTCTGCAAATTTTCAATGTCATTACTATCGATTATTCTCCTGTATATTATACAATCATCAGCGAAAAGCCGTATATTTGACTCAATGTTTCTCCAAATATCATTAACATAAGCGAGGAAGAGCAACGGACCTAATACGCTCCCTTGCGGCACTCCCGACGTTACTCTGACTTCATGAGATAGTTGTCCGTCTACTCTAACTCTTTGCGAACGTCCTAACAGAAATTCCTTTATCCACACCACTACCCTCAAGTCCACACCGGTTTCCGCAATTTTTGAAAGCAGCCTATCATGTGGGACTAAATCAAAAGCCTTTGAAAAATCTATTATAATCGCGTCAGTCCTGACTCCCTCGTCCAATGAATCAGCAATATCTTGACAAACTGTGACTACTTGGCTTTCGCATGAGTACCCTGGTCTAAATCCATGCTGACCCTCATATAACCACTCACTCATTTCCCAGACTTGCCTTAGATACCCTGCTATAACGTGCTCCATTTGTTTGCAAACTACTGAGGTTAAACTGACCGGTCTATAGTTTCCCACTACCGATCGATCTCCCCCTTTATAAATAGGAACCACTATAGCTTTTTTCCAGTCCCCTGGGATAGAATTGTTGTTCATCGTTATATCTAGTAATCTCGCGAGGTATGGAATCATGGCTTCCCCACCTAACTTTAAAATTTCCCCAGGAATCCCATCTGGTCCGACGGATTTATTTCTCCCGATTGCTGATAGTCGTTTCCTTAAAATGTTGATACTAATGGTGAACGGTTTTCCTGAATCTGTCGATTGGATTTGCGGGGTGTTTCGTTCGCAACTGAATACAGACGCATAATAAGAGTTTAGGGAGTTGGCCTTTTCTATTGGTTCGGTGATGATATTTCCATTAATGCCCTTGATCGCAGGAATATTTTCTCTATTACCTTTACGTCTTTTAACATACTTATAAAACTCTGCCCAGCATTTACCTTCGTTTTGTAAGACCGAACTTAAGAATGTCTCCTGAGCCTTCTTTTTTGCTATCAGTAACTCTTTGGATAAACGTTTCAGCTCTGCTTGGTAATGCCCACCAAATTTTCGCTTATTGTAAACTTTCCTCACCTTTACCTTAAGTCGTTTTACTTCCTTCGTATAATATTCCGGATCCGGATTTTTACTTATAATTTTATGTGGTACAAAACGTTCTATACCCTCAAAGACTATTTCCTTGTAGCTTTTCCATATCTCCTCCACGCTACTACCATTTCCAGCCCATAAGCTAAAATTTTCCCGAAGAAATGTTTGCAAACCTAATACATCTGTTTTGTGGTACACCGGGACTATCCTTTCAATTTTTTTCTCCCGACAATTTTCATCCCATTCTACTTCCAATAAAACCCCGCTATGATCGCTGATTCCGTGCACAATGTTACAAGAGTTAAGCGTATTATCAGGTCTGAGGAGGTAGATGTCCAACAGCGCGTCACCTCTCGTCGGGCCACTTACTACCTGAGTATAACCATTTTCCCATACTAATTTGTTTACGAAAGCCTGAAAACCGGTTGTCTTTCCTGCATCCCCATTCCAATTCGCTTGAGGTAAGTTCAAATCTCCTCCTATAATGCATCTCTTCGTTGAGTTTCGCGTAAGTAAGGTACGGGCTGCTAGTCTTTCAATCGCCAACATTTCCTCGTTAGGAGCTCTGTATATACCTATAATTTCCCACGAATATTTTGGATCTATTCCTTTCACTTCCACCGCGATCATCTCAAAATCCTCATCCACCCACAGCTCCGTACAGGCAATGTAATTTTTAACACATATAAAAACCCCACCACCACGGGCTGTCCTATCTCTTCTGAAAATTGTAAAATCTGCCCTAAAAACTTCAGCATTGCTAATGTCTTCTTTAAGCCATGACTCCGTACCTATAACAACATCAGGGTTGTATGTGTCAACTAAATTCCAGAAATCTAAGGCTTTATTATATATACTCCTACAGTTAACCTGTAGCACCACTAGCGACTTACCTTCAACCCTATATGCAGATGTTGTACTTATATATATATATATATATCGGTAATTTTCCTTATTTCGTCACCCGAAGGCCGAGATAGAACGTTTAGTAATATCACATAAATAAGAGTAATTTTATTGTACTAAGAGGTTGCGCGACTTATCAATACGCATAATCTATAGCAGTGTTAAATTACGTAGGGATATTACGTCAGCCAATAACTCGTATCGCTCGTCACTCAGACTTTCCACGTTGACGGCAGGCAGCGCAGTTCTCGCCGCTATTGCAATTGGCTTTGAGTCGGGGTATACGCGTTTTAGTCGGTGTATTGCAGCTAATATTGGATTTTTACTTGCTATGCTTAAAGGCGGTGGCGGAAATGTCTTCCTTTGGCTCGCAGACATGCGGCACTAAGAAACACGTTGCCAATTGCACGTCGAAGTTTTATAAGTTAAACAAGGTGATGGCAAATGATGGGCCCCAGTTTTCAGATAAAAATGGCCCTGTGCTTTCCCGATATCGTGTCCTGTATATTTATTTGTGCTTGGGCTATTTAATGACGCTTTAAATATCTCGTATTATGTAGCGTCCGATGGCAGGGTATTAGTCATTAACGAGTTTGAATGTTTAAGGAAACGGCGATGACGTATTTTGAAGTACTAATCGTGTTAATAGGCCGATCCCAGTGGCCGTGAGGTCGAAGGCGTGGGTCTGCGGCCCTTGGCTTGCTGGGATTGTGGGTTCAAATCCTGCCGGGGGCATGGATGTCTGTCTCTTGTGAGTGTTGTGTGTTGTCAGGTAGAGGCTTCTGCGTCGGGCTGACCACTCGTCCAGAGGAATCCTACCGAGTGAGGTGTGATCGTGAAGCCTCGATGAGGAGGCCCTGGCCCGCTAGGGGCTGTCGAGCCATGGGAAAAAATTTCCGATAATTGCCTGAAGAAACTGAGAAGAACCACTTAAAGCCTTAGCCACGATAGCCTGTCTTTAGGCAAAATTTTGAACCCGGAATATTCGGAGTAGTATCCACTCAACCGCGACGGTCGGTAATGTCGAGTACATTATCGATGAACTAACATCGGACGTGAGTACCTTCCATATGCCTGCCAGTTTATCACCCACGATGGTCTCCCATCTGATAAGACGCATTGTCATCTCTGCAGTGAAATCGTTGGCCTGCAGACATGTCGCAACGATTGCAATCTGTCACACTTCAGTGATACAGTTCGGTGTTTCCTTATGAAGTCGGTTTCCATGAGTGGAACAAGGATACCACATAGACTAGTTCTTTAAAAGTGTTGATTTTTCACTGCGGAAGGCAGACCTATGCAGTAAACTGTAGTTTGAAAATAAGTGGCGAGAGGGACGCAACTGGCGGGCACCCCGTAATATGGGCGCTCATTTTGGACAGTTAGTTGCAGTCCGGGTGCCAGTCGTGGGGGACAAAATCAGCAGTACCAGATCTGTCGTATCTGAATTAATTGTGTCAATCGTGTATTTAGAAGACACAACATGCCTCATCCACTGCAATTTTTGTTGTCTCCTGGGTGACAGATAATTAAAATTGCGAGTGGTGTTACGATCAAACCAGTTTTCATGATGACAGGTCAATGGGTTCAGGAATTTTATCGTAGGGGAAAGAGGTACAGGCATGCTTGATGGCACCATGTATAAGCATGCATTTCTTTACGGAACTGGGAAACCGAAAAAGTTAATTTTTCTGATGAAAGTAAGGGAATATTATGTTCGTTAAACGCTTGCTCCCATTTAGTTTAGGATGATTTTTATTTTCTCGTATACATTTAAACCCCTAGTGAGTAAAGTACGTACGTATTCAGAACTAGTTTTATATTGATGTGAAACGTAGTTTGTCTGTTTAAGGTAGCCGTTCTGAAGTGCGGATACGAGCAATTTTCATGACCAATAAAGCATAACACATTTCTTTCATTCTTGGGAAGAGTCTTTAATTTATCTTTCATGAAGTTATTGGCCCTTTTGGAGGGGCGGGAGGGGGGTCATGGCCCTGTGCTGCACAGTTACTACCCTTTATCATGGATGTGCATGTGGGTTTGCCTGACGTGTGGTATTATTGTACGGCCCTTCGGTTAGTAGTTTCAGAACGCGCGGAGAACAAGTTCCCTTTTAGTAAACTACTGTAAATAAGGTTTTCTCACGCTTTGCTTTAAATTGTAGGTATAAATTAATAATAGTGTTATGTATGTGATTAAGTTTGCCCGTAAAATGTATGTGTGTTACATTATATGGCCACGAAACGTGCTTCTGGCTTCTATATTCGGCCACGGAACATTTTTCTTGAGAGTTACTGGTTTTAGGGATGAACATGGGCTTGCATTGAGAGCCAGACTGAAAGCTGACACGGCGCTGCGTATGGGCACGGTGTTTTGGACATTGGAACGAGATTTTTGAAGCGTTCGTAATTTTTGTTTTCTTTGTTGGGACTCGGTGCAGAACATTGCAGACCCTTTAGTGAACACCTTTAGGATGTATTATGTTCGAAGTGCTGAGATTATGTGGACCTAAGAAGAAGTAACAAGAGGCTGGCGGGCCGTGCCATGACTCAGGTAGTCGCCAGCCTCTGGCCACTTATATCCAGATTCTGTTCCAGGCCAGTCCGTGTGGAATTTGTGGTGGACAAAGTGGCACAGGGCATGTGTTTGTACGAGTACTTGGGATTCCGTGTGTCAGTATTATTCCATTAATACTCCATGCTCACTCATTCGTCACCGACATTTTTTGTGAAATTTCTTAAAATATACCGTACCGGTTTCCTTTCACATCCCGTCCGTTTCATTGTTCACGAACAGCCACCCAACCGACGTATAAGCTAAGACACAAACGAGCTGTCTCGCAAACGACCATTAAGGTTTCTTCTGTATGAATCCGTTCGTAATTGTTTGCAGCGTCAAGGATCATACAGTTACACAATTACATTCGGTTCCTGGCTCACGCAGACACACGTAAGTGATAAGCGTTATCACTTGCCAAGGATAAGATACGTGCTTCGTATATATACCCTGTAGACAAACAGTGTGCCTTTCTATTCTGTAGTGATCCGGACCCGGAACGTCGCTCCGCAGTTAGTGATATTTTCCGTACATGATCGAAGGATACAAAATTTCCCTTACGACGTGAATGACGCAGTTCTTTGAATCTGCTTAAAGGTGAGTAGTAGCACGTAGTGCTTTCGAAGTCTCTAACTCCATTCTAATAATATTGAAGCTTTCACAAAGTTTAACGTCGAAATGAAAACATTGTAAGATTACTTCGAATTGTTCAAAGCAAACTTACAATATTAGCTCCATGGCACAAAGACATAAATAGGGCGCGAAATTAGATCTCTATGAGTCCTTACTCTGAACATTGCACTGATGTAAATGACGTCATGATACACTTGCTTTCACTTGTGGGAACAGGAACATTCGCTGGATAGGTATTTGTGAGGCGTCACTAATTGCTGTCCGTGGCTGTAGCCGCAACCGGCCGCTGATAATTGTGATGGTTATAGCAGTCGGCATTTCCCATTCATGATCGCGGTTGTAGCAGTTTGTTAAGTAGCCTGTCTGTTGTAACTATCTGTGTTACCAGGGGATTGTAGCCATTCTTACCAGAATATCCATGCTCGTGTATATATCTAGCAGTGTAAGGTATGGCTGTTATGGTGATCGTTGAATGGCATGGTCATTATAGCACTTTGGTAGCAAGCAGTCGGTAACGCTTACCGGTACGTAGCCGTCAGCTAACTGGGACAGTTGTTGCCTTCATATCAGTCACGTAGTAATGAGTATTGTTACCGACAGGTCGGAGAGGTACTTCTAGCTTTGTTGTTGTCTTCCGAAGAAAAATGTTTAAGATCATTCTAAACAAAATATCCATCGTTTGTGATTATACGTTACATCAGTAAATGGGTTAACATTTTCTTACACCTGATCAGTGCAGAGTGTTCACAAGGGAACTAGGTGCAGAACAGTGGTGCGTATGAGCTCGCCACGCAGTGTAAGGCTTGGATCGCTTTTACAATAGTATCGTGTGTTTGAGACCCGCTCAGATAACAGGTGCTTGTTCATGTTTTCTTGTGTTCTGTGGTGTAAGGGTACTTGCGATCGTCTCGTGCTTCATCTAGGGAGTCTTACAGCGCATTTTAAGAACGGAAACACAGATGGTCAAGGCTTGAATCAGAATGTATTGTCGAGACTGGCGAACAGTAGGATAAACGTGAGGGAAGGTGATAGAATACCAACAAGAAAGGTAGTGCGATTCATGAGGAGAGGAAGAAAGGATTCAAAATGAACAATATACTGGAGAGGCCTATATTGATACAAGCTGTTTTTACAGTGGTTTATGTAGTCCAAACATAATGTATAATTCCTTTTATCACCAAGCCCTTGCAATCTTATCGGAGCCATTTATCTAAATAAATAATTAGTATTTGTTAAAGCTTATCTGGCAGTAAAGATGCACACGTCTGCAGCTGCGATGTGCTTCCACTTTAGATATCTTGCAGTATCTGAAGCACAACATTTTTAACTGTCGTTATATACGGGCGAACGATACATGTTATACCGTGTACGAATCTTGAGCTACGATGAAGTGATTCTAAGTGTACTGCATTTCTTCTCGTATGGCAAATGAATATATTAATTAAGTGGACTTCAGTGTGCTATGGTGAGTCTTGGGTTCTTTTGCGGGTGAGTTCCCTATTGCATATCACAGCTGCTGATTCTATTAATATTAGTAGTGCAGGGAGTTTAGATGAAAACTGAACCCAGAGACACGCCAGACTTAACGGCCTTAGATTTTCGCATGTAATATGTATAATATCTGTAATATAACTTATCGCATGTTAGAGTAGGCTTGAAAATGACTTCGTTCAACTCTCGACATGCTTCATTCCAAGGAACTGAAACACTGGGAAACTGTGTTATGAATTTCCTGCGACACTTTTTATAGATATTTTCCTTGTATGTATAGGTTTCCATAATGGGAATCCTCTCTATTAAACTGTACCCCATACTCACAAACAAAATAAAGTTACCCTGCACTGTGCTTCACACGTCTATCACACAGCGGTGTAACGGGATCTTGTGGCAAAAGTGATTCTGTGTGACCGTACGCGCGACGATAGTACTTTCGGTGTGTGAGTCATGCAGCGGTGGCTTCATCAAGTCTGCAGTGTCGGACATTTCTAGACAAGAAATTAAAACAATTTTAATCATCTGTTTACCAGTTTTCAAGCGTGTTCGAGAGCTGAAGGTCATTTCCAACACCTACTCAAACGTTCCATAAGTTATATAATTTATATTATATATTGTATGTATATCTTATATGAGAAAATGCAAGGCTTAATCGTGCCGTGCATGTGGGTTCGGTTTTAAATTAACATCTATGTGCTAATGTAATAATAATAATAATGAAAATGGTACGTGATTTTTAGTATACGCCGAGCACAGTTGCGACTAGTCAATGATAAACCACAGCACTATCCTTTGAAACAAACAAGTGGCAGCAGAAGTATAGGCCCTGCCCTGGAGCACGCCCAACATTATAGTCGTAGACAGCGTGAGAGAGGTGTGATGGGGCTCGGATCACTCTTGAAGTGTGGGACTGCCACCCCACTCCGAAAGCCGTATGAATAAGAGTATATGAACAAAGATGTATTTCATAAATATTTGCAGCGATCAGATTTTATACAATTTATTAGAAGAAATTTGAAATTACATAAGAGGAACGATTTACAGTGTTTTAACTTAACACTGACATTTAAAATATTACTTGCATTGAAGACGATATTGAATTTAAATTATTTTAAAAATGCTTTTCGAGCTTTATTTTTTGCGGACTTTTTATGGTCGTTGAGAAACGAATTTTCCGCTCAACTTCTGATTTCACATGAAGAATGGATAGCCCATTAAGCCTTTTTTTTCTTACATTTTAGATTGGTTGAAATTGTTAATTTTTTGCATAACACCGAAGCCAATTTCCGCAAAATGAACTGAAAAGGGTGGACTCAAGAATATTCTTAGTGCTGCAAATAAATTTGGAAATAATTTAGTTAAATTCATGTCCAGTATATTTCGTAACAAATTTCCTTCATTGAGTTTCACATTGACGCATGTTCTGTAGAGTCTTTTTTATCATAAAGGCAGTTTTATCGCGTATTTAATTCATCGAGTTCCACTTTGACGTTTGTTGTGTAGAGTTTTTTTTCATAAAGGCAGTGTTATCGTATATTTCGTTACAAATCTCTTTAGAATAATCCTGCTGTAACCTTTGTGCCTACGCTTCAGTTTTTCCTCCAGTTAAATCCTCAAAAGCCCAAATGAGTGCAACAAGCCCGCACATATTGCGCGATTCCAAATGCCGTTCAGTCTAGTTATACCGAATTAAGTCACAAAAAGACGTCGATTCTTTAATGTTGTCGGTCTCGGATTGTGTTTTAACGCTGCTGCTTGTTTGAAAGTCTGTTTTTCTCCATTTTCCTGTAGTGTGTTTGATTTCGAAAACAGTTTTTTTCCCATTTTTCGTCAATCTGTCTAATGTTTAAAATAAGGTTATCTATTTTGAAATCTCTGAGTTGTGTTGTGTGATGAAAGTGTCAGTTATCTGTAACTACAGAAATTCATACAGCAGTCTGTATGGTTGATAAAGTTATTTCTCAGTTTAAATGAATCATATTTCAGTACATCAACCCTCTATTCTTGTTCCTTGTCTTCAAAAATTATTAACTCAAAGAACTCATAAAACAGATACGGAAGTTGTATAGAGCACTATGTCATTTCCTACGAACAAAGAATTTCACAAGCTAATATGGGCGTTCTCAAGTAAAAATCTGTTATGGGTATATTCGTAAAATTTATAATGATATTCAGTTTAAAATATTCTCTTATCTGTTATAATAACGTATGTAGCAAACTTCTATCACTATATATGTAAACAAAGATACTGCTGCTAAGTTTGTTAAGGATACAAAAAAACAAATGTCAAAGACTGGAACACAACTTAGTAGCATCTTATATTTGGTTGCCTGTAAGATTATGGTTTTCTAGGATGTGAAGCAAGCAGGTTCGTGGGACACTGGTATATCACATATCTTAACATTCAGTACTGCAGGAACCTGAAATTTCCTTGGGTTACTTCTGCATACAGTAGAATTCCTTCAATCTGGATGCCAATATTCCAGAAATCCTAATCCTGTGGTAGTTGGCCAAGGTGTACAACAACATGTTCCGAAGGGAAACCAGTGAGTAGACCTGTGATAATTGAAAAAGCTAAGTCTTTTTATAATGAAATGAAAATATCTGACAAGTGCACATTCTCTTAGGGCTGACTGCAAAGTAACAAGAAATTACCTTTAAGAAATTTGGTCAGTGTATGTACTGTTTGATAATAAAGAGTATTTGTTAATCTGGCACCTCTCTGGTCCTGTCAGCACCAGATTACAGGAATTCTAATGTATAATTTATCTTCAAGCCATAACATGTTGAAACTATAATTTCAAGAAGAGTAAGGAAGAAACCTGTCACTGAAGTATTGATATATCAAGCTGTATTTTCAAAATGCCTTTGGGAGATGTAACAGCTCAACTATGCAAACTGTCTAATCTTTTTTTGAGCGAGTGACATATGCCGCTTTGCTTTCATCCAAACTTCAATAAGCTTTCAATCCAGTGACAATTAACTGATTGTTAAAATCACAAAACTAGCCCATCTCCAGCCCCTCTTCACTGTCATGTTTCGTTTCATACCATGCATTGATTACATACGTGTATTTATACAAGCTTTGTAAATGCAACTTTTGTTTCTCAGTATTTAGTACATTATAATTCTGCTCCACCTCAATATTATACATATTCCGTGCAGTTGTTTTACATATATAAGTTATTTATTACCAACTACTGCACAATAATTCTATATGCTCCAACGTGTTTCGCCAGACCTTCTCAGCCATAATCGGGGGTCAATCTCTATAGACGTACGCAGCGTGCAGCGTGTCACTGAATGCTAAAATGTACATATATTACAGCCATAGTCACTGATTTTATAGTTTACATTATATATGATAAAATCCAGTATATTATTACATAAAAGTTTTAGGTATAAAATATGTATATGTAAAAGTCTCTTTCCAAACATCTGTCTCGTAACCACTTCCAGTTTTGTGGGGTGGAGACCTGTAATGTTAGTGGTAATAAATAACTTATATCTGTCCAACCTGTTTCGATCACAATGATCGTAATTAGGGAGAACAATAAATATTTGTAAAATTGGAGTCGAGTATTTAGTTCTTGTGGGACGTGGGGTTTTGTCGTTAGTTTAGTGTTTCCTGACGTTTCGAAGCAACGTTGTGCCTTTATTTTCACTGGTTGAGAGTTCCAAAAGAATGAGTCACTGCAGGCTTTACGCAGTAATTACTACAACCTTAAAAGTTGTGGGTTTGATAAAATATACACAATCTATTACGATAAAATTTGCGCTCGAAATTAAATTAAGTAACAATAAATATTTCAAAGTGGAATGCAGTAATTTTAAGTAGGCCAATATTATCGCGCTTATCTCTTCAGGCGTTGTCTTACATGTTGCTTAGTTTATCTGATTAATTACATTAATTATTTATGAATTATTAAGTGCATACTATAATTTCTCCCATTATAAACTGATTTCTTCGAAATGAGGTGGTTTACCTTATGCGTTGTGTTTTCGTAGGTATGCACTATATGCTGTATGGTGGTAATAATTCATATATATCTATATGAAGTGTAACATAACCCCGAGTTAGACCATACCTACATTACCAAAGAGCCGATCCCAGTGGCCGTGCGGTCTAAGGCGTGTGTCTTCGGCCGCTCGCTTACTAGGATCGTGGGTTCGAATCCCACCGGGGGCATGGATGTTTGTCTCTTGTGACTGTTGTGTGTTGTCAGGTAGAGGTCTCTGCGACGGGCTGGTCACTCGTCCAGAGGAGTCCTACCGACTGTGGTGTGTCTAAATTTGTGTGATCGTGAAGCCTCGACGAAATGAGGAGGCCCAGGCCCATATAGGGCTGTCGAGCCATAGGAGGAGGAGGAGGAACATTACACAAAGAAGCATTTCTTAAATACACCAGACATAGGAAGTTTGATACTAAATCCATACACAATCTTCAGAACGTTACTACACAGAACAGTGTACAATATAGTGCTGCCGTCCTCTAACACAGTCGAATGCCCTGTATGTAGATAGCTTCATTGATGAAGTACCAGATAGCAGATCCCTTACCTGTTCTTCTGTAATCTCAGAATGTTACACCGTCGTTATCCGGCTCTCACACCGAGAGCCCCCAACCGACCGGTATAGTTTTGACGCCCTGCACAACCCTCCCGGAGTTTCGGGCTGTCTCCTTGTCGAGCCGGAATCGGGATGAGAGCTGTGCACAGCGTTGGTAGAGCTGCCACCACCCACGGAATCTTACTGTTATTATTTATATTGTGATCTAGCCGCGTGGGTAAGCTAGCGGTGTATGGTTTTTAAGGTATCTGGACGGGTTTTAACTCTCTCCTGGACGTGGGATTAGGAAGGGAAAGGGCGCTCGCTACCGTCCAACGACTACCTAGGTACTGATTTGCGCAATCAAACAGCTGAGAACCTATGAACTACCATTTATTTACAACCACAATTTGTGTATAGTATGATGTACACACTGTATTAGGTCTAATACACATGATGTATATAATATTGTATTAGAATGTCAATGTGTACAATAGTAAAGCAGTAGAATAATAATACAATGTACATTATTAAGTTAGATTGTAAAGAAATAAAAACGCTAGTTCCCATTAGGACGCAAAAATATCTTTAAGGCGTTAGCTCGGACGAAGCGGAAACTCGGAACAATCGGGACTTGGAGACTCGAGACTTCTCTGTATGTTAAACGAACCAGGTGCAGTTTTAAACATGTGGTGGAGGACACCGTGGATTAGCGCGTGAATATTAATTTAATTCCGTCATATAAAGGGCCCGTCCCTCGTAAGAATATCACAGGCGTCGAGTCACGCTGGCATGACTCGTCTCATGTTCTTAAAAATCATGTATTACCAAACGAAACTTAAGGGCCGCATATTGAAGGCCACTGTTCTCCCACCTCAAACATTTGCACAATTGACATGTTAGTATTTCTGGTTATAGAGAGTTAAAAGTTTACTATGCTGGGCTGTCTCCAATTACATAGCTACCATACGATATTCTGTCGATTCGTGTATACAGTATAACCCTGGTGCTTGCAGTTGAGTTGGTGGGACACCGAGACGAGGACACTCATAGCTCGCTAGAGGAAGTTTCTAAGGACTCTTGTTGTGTCCGGCACCGTAAAGAGCCATTAAAGTGAGAAATGTTCACAGTAATTACAATTACAATACTATTTGAAGTCTGTGATTCTTCAATCTTTTCAAGCCATTAGTATCAGAACAGTTACAGACCCCAGGTTTCAAGTGATACAAAACACTTCACTTTGAAGACGTCATACATTTGTGAAATTGGTTTCACTGAAATTTTACAAAGCCCGATTAACATGCATTGCTCAACATTTAAGGCATCATTTATTTCTTGCTATCGAGTACGATAAATTGGGACACAAAGGACATTTTAATTCTTGCCATTAAATACATTCAACCGCATGAATAAGTACGCCCTTTATTTTAAACGCTTCGGTATCATAATTTGTTTCTAAAGCACGAAGTTTCGTCTCGAGAATAAACGTCTGAAGAACGCCTGGCAAGTTATTAATACTGACTGCATTACGGGACTGTCAGAGAAGTTGCCGCACGACCACGGCGTTGCTGTGAATAAAGAAGTGCGCAAATATCGGAACGACATGAGAGTATCAAACTTCGGATGTTATTTCAAGCGGTTAAAAACCTTGATCCCTGGCGTTAGAAAAAAGATTGTTCAAGGTATTCGTAAATAAATTTGTGAGGAGAGTGTTTGAATATGAGACGTAAACTAACAGACAAAGAGTTAAGTCATCCTTGCGCGGTTAATCTGTGGTCTAGGTGTGGTTAGAATGAAAACACTAAGCAGGGGGAGGGGGTACAGTATGAGTTATGTCTTTTCCAAAATTACTATCAGCGGATCGTGCCACCCCTCAATAATGTGCTTTTTAAATTTGAGGTTTTAAGCATAGCAAGTCGATCCCAGTGGCCGTGCGGTCTAAGGCGTGGGTCTTCGGCCGTTCGCTTACTAGGATCGTGGGTTCGAATCCCACCGGGGGCATGGATGTCTGTCTCTTGTGAGTGTTGTGTGTTGTCAGGTAGAGGTCACTGCGACGAGCTGGTACCTCGTCCAGAGGAGTCCTACCGACTGTGATGTGTCTCAAAATGTGTGTGATCATGAAACCTTGACGAAACGAGGAGGCCCAGGCCCATATAGGGCTGTCGAGCCATAGGTGGAAAAAAAAAGCATAGCAAGTACGACTGCAGAGTTTCGTAATTGGAGGCAGCAGCCTCATAGGCACCAAACTTCGATGTAATGAATAAGAAGCTAGCTGCAGACCTAACAGGTTTGTCTGAATACGAAACGTATAGTTTTGGGTTGAAAATTCGTGTGGACGAAAATTGCTTGAGGGGAAAACAGTATGAAAATTATCCTGGAGTAATAGTTTACGATTGTGTCAGCCGCATTTAAGTGACAGAGAATTCCGTTAATAGCTGAGTAACAGCTGCCTGATGAGAGGAGGGACTGTATCGAGGAACGAGTTAGTTTTCAATTTTTTTCATTTGCGCTACTATACTCTCGCGAATATGTGTACCTCTGACATTTCACCACTTCTGTTAACAGATTGTGTCTCTTTGTATAAATGAACCTATTCATAGAACCTGCACACTGGTCTCTCCAGGAAATTCTGGAGGTAGAATAAATAGTGGGTAAATACGAAAGTGAATGTAGATCTTTGATTACGTTCCTCGAATCTTTTTGCGTTGAGAGAATGGGAGAGAAACGCAGAGCATATTAGTTATAATTCCTTACACATAGAAGTTTTAGAAGAAGCAGAGTATTTAAATTGGTGTTATGATGTTACATGATTTTTTCGTGGTGATTGTCTAAAGCTATATGAGACTGGTTATTTTAAGTATTATAGTGCGTACTTTCCGTTGTATGTGATATATTTTCTGTTACGAATATTTGGGAATTGTGTTCCCGTGTTCAGGCGACTGTCATTGTATTCAAATACGTATTATTTCTTTTGTATTTTAGTATCGGTACCAACTATCGTCTAGGGATTAATGCACGAACCAAGTATTCACAACACATCTGATTGTTACTTATAGGTTTTTATATGTGTTTTAGGGCGATGAAAATTTAAGAATAATGAGCAAGTAATTTCAGAAAGGCGTTTTTTAGAATTTGCAAGGCAAACTTCGAACAGCATATCTGGAGGCACGTAAGATGAATTTGGAAGCTTTCTTCCAGTAAAGAAACTGTTGAAGACTGGTCCTGTTTCGCTGTTGTGTGCCATGCCTTACAGAGGAGGAGTCTTCAGTCTTCGACTATCAAATTTCGGCCCGAGAAGTAGGCATAAAAGCCCAAACTGAATAGGACACTCGTACTTATTTAAGTAAATTCTGAAATGAGAAGGGAAGAAGTCCTTCTGAACGGCGTATATTTGAGCCCATTCAGTATTCGTCAGCCAGGCCTACGTTACTGTATCTTGCCATGAATGTAAAGGAAAGTTATTTAGATTTTTTGGAGAGGTTTGAACACATTAAATTATGCAGCTTTATAATGTGTTCGTGTGAACTCTTCGTCGGAGTCCGTAAGCGCTCGCGTTTCGGCCCGGTCGCGTTTTGAGCGCGAAGGGAAATGAAATAGAGCGCGGATCATCCAGAGACGTTCGATCAGCAGCATCCGTGTTGCTGGTTGGGTGACAGAACACTAATAAACGGTGTAGACGAACAATGCTAGAAAAACCAGCTTACTCTGAAACGCATCAAGCAAACATTCTGAGATGACTTTAAAAAAAACTGTGGGGCGTCATGATATATGTTCTGCTTGCAAACTGGCCGTGCTTGATTACGTAGGGCAGAGACTTCCTGCTTAGACTGTCAGATCACTGTCTTAGTTTTACAGACTTGTCGTGGGTTCAACGGTTCTGTATTACATCTCTTTTGCCTCTTATCTAAGTATTTTACACCTGTCAAATACAGTTTTATCTCACGTCATCGCATGAATATTATCCCTTACATTGTCCTTTTAATTATCTGCGTTTTATTAGCTCCTTTAGTTATGATAATGATGTCAGTGATGAAACAAATATCAGAATGTAAGCTTATTTTAAACTAGAAATGAATTTAAAATAAAACAGTACCAAGGAAACTGAAAACTTCTTACGTCTCGCGTCAGGCAGACGGCTCATAAATATCGACAAAGGATAAATACAAAACGTAAGTGCTAGAAATATGAGATGAACGAGATACGTGGCATGGTGATAAAGCCTGAAAGGAAGAGACTACGGGAGAACGAATGGGAAGGCGGAAAGATATTATTAATATTGGACACAAGAAAGGTTGGGACACGAACGTAAAAACTTGCACAAAATAAACGATAAACTTATAAACGAACAATACTGGAGGGGGGGGGGAAACAAATAGTCGACTTGAAATTTTGCTGGAGATTTCGAAAGGGAATAGGCAGGCTCAGTAACTGTGATGTAATCTAATAGAACACATAGCCAGACAGTACGGCAGAATGCAATAGAATTCAGACCAAACGAAAAGACAGGCATCACCGACTGAGAAAAACAACAGCACAGTTGGGTGAGTGCTAAACATATAACAGGAACGCCATCAGTAACACTGTAAGCTAACAACGACAGGAAATATACATAGTGCAATACAATTGTGATACATACGGACAACGTCGGACGTAGATAAAACTGTAGTCAGCGGTAAGGAGTCCAGCATCTCCAGATCATGAAAATACATTTGGGAAATTCGTTAAATAATGCACGCATAAAGAGGAGAAAATGTAAATAAAGAAAGGCTGTACGAAGTGTTGTAATGTGACAAAAAACGTTTAGCAATATAAGGTTCCATCCACACAGGGCGAGTGGCACTTTGGTGGCATTTCGGCTGTATTGCCGTTCGGCGGAGCCGAGAAGTCACCAGCGTACACTGGCCCTGTGTGGATGGACTCTTACACATTTGCTTATTGGCACGGATCACAGCAAGCAGTCAGCAGAAACAAAACAACTTCCAGTCATCACCTTTCCCCAACCACTCATAACTAATTGTCAGGCATCCCTCTCTCCGAGCATTCCCCTTCATCACTTCGTACTGCTAATAGGAATACGAAAGAAATATGCACTTAAAGGGCGCTTAAATGCACTAACAAGGTAAAAGTGCGTTCAAGAATAAAATGAAAATGGCCGGGAAATATGTCGCTTTTTAAACACATTAATTTCAAAGCAAAATTCGCAAAAAATATCATTTGTTTTACCTTCGTCTCCGACACCCCCCAAATCCTGCCGCCCTGTGTGGTCGCTCCGTTCGATCCACCCTAAGGCCGGCTCTGGAAATATAATAAGCATATTGTCGGATTTCAAAGTAAAGGAAAAATCAAAAGCGCAGCTCTTAAATATTGTGTATAGCTAGTTTTGATACAAGACTAAGGCCTCCACATTTGTGAGAACATTATTAAAGCGATACGGTTTTACAATGCCGATTTGATCGCGGGCAGATGTGTTATGTTGTGCCCTTGAGGATGGTCCTAGGACCGAAACATGTAATGGTAGTAGTAGTAGTAGTAGTAGTAGTAGTAGTAATATTATTATTATTATTATTTGCTGAGCCACATTATAGAGTTTCAGTGGGTGTCTGCTAACACCAAGTTTTCTGCAGTGCACACCCCTTCTATTAATGTTCAGTTTCACAATATTATTGAAATATTAATCTTAAATTCTATATTATTTACCATACATTTCTTTTAGTTTTCAGCTCTCGCTGTGTGGTTTCTTCTAGGTCTAAGCTGTGATATTTTTATTTCATTTTTTCTCTGATTTAATAGCCTGTCAATCCTACATACACACTAGTTCTTATTCTCCTTCTAACCTCATTTATGTTTTCTTAGCAAGTTTTTCCATTTTCATTTCATCTTATATGCAAGGGGATCTAAATTTCTCGGTTCTGAGACCTTGTTACCCGTGAGTAGCTTCCTGAGTGCTATTTCCTCATTCATGTTTGGCCACTTGTTCAGTAGCTCCTGACTCCACCTTTGTTTTTTTTGTGCAGTTCAGCAATAGGTGAGCGTCGTTCTGCTGCTCCCCGCATAGAAGACACCTTCCCCTGTCAGTATCCCCCTCACTCCTCTCATTTTCCAAATTCCCAACCTCAGCCGTGCTGTACCGCTTCCTTCGTTCATTGTGCAGCATGATGTATACACCCCTCGTCCCTACAAATGTTTCTGTTCTCCGTATACAGATGGCGACCATTTTCTTGTCATTTCAGCTACCGTCTGTGTCTTTGGATGTCGCTGCATCTGGTTTCAATAATATGGCATATTGTCATTATTTCTGTCCCTTCCGCGTTTTGCTATACGTAACCCAGTCCAGCTGTGTCCAGTTCTTCCTTTAGTTTCCCTGTCCAAATCTCCACCTTCGGCTGTCCAACCTGCCGTTCTTAACACTGGCTCACTGGCTCTTCCTTCCCACTCTGCAAGACCCTAGCCCAGTTTTGCAACAGAGCTCAGTATCTGCCCTCACCGTTTTTCTTTTCCAAGCTTGCTGTCAGCTGCCCCGTTGGCTGCACTTCTAGGAATTCGTAACACTTTCTTACAGTATCTCTCTTGTACTCCAGTCCACTATTTCTCACCCCCAAACTACTCACCGCATTTCCGCCCCATATAGCAACGTCGATTCACATTCATTCATTCATTCTGTAGTCTGTCTTACGACAGGTCCGTAGCCTCTTCCAAAGCGAGTTCTCCACAGGGTGCGATCTAGTGCTTCCTCTTTCAATTTCCAGTATCTTTTCTTTTCCTTAAGGTCATCCAGTAGCTGCTTACGTCTTCTCCCTCGTCGTCCCGTCATTTCTATCCTTCCTTCTAACTTTCCTTCAATCACGTGTTTCAGAAGGCAGTTTCTACGCAATATGTGACCAATCCAGTTAGCCTTTCTTCTTTTTATTGTATGTAGTATATTCCGATTCACATATCATCTCATAAATATCCTGTAGCATGTCTACCTTCACATTTGGCGTTCTTGTTAGGCGTTTATCAATGGCTGTTAGGGTTCGATTCCCAGTCGCTTTGATCCTAGCTTTTTGCTTCCTCCATCCCCCCATTCTTTCCCGTTTTACTCTAAAACATACAATTTCATGTACTAATTGCAGCTTTTGCCCCTCCATGTGCCACTGTTTATTCTTTTTAAGCTTTTCCCTTTCTTGAATACCGTAACGTTTGTTTTCTTGAGATTACATTTTAAGCTCCAATTCTTACAAAATTTTGCTATATGATCTGTCCCTTTTTGTAAGCTAGTTTTGTAAGAGAACCCACTGCTACGTAATGCGCGAACATTAACCCTGGTATCATTAGCTCTTCCACTACTGGTGAGCGTTTGTTTCCTTCTTTAACGTACTCGCGCTATCATCTGTAAAAAAAGTTGAACAAATATGGGCTCAGACTGCAGCTTTGCCTGACTCCAAGTTTCTTTTGGTATCGACTCCGTCACTTGATCTCTTTCACATTTTACACAAAGCTCAGTGGTCTCACACGTACTTTTCGTACACATTGCAATGCCTGTGCTTAGGCCTTTCTTTCGCACTTTATACCATAATGCCTCTCCGTTTACTGAATCAACAGCATTTTGCAGGTCCACAAAATGCCAATAGATAGGTCCACGCTTAGGCGTCACGTACTTAGGCAGGATTACTGTTGTTTTAATTATGAACATATTGTCAGTCGTTCTCTTATTTCTTACAAACCCTGTTTGAAATCTGTGTAACCCTCTGTTGCAGAGGGATATGATACATAGAAGGGGCAAGATTGGATAAAATTTTGCGTGAAGGAATAAGCCAGTAAATACGTAGGGCCTACGTTTTAACCCGATAAAATAAATACTATTATAACTGGAAACAAGTTTTAAAGAGTACGGGTCCCTGTTTGTTCTTCGTCATGTTTGTCTGTCTGCTCGCCCGTCTGTTTGTGTATTTGTTATCGGTTATCAGTGTTCAGCCTCTAAATTTTTTAGCCCTCATCCTCTATGTAATTACTGTCTGGTGTGTATTTATAATTGTTGCCTTTGGATTGGGTTCGAAGTTGGTGATGTAAGGCAATACCTTTGCTCGCTATTGTAATTTACGAGTACTGTAGCTTATCTTGGAAATTAGTCACGCTTGGGTGTTAGTTTTTGGCACTTGCTTACAGCAGGGTTTCAAAACACTTAAGTTTTCAGAAGCACTGAAAGTATGTAAAGCGACGTTTTCTGAATGAACCCCTTAGTAAAATTCACGACGGGATGCATGAAGAATATGTACTACGCTTGATTTTTGTTCTGTTGTGTAAGGATTGCTTCTGCCGACCCATACTGACAGTTAGGAATCTTATTGTTTTTAACAGAGGTATACTATATTGTCCGGCTGGAATGCTAGGTCAAGTGATGGACTTCGAAGGGTGGGAGTTTGTTCCTCGTCTGAGAAAGTTTGACGTTAGTTGACGAGATTATTAGCATTTCCTGTTCCAGACAAGTCAGATGCGGACTCGCGAGCTGTGCGTTTAGAAGTTAAAACAAAACTGCCGTGAAGTGAAGTGAAGGGAGGCAAAACGGGGGGTGCCGTGAAGGGTATATAAGCGTAGTGAAGTGGAGTGAAGTGAAGGTCCTGGTGAAATGTGTGTGCATCACTTCTTCAAGATATGGATTTTTATTTTTGTATAGTATGGTTGACTCATTGCTTTGTATACCTAATTATTTTTTACTCTGATTCATGTACGTGAGGGTTTTTTTTGTTAGGCTTAGATACTCTTTTTTGTAATATGTGTTTTATTGTTTTTGTAAGTTTGTGTGTTGTGTATTGTTTTGAGTGTTGTTATTTTCTGTGATGTATGTTATTCTGTGTTGTGTGTCATTGTAGTACCACTGCCACCGAGTATAAACCCACTTGCAGTAATAAAAAATAAAAAAATAATAATAATAACAGATTACCGTTTACCAATACATCCCACCGATGCAGCCTACACGTAAAATATTCCTTTGAGATACAGCATGCGAAACAACTTGAGCCTGTCCGTTCTTTTGTGTGTGTGTGTGTGTGTGTGTAAAATATATAACCCCGGTAGCTGAGGGAAGATAACACGGTTGTATTATGTGCTGCTCCTCATTGATGTCGTTTTATTACAGTATTTCCTGATAAATCTCTGAAGCTTTGTTGCTGTGCCTGCTACACTTGTAAAGCTGGATTACTGTGCCTTCATTATATTCTGTAGAAGCTTAAATATTACAACCAGACGTAATACTGTACGGTTTCTTTCTCACACCCACATTTTCTGCGTATGTCTTCTGTACCTGCTGGGCCACTACGATTGTGTACCGTCAGGTGTCTTCTGCTCGAGCGATAAGCGCCCGCCCGACGCTCGGCTAGCGTTACATCATACGCCGAGTCTTGAGAGGTTTAACAGTCGGTGAAGGAAGCGAGAAAAAGGTCCGTTGTGATAATAACCATTAGAAAGACTAATAAAACTCACCAGTGCTACAGCGGGGATGTCAGTTTTCGTCCACGGTCACGCGAAGGCTTCTAAATCATATCCGTTTTCATCTACGAGAAAAGCAGGTAGCTCTCAAACCAGTCGAAGGTTATATCCGTTTTCGTCCACCGCCATTGTTCATGTTTGCATCCCCGTCAACGGTGCCGATCCCAGTGGCCGCGCGGTCTAAGGCGTGGGTCTGCGACCGCTCGCTTGCTGGGGTTGCGGGTTCGAATCCCGCCGGGGGCATGAATGTCTGTCTCTTGTGAGTGTTGTGTGTTGTCAGGTAGAGGCCTCTGCGTCGGGCTGATCACTCGTCCAGAGGAGTCCTACCGAGTGTGGTGTGTGTGTGTGTGTGAGTGTGATCGTGAAGCCTCGATAATGAGGAGGCCCTGGCCCACTAAGGACTATTGCGCCGTGGGGGGAAGGGGTAAGTGTGAAATAATTTATTGAATTTTGGAAGGATGTAGATGACTTATATAATGAACTACACGAATAAAACTTATTAAGAAAACTAATAGAACAGAATTTAAGGTTTAAAATACAATATCTTAAAGTTACAGGAAAATAAGAAGTGTTTATGGTGATGTAACATTTGAAACGACGTTTTGTTTATAATGCTTGGAGGGATTTATTTTTATAGTATATGAAATTTGGCCAGTATGGAGGTAAAGGATTTATAACAATATTGTTTGTAGAACTACACATAAATGCTGCGAACTGCAAAAAAAGCCAGTGTTGAGTGGACGCAGCCTTCTGTACAGTGTGACTCAACTAATAAATATATGATTTGAGCTGGCTGTGCGACAAGGAACTCTGGGCACGGAGGGAGGAGGTGTTGGGAAGCATAGGACATTTTTCTCCTTGGGTTGCTGCACCCCACAAAAACACTGAATCAAGGTCTCTATTGTACAACACCGAGAGATTCGAGGAAAAACAACTGATGGCAAGAACCTGTTTTGTACACAGAAGCAGTGATTCTTCTCCATGACAACGCTCGCTCCAGTGCAGCCCATATCACAACGCAACAATTGGAGCAGATTACCTGGAAATAATCGTACATTTTGCCTTGCATAAGCGGCTTTCCTTTTCCTTTCCCGAGCACTGACGAAGCTCGTGGAAGGAAATACGGCGGTTGGTGTCGGTGTAAAGAACGTACTGCGGAAAGTACCGTTACATTGGTGCTTTTTGATTTCGGTTTCCACTCGAAACACTTTTCTTTTACTCGTATTATAAATAATTTTGCATCTGTTTTTCACTTTACATGCCATATTTTACACTGAAGGCAAGTTTCTGTTTAATCCAGTTACAGGTTCCGCCGTAGGCAGGTTTCACTTTATTTTTCCATTGCGTGCTATATGGAGGGAGAATGGTACTAACTCTGATATGTTGATAGCGTAAACAAAAAAGACTTTTCACTGGAAGAGTTGTGTGTCTTTTCAGAGCGACATGTAGACCTATTGCTGCAGAAGTTAATATTGATTATTTGCACAACGCTGAAAATGTTTCAGAATTTGCCGACATGATTGCCGTGTTAATTACTTAAAAAATAAAATTTATCAACTTTATTTACCCATCGAAGAAGAGGTTGAAGACAAAGAAGCGTGGTGTAGTGACAGGGAGCCTTCTAGTAGTGGTGGGTTGGAAGCAAGGTAGAGCGTTGGGAAGTAAAGGAATGACGGTGATGGCAAGTGGACTGTTGAAGTATGCAGCGGAGGAAAGAAGTTGAGCATTTGGACTGTATTTTGAATTTTATTGAATTTTGTATCTTAGAGCTTTGGAAGTTCTGTGTTTGGGCGAAAATTCTGAAATCGGTGTTGGGACGGCTGCGTGAGAAGCATGCAGTGCAACGTGCAATTTGTGTATCAACTCCGCAGTTGCTCAAGAACCGAGGAAACTCCCGGAAATCCTTGATCAATTTGGACGGTCGCATGACCTTCCGGGTGCATATCGACTTCTAGCCTGCAGTCCGACTTTCGAACATAACATAAGGGTATAGAGGCAAAAATAAAAGTTAAGAAGAGTTACCAACATAGTGGACCAATGTGACTTAACAAAATCACTAACTATGATTCTAAATCTCTGGTCAAGGTGTTTGAAGTTTCAACGCAGCTAATACCAAATCCCGCCAGTGGACACGATCCTGAGTCAGTTTAGTCAGATTTACTTCCTCATTATCAGATCTGGTCAGAATAAATTCTAAACATTTTGGCCATGTTATTCAGTCAGTCAGTTAGTTCTGCTTAAAAGCTTGCTTTTAACCATACTTCTGTATGTTAATGACAGGCGAATGAACTTGAGGCGATGTGTCTTGTTGAATAATCTGTGACTGCTGATAAGATGTGCATTATCTGACGCTGGTTTTGTAAGGAATCGCGGTAGGTTGAAACAACTTAAGAAAATCTTACATGAACTAAACCTTTAGGCTACTCTTTTCCGTGTATCGTAAGACCTTGTAACGAAAGCTCAGGGAATGTTACATGCCCCTGTTTTAGACACCTTTTCTGTAACGCAGATAGTCTGCACACTGTACAAAGATCTTTAAAGGGTATTATCCATGTGTTTAAGATGTAAATCTCAAGTCAGTAACTTATGCTGCAGGGCACAGTTGCGGAGGTGTCGAATTCAATGACACTCTTCGTTTTGTAGAACCATTTTAATGTTGAGTTCATTTGGTTTATTTTAAACTACTTAAGGTCATAAGTGTGCCTTTATATATATCGTTTGAGCACTTTGATATGGTTTTATGAAGCATACGATTAATGTCATATGTTATATATTGCTAGTGAATTGTGTCCGGCCGCTCTTGGGTTCGAATCCAGGCGCGTGTCATCCGAAGATGTAGAGATCTGAGCTGGGTATTTGGCAAATGATCCAGTTTATATAAATTAGAAGGAAGGTGCAACTTGAGCATTTTGTTAGCACGCATCTTCTTTGATTAGTTAAAAATCAATTGAAGTCATATTGTTAGAGTAGAAAGTGCTGAGAAATTACAAGTCCAATCTTGTAACAAGTGTCACTTTGGGAAATTATGTGAAGTCAGATTTCCCCGCTGTTGGAACATGTTGGTCACTGCTTACCATGACGGCAACATGGGAAAATGTTTCAGAGACCCAGCTAGCTATGCGTACTCTAGTTCGGCTGTTTATAGCTCTGCGAATTCTAGTGCTGCCAATTAGCTCTGCGAACACAAAGTGCCTATAGGAAGCGACGTGAGGCAAGGTACTGGTCATTCTCATTCTCATTTATTATTTTAGATTATTCTCATTCATATTCTGATTTTATTCATGGTTGGATCCAGATTTTGATTACAGTTTACTTTCTACGTGATCTGTCACCGGACATTCTGCGCATACATGAAGTACCATAACCCCGAAGTCATTAGCAGCCATACATAATTGTGTTCAATTTGTGCTTTTGGAGAAATTAAAGTGGTAGTACAAAAGCAGATTATAGTATGTGACATTATCGCGAGAAGAACGTCGTTTGGGGAGCTAAGCGGCGGCGTTGACCATGCTGTCTTCTCGCTGTATTCCCTGAGATGCGACCATGGTGCGAGCTCTTGAGTCCCTTGATTTCATGAACGACAGCAGCAGCTACATTTTTCAACATAAGCAGGAGGACTTAAGCTAGGACCGAACCGGGTTAAGGAAGCCACAACCGACAGATAAGCCGAGGTGAATGGACGAGTGCAGTATCAACTGTGCTCTAATTGTGTGGCGTCGAAAGCGATACGAAAAACACTTTCGATCGTACTGTCATCCAAAGACTGGGCGGATCGAGTCATAACATACAGCCTGCTATTCCAGAAGTCTTAGAATTCGATTCAGAATCGATTCGGTACTGAAGAATTTTTATTACAGAGCAAACAAGGAACTTATGTTTTTATTACTGTAAGCCATTCTGACCACGTGCTTGAGGAGCGTTATATACTTTAATACATGTGTAGAGTTATATATTGTGATGATATAACAAGTTACACGCATCCTAGGAATGAACAATTATTTCAGCTGTTTAGTGAACAGATGAAAGTAATGGTATGGACTGTTTGAAATAATCACATGTGTAACTTTATTCACGATGTGGTGTTAAAGAGGTTGGATAAAACATTTACCCCGTAGCCTTCGTTCGCCTGCATAGAGGGAGATCGGCCAACGCGCTTTACACGGACGTTAGAGATGTTGCCGCATAACGACGGCGCACGAAGATTTCGTATGTTCTAAATATAAAGGCTTTTCATGTTGTTTTCATCTGGAAAGAGTTCGACCATTTAAATTGATACCCAACGGCTAAATTTAACGTGTAAAACACACTTCAGATTACTTGCATAAAAAATAGATGGAAAGACGATAGAATGTGGGAAGACATATCTCCAAAGATGGGATTGAATGATAAACCAGAATGAAGTCGTTGAAGGGAAGTATTAGATAGCTTAGTCAATGTAGTAACTAAGATGTGGGTTGGATTCGGGGTTCGATTCCGGAGAGCAGCAGAAATTTTTCTGTTTCTACAGCGCCGAAACCGGCTGGGTTCTACCAAGTCCCGTATTCACTGTATACCAGGATTTTCTTCTAGGGGTTCAAGCGGCATGGAATTGAAACCGATCACGTATCTCCATCTAGTACGGACCGAAGTTGTGAGTACGTGGATTTATACTGCCAAAACCCAATATACGTTGGACAACTTGATGATGAACTGAATATCTGATTCTTAGGAGGGATATTAAATTAATACATACGCTTTCTTGGAGAAGACCTTGACAGTTACCGTGTGCAAGACCGAAGAAGAGCTGGGAAACCAACAGCAAGTTAGATGCAAATAAAGTACGCTGGGCGAACTGGCTCAGAATTGTGTTCACTGCTGGGGTTTGGCATTATCGGAGCGTAAGCCATGTTCGTCTCGTTAATCCATTTGGTGCTAATTTTCACTTAATTTAACGTACTTAGCTGATTTTACTTAAATGAACGTTGGTACAAGTCCACTGTAACATGTAACGTCCGATGTTTCGGAGACGAGTGCCTCCATATTCAGTGTGAATTCGGTTTAGGCTATTAACTCGCCGTGTTACCCTCGCAGGTATCACTTCGAGAACCGCTGAATGATCGCATGTTGGAGAGTTCCGATAGACTTCATCGATACATACCAATTTTAGTTAAAATCGTACAAAAATAACGGATACTTTACATGAAGATCAGCACACATCGGCTGCATATCTCGCTAAATATTTATTGGAGCATAAAATGTTGAAACAGAACTGCGTCCAGTACGTACTTTTTTTTTCCACAAACCTCGCAGTTTTCGAGATAGGGAAAAGTGGCTGTTACGCTGTCTTAAGGCAATAACAGTTGTTACGCTATGCTACACTTTCGAGCATTTTATTTCGCTGTATATTTCCGACAGAACATACTTCTTCCTTGGCGGTCCGAGTCATGGCTCAGGCGGTTAGTCACCGGCTTGTCACCGTGGAGGCCGGGATCTGTTCCCAAGCCAGTCCGTGTATAATCTGTGGTGAATAGAGTGGCGCTGAGAAAAGTTTTTCTTCTAGTACTGCGGTTTTCCCTTGCCCCTGTCTTGAACGCGTCCTTAGATTCCACGTTTAAAAACGATTTCCTCCTTCAGTAGCCTGTTAGCGACAGGTGCCCCGTTGTTCGAAACCGTGCCCTCGAGATTTTCAAAGTATCTGGGCATGAACTAACATGCACGTAGGGTTAACCTGCAAGTGCAAAAAAAGGTGTGACAGGTGAACAGAGAGATGCGAATAATTACGTATGTGATGTGCTTGTCAGCTGATGATCACTTTACTAATTTCCATTTTCTGTTCTTGAGATGAATCACTCGGCATTGTGCGGTATCGTCCATGAGCTTCTTAGGAAAGCAACATCCGGGATATCGTTACTTATGTCTGCGGGACTTCAAAATAAAAGCACACGCACGAACGCCTGGATTTAATGAACTTGTCTGTATGGAAAGTTTCTTTTCCACATTGAATAAAGTTACTGATGAGTGGTGTAACCGGCTACATCTCGTATTTTAATTCCCCTCAGTCATCTCCATAGAAACCTTAAAAAAAAGCGGGTTTATTGTAATAGTATAAGATATTTGTTATCCTTCCCTATTAAAACTTTAACTTATGTACATAGGCATTAGGCGATCGAAACGTGTGGCCCTAATATAAAAGAAGTAAAAGCGTTGTGTTAGACGAACAGTATGTGTTTGTATGATCGATTGAACGCAACGGGATGGATGACATTACATTGTCATGTACATATATCTAATACTGACCACAACACGAAACTTTCTTGTCAGTATGCGCTACTGCAGTACTTATTCCTATGCTCTTTGCAGTGGTTTCTAATGTAATTTGGACCCAGAAACCTTGCGCTCTCGAAACGTTTTTGCGTAGCCCGTGATAAATTTTTTGTGGATGATGCTAAAACCTAGACCACAAATAAGTAAGGATATTTTAAGTAAACTTTGAAAAAAAGTGTGAGATCAACCTATTATTTTATTTCATATGTTAGTATATAAAATTCTCATGCCGTGTATACGGAAATGAATCTTAAAAACCAATATGCGGTTCCATAACAAAAATAAACCTATTTTCGATATGGGGTTATTTTATTTATTTTAGTATTGCAACAATTCAGAAAGATTCGAACGAGCGAATAATTGTAAAATAAAAATTAAAATTACTTTAAGTGTAGTTTATTATAATAGTATTATTTAGATTATCGTTTATTAAATATTGTACTAGAATTTTATTGCGGAACCCTTATTATGACTCGTTCTAGTGACTCGCTATAAAGCTGGATGTGTGGCACTCGCGTCCAATTATTGGCACGGATTTATTTATTCACCACCTCCAGTCCTGGTGCCCTTCTCACCTGCTCATTCTAACACGGTATAATACGTGGACAATATTAATAATGGCAGAAATACTGAAAATACTTGCTTTTAACAACACACGTTAGGAAATTATGATGGCATGTCATATATTTATGTATTTTTTTATAAACAGACATACTCGTACTAGGTTCTAATAATGCAGTGTTGTAGTACAGTAAACGAAAAGTCAACTGGAGACCATATTTTATTTATGTTTTATGATTTATGTTTGCCGCAGAAGTTCTGAATTTCGGAGACAATGCCTGACGATTTTCAGAAATCTTTTTGAAGAATACATCGGGTGACAATCTACCCTCCCGTACGTGTTTTGCCCGACTCGGAGCTAATTATCTTATTTGTAGTTCCCAAGAAGGGGGAAGAGTTAGGTTAAAGGAAGTTTGGTTGAGTGGTTTATTTAATTGGGATATCTGCTGAGGGAGTGTATTATTCTTTCATGAGGAATACGTATACGTAGGTGTGGGGCTCGTGCAGACGTTTCTTTTCTGAAGGGCAAAGGGTCCCTGAACAAGACGTGACAGTAGAATTCAGTTTATTACTTGTTACGTACTTAATTAAAGACACTGCTAGTGTGGGTAATGCATTGTGTGGCGTGTGGTGGGTTAACACACATACAGGGACGGGATCCAATTTGGATCAAGGAAGAATACATGTTTGTACACAGAGATTTATTACAACATAGACATGTATAACTTTTGACCATTTTAACAAATTGTATTTCAGTTTCACCAGCATTATGTTACATTTGTGTACACTATTTTAGCCAAAACCTGTAATATTCTGCACTATTGATATCACAACGTATGTATGCTTACTGTGACACATTTTATTGCTGTAAGTTTGTAGGAACTTTGGTGTCAGCTCCCTGAAGATGGCGTGATAATAACGCCGCAACGTGTAACAGCTATATAAAAGATAAAAAAAGCAAAGCTATCCCATTACAGGCCTGGACAGGCCCTTAGGGTTCCAGGAGGTTGAGGCTCCCAGATTTCTCGACAGTCGGCACATGAAGGTGGTAAGGTTGTCAGCCCTACGCACAGGCCGCCTTTACCCCCCAGGAAATATTCCTGGTACTCATTTCTGTTAGAGGCTGAGTCGACCCCAGGGCCATAGTGCGACCGAAACGATTATGTCAATGAAAAATTCCAATGACACCATCGGGAATCGAACCCGCGACGTTCCGGTTTGTAGCATAGTGCCTCAACCAACTGCGCCACCGCGCGCCCCATGTAAAAGATAGTACGAAAAAAAAATATAGAATAGCGCATTTGTTGGTTTTACTGAAGTTTTCTTACTTTGTCACAGTGCACGGAATAAACAATGTAAAAAGTAGGGCCGAATTTCGGTATATGAGAAGTTAATGGTAGTAAATACGAAGTAAGTTGTGGTTGGCCTTCAAGTGCAGCTTTATAAGTGCCTTCAGTCTGCTTTCATTGTGGTTTTTAAGAAAATGCTCATACGCACACAATGGGGGGGGGGGGAGGGGGGGGAGTTCGTGCCTGGTCACACCTCGTAAACTACATTGCCTTGAAATTTGGCGTTACAGGGAGGTGTATACAAACACAGTATACGATATGTGTTTCGTGATAGTACAGTCACGCACAACACCACAATACAATCCATCAGGCGACTAGTTTCGGCTTATTCCAAGCCATCATCAGGCCTTATTTTTTCAAGAACTATTAATAAAATTTTTGCTGCCACAAGGCATGAGATCTCATCCTTTTACAAAAATCGCCATAAAGTATTAATAAAAATACAATAGATATTAAAATATAAAATTAGTAGGAAGGGTATAAGTGTATAAAATATAAATATGTGTCGGTTTTGTAGGCAGCGAAAAATTTTATGGTGGTACACACGCAGGTCGTAATCTTTGAGGCACGTGACTAAATAATTTGAAAGCCGACGAGAACCTTACTTAACAAACAGTGCATTTAAAAATACGGGGGGCACCTTAAGTAGCAACGATGCATTTGAATCGTATGGTGCACCTTCTAATCTAGTTGTATTGATGATTTTGGCTGATTAAGGATTCTGGCGTCAAAGATCGAAAGAAAGTATGCCCACTGGGCTGCAGAGATGTATAAGACATGCTCTAAATTCTTAGTTGTCTAATTTTTCGAAATTCCTTCATTGCTGTTTGTTTTCTCACTCCATCGTGCATCCAGTGACCACGTAGCCCGAGCAAGGCCGATACTGCTGCGAGCTGAACCGATTTCATGCAACATTAACTGGTTTGTGCCGCTGTGCCGGAAGTGAGCTGGACACGACCGGCACTGTGGTAGACAGAAAAAGATTGAGCGGGTCAGGATGAACTCCTGCACCGGTCCCCTTTGTATGGAAACGATCGTCTTTTCTCTTCGTTCGTTCTTGTTACTGTGTTACGTTCACCTGTTGTACCGGATCACAGCCACATAACACAACTGTTTCAGTCGGATTGCGCATCTGCAGTCGTAGCTCGTCGTTCTTTCAGAGATGTGTTTTAGTTCAGAAGGCACTGTTAGCTCTGGTCCTTTCAGCCATTGTACTGGCCCATGTCCACACGCCTCTTGGATTTTACGTTTTATTTATTGCAGTATGGAGTAAGGCTAGGTGAGCTGAACTGTTACTTAAAGCATGCTCAGCAGTTTTCTGATTATTAAGAATTAAAAATATGTGACTTCCGTATTCCATTAGCTACAGTATCATGGAATGATAAATGGGTCCCTGTCACCACGGCATGGCGCGTCCTCAGGTTGCGGATGGTGGAACGGTCTCCGGATGTGGAGGGTAGCTGCGAATACATTGAATAAGCAGTCGCGCACAGCCGACAAGGGGTGGTCCTCCAGTTTGGGGGTTGAGCGAGGTGCTAACAAAAAAGGCACAAATCACGAGGTACTGATCAAATTCCAGCAGATCTGATTAAAGCAGGAGGTAGGACAATTCGTTCTGAGATCCATAAACTTATTAATTCTATTTGGAATAAAGAGGAATTGCCTGAGCAGTGGAAGGAGTCAATCATTGTACCTATTTATAAGAAGGGTGATACAACAGATTGCAGTAATTATCGAGGCTTATCACTTTTGCCAACCACATACAAAATTCTATCCAACATCCTTCTGGCGAGGTTAACTCCACATGCATAGGAAATTATTGGGGAGCATCAGTGTGGATTTAGACGTAACAGGTCAACTACTGATCCTATATTCTGCATTCGTCAAATGCTTGAAAAAAAATGGGAATACAATGAGGCAGTGCATCAGCTGTTTATAGACTTCAAGAAAGCGTATGATTCAATTAGGAGGGAGGTCTTGTATAATATTCGCATTGAATTTGGTATGCCTATGCAACTAGTAAGGCTAATAAAAATGTGTCTAAATGAAACCTATAGCAGAGTCCGTGTACGCAAATATTTATCTCACGCATTTCCTATTAAGAATGGTTTGAAACAAGGAGATGCTTTATCGCCGTTGCTTTCCAACTTTGCTTTGGAATAAGTCATTAGGAGGGTTTAGGCAAACCAGGAGGGCTTGAAATTAAATGGTACACATCAGCTTCTAGTTTATGCTGATTATGTTAATATATTGGTTGGAAGCGTACATGCTATAAAGAAAAACACAGAAGCTTTAGTAGTCGTTAGTAAGGAGATTAGTCTAGAAGTAAATGTTGAGAACAGTAAGTACATGGTCATGTCTCGAGATCAGAATGCAGGACAAAATCACAACATAAAAATAGATAATATATTCTTTGAAAGGGTGGAACAGTTCAAATATTTGGGAACAACCCTAACAAATCGAAATTCCATTCAGGAAGAAATTAAGAGCAGATTGTAGTCGGGGAATGCTTGTTATCATTCGGTGCAGGATCTTCTGTTTTCCAGTTTGCTATTCAAAAATACAAAGATTAAGATAGAGAGAACTATAATTTTGCCTGTTGTTTTGTATGGGTGTGAAACTTGGTCTCTCACACTGAGGGAGGAACATAGGCTGAGGGTGTTCGAGAATAGGGTGCTGAGGAGGATATTTGGGCCTAAGAGGGACGAGGTAACAGGGGAGTGGAGAAGACTACATAACGAGGAACTTAATGATCTGTACTCATCACCAAATATTATTCGGGTGATCAGGTCAAGAAGAATGAGGTGGGCGGTGCATGTAGCACGAATGGGTGAGGGGAGAGGTGCATACAGGATTTTGGTGGGGAGACCTGAGGGAAGGAGATCAATTGGAAGATCCAGGCGTAGATGGGAGGATAATATTAAAATGGATCTTTTAAGAAGTGTGATGGGGGCATGGACTGGATTGATATGGCTCAGGATAGGGACAGGTGGCGGGCTTTTGTGAATGTGGTAATGAACCTTCGGGTTCCATAAAATGCGGTGAAATTCTTGAGTAGCTGAGGACCTGCTAGCTTCTCAAGAAGGACTCTGCTCCATGGAGTTAGTTAGTTAGTTAGTTACAGTATCATGGAAAAACTAAAAATTTAAACATTTATAACTTTTACTTACGATATAGTTTTTTAGTTTCTATGCTATAGAGAATCACATAAGAGAACACAAAGTAAATTCAGCACACGTAACTATTGCGAAATGAAAGTCAGGTGAACTTTGGTTCCGCTACTTGCAATCGGAATCGGCTACGTATCACTAATGTAAAGCATCCCTCAGCACGGCGGGAGGGTCCACTAAGGGTTTAGCTATGCACTTGAGACCGCAACACCCAACGGTGTCCTTGTATCGTCTTGTTACCGTAGCTTCCACGTCGGCTGAAAGAACCACATCTTCTCCCTATGAAGAAGTAAGCAAACACCCAACGGTGTCTGTATCGTCGTGTTACTGTAGCTTTCACGTCGGCTGAAAGAACCACATCTTCTCCCTATGAAGAAGTAAGCAAACACCCAACGGTGTCTGTATCGTCTTGTTACTGTAGCTTCCACGTCGGCTGAAAGAACCACATCTTCTCCCTATGAAGAAGTAAGCAAACACCCAACGGTGTCTGTATCGTCTTGTTACTGTAGCTTTCACGTCGGCTGAAAGAACCACATCTTCTCCCTATGAAGAAGTAAGCAAACACCCAACGGTGTCTGTATCGTCTTGTTACTGTAGCTTCCACGTCGGCTGAAAGAACCACATCTTCTCCCTATGAAGAAGTAAGCAAACACCCAACGGTGTCTGTATCGTCTTGTTACTGTAGCTTCCACGTCGGCTGAAAGAACCACATCTTCTCCCTATGAAGAAGTAAGCAAACACCCAACGGTGTCTGTATCGTCTTGTTACTGTAGCTTCCACGTCGGCTGAAACAATCACATCTTCTCCAGATGAAGAAGTAAGAAAATTACGGCAAGTATTTCGTAGTCAGTTTCTTCAACTTCATACTTAATCTTCATCGCATGGAGTGTACTCGTATTTCATCTCGTTTTTCAACTTCCTCACTACCTGCATCTTCGTCTACAAGACAGTGAGCTCTTTAAAATTACGCAGACAACGTCAAACTGCTTTCAGTGTAAAAATGTATTGATAATCAGTTAATAAAAGTGATTGCCAAAGAACTGTAGTCCTTGAGTTTAGTAGAGTATTCAGAATTCCGAAAGGTTTTTACAAATGTAGCGCCTGAATGTAATATTTGAAACCTAAAACCGTAATTAAAAATCACATGCCTATGATTTACAGGCCGACCTTGGAAAGAGTTAAATCGGATTTAAATGATGTAACAGCCATGTGTTTTACGACAGATGGCTGGACTTCCATAAATAAAATTTTTTATACAATTACGTCTTTCTGTTTCTATCAAAATACAAAACTGTCTTCAGATGCGTTTGGTTGTTCAGACGTACGAGAGTGGTTTTACACGGTGCATAATTTTATTATATCAGGGGAATTCTTCACCAAGCAATTATATTATCTCTTTCCAACGCTGAAGCAAAGTCTTGGCAGCTGCAACTTAAAGCTTTTTGCGATGAGGAAGCAGTTGCGACACGATGATGGGTTCGTCACTTCGTCTGTGTTGTTTCTGCGGGGTTCAAAATCCTGAACCCTTGGGTTTAGACTGCTGCTCTTGTCTACGTGTACTTCTCCCCTAGGCGCTTGAATCTGTTTCTCCCGAAATGTCGCGGTAACTGAGGCCTTCAGTCTGTGTGTTCTCGCGGGCTTCATATGTATCTCGCATTTCTAGCTTGCGCATTATCCTGGCGCCCGCGGTTGGCGCAGTCATCTGCGTTTGCTTGCGGAGGCTTCCTATGTGAATTGCTCTCTTCGTAGTCGCGGCGCGGTCTCCTTTGTTGCTCTCGCGTGGATTCTAAAGTCTACATTTTCCCCAAAAATGCTAAGGCGTCGTGAGTCGTCTTTAAGTTCGCGTAAATCATGCCGTTTTGTATCTCCGTCGGAAAGTGGTTTATCATAAATCCGACTAAATCCTCCTCCGGCATTGCTGGATTCAGCATGGATGCCATACCTGCATAGCGAATATAGTGTTCTGTATAGGTCTCATTATTACGTTTATCCCAGCCACCTTGGTAAATGCTGCACCTTATATGAGCTTGGCGCTTTTGTCCCCACAGCAAGTTTGCAAACGCGGTCTTGAAATTCTCGTGTGTTCCAATAGTGTCGTATACGGTCGCGAACCACAGTTTGGCAAAAGGGTCTTTGACGGACCTAAAGCAAAGTGGAAGTTTGAGTCCATTGGGCGCTTTCTTGAGGGTTAAGTACTCGTAAAATTCCCGTAAGAAATGAACGACTACCTGTTTAGCGCTGTTTTTAAATTTTGGTAAGCTAAGTTCATTTAGGTCAGCACAGTCATTATAACGCATTCACACTGCTATTACAAGACCTCTTAGGAACATTATTTAGACTTCCATTACACGCAGAAACATTACAGGTACTTAATCCAGTCACACTTGCTGCACAGCTGGTGTTGTCACTGTGGCTATGTGGTGAAGCAGTTGTGTTATTATGGCCCTGACCTATATATTCAGCCCTGACAGGCGAAGTGTGGTGTGGGGTGGTGCAAACAGCTGACTTAATTTGTGTAGCTGGCCCAACAGTAACCTTTGCCTCAGTGTAGCTACTGCTAAATTTACCTTCTGGAATTCTGAAAGAGTATTTTGTTTCTCAGATTGTGAGACAGCAGACACTGCCTTAATTTCATTTGTAAAGCCCTCTACACTCCTGTCGAATCCTTCCTTTGTCTGTCCCAGTTACTGTCTAATACCTTATATATCTGTATCAGCCTGTACTTCCTTGATCAGTGCCCTGGATCTCTCATTTACCTCCCGTGTGTTCCTGTCTAATTATTTTCTTGTGTTAGTGACATGTGCAGCTATTTTTCCATCCGTACCAGTACACACAGTATCAATATTCTTATTTATTTTAGCAAGCTTGTTTGCAGTATCCTTCGTTACTAGATTTATTTTTTTTACCTGTTCTGAACTTCTGTTTGTAATTTTAGAGATAGCTCCTGCCTCATTTTCTCGTTATCTGGCCTGAATTACTTTGTTGAACTGGCGGCTAATTTTTAATTTTCCCTATTCAGCTGTGCCTTTAGTTTTTCACAAACTGCATTTAACTTTAATCTAAACTTTCAGATACAGATGTCAGCCTTCAATCTAAAGCTGCTGTTCGCAAATGCTTATTTCAGCCTGAATTGCCTGCCTAACACTAGCTAGGATACCTTTGCAACTGAACAGCTGCCATGGTTGCCTGTTGACTAGCACTGCCTGCATTTTTAGCTGGCCTATCACTTATGACATCACTAACGGCGCTTACATGATCTGAAATAGCAACCTGATCTGTTTTCTCATCACTAAGCTCTCGTCTAAATTTGTCACTATAGAATCGTCTTGCTCACGGTCAGTTGCGTCAATACTCCGCCTACCGATACATTTCTCTGCCATTGACCCTACGTCCCTATGTACTGCACACTCAGAACAGTAATTGCATCACTTACTTCAGTTTCACGATTGCAATTGCTAAAGTTGACAACAGCGATTGAAGGAATCTTTG